>CP116455.1:3891727-4595227 GCA_028216015.1 Quercus dentata
AAACCATTAAAGGTTATAGGTTCAAGCTCACTCATGTAAAAACGGGTTAGTTTGGTTATAAAAAGTTGTAAGCAGACTTTTTTTTTTATCTGTCTCAAAAGCAAATGTATACTATCTTATGGTAATTACTGTGATACAATTTTAAATCAGTAGGTTCTTAGGTCTTATATTATACATGCCAAACCTTTTTAGTCTCTCTCTCATTAATTTTTTTTCCTCTTATAAAATACTATGGCTCATGTTTGCTGCTGTTCTGCTTTCACTTGCTATATAGATAAATTGGTTGATTAATTTAAAATAATTTAATGGTTTTACATTGATGAACTGTTACCTGTTGCAAATTTCCTCAATGCAATGAGTTCTGCTGTTGACATGTAGGGCTGCACTCATGTTATATCATCTTTTATGGAGTACTCTGTAAATAGAGGAAAAGTGATTCTGTTGCTGGTTGACGCCATAGGTGAGTGTTTATGAACTACTGCTGGTATTCATGCTCCATTTGTACTTCTTGCTTGTCTCATAAATTGAATGATGCTCCACTTTCTTTTTTCTCTTTTTTTGGATGTGTGTTCTAGGTGACAAATAAATAGCTCTCCATTGTTAAACACAATTGAATTTATTATGTGAAAGTAGATGTTGCAAAAATTTATTAATTTATAGATGAGATTACATAACCTAATGATATTGGACATTAACAGCATAGTGTGGCATGGCAATTGGTTTGCCATTAGATGAGAACTTTCTAAACATTAAATTCCAGCAGTGAGTCTTGAGTTATAGCAGTAAATCTTTCGGCAATAAATTTTTTTGCAAGTTCACTTTAAAGATTTTCTTCTACAGAAAATTGTAACAGATTTTTGACAGATACTTTCATGCACCATAATGGAACACGGTTGTTGATGATTTGCACTAAGCAATGATCATTCTAAGATCCAAAAAAGTAATGGCCATTATATGAACTGTGTATATTATACCTTAGTGCAAATTATCAACCATGTTCTTGGGATCAAGTTATAACATACACAGTTCATTTATCACATGAATTGTGTATATTATACTTTGATCCCGAGAACAGTCTCTATTAAAAGGCTCTTATTAGGGAAATATGAAATAGTACTTAAGATCTCTATCATTTTCAATTACCAGTTTGAGGCTAAAACGTAATAGACCTCCAAAAAAAGATGAAATAATCAAGGAAATTCCATATCTTGTTATGAGCTGTAAGAATGGGGTTAAAGGTGAGGTCTCGGGTCCAAGACTCACTGAATTTGTCGTGACTTACGAGTCATAAAACCAATAAAAAAGTGTGGACATACATCAATAAAGAAGCATATATTTGTCAAACTTCTGAGTTGAAAAACCAATAAAAAAATATGGACACACATCAATAAAGAAGCATGTATTTGTCAAATGGAGGATTCTAACAAACATAAATACCTCATCTCTTTTCTTTTTTCTTTTTCTTCTATTAGTATAATTTGCACTCAGCATCCCCTAAGGTTATTCAGTGAGTGAAAACTATACTCATAAAAAAAATGAAAAATAAAAGAGATGGTGTTTTTCATGAGCATTTATTTCTCTTTAAAGATGCCACGTTAAGCACAGAGGAACAACTTACCATATCTCTCCATTACTTCTCTTTCCAAAATGTCCCTTCTAACACGATAACTTTCCAAACAGAATGAGGCATTACCCAAGAAACACCAAACAGAGAACCAAAGACCACAATTCTTGAGCCACCACACATTGTAGAAAGAGATGCAACACTCTTTCCCTGGTTCTTGCACAAAAAGCACCAACTCATAATAATTTTTTATTTTTTTGAAAGTAAGAAAAAATTTTATTGAAAAGAGACAACTTCTTGCTAAAGGCAACCCATAATAATCAACCCTTATTTTGGTAGATTATCTGTAGTTAATGTCTTATCTAATGTCGCACACCAAAAGAAGAAAGCCACTTTGATGGTACACAAACTCTCCATATGTTCCACCAAGGAAAATACTTCCCTTCTCCTCTCAATACTTTGTTATAGCTCTTTACTTGGAGGTCTTTAGACTTTGAAGGGATCCATACCAGACAGTCTACTCCCCCACGATGCAACTTTGTAGCATAAATATCTTCCAACAAGTAAGCCATCGATTCTAATTCCCAATTATGCACCTCTTTAATGAACAACAAATTCCAATAAAAAGAACAATTTCTATACTCTAAATTCACAACCTTAGCTTCTCTATCCTTTGCAATTAGAAAAAGGCTAGGATATCTCTCCTTAGGGCTTCGTTTGGGAGTTCAGAAGGGAATGAAATGGAATGGAATGTAATGATCATAAAGGAATGGAAAGGAATTGAATGGAATGGAATGTATTTAAGTAAGGGAAGGAATGGAAATGAATGAATGGAATGGAATGGAATTAAGTAACCTTGATTGAATATTTTAAAATAAAGGAATGGAAAAGAATGAAAATGATGGAATATAAGTAATCTTGTTTGGGAGTAACATGAAGGGAATGTAATGGAATCATTTTATGACAATATTACTATTAGACCCCTATTTTAAAATAAAAGATTGAATATATAGGGGTATTTTGGGAGTTTTAGCAAAAAAAATCATTAAATCTAATTCCATTCTCTCCCATTCCTCCCAATTTCGGAAGGAATGAAAATTTGAGGTTTTGAGGGAACATAGAAGAATGAGTGTTCCCTTCTACTCATTCCATTCTCTCTCACTTAAACTCTCAAACAAAGGAATGAACTTTCCATTTCTTCTATTAAAACTCCCAAACAAGAGAAGGGAAGAATATTCTAAAATTATTCTTTTCATTCATTTCCTTTCCATTCCATTCCATTTTCTCCTCCCAAACGAGTCCTAAGAGTAGTCTCACCATTCCAAAGGTCACACCAACAAAGATTTTGGAGTCATCACCAACATCATATCTAATAAAGGATGAAAAGAGATACAATTTTATTCTAATATTCTTCCACAAACCTACACTGTAAGGCCCCCTAGCCTCATTAGAGCACCAACCCCCCAAGTGGTGTTGTACTTCAAATCTTCCACCCTCCTCCACAAGGATTTTCTTCTCCATAGCATCGCAACCATTTCCCTCATAAAGCATGATTAAAAAGAAAAAGCTTCATAAACCACTTGAGATAATGTCCCTTTGAATTTTTTCCAACCTTTTTGCAACACCTACAGGCAATGGAGAATAAAGATAAAAAGTAGGTTGGAAGGCTACATAATTTACTTTTGATAAAATGAATTTTTCCCATTTTGATAAGTAGAACTTCTTCCAGCCAATCAATCTTGTATGCATCCTTTCGATAATGGAATCCTAGATATTGCTTACCTTGAAATGAGCACCCAGAATAGGTCTCTTCTACATCCAGTTTGAATAAAACCCCCAAAATGCCATACTTCAATTGACTATGCTAACATTCATTAGCTCTAAGGATGGAGTCAAGTATTTGTCTGCCATGAATAAATGTGTTTTGTGTGTCAGATACCACAGTTCCTTACACACCCTTCAAACTATTTGCCAAAACTTTAGCCATAATTTTGTAATTAATACCCATCAGACTAATTGGCCTAAATCCTTCACTTCAAGTGCATCAACATTTTTAGGAATCAAAGCTACAAAGGTACGATTTGTACTATGTTCGAACATACCTTTGTCATGGAAGTCAGTGAAAACTTGCAATGTGTCCTCTTTGGCCACATTCCAACAGGATTGGAAGAATGTAATAGTAAACCATCAGGACCAGCTGTTATTGGCAAATATTCTAGCACATCAATGATTTCTGATGGATACTCATTGCTGTCTTTGGTGTGGCAGACAACACAAAAGTGGATTGTTGAATGATTGAGCAAGAACAGAGTTTCTAATATTTTCACTAATGAATTACTTTCTCTAATTAAGTAGACACATAGATTAGGTGCTTGCAAAAATATCAGCACATCAATGTGTTCTGATGGATACGTATTCACTAATGTGTCAAAGTGATTTGTCCTTAATGTGAGATAAAACACAGGGGGGATTGAGATTAATGAACAACTACAAGTTTCTTTCATCGCTTTTTTGTTTTGAAGTAAAATATTTTCAGTAAAATATTCTCGGGTATTTGGCATGACAAGTAAAATTTTTCAAGCAAATTACCAAAACCGATGGCTTCACACAAAAGCCACGGGTGTCGGAGGTTGATTCTTGGACTACTCGGAACTGGCAACCATAATGGTGGCTCTTGCAACCGGATAGTTGGAATCTACAATCAAAGTGGTGGCTCCGATGATTGGATTGTCGGCGATCATTGTCAGAGTGGTATCTCCGGTGACCGAACCGCCAACACCCATCGAAAAAAAGGCATCTTCGGTCACTAGACCTTTGGCATCGGTTGTGATGCGGCATCTTTGGCCACTGGACTGCCAACACTAGTCGTTGATGTGGCATCTTCAACCATTGAACCACCAACATTGATTGTTGGTAAGGTGTCTCCTACCACCGAATTGTTGGCACCGGACACTAGATCGTCAGAGCCGAGTCATGGCCACGGACCACTTTGGTACTAGTTGTCGAAACAGTGTCTCTGGCTACCGGACTAGTGACCTAGATGGGGGAGGGGAAGCCACAGTGTGTTTTTTGAAAATGTTTTACTAAATTTTCAAAGGTAAAACATTTTACAACTTCTTACAAAGGATTTTACGGTCAACGGAAAATAATTTACAAGTTTGACCATATTTTACCCGCAAATAAACACCCAAAATAGGAAAACATTGTAGGCGCCTCCAATGTCGCACATCTATTGAGTGATGTCTCTCCCTCCCCTCTCCCACCCCTCTCCCACCCTTACCCTCACCACCAACCGTCCCCAACTCCCTCTCTCTACCCCTTCCTACCACTAGTAGTCCCACATATTCCTTCTCTCCCCCCTATCCTTTTCTATTCCCACCTCAATTCCCACCTTTTGTCACCCCTCTACAGAAATCCACTCTAGCTCAATCTCACTATCACACCCCTTACAACCATCTACATTGCCTAAAAAACCTTCTATGCCTACACCTCCATTATTACCCGATATCTCACTACCTAAAAGCGATACCAAACCAGTTCCACACCTTAATACCTCTTCATCTTTATCGGATCATGGGGGCAGAAAGATTTCTTTCCGTATTGATGCAAAGTTTTTTTCTTTTTCTTTCAACGGTGGGCGACCTGATTCTTATGCTATACACGAGAACAACCAGAATGTCAAGCACACTATTTGGGTTGGACGTAAAGGATTTGAGTGGATCCTTTCTTATTTTGCTGATATTCGTGATTGGGTTTTGGGGAAAGTTTCTCTTTGTAAATGTTTAGGAAAATAATAAGTTGTTGGAATTTTGTGGGAGATCGAATAAGGTTGGCATTTTTGTGGCCTAGCTGAGTACTATGGTGGGGCTCGCCGAGGGTGTGTTATGATACCGATAAGCACTAACCGTTCTGGATGGTCTTTGTTTCACAAAGAATTAGGCCTCTTCTTTTCCGGTGACAAATAAAGGCCATGTAATGGATTTGAGATTGGTGTTTTTTCGCTAGCCAATGGTGACTGGAATAGGCAAGTTGGGAATAATTATGGGAACCAGCAGAAGTTTAGGAATTTTGAAATTTTGGGAGATAAATTAGGTAATAACGTGATTCTTGGTGATTCTACCAAAAATAGTTTTAATGGCAGACCCACACGTGCATTTATTTTTAAGTTGATTCTTTGAGAATATGGCTTTGAGAATTTTTAAATCTGAAGATGGGAAGAGAAAGTGCTTTAGGCTAAAGCCTAACAAAGTCTTTAAGTATGGGCATTTAAATGTAGAAACCCGGGTGCCCACTCCTCCTATTTTCAATAGGACTGTATCTGCTGGGCTTGACAAGGCCCACATTTGACAAAGGGCCTTTAGTCCAGCCCTTACTCCAGCCCATAACTTAGCCTTTAGTCCAGCCTGTAGCACAAGTGCTGGGGTCTCAAGTTTTGAAGCCGATGGAGAAATAGCTGGCGAGAATGAGTCTTGGGGTCTGTCGTTGTTAGAGAGACAGGTAGGTGAGAGCTCAAGTAGCGAAGGGATGATGTTGATGAGAGATTTAGGAGATTTAGAGACTGGAAAAGTCTCTACGTCAAGGTGTAGCTCCGCTGCAGCTATTCTCGACTTCGTCAAGGCTATTTCTTTTGTGGGCATAGATTCCGATGCCGAGGTAACTCATGGAATGGGTAATCGAGACTCTGGGTTCACCGATGATATGGTGGTTAGCTCGGCGACGGCGGTGATCAAGGCTCCAACCGAAAGTTGTGTCGCCAATTCTTGGTTGGCATCCATGAGTGGTTCAAAATCGATTTTCTCCTCTCTTAGACTTGGGTAATGGGGTAGAAAATGAGTTTGTGGAAGGGGAAGATCATGAAGAAGAATAGAGGAGTAATCACCATGATGATACGACGCAACAAAGGTTAGTGGATTTTGTTGGGGAATTTTGATGCAGTCCAGGCTTCACCTTCTACCATGGGAGACCAATGAAATGGTTGACCATGGCTGTGGTAGTGGAGAGAGACAATTGTGTGTTGGAGTGTGACCTTCTATCTTGGTGGGAACCCAATGAACTCAGAGAGTTGTTGCTCGTTCAGGATTCTGCGGAGGGAATTTAGATGACAGAGTCGGGGCCACCTTCGAATTAGGTGTCCCAGTTGATGAAAAATTTCTATAATATGGTGGGTTTCCCTATTGTGAAACATGAAACTCAATGTTTGGCTCTGTTTTTTTCCGGAACAAGAGTGTCTTAAGGTGATTGATGATAGGGTGCCTAAGCAACTTGCAAACTCAGGGTCACGAGGTCTTAGGGAGCTTAAGGGGTTTATTTCTTATGTTAATTATGATGGTGTCTCTTCTAGGAGTAGGAGTAGAGCTTCTTCGATTGTTGTGGGGGTTGTTGGTAGTTTTAAATGACTCTATGACTACTTTCTTGGAATGTAAGGGGGCTTAACAATCCCCGGAAGAGAGAGGTTTGTAAGAATCTTCTAAAAAGGTGGAAGTGTGATATTGTATGTTTTCAAGAAACGAAAGTATCTTCTATCGACGTTGCTTTTGTTCGGAGTTTATGGGGTAGTTCTTTCATTGATTGGGCTGTTTTGGATGTTGTGCAGACTTCAGGAGGGGTCTTGCTGATTTGGGATAAGAGGGTTTTTGAAAAATTGGATGTGATTGTTGGACGGTTTTTCGTCGGTGTCTTATTGAGAGGAGTGGTGGATGACTTTGTTTGGGCTTGTACAGGTGTGTATGGTCCCAATGACGATGGACAGCGGTCTACTTTGTGGGAGGAGTTGTCACGGGTGCATGCGGATGGCCCATGGCATGGTGCTCAGGAGGTGATTTCAATATTATTAGGTACCCAAGTGAAAGGCTTGGCTGTGAGTCTTTTAGCCTTGTTATGTTTGCATTCTCGGACTTTATAAAGAGTAACTCTTTAGTTGATTTACCTTTAGAGGGGGCTTCCTTCACTTGGTTTAGAGATTCTGGTCTTCCTCTATGTCAAGAATTGACAGGGCTTTGATTTCTTTAGATTGGGAGGAACATTTTGAGAATGTATCCCAACGGGGTGCTTCCTCATGTTATTTTAGACCACCGCCCACTTTTGTTGGAAGTTGGTGTTGTTTGACATGGTCGAAGTGCTTTTAAATTTGAAAATATGTGGTTGAAAGTTGGGGGTTTTGTTGATAGAGTTCATCAATGGTGGAATGGGTACAGTTTTGTGGGCTCGCTAGGTTTTATTTTGGCACAAAAATTGAAGGCTCTGAAAGTAGATTTAAAAAAGTGGAACATGGAGGAGTTTGGTGATTTGGCTTTTAGAAAGAAGAATTTGTTGACCGAATTGATGGGTTCAGATGCGAGAGAGGAGCTGTTGGGTCTATTGAATGAGGAACAAAGTCGTCGTCTTCAACTCAAAGGAGACATAGAATAGTTGGCTTCTCTTGAGGAAATTTCCTACAAACAAAAGTCTTGGGCTTTGTATGTGAAGGAGGGAGATAATAATACTCGTTTCTTTCATAGATTAACAAACTCACATAGAAATGCTAATCAAATTAAGAGGATTGAAGTGGATGGTGTTCTTTATGAGGATGAATCGGATGTGCGCTCTCGGTTAGTTCTCTTCTATCAGGGGTTGTATGAGGAAATTGAGTTGGGGCGCACTACTATGGATGGATTAGATTTTGCATGTATTGAAGAGGATGAGAGGTTGTCCTTAGAGAAGGATTTCACGAAGGAGGAAGTCATCCAGGTCTTAAGGGAGATGGAAGGTGTTAAAGCCCCTAGTCCTAATGGTTTCACCATGGCTTTCTTTCACAAATGTTGGAGAGTTGTGAAAAAGGATATCATGGATTTTTTTGATTACTTTCATTGGCACTCTGTGTTTGAATAGTCTATGAATGCTTTGTTTCTCACTTTAATTCTTAAGAAGTGTAATGTTGTTAACATTAAGGACTTTTGCCCTATGAGTTTGGTGGGTAGTGTGTACAATTCTTTGTTCAAGGTGTTGGCTAACAGGTTGAGGGCGATTTTACTCAAAATTCGTTTGTTGGTGGAAGGCAGATTCTGGATTCAATGCTCATTGCAAATGAGTGTTTGGATAGTAGGTTGAAGAGTTGGTTACCGGGTGTGGTTTGCAAGCTTGATATTGAAAAAGCATACGACCATGTAAACCGGGAGGCCTTGTTTTATCTGTTGGGTCGGATGAGTTTTGGGTTGAAATGGAGGGGGTGGATTAAGGCTTGTGTTACTTATGTCCCTTTTTTAGCCCCGATAAATGGATCCCCTGAAGGTTTTTTCGGAAGCTCTCATGGGTTGAGACAAGGAGACCCATTATCCTTGCTTTTGTTTCTCGTGATAATGGAGGTTTTAAGTAGACTTTTGAAGAAGATAGAGGAGTAATCTTTATTTGGGGTTTTCATGTGGGAGCAGTGAATTCTTTTGGTGTGCGTATTTCCCATTTGTTGTTTGTTGATGACACTATCTTATTTTGTGATGCCTCTAGGGAATAGATGCTGTCCATAAGGTTGGCGTTGTCTTGTTTTCAAGCTTTTACGGGTTTGAAGGTCAATGTTCGGAAAAGTGAGATTGTCCCTGTTGGGGAGGTGAATAATCTAGATGCACTGGCTAATATTCTTCAATGTAGAGTGGGGAGTTTGCCTATGAATTATTTGGGGATGTTGTTGGGAACTTCTTTTAAGATAGCTTTGATTTGGAATCCTATTTTGGAGAAGATGGAGAAGAAACTATCGGGGTGGAAGCGTCTCTATTTATCTAAGGGTAGTAGGTTCACATTACTAAAGAGTACTCTCTCAAGTCTTCCAACGTACCTTTTATCTCTTTTTACTATTCCTAAAGCTGTGGTTCTTTGGATTGGAAAGTATTTAGAGGAATTTTCTTTGGGGGGCTTCTGAGGGGAGTTTCAAATGTCTTTTAGTGGCTTGGGAAAAGGTGCATTTACCCGTTGAATTGGGTGGTTTGGGGATAAGAAATGTGGCGTCGTTTAATCAAGATTTATTAGGGAAATGGCTGTGGAGATATGGGCATAAAGTTACCCATCTTTGGCGGAGAGTTATCTTCACAAAATATGGTGAGGGTCAAGGAGGGTGGAGTACGAAAGTTTGTAGGAGGACTCATGGATGTGGCCTTTGGAGAAGCATTCATGAAGGGTGGGTGAAGGCACTCGTATCCGCTTCCGGCATGATAGGTGGATTGGTGAGAATATCCTAAAAGATGTCTGTCCTGAGCTCTATGTGTGTTCAGCTGCCAAGGATGCTTACATCTCCGAGGTTTTGTGGATTCCGGAGGGGGTACTGTTAGAGTGTGGGATTTAAGGTTTTATAGAGCTTTTGAAGATTGGGAGCTAGCTGCATCTTATCCTCTACTTGAGTTTATCCAAACTCGTATTCCTTGGGGTGATAGGAGAGATACTCTTTGTTGGCGGCTCAAAGGTGATGGTAAGTTTGACACCCGATCTTAATACCAAGCGTTTCGGGGTATTTCGAATTCTTTGTTTCCTTGGAAGGGTGTTTGGAAACCAAAGATTCCTAAGTGAGTGGCTTTCTTTTTGTGGACAGTTGCTCATGATCGGATTCTCACTTTGGATAATCTCATGCTTAGGGGTCATCCTTTGGCAAATCGGTGTTGTATGTGTTGTTGTGATGGGGAGTCGATGGACCACCTTCTTCTTCATTGTCCTGTTACACATACCTTATGGACTTTTATGCTTCAGGCTTTTAGTATTCATTGGCTTATGCTAGGGTCGGTGGCGGGTTTGTTATCTTGTTGGCATCGGTGGCTTGGGAAGCATAATTCGAACATTTGGGATTTGATTTCAGGGTGCTTAATGTGGATTGTTTGGTTGGAACGAAATCGTTGCTCCTTTGAGGACAATGAGAAGACGTTGGATGATTTAAAGGTTTTATGTTAGCGTAATTTTTTTGAGTGGTCTTGTTGTTGGGGTTTTACTGATTCTTATTTTCTCTCTAAGTTCATGTTTTCCCTTAGATTAACTTCCTAATTACCCTCTTTTTTGTTTTGCTGTTTGTTTCATCTGTTTCTTCTTGTTCATCATCATGAACAACTTGTACTATTCATTTTTTACTCATTAATAATAGTTCTCTAATGACCTATCAAAAAAAAAAAAAAAAAAATTTTTTGTAAGGTGTTTTTCCCTTTTGGTTTGCGCAATATGTGATTAACTCTCTCTATATGCACTTCCCTCAACACCAGGAGATGTAGGGAATATAACAATTGACTTTCCATATCTATTGGTCATAAGAGAGAGAGAGAGAGAGAGAGAGAGAGAGAGAAAGAAGCACAAAGATGAAAGCTGAAGTGGCACAAGACAGATTGAAAGCAAATGACGTATACGAAAGACTCCAATTATTAACAGCCCTTTAAGTCCAGATGTTCATTTTTAGGTACAGTAACAGTGACATGTCAGTAGGCTCAAGTCTGAACAAGTAATAGCAGGAGATGTGTAGGATGAACTCTTTCAAAGCAAAGCTGATTCAGTAGCTTTGTGCAGTCAGACCTATGATTATTTGAGATTTATCTGAAGCAATCAGTGTAATCTCATACATCCAGCTGTTTTCTGGATAATAATAATGCCATACTTTTTTTCCCATTCGCCAACATGCATTCTGAATTCAATATGAGAATTTTTTATCTGTTCTTTAGCTAATGTGTTAGAAGCGGAAGACTTGACCTGTGCAGAAATCTCTCTATCTTAGAATAGATATCTTGTGGGTTTGCTTGGCAATTCTTGGTAGAGCTTATTTATTTGGTGAAAGAATTTTCCTTGGTGTATTGTACCAAGGCAAAAGTGTTGTATTCACCAGTGATCATTCCAGTCTCAGCAGGGGATGAGAGAGTATGACAGCCAATGGTCCTACAAGAACAAAGGTTTCTTGACTTTTGAGCTGTTACCCAAATACATATGATGTGAGTGCTTCCGCACCCCTAGGTGGTGTTGGGAATCCTTATGATATGAAGATGAGAGAGACTGTTAAAGGATGCTTTAGACTGTGTGCAGGTAGACGTTATAATCTTCATAATTGTAAGAGTGACGGTTGAGTTTCAGAATATGAATATATATATATATATATATATATATATATATATATAAAAGCAATAGTAGTGGATGGGGGAGTCAATTGGGCACCTTTTGCTTCTTTGTATGGTCGCTGGAGATGTTTGGTCATTTTTTGTTTTCTTTATTTGGCTCATCATGGGTTATGCTGAAGTTGTTGTTCAAATGCTAAGCTGTTGGAAGGGAGCTTTCATTTTTTGCTTAGTAATGATTCGCAGTGACCACAGCTTGGAATACAGTTCCTTTGTGTCCTATGGACTATTCCGGTTGAGAAAAATAGATGAACTCTTGATTGGGTTGAACATCCAAACCACATGATTAAACAATCAGTGCTAAGATGTTTATATGATTGGATGGTTTCTTTATAGGAAATACTCCCTCATGTTCTTTTTAAGAATTTGTAGATAGCCTGAAGGCCCTAAACAGAAAATGTAAAATCCAGGACCTATTATGTACTTTTGTTCATTTGCTTTTATGAACAAAGTTATACTTATAACATGGGGGGTTCTTTGTCCTTAAAAAGGTTACTTGAAAAGCCAATCATGCACGTATTCTGGAAGAGTTCTAAACTTGTATGAAGAGTCTTGATCATGATAATATTCTTAGAGCAAAGAAGTGATGGGACACATACTGTTCTTCCTTGATCATGAATCAATTTCAAATTGAAGGTTAGATTTAGTAAATCACTGGCCTTCTACTTGGACTTGGGGTTATATGATGCACAGATTAAACTAATATGTTTTTTGGGGAACAATGTTGTTTACAGCACTACTCAGTACAGAACCTTGTATACAGAGTACTTGCATGGAAGTGAAAATAAATGCATGCATAATGGCACAAAGAAGCACCTCTTTTCTGATTTGTGCAGTAGAGACTCCCTGTTAGCCAGCTGAAGTAACTAATTACTACACTATTACACTTGTAGATGTCTATCTTTTGGGAACTGTGATGCTGGTTTTTGGAATGGGTCTTTATGAACTCTTCGTCAGCAATCTTGACAGTTCAAAATCATTGTCGGAGGAAAAAACTCCATACAGATCAAATCTATTTGGCTTATTCACCCTAAAGGTAGGTGAGAATTCTTTCAGCAATTGAGCGACTTCAATGCCTGTATATCTGTTTTGGTTTCTAGTTTGGCCTGTGCATGTGGGTGACACAGGACAAAACCTAAATGATACAACAATAATATTGAAGAATAGAAAATTAAAGGATAGAAAACTTAGGAATTAGCACCTAAAGTTGGTTTTGAATCTGCAAGACCATTGGAAAATTCCAAGAGAAATTTTATTACAATCAAATTGGATACATTATTTGAGGGAGTACAATGCTATCCTTATATAGACTACTTCACCTTAATTCTAATTGATTTAAGAAACCTTAATTGTAATTTACTTGTGAAATCCCAATTTTGAACTACAAAAAAAACCTTGATTTTAAGGAAATTAAATCAAATACTAATGAACCTAATTAACTACTAAGACCTAAAATAAAATGTAATTGACTTCCAAAATTAAATAAGACCAAATTAAAGTAAATATTTGTTGATGACCAAAATGATGCAATGATAAAATGAAGAATAGAAAAATAAAGAGTAGATAACCTAAGAGTCAAACACCTAGGCTTGCTTGGAATCAGCACCAAGCAAGAGATAACATACCTTCAAGAGTCAAAACCTACAGTTGGTTGTAGTCAACACCCAACCGACCATTGGAAAATTTCCAAGATAAATTTTATTACTCAATCAAACTGTAAATACAGTCTCCGTAAAAGAACAATTCTATGCTTTTGTTGAATATTTGACTCTAATTCTAATTGACTTTGGAAATCCTAATTCATAAATTCCAAAAATAACATTGATTCTAGGAAATTAAATAAAATACTAGTTGACCTAATTAACTACTAAGACCTAAAATCAGATATAGTCGACTTCCAAAATTAAATAAGACTAAATTAAGATAAATATTTACTGTATTTGCACTTCCCACATTGGTGTGTCTAAAGCCAACCTTGACTTGTTTGATGTTTTAAGCCAAATAATTGTTCATTTATGAAAGTTTTACTGCTTTGTAGGGTAAAAGTATTTTGAAAATGATATTAGTATGTGATTTCCTCCTTGAAGTTGAATTTGTCACTTCTTTTAATAGCTTTGAGATGGGTATACCTTGCTCTAATAGCAATAATGCATTTTTACTTGTCCTCTTGTCTTTTCTGGTTTTCCATGCTCGACTTATTAATGTTATGACTGAACTTTACTAGATGGAAAAGCAAATATTGATAGTATCTTTGTTTAGCTTATAGCTATACTTCAATTTACATTTTCATTTCCAGGAACGGCCTAAATGGTTAGATATAAAAACCGTCAATGAGCTGAAAACCAAGCTTGGCCATGTTATAGTGATGATTCTTCTAATTGGGCTTTTTGACAAGAGTAAGAAGGCAATTATACACTCTCCTTTTGATTTGCTTTGCTTCTCTGCTTCTGTCCTCCTTTCCTCTGGTTCCCTGTTTCTGCTGTCTAAGCTCAATGACTAAAACTGATGGTTGCCATATGTGATACTTTGAAAATATGTAATGAAATTTGTATATATGATATACACCAGGTAATATATATGTTAAAATATGGTTTTGAGTGTAAGTTAAAATTTGAACCTTGTAATATGATAAAGTTGAAGTTTCATCCTATTAGATTTGCCTTAGCTGTTAAGTTACATTTGAATTGGGCTACCTGAACCAATTGTGTCATAAGTGACTTTTTACCTTATAGTTTTATTGATACTATTGACCATATTTCTGTTTACGTATTGTTTGAACACCTGAGGCTGTCTGCTAAGCTTATTAGATATATGGTAAAATTTTAAAAACTAGATTGGTGTGTAGTCCACTCCATGATGGTTGCTTTTTATCATCGGATACCAAACAGTTTTTATTATTTGAGCTAATTGGAACTCACAAAACTAGATGTTCAAATGCTACTTAAATCAATAATATTTCAATTAGTTATACATGTTCGGAAGGGTTTTAAATCCACGACCTCACGTTCCACCTTTTTACAAAGGGAGCTATAATCTCATTGGCCTACATGGCTCAAGATAATTGGCTAGTTAATTTAATATGTGCTCTATGAATTAAGCCATATGTTAAATGAGCTACATCTGCTCAAATCATAACCAACTCATCATATTCTGAACTAACTACCTAACTAAAGGGATTACAACATTTATTTCATATTCCTAATATTAAACATTTGTTTGTATATGAATTGAATGAAAACTGTATAAATGGTTTCCTTTTTAATTCAACATTAGATATCAATGAAAAATAAACCAATTTCTTAGTGCATTAGTGCATCTTTCTCTTTTAATCTCCTTCTTTCTCTATGGAGACTACTTCAAATTAAGTCAATTCTCCTACAATTCATATTCGTCCCCATTAGAAACCACCAGGTTTCTAACTAGTGGTATTAGAGACGTCGATCTTGAGATGACCAAAGCTAGTGGAATTTGTCAAGCTCTCATGGAGTTTTATTTCAAAGATAGAGATCCTTTTCAGTGTCTTATCAAGCTCTATGAATTCTTTGCTCAAGACAACACACCATCACATCGCATGCTTTCCATTGCCTCTTGTTGCATGGAAGGAGAAGCATGGGAATGCATCCAAGATGCAGAGGCATTGGGTTTGTGCACAAATTGGGTGCATTTCATATGCACCCTACAAGATCGGTTTCAAGTACCAATCCTTGATGCATCAATGGAGACATCACCCAAGAATCTAAGATGCAAGAGCCTGCGAATTATGCTAGAGGACCAAGAACTAATTCTTGATGCACCAATAGAGGCTCCCACTCAAGAGTCTATGATTCAAGAATTGGCAATCCAAGTGTCGGTGATCCAAGAATCAAAGATACAAGTGTCGGTGATCCAAAAATCAAAGATACAAGTGTCAATTCAACATTAGATATCAATTAATAATAGATCAATTTCTTAGTGCATTGTGCATTTTTTTCTCTTAATTTCTTTCTTTCTCTATAGAGAGTGAATAACTCAAATTAAATCAATTCCCCTACAATTCTATTTGTCTCTATTAGGAACCACCAGGTTCCTAACATTTAATTTTTTTCAATTAAGAAGTGCTCATGATAAACATTTTAGAATACGAATCCCTACTAATTTTCTAGAAGGAAGCATAATTTTAATCTAGTTTTTACTCAAGGCGCCAGTTTCTAAAAAAAAGTATTTAACTTTTTTGTTAAAAAATTTCACCTTGTTAACTCAAATAACCTCCGTGCAGTATATTGATGTATTGATAACGGAGGAAGAACAAGAACATGAATAAAATCAATTACTTTGAAGCGAGAAAAAAAAAAACCATAAAATCTTTGAATCCATACAAAAAACACTGGAATTTACTATAAACTCAATTAAACTCTCTTAATTTTAGTTTCGAAATATATGAACCAATTTAAAGTCTCAAATAAACTTATTTTGTGTAAAAATATTTTCAAACAAATTCTAATTGATGCAAAACTTTATTTTGACAAATAACAACTTCAAAATACCTAAGATTGAGGGAATAAATGTTGGGGTTCTGAGTTTGTGATAGTTAAATATTAACAGCTTGAGGAGACTCTCTTTGTGAGAGTTTAATATAACATGTTGAAACATCACTTAACCAAAAACTTGAATATATAGATTTCAGCCTAATTATGTTATGTTTATATTAACAATTTAATTTTTTTTTCAATTTGGGACTTTACTATTTAATTAACCATACCACTCATAGGTTATTCCAACAATAACATTAAACACTTAGAAAGATCCTAAACATACAAAATATTAGCAATAATACATTTGATGGCGTATAACATATCATGCATGTATAGTGTAATTTTAGAACTAAAGTTACTAATAATGCAAGGAATAAATAAATGAAGTGCATCCATCATATCTTAAAAAAATATTCAAATTACTGTAATGTGTGAGTGACAGCAAATTAATGAGAGTCACCACAATTAATTGTGTCGGCAAAACTAAAATTTCAGAACAACACCACCCCCAAAAAAAAAAAAAAAAAAAAAAAACCAGAAAAAGAATAGAGCTCCAATTCCTGAGTTTTTGATTGCAGGTTAATTCAGTAGGTACCCTAGTATAAAAGTAGGTTTCAATTCTTTTATCTAGTATTCCTTTTGTTGCTTCTATGACTCAATTTTACTGACCGTTACTTTCTTTTCCTTTGTGGCATTGGGGTCGGTGTTAGTATAAGAAATTTCAACTTGACTTAAGGGTTCTTCCAAAAGCATTTATGTAGAGAATCAAAATGTTAAGATCTCATGAGTCAAATAGACACTACTCTGCAAAAAAATAACTCGAAATTTTCAAATTTAAATAACTTTACAGCTGCTGAGCTCCATTTTTAATATTATCGTTTTTTCGAGTTTGATTGGATGTGGTGAGTTTTAGCTAACTTAACTCATAAAGTTTTTGTGATTTATTAAGAGATATGAGATTCAAACTCTGTCAACACCTAAAGCAAATTGGTGTCTTAACTTGAAGATAAAAAAATAAAAAAATAAAAAATCATTATGGAGCATCTGTCAAGGATAAAAATCTATTGAATCTAGTGAAATCTATTTTATATATATAAAATGTTTGATTGCATGCACTTAGGGTTTGAATATGTAAGAAACTTAGGAAGGAATAAAAGTATATCTTCAGATATTCTTGGACTATTTGTTGATGTGGGATTAGAAAATATGTAGTTAGTCAGTGGGGTGGCGGGCCACAATCGCGCACGCACGAATACGGGCAGACATGCATAGATGGACAATCATAGGAATTCTCACTAGCACGATAATTTAATCATATACTTCACCTCAACAATAATGAATAATGTTTAATACATTATAATTGTCAAGGTCTTGCTGCAGATTTCTTATTTTATTTTATTTTTTTATTATATTTTTTTGTCCTTTGAAAAGATACACCTTGTTTTATACCATAGAGGGATATGAGGATTAAATATGGATATATGAGCTAAAACATAGACCACTGTGATTTGCTGGACTCCATCCAAGTGAGTATGAAAGGTACAAATCATTCTTCCACTGCTATAATTATCAACTAGCAACATTGAGTTACTTTTGTCTTGATATAATGATGTTAAATCCTATACCATTTTATGCTTTAGATTAAATTTTTATAAATTTAATTAAAAATGTATAAACTATCACATCATTTAATATTTTAAATAACATGACAGCCTATATACCATTACTCTCAACCGTAATAGAATGCTTGAAATAGAGAAGCTCCATGTGTTTTCTAATTAGAAACTTCATGCATTGTGCCATTGACCAGTGGATAGTGGCGGCTCCAGGATTTTTTTCTAGGGGTTAATAGTGTCTTGAGTTAGGATTTTGTTGTGGTAAGTAAAAAAATAAAATGATTTTTTTTTTTTGGTATACAATTGTCATATTACATGCAATAATCTAACATAGTATTTTAAATAGTATACAATACAACTATATTGTACAATAGTCTTAAAAAATTATTAATAGTTTAAAGATCGGTAAGAAAACAACAATTGAATGCATAAATAAATAAAAATAAATAACTAATCATAATATTTGTCAAATTAATAATAATTTACTATAATCAAAAGTAATATCAATTAAATAAAAATATGTGATAAAGAAGAATAGTAACACACCTAAGAGTAAGTTTGGGAGTAAACGTGAAACTAAGGAAAAAAAAAATAGTAACTTATATAAGATTTTTCTTTTGAAATGTATGGATTTTTAACCACACATTTGGTCATTCTCTTGGAATTGGAGTAGGTACTAAAAGACTTTTTTTACTCAAAAAGCTATAGAATATTTATCAAACTACTTGATTAGACAGAAAGAAAACATAGAAGGGAGAAAAAGAGAATGAGAAAAGAATCATAGATATAAATACAATTCAGTTGGTTGTATAAGTGGTGTAATTTTTTGCTAATGAAGAAGAAAAGTGTAGGAAAAAACCGTTTTATTCTACCATTAACGGTAAAGTAAGCCAGAGTCTAGAGAGAAGGTTTATTTATTTATTAACAAATGAGCTATTTTAAGTGTAGTGCTATTGACACAACATTTATGTAATAAAATTTAGGTGGCAAGTTGTTAAAAGTATGTAAAAAAGTTATGTCACTTATGAGTTTAGATAAAAAGCAAATTACAACTTGTTACTTAACCTTTATTGTAAAAATATTGTGAAAATAGTATTAAGATGATCATATTTCAAGTTTATTTCAATTGGATTTAAACAAAATTTAGGGTCAGGGTGTTCAAAATTTTATTTTAGAAGTCAAAACAAAAAAATAATAATAAAATAAAGAAAAATTTTCTCTTTTTTTTGGGGCCAAGCCAGGGGGTTCATTTTGAACCCCTGCCAGTGGATTTCATAATCAATTGCAGTTGCTTTGGAGGCCCCAGAAGTTGAAGTTGCTTTGGATTTCATAATCAATTACATGAATCTGTTTTCACCATTGAATTCTATTTAGGGTCAGTCAGCACACCCATAATGTCACTGGCCCCTCTGCTTTATTAATTACTAATATTATAGATAGATGAAAAAATAAATTATTTTCTAAAAAGAAGTAGGGCCGCAATGTACTAGACGAGCCAAGTACTATAATGTGATTAAACATGTGAGTTCCAGTTTGCTCATTTGGTAAAATCTCTAATGGTTGAATAAGAGATCTAGGATTTAATTTCAACCTACACCAAATACTGATTGGTGTCTTGGTCCGATGATAAAGAACTATCATCAAGAGTGGACACCATAGGTTGAGACTCTTTCAAAAAAAAGAAGAAGTGATCAAACATGGTTTGTTTCTTTTGTAATCAGATTCAATTAACCAAACTCGATTTTTAAGATTAAACTCAATTTTTATGTTCAAGCTTGATTTGTTCATTTCTCATTCATAAGGTTTATTAAGTTGGCTAAATAAATCAACTAGTTATATTTTTTTACAAAAAAATTCTATTTTCTACCTCACTGCATAATAGCCATCAAAGATCAAACATTACTCTAAATTTACTCACTAATTCATTCACACTTCAATAGTAATTAATAGTTTTTATAAAACATGAATTAAAAAAATATTTTTGGACAAACTTTTCCTTTAAGTTACACAATAATTATTATCTTTAAGGTACACAAACAATTTGAGTCAAGTTAATTTGTTGTAACTAAAAGTTATCATAACTTTTGAGTAGAGTTTGCGATATATCTAAGTGTTAAAATCACATTCCTTTTCCTTTATGCATGTGTGCTTTTTTCTTTTTTTAAATAATAAATAAATAATTAAAAATAAAATTGTAACTTAATTCGTTAACGAATTGAGCTTTAAACTTATCCCAGACTTGATTCTTTTAGATAATGAAAATGTTTTTAAAATTTTTACAATTTACACGCAGTTTGGCCATAGCCTTACAAAGCCTAAAATGCATAATCACATACACACATTAGACAGCCTAATACACATATTAACCATATTAGGTGAACAGAACAAAGAAGGCACTCCACAAGGAGACAAACTAGAACAAAAAATATTAATAGAAAGCTTTAGTAATGATACTCTATATGTGGTACTGGTATCAATAAAAAGGAATAATACCTTGTGGAATAGCTCTTCAGCCAAATTCGCAGCTCATATTAAATCTAGTGTCTTTTTGATCACCACTAGGACTTGTGCCTTTCCCTTACATCACATATGTAACTTTTTCAACATAGAATCATTCATGCCTTATTGGTACATTCAAAAAGTTGTATAAGTTAAGGCCATTTGAGTGATTATAGAAATCCTTCGTTAATCATTAATTTATGTAGGCCAATAACCACCTCAAATGATAACTCCTTTTTTTCCTCATATGAGTGAAGTACGACTAGTACATGTAGTACAATACTACAGTGAGATGGGTTTAATGGGCTTGTAGTTCATTTTACTACTATGCTTATACTTCATTCATATTTACTTTAGAAAACTAAGTACCATCTATAGTATCATAGTGACAATTTCAAAATGATTCTTTATTAAATAAATCCATGTATATCACCAAAAAAACCTACAAATATAATAAATTACCATGGCGATAAGAGAGGACTCCCATATATTCAAATGAGTAAGATTAAAAGGTGTCAATGCAATAGATTCACTCTTATTAAAGGGCAAGACAGGTTGTTTTCCGAGTTGACATGACATAAAATCTGAAGGACTGGAAGAAACGAAACCTAACAAACTCCTAAACACTACGTTTTTTACATGAGGTAGAGATGCGTGATCTAATCGAGAGTAATATAAATTCCATGTATGACAAAACATAAGTTGAAACTGTTGATGCTGAGATTACTGGTGAAGGAATATGAAGAAAGGACATCTTAAACAACGTCCCAACCTTATGGTCGGTCCCAACAGTCTATCAATTCGAGTGGTTCGTTGCTTGAATCTGTGCATGATTAGCCTAGTATATTATGATAAAACAAAACGATGGCGGCAATCTTAGACCAACGATGGCAATGCTTGACGTGATAGAGTGTTTGAGAGATGGAGGGTATTTTTTTAGAACCCTAAGTTCTGACTTCTGATACCATGAAAAGACTAAAGAGTATATTTAATCATGTGTAAAACACACTATATATACAAAACCATCTATATAGGCAAGTATAAAAGTGAAATACAAATAATTATGAGTACGCAGCAGAATAATACAGTAAATTTGGGCTCTTTTGAAATAGTATCCTAAAATTACTATTGATTGACGTTTCCATGAAATGCTAACTCACTACAAAAAAAAGGTTCTATGGCCATGTTTTTAAAACGCGGCTATAGGTCAAAAAAATGTGGCTATAGCACGATTTGGCCTATAGCCGCGTTTTTTACACCACGTTTTTAATGTGGCCTAAAACCTGTGACTATAGGAATGATGGGTCTATGGCCGCACTTTTTCAAATGCGGCCCAAGACCAGGGTCTTAGGCTGCGTTTAAAACGTGGCCTAAGGTGAAAGTTGTGACCGCGTTTTAAGACCAGAACCTTAGGCCGTGTTTTAAACGTGGCTATAGCTTTCACCTTAGGCCACGTTTTAAACACGGCCTAAGGTTCTAGTCTTAGGCCGCATTTTAAACGAGGCCACATCTTTCACCTTAGGCCATGTTTTAAACGCGGCCTAAGACCCTGGTCTTGGGCCGCGTTTGAAAATGTGTGGCCATAGCTCCCTTGTCAACAGCCTCAAAGACATATTTTAGCAGCGTTTAAAACGTGGCCTTAGGAGACTAAAATACAACTTTTAAACAGTTGGTTGGCAAATTGAACTCAACCCAAATCAACGGGTAAAATGTGATTAACCATATTACAATAAGATTACCTTATTGAGACATATCCTAAAGCTATTGCCATAATCAAAGTTGCCTAACATTTTGACAGCACATTGATGAGTGCCTATCTTTAGTACGGAACAATAAGCCTATCTTTAGTGCCTATCAATAAGTGATAGTTTATCATGGTATTAAAGTTAGTGATCTTGAGTTTGATTCAGTAAAAAAATAAAAAAGTGATCTTGAGTTTGAAACTTGTCTTTACTCTTATCTTCCATTTAAAATTAAAAAAACTAGATGTATTGAGAGATTACTCACACATGAGAAGTCTTAGAATATTGATTAAGTGATTAACTACACACTTTCCAATTAACTTGGTTTTTTTGGCAAAAGTGATAGTTTTTCTAGACCAACAAGCAATGGAGGTCAAGAAGACAAAAAGTGCAAGATTTTTATTTTTTTATTATTGGTAAGTTACACAAGCATCATGTTAGGAGTGTCTAGTTGTATGTGTGTGTGTGGTGCTGATGAGGCGTGCGTGTGGTGTTGCATGTCATATGAAATGGCTAGAGCTACTAGTCACATATCATTTACAGCTAGAGTAGAGGGTTGTTTTTGTGTGTTTGTGCGTGTGTGTGTAGGATTCCCATTTTCAAAGTAATGAAGTAAATCTTGCTTGGTCCATTCAAAGTTGCACTTTCCTTTCGTTGTCTAACTTGCACACCGCTTCAACTTTAGTAGAAGTGGAGAAGGTATATCATGTATCGAGTATATGTTTCTTCTCTCTCATAGCAAGCAACATATACCCGATACAAGATATATTTTTTTGTTAGATTCCAAAATACTAAAAGGTGGATAAAAAAGTTAAGAACTAGTAATTTTTGATACATTTTAAGTGGGGGAGAGATGATTCACCTTTAAATGTCTTTATTAGAAATATCAGTTAATATTATTAACTTATAAAACTCTAACTATGAACTATTAATTTTAATATGTGCACAAAACATATACGTGTGATCACCATTTGTTAAGAGAGCATCGGAAGTATTATGACTAGAAATCCCCGCAAATAGTTATGCCAAAAACCATAGCAAGTGTCAAAATCATTGATAAGCACTCCACCATCACAAAATGAAATGGCCATAATTATGAAATTGAATATAATGAAATGTAAGATGAGAAAGAAAGGAAAAAAAAAAAGAAAAGAAAAAGATGTATGCTTTGGGATTTAAATTTTCTAAAGATTAGAGCAAAATAAAAGTATATTAAGACTTCGCTTGGGAGTTCATAAGGAAAGGGAATGGAATGGAATAGAATGAAATAATAATAAGGGAATGTAAATGAATGGAATGGTATGGAATGTATTTAAGTAAGAGAAATGAATGGAATAGAATGGAATTAAGTAACCTTAATTGGATATTTTAAAATAAAGGAATGGAAATGAATGGAATGTAAGTAATCTTGTTTGGGAGCAACATGGAATGGAATGGAATGGAATCATTTTATGACAATATTATTATTAGACCCCTATTTTAAAATAAAGAGTTGAATATACAGGGGTATTTTGGGAGTTTTAGTAAAAAAATCATTAAATCTAATTTCATTCCCTCTAATTCCTCCCAATTTTGGGGGAAATGAAAATTTGAGGTTTTAAGGGAATAGAGAGGAATGAGTGTTCCCTCCTACTTAAACTCTCAAACAAAGGAATGAGTTTTCCATTCCCTCCATTAAAACTCTCAAATAAGGGAAGAAAAGAATATTCTAAAATGATTCTTTTTATTCCTTTCCATTCCCTTCTCCCAAGCGAAGCCTAAAGGAATATGTCATATGTTTACCTAATTAACAGGTACTTATTGGGTACTCCTTGAATATCATAAATGTATATTCCATTCTCTCACATAATTGTAGGTCTCACGAATTAAATTTATGGTAGGACCCACAATTCATGTGAGAGGGAGGAGTATGCATTTATGGTACTCCCGGAGTATTCAATAATTTTCTCTAATTAATTGTTAAGGCTTTAAATAATAGTTTAAATTAAGGAAAGTTACACTTTTCTACCCTAAACTATATCCCATTTTATGCTTTTCTCTATGATTATCAAAAATGCACAATTGACTTCCAAAGTTATAGGGTGGGCTTTATAACACCTTTCCCTTTGTTGTCTTTAAATTAGTTGACTTCAGGGTTATCAATTTTGTTATGGTGTTAAATATGAAAGAATTTCTTCACCAAAAAAAAAAAAAAAAAAAAAAGGAGAGAATTAAGTATTGAAAGACTAATTTACCTCTCCCCAAAATAGACGGTAGAGAGGTAAATTGGTTTTTCATGTACTAAATTTGCTTGTTAGACTTAACAGCAAAATAGACAATATAGGGGGTTAAGTATTACAAAATTTTTGATTTAAGGGATTGATCTTGCGTTTTGATAGTTCAAGGGATGAAGTGTACAATAAAATATAGTTTAGGGTGTGAAAAATTGTAATTTTTTCCCTTAAAATATTTATTTTCCAATAAAAGAATATAATGCCTTGTTGTAAAGTGTAACTCCAGCAAGCCTAGGTTTTCAAATTTCACGGTGCACTACTAGATTTTCCTTAAATTAAGTAGAAAAAACAAGGGCAAAGAAGCAATATATAGGAGAAAGATTCTCTTGAATGCCTAGTCCTTTATTTATTCTTTTCCCTTCATATATTAGCAAAGGCAACTAGATCAATGCATGGTCTTTGAATGTGCAATACTTGCTGGCCTAAGGATCGGTAAGAACCTAGTAGTGCCCTTCCATTTTAGGGTTTAGGTTAGATTTCTCTAAACGAAAAACCAGAATTAAAATAAGGGATAGACTGTGATTGAAAAGTATTCCAAGTGTTTGATTTCTAATTTTCTAGAGTGAAAAAGGAAGGCCTTTTATAGGAGTTAAGATTGGATATAAAAGTATTGGTAAAGCCCTTTTAGTTAGCACACATGGAAACTCCCTCTCTCTCACAAAGGCATTTGGAGCCCTCTCCTCTTCTCCAACCAAATTTTCTCGTAAAACAAAAAATATGTCATTGAAGTGGAGGCTCATGATAGGTAAAGGGCTCCCGCTTTCTCTTATAATATTTACAAGTCCATTTGTTTTGACAAAAAAATGTTTTTATGGAAAATTGATTTGTTTTGCCGTGTTTAGTTACAACCATGAAAATTGATCAAGAAAATAGTTTATGTTCTTTGACTTAAATGGAACATCGTTGATATTTATTATAATTCCAAATAATAATATGAACAAAAACTTTCATTATAAAACATATATTAAATAGGAAAATATTTTCAAATATATATATTTTTTGTTTGGCAAATATTTTCAACTTTTTGTGCCATTTGATTGCTTCAAATAAGAAAATAGACCCTAATTTGGAATCAAGGCAAAAAAAAATTAGGCTAAAGCACAATTTTGGCCCTAGCTAATATGTGATTGTTTTTATTTTAACCTTTTTATGTTTTAAAGTTTTTATTTTTCATCATATTGACCTTGCCATCCTTTTTTGTTATAAATATAACTTGTTAAGTGTGAGGTAAATGTCGTGCATTAAGACATGTTACTCATAAGTCCAATTCCATTAATAATGTGACTATTAAATGCAGTAAGAGAGCTAGAATTTTTTTTTTTCCGTGGGGGCCAAGGTAAACATAATAAAATTCTTATAAATAAAAAATGACTAAAAAAAATCTTTATTTCACATTAAATTTAACTTAAAAAAGTTGTGCTCTATGCTTTTTCTTGGCATTAAAATCATTTATAATTGATTCTGAACTAAATTCTTTCTCAATCTCCTTTTCTATATATATATATATATATAGTTAAACAGTTGCTCAAAAACTCATTGTCCATCTTGTTACGAAGCTTTGTCTTTACAAGTTTCATGACTGGGAATGCACATTCTGTAGTTGCTATTGAAACAAGAAGAGTAAGCACAAGTTTGATCAATCTATCAACAAGTGGATAGATTTTTGATTTTCCAACTCTCACCAACCCTTGGCATAATTTAGAAAGTGTCAATAGATTCTTTAAATCTGGATGCTAAGGAACATCAAGCTCAAAAAGTTGAAGTTGAGTTTTTAAATTCCCTTTTTCTTGCTTTGTGAAATCTTCAGGATAAAATGTATTAGCAAGCTTGCAAATATCATCAATATAAAACTTCTTATATCCATTAATAGGATTCAAAGCTGAACTAAGAGTAAGTAACTCCATTGCACCCTCGTTGAATCTATTGTTCAATTCTTGTAACACAAAATCAATTGTGGCAATAAACACATCAACTTGATAATAATGCTCTACTTCAATATCATCTTATTGATGTTGAGATCAACCACGCCTTCCAACATATCGAGCATTCAAATCGGGAATATCTATTTTGTGCTCCTCACAAAATAATTTTACTTTCTTAAGAAGATCTTCCCATCCGACTTCTCTCATTTTTGCAATCAATTTTTTAGTACTTGAAACAAGATCCATGGCATTTAGAATATCTTGAGATTTTTGTTGCAAGGCTTGAGAAAGCACTTGAGTGATTTCCATGATGTCCTTCATGAGATGTAATATAAAGATAAAGTCAAAGGACATTAATGAGTTTAGAGCAAAATCTGCATCTCCACGCCGATGATAGTTTCCTTCAGTAGAAAGATTCTCTAAAACTTTATAAGTTGCATCAAACATTTTTATCAAGTTAGAAATTGAATAGCCCCAATGAGTATCTCTAGCTTGCTTCAAAGTTCCAATTTGATTTAACCCTCTTCTAGATTCTATTTCATTATTTGCTAATTTTCTTGCAACATCAATAGCTTGAGTATCTTTCAACTCATCATTCCGTTTGCTAGAAGATGTATTGGTATTAATGATTGAAGTCAAATTATTGAAAAACCGATGAACAATACTCATTTGAGTAAGATGTTGTAACTAATGCAAGTTGTAGGCGATGCACAAAATAGTGAATATAATAAGCATAGGGACATTCTTTACAAATTAAAGCTTCCAATCCATTCCATTCACCTCTCATGTTGCTCGCACTATCATATCCTTGACCTCGAATAGTTTGAATAACTAACTCATGATGAGAGAGAACTTTAAATATCCCATCTCTTAAAGTTGAATATGTAGTGTCTTTGACTTGGACAAGACCAAAAAACCTTTCACGAATAAAACCATCTTTATCCACAAATCTCAAAATAAGGGCCATTTGCTCTTTTTTGGACTCATCATGAGCTTCATCAACAAGAATGCAAAATATGGCAACTCCTATCTCCTCTTGCAACTACTATCTCCTCACATATCGCTTTCTTAACCTTACTAGAAATGACAAAAAGAATCTCATTTTGGATCTGTGGTGAAGTATATGAGGCATTCAATGGAGCATTTTGTAGTACAACACTTGCAATCTTGTCATTGTAAGATGCTAATAATTGTATTAGTTCAATACAATTTCCATGATTAAGTGAATCCTCACTTTCGTCATGACCTCTAAATGCATAAGCTTGAAATGCAAGCCAACGAACTACATCAATTGAAACTTGAATTCTTAATTAGTCTTTTAGTTGCAATTTGTTCGGAAGTATGCTTCTTTACTAACTTCTCAATATGCTGAGAGCTATTCATTAGATCATTGCACGCTTTTAAAGCAATTTTGTGCGACGAGTTAGGATCTTTCCCCTCATGTTTATGAAAAGAACAATCTTCTCCTCCAACTTTCTTCCAATTTCTAAAACCTCCAACAACAAATAGATTATCACGTGCTGTTGGTTTACTAGTGAGATAACATACTAAACAATAGACAACATCATTTTTTGGTGAATATTCTAACCATGAAGGAAACATATCAAACAAACTAGAACAAAAGCTACGAGGATGCTTTTCATTTGTAGATGGATATTTGTCACTCATATATTGATATGGCCCATCTTTGAGATATTTTCTTACAACTTCATTGCGTTCATTAACGGGATATTTCCATATTGATTTTCGATTAGCTGGATCACGTTCTATGGGAATAATATTTGTTTTTTCAGGTTCACATCTTTGAACTTTTCTAGGTGCAAAAGTATTTGAAGTTTCAGCAAGTAGTCGGAGGATTGAACAAGAACCTGTATCGAGTCTAGAACACTTTTCTTTTTAAAATAAGCATCAATTGTAGATCGCTTTCTCGTAATTTATTTGTAATATGAAATCCTGAATATTGAATTTTATAATCTTAATATATCAAATTGGTAAAATAAACATGTATAATAATAGTAATTTAATTTAATTGACTAAGTCATTACTCTTACTATCAATTAAACAAATGATTAAAAACTTATTATTTTCAAATTATCATAAGCCTTTTTTCGAAAGGCAAACTTTGACAAGTGACAATTGATCAACATAAAGCCTATTAGTAATTAGTATACTAGTATAGACCTAAACCCTATTCGATTAAGCTTTTAACATTTGTTTATTTCTTTTTTCTTTTTTTGATTCAACTATTTGCTGGACACCACAAACATAAAGCATATTCTAATAGCTACTAGAATATACTTTACTCTTTTACTCTTCTTCACTTTTTGAACAACAAAGTGAACAAACACGTGACATAGAGTGACAGAGAGATTGATGGAGGCATAGAGAGAGTGAGAAACTTACCAAACGTCCACAATGAAGATAAATCGAGGCGGCACCGCGACAAAGACGAAGGTAGCAACGGCAGAGATGAAGGTAGCTTCACCGCTTGTGTCTAGGGAAGTTTAGATCTTTAAGTTACCGGGTTGGGAAGTTTGGGTTGTGTTTGTGAAGTTTTTATTTTTATTTATTTTTACTGTGTTTGTGAAGTTTAATGTTGTGGTTTGTATCTATTTATTTGGATTTTATAGTCTTGATTTAATTAGAATTTGGATTCCTAATTTAATTAGGAATAGGAATCTGACTAACAAGATAGCTCTCCCAAGAGGAGCTTTTCCTCTCGGATGACACGAGTCTTTCCTCCCTTCACTAGGGTCTTTCTTACCCATTTTCAGTTTCTCTTCTATGTACAGTAACCATTTTCCATCGCCATATCAAAAAACCATCTTCCATCACTCTTGTAAAAAAACTTTTTCCATCACTACCATGGACGAAACAGTCCTAAATGACCTCCAAAAACTCAAACTAACCAAAGAAGAAGGAGAAGAAATCTGCATCACAAGCAAAACCCAAAGTAACCTCCTTGAAGAATGTTCTTTAAGCTTTTTTGAAAGCTTCTTTCAGATCGCCACCAGAATAGCCGTGCTCTCAAGAATACTCTTTAATGGCATGGAAGTTAGGATCGATCTACGGATAGTGGATGTAGGTAATGGTATTTGCGCAGTTTAAGTTCAGCTCTAGATTTCAAATGGAATGGGTTAAAAAGAGTGGCCCGTGGAATTTTGAAAACAATTTGCTCCTTTTTTATAACCATTAGGAGAGCAGGCCTTACCTCAACAAACATTATCTTTACTCACTCTCCTTTTCGGGTCCGGTATGGGGCCTTCCCTTTGAGTTTATGAATGAGGAAGTAGGCAAAGATATAGGAGGCACAATAGGAAATTTCCTTGAGGTGGATAAACGATCTTGGCAATCCGATCAAGCAAAGTGCATGCGCATTAAAGTCGAAGTTCACCTGGACAAACCTCTTCGCAGAGGAGAGGTTCGTTTCGATCAGAGAGAGTGGGAAGCATTGGGTTTATTATAAGTATGAGAGGATTCCTACGCTTTGTTTTGGTGTGGTAAGATCGGGCATGATGTTAAGCATTGCTTGGAAGGCGGTAGAGCATGAGACAGCAACCAATATGGTGATTTTGGATGAGAGCGGGTGAGGATTCAAAATGGGGAATGAGTGATTGTCAGTGAAGGCGAGAATCGAGTTTTCCGGCAGACTCCATTCTGGAATGCGGAAGAAAAACATTCTAAAAAGGCATTTTAGCCTTTCCATTCCCGGTGAAACAAATGGGTCAAACACAAACCCGGTTTTGGGGTCCGCCCAAGGGGTTTCCTCTCGCAAAAATCTGTCCTCTCTTGCTCCTACATAATTGCGGATTCTCGGGATGGATGGGACAAGACTGAACATTTGAATTTGAAGCGTAGGGAGAAAGCTAAAGGGATTTCACGTGACTAATTAGCATTAAGGAAATACCACAAAGCTCTCTGAACCCAAAAAAAGAAAAGCAAGATGAGCACTCTTTTGTGGGCCAAGCGCAAGAGATAAAAGGACAAGCCCATGAAGCTACTAGTCCACTAAGGCAAAAATTGGACCGCAAGTGCAAAGGTGTGGCCACTCCTCAAACATGCAAGGCCCTACTAAAGATACCCAACAAAAGAAAAAGCCCAATATGAAGAAAATAGCTAGACAAGTGGGCCGGTAATCAAACACGGGCCTTAGACACAGAAATGTTAAATTCGGATGTGAGACTGGGATCCAAAAGGCTAGGTACGTTTGAATATTTAGAAGTTGAAGAAAACAGAGCTCAAAAACGTTTATTCACTGCTCCCTCTCCCCCTCACTCTTCCCCCATAGATAATATATCGGCGGTGGCTGCCTTGCAGCACCGCCGAGAGCAATGATTGCCCTTGGATGGAATCGCCGGGGCTTGGGAACCCCCGGACAGTTAGAGTGTTGCGTGAATTTATGCAGCGTTGGGCTCCCAAAATTGTCTTCCTTGCGGAGACAAAACTGAATAAAAGAGAATCAAACAAGAAGAGAAGATCTATGTCTCACTTAAATTGCCTTTTTGTTCCTAGCAAGGGTCAGAGTGGTGGTCTTGCAATGTTTTGGACTAAGGATACTTCCCTTGACATAGTATCCTACGGCCCTCATCACATTGATGCCATTGTTAGATTTCTCTAAACGAATCCGGTTTTAAATGGAGAGTCATTGGTTTTTATGGTGTTTGAAACACACCAAAGACATGAATTATGGAAGCTTTTAACCTCCCTTCATCATCAATACCAGCTCCCTTGGCTCTGCCTGGGGGATTTTAATGAAATAGTTTCAATGAGTGAAAAACAGGGGGGTGCTAAATCAAATGGAAATTTTTTTAAATGTGATTAATCTATGCAACTTTAAGGACCTAGGTTACAATGGATCTAATTTCACATGGTGTAACATGAGGGAGGGGGTTGATAGGATTTATATGCGTCTTGATCGGGTGCTTGCAACGGATGACTGGAAAAGTTTTTTCCAAAATACGAGGGTACATCATCTCATCGACTCCACCTCGATCATTGTGCCTTGCTTGTTTCTAATATGGTGGCGGTGCAGCCTCCACAGAGGCAAATATTTTCCATTTTGAGGCGATGTGGGAAATAAGAAAGGAATGTAAGGAAGTTATCCAAGAGACTTGGAATGCCTGTCTAGACACAAGCACCCCAGTGGGGCTTGCACTTAGCCTTAGGAAGTGTTTTGCGGACCTTTCAAGTTGGAGTCACTTAGTCTTTGGCCATATTCCTCCTTTTTTGATACAAGCAAAAAGAACAGCTCTCCAATCTCTTGTACTCCATGATTCTGATGGTAATCTTGGGGTGAAATAAATAGTTTGAGGAAGGATTTAAACATGAGAGGAAATTTATTGGAACCAAAGGTCAAGAGTTCAATGGCTAAAGGAAGGGGATCACAACACAAAATTCTTCCACTTTAGAGCATCCGAAAGGAAGAAGAAGAATGCTATTTTGGGACTCCGGGATGATAACGGAAATTGGTATGATACAAACGACACTATTGCTGATGTTGTCATATAAATATTTCAGAAATTTATATACATCGTTAACCCAAAGAAGCTTTAATGATGTTACATCAGCAATACCAACTCAAGTTTCTTGATGAAATGAACAGAGAGCTGATTAAAGAGTTCTCCGGAGATGAAATCCTCAACGCACTAAAGCAAATGCATCCAACTAAGGCCCCTGGACCCGATGGTATGTTGCAATTTTTTCCTTAAATATTGGGATATTGTGAGGAACATGTTACTAATATGGTTCTAAATGTGCTAAATTCTAATATGCCTATTCCTGAGTTGAACAAAACAAACATTGCTCTAATTCCAAAGAAAAAGTCTCCAACTCATATGGTTGATTTTAGACCGATCAGTTTAAGCAATGTTGCCTATAAAATCATTGCTAAAGTTCTCTCAAACAGGCTTAAGGCTATTCTTCCTCAGATTATTTGAAAATCAAAGTGCTTTCCTCTCTCGAGCACCTCATTATCGATAACATTTTGGTGGCTTATGAAATAATGCACTATCTCAAAAACAAGAGTAAGGGGAATGAGAGTTTAATGGTTGTAAAGTTGGATATGAGCAAAGCTTTTGACCGTGTTGAGTGAGGGTTCATTGAAGCGGTTATGGAAAAGCTTGGGTTTCATAGGAGGTGGATAAGCCTAATCATGCATTGTATTACTACGGTCACATACTCGGTTCTCATTAATGGCAAGGCTTTAAAACTTTATAAGTTGTCTTACTAGGGGCCTTAGAAATTGGGGACCCTCTCTCCCCTTACCTCTTTATTCAATTTGATTTAAGGGTCTCTCCTCTCTCATCAATCGGGCTGCTCAAAACGGGGAGTTAAATGGTATTTCTATCATTCCGAGGATGTCCTCAAGTGAGCCATTTGTTCTTTAATGATGATAGTTTGCTCTTACGCCATGCAAAAAACCAAGAAAGCCATAACTCTTACCGAGATTTTGGTAATAATGATGAAGTTGCATCAAGTCAAAAAAATAAATACGGATAAATCATCCGTGTTTTTTAAAGCTTCCTTAATGCATCTCAAGAGACAAAAGGGGTGGTTTTTAGCATTCTTGGCCCAATGCAAGACTCTAGGCATTCCAAGTACCTCGGTCTCCCATCCATCATTGGCAAATCCAAAAATGAGGTTTTTGCGGATGTCAAGGAGAAGGTGGGGAAAAAGCTTTCGGGGTGGAATAAAAAAATGCTATCTATGGGAGGAAAAGAGATTCTTATCAAATCATGAGCTCATCAACAAGAATGCCAACATATACTATGAGATGTTTTCTTCTCCCAAAGGGCCTATGTGATGATCTAGAAAGCATGGAACGCAACCTTACTAGAAATGTGGGAAAAGAATCTCATTTTGGAAACAAGAGAATAAAATAGCTTTGGTTGCTTGGAAAAAGATGTGCAAATCCAAATCTCAAGGGGGTATGGGTTTTCAAATCTTCATGCTTTCAATTTGGCCATGCTAGCTAAGCAAGCGTGGAGACTTTACACTAGACCGGACTCTTTGATTTCAAGAATTTACAAGGCAAAATATTTCCCATATTCGGATGTAATCAATGCCCAATTGGGTGCAATCCCTCCTATGCTTGGTGTAGTATCCATAGTAGCCTTGAAGTCATTAGGAAGGGCACAAGGTGGCGTGTTGGAAATGGCAAAACGATTCACATTTGGGAGGACAAATGGCTCCCTACACCCACCACCTATAAGACAATCAGCCTACCATGCTACTTTGACGACTTCCCCATGGTATCGAGAGCCCTCATTGATCGGGATACAAAGCGTTGGAAAGCGATCTTGTTAAGAAAATTTTCCTCCCTTTTGAAGCGGACACCATTCTCAACATTCCCCTTTGCTACTCCCTCCCGGATGACAAGCTTATTTGGTTGGGAAACACGAGGGGAGTTTTCATAGTTAGGAGCGCTTATTATGTGGCCCTCTCGTTGTTTGAGACATGCAATGAGGGTGAATCTTGATTGGTGACTCCGGTCTTTACTATGGAAGAGGGTGTGGCATCTCAACCTTCCCGAGAAGATTAGAATTTTTGCTTGGCGGGCTTGTATGAACGCCCTTCCTACAATATTTTCTTAACTTGAAGGTGAGGGGGTCATTAACGGGATGGTTCATATTGATTTTGTGTGGTCAAGGTTCTATGGGAAAAATACTATGCACGCCCTTTTTAATTGTGATAGCTCAAATCTGGTTTGGAATTTTTGGGTTGAAAGACCTGTATTTGAAGCCTTGGATGGTGGGGCTTTGGATGTTATTGATATGGCTCTCCATGTAATTCAAATTAAGCATCAAAAGGATTTAGAGACCCTTTTCGTCGTAATCGGTACATTTGGTTCAATGAAATCGGGTTGTTTTATAATCCCTCTCCATTCCTCAAATTGGTTAGATATGGAATTTAGCTTTGAGACTTGCTAAGGATTTTAAGGGTGCATTAACTCCTCATAACTATTAAACAAAGGTGACCGTGCCTCCTATTGGTCTCTTCCTAAGCCGGGTTTCCATAAAGTAAGTGTTGATGGTGCTACTTGTCCAAATGGCTCAAATTCATGTATTGGAGTCATCATTATAGACTAATCCGGGCAAGTCATTGCAGCTTTGAGCAAACCTCTATCAGCCCCTTACTCCCCCGAAATTCAAAATTTTGCTTTGGAAAATGGTGTTGCCTTGGTGCATGAAATGAATGCTACTAGGGTAATTTTGAATCGGACTCTTCCTTGCAACGGTGAACAACAAAGTGATTTCTATGGAATCGGAGGTTCGCTTGGTCATATCATAGAGTGGAATGAGAAAGCTCCAAACTCCATTTTTGATAAATCGAGGCATCTTCACCACAGAAACGGGATCACAACAGGCAGAGATGAACGAGCTTCACTGCAAATTAGCCAAATCGTTTAGCTTTGCTCAAGTCGGGAAAGGAACTTTACCTCCATTGTCTCATTCTATTCTTTTTCCAAATCCCACTTAGACTATTAGTTTCTTTGTCTTTGCTGGTCTCCTCTGTTGTAATGTCTTTTGGGCTTTTTTCATGAATGAAGTTACTCTTTTCAAAAAAAAAAAAAAAAAAAAAAAAAAAAAAAAAAAAGAAGGGAATCTGACTAACAAGTGATTTGGTGTTTTTTTTAAATTTTTAATTTTTTTATGCAAAATTATTAATGAGCCAAAGAATGGGCTGGGTTTTAAGATTGAATTGCTATGTATTTTTTGTCAAAACTCAAAAATATGGTGGGACCGGTTCTTGCTTTTTTTTTTTTTTTATTATTTATTTTATTTATTTTTTTTAGTACTATAATTCTAGAAATTTTTGAAAACTCAAGGGGCCACGGCCCGGCCCCCTGGCTTCGCCATTGGTTAAATGCCAAATATATATGTGTCGTAAAATACGTCTGTCTCTACCATATAAGTCATTTATGTTAATCATGTGACTGTTAAGTATTAGGTAAGTGCTACCCATTTAGAAGTTATGGACGACCAAGCCAACAGTTATGGCTTTTCAAAGTTTTCAAGCTTCTCTCTTCAAAAAAAAAAAGTTTTCAAGCTTCTTATGGATCATTTAGAGAAAAAAAAATTTTAATGGTGGTCAACAATTGTTCAACAACGGTGAACAGTAAATCCTGGAGAGAATTTTATGTCGCTGTATTGTGAAGATTGTACCTGATCAGGTGGGGTCTACGTAAATTATAAATATATTGATGAGTCAAACTATATTTTTTTGCATCAAAGTGACATTATTATGATGACATCCCACTAACACTTACGGGTGTTAATTTGGATTAACATGTTGGGTTTATGTTGTGTTAAGGTAGGGGTATTCGATTAAATGACTTAACCCTAATTCAACCCATTTAATAATCGTGTCATGATCGTTCAACTCTAACCCGACCTATTAATAAGGTTGGATGACTTGATCCAACCCATTTGGCATACTTAATAAATGAGTTATGTTGGATTGATACGAATGTAACACAACCCATTTCAACATGCATAATATTAAATATAACATCTATCTAGAAATAATTTTTTTATTTATTTTTACATCCTAAAAGCAGTGCATACACTTCAAGTTTTCAACCCACATTCAAAATAATATAGTTCAACAAAAATATAATAGTCATCTAGAAATTAGTTCTTTACACTTTAAAAGAAGTGCATACACTTCAACCTAAATTCAAAATAACATAGTTCAACAAAAATATAATATCTTTGAAACTCGCCAAATGCTAAATGCTAAGTATCAATATTGAAAGAATTGGAGCAACAATAGACTAATCCTGACTATGACTACGATTATCATCCATAAATTTTTTGTTAATGTCCAAATTCATAACATCTTCCACAAGCTCATCCAATTTCATTTGTGCAAGTTCTATGCAATATTATATATATATATATATATATATATATATATATATATATATATATAATATTATTAGTAGTTACAAAATATGATCATGCCTCAACAGTTTTAAAAGCAATATCCATCACATCTAGTTTATAAACTATCTTAATAAACCCACTTGCAAGATATGTAAATGGTGTCTAATACAAATGCAAACACCAAAAAAGATACATGGCACAAGACAAAAGCTACAACGGTGGCTTTAATCAACAATTAATATATTTTCTATATTAATAACGGTACATGGGTTCAAAGTTTATAAAATAAAAACATTATGTAGAAAAAATTACTACAGAATTTTGAAACACCAAGAAAACAGTTTTCTTTAATTCTAAAACTCACTAAACACATGAGAGAGAGAGAGAGAGAGAGAGAGAGAGAGAGAGAGAGAGAGAGAGAGAGAGAGAGAGAACAATAACCGGTTTGAGACTTTGAGTTTGAGAATTGGGCGTGAGTCTATAAGATAGTAGAGTGAGTAGTACAACTAAAAAAAGAAGAAGAAGATATTTATAAGAAAGTTTAGAGATTTAGGGTTTGTAGGGTTTAGAGATCTAAGATTTGTAAAGTTTCAATTTCTAATTATATCTCTTATAAGTTTTTGTAATTACTCATTTTTATTTTTATTTTTATAAATATATTGGATATAAAAGGTATTTGATAAATTTAAAATAAAATGAATATTTATTTGTTATACGAGTTACATGGGTTGTGTTAAGTAGGTCATTTCAAGTTGACACAAATAAATTGGTGTGTCAAACATGTCTATTGTGGGTTACGCAGTTGATCCGCTTATGACACGTTTCTATGTCGGGTTTGTGTTGTGTTTGCGGATTGGGTCGAACATTGACACTCCTGTCTAACACTGTAATATATATTACCAGTCCCTCTCTTGTTCTCGTATATACAGATACAGTTGCACATCAAGCACGCAAACACGTACAAAACATTAGCAATGGTAGAATAAATTCTACATGCTCAAATCTCATCCATCTTTCTATTTGGTCTGCCAGACGTATTCAAAATAAGTCGCAATTAATTACAGGCCTTCCTGTTCAAGCAAAGTGAAAATGCATGCGCAATATATAAAGCTTGAAAAGTTACAGTAATCATGCTGAGAAAGATGTATAAGGAGACTGTTTGCTTTAACAAATCCCTAATGAGCTTAGTGGAAGAAGCATTTTCTTTTTAAAAACTTACTTAGATTAGGTATGTTGTTGCAGACTTATTCAGTCTTTCGGAACATGCTAAATTAACAAAACCATAATCAATGTTAATAGAAAAAGCTTTCTTTATGTTGTCTAATCATTATCCTAGCTCTCTTTCCTATAAAATTCTATAATGCATTCCAATGAATGGCTGTGAGAAAGTTGTTTGACATGGAATGAGTCAAGAAATGTTATCCTTCCTAATTATAGACAATATTCCCATGTTATTTCTTTCATTAAAAGTATCTAACAAAGATCTCCATCTGCAACAAACCTTTATTTTATGTTCATGTTGAAAGCTAAAGAATACTTTAAATAGCAGTCACAACTAGTAACAAGTGTCATTTGCCATTGACTTAAGAAGCTTGGATCTTTCTCTTTCTAGCTATTTACCATTTCTTCTTAATTAGTTTAAGGAAACCTCTTTCTTTTCATACCCTTAATGGCAATCAGAACTTTCATGTTAACCTTTTTAATGGTTATCCTTCTCCTTCAGCGAAACTTTGGCTCCATAGCAGCATCGAGGCCAGCTGGTACTATTCATCCACCAGCAATTCCTAGAAGCTACTTGAGCTCACCAAAAGCTCCTCCTACGGTTTCGTTTACTATAAATCGCTATAAGATGGTTGAGACTGAAGCCTTTCGCCCAACAACTCCTGGTCATAGCCCCGGTGTAGGTCATGATACACCACCAGCTGCGGCATAATAGTGATATAAGTTATAGGCCATTGACAAATTGATATGTTACTATGAAATAAAGATTTCTTTACGAGGGTTTCTTTGATCAGTGTTTTTAAGGATGAGTTAGGATTTTTAAGAAGCACTTCTGCGTTCAATGTGAAGTACTCCCATAGGTGAAGGTAGCTAGTAAACATGCGTGATATGGTGTTTTGAATTAGTTTGTCATTGTTTCTTTGTGCTTTAATTAAGATATATTGAGTTAAATTCCTAAGATTGTGTCTTTTCAGAAAAGCTAGTACCAATGATCATCAACTGTAGCTTAATTGGTTGATGAACTTTACAGCTCAAATTTGGTCCACTCTTTCTCTGTTCTCTCTTTCTCCCCTCGCCACGCCCCATTTCTCCATAAATTATTGGATTTAAATCACATCATAGTATGACAGTTTGTCCCTTTCTTCTAAGAGATCCTACTTAATTTTTTACAAAAGCTGCGTAATGCGACAGCACTGTGTCCACTATCACCTGGGCACTACTACAAGGCTTCTTAAGCTGTCATTGAAAAGGAAGAGAAGTAGTGTGGTGCTTCATCAGAAACTTGATCTAGGGAGAATGCAAGGGTCACCCTTTTCTTGTTTATGATTTTTGCCACAACTATAGTTTTCAAAAACATATCCAAGCAGCAAAAGAAAATATATTAGTGAGCAGTGCCCTAAAAATATATCTATATGTATGTACAATATATAGCTAGTGCCCCACTGTCTCTATCTTCTTTGTCCTGAATCTGATATTGTTCTTTTCCTAGGTCAGATATGCATAATATAATATAGAACAGTGGCCTCAAAAATGTCATGCACTGGTACTAGCTGCCCCCACCATTTGTTAGTCTATACTATGCAAATAGTGGCATTAGAAGTACTAAAAGTCTTGGTACATATAAACTTTACAAATTCATACAAATACCTTTTTAAAAACAAAACTATACCAAAAAAATAAATTTATTTTTTACTTTATTATTATTGTGGCATTAACTACATTGTGTTGTTAATTTGTAATAAAATAGTAATACTATTAATATTTTCAATTTACGTATGTCAAGATTTTAAAGGCTTTTGATTAAGGAGAGAACAGTGTCAAGAAATCTGCCATCAATCAACTGCAAAGTTGACATAAAGAAGCTCACTTACATCCATATTATAGAGAACTCTCATTACTTTAACTTTCTATTTGATGAGTATTTTTACAAATCTACTATACACTCTACTTTATACTCTACATATATACAAAAATATCAAGATGATCATAAATAAATAACTATTAAATAGCTATTTCATATATAAAGTGTTCACATTTTAAGTTTTTACGTTAAAAAAAAAAAAAGAGTTTATTAATCAAATATAAAACAAAATATCCATATTAAGAAAAAATGAAAATGTGTAGTGCAATCATATAGGTTTTTTTTTTTTTTTTTTTTTTTTTTTTTTTTTGGTGTGTGCGTGGAAACCCAACCGTTGGCTTTTGAACATATCAATCAAATTAAAAATTATTGAACGGTGTAATCATAACAAAACGTTATACTAGATTTTACTTGATCTTGTCTTTATACATATAACAATGGTGATATATTATTAATTTTACATAGATTTTGCTGATCCACCTCTCATTTTGAAGGGGATTGATATATCTTCACTTTGGTCTAGAAATCATTGCGATCCAACGATCTGATTTTTTTATTAAAGTTGGTCAAACCACATATTTTGGTATAGAAATCTCGGGTTTGTCATACTTTAACTAGTTTGGTAATTTTGGAGGGCTTTCGAGGTCTCAATTAATTTTTTGGTTGAAGCTTTTGTGTTCTAGCTGTGTATAGCTTCTGAAGGGCAAATGGGAAAGCAACGGCTGCCCCCTCTTTATCTAATGTTTAAACGAAGTAAGAAGGATGTGAAAGATTAAGAACAGAATGCCTCATGGATACTTCTGATATTGGGTTGAACTCAAATGTTTCTCGGTTTCATAAAAATTCTGCATGTTTATGACATGAAAAATTCTGCATATGCATGTCATCTTAGTTAGCCTCCATTTGGTATGCCTCCATTTGAATACCAATGAAAAATGAAAATTATTTTACTATTCAATTTATTTTTGCTATTATTCTTGGGTCCTATTACATTTTTTGGTACTATTCATGGACCACTGTACTATTTTAGTTAACTTTTATATTTATTTACAAGACTTTCAGTAATAAATTTTCCATTTCAACAAAATAAACAGTATCTATATAGAACCTTAGTGTTTTTCTCTTTTTAAGAAACTTATCATGGTCATTTGTTAAAGTCCAAAACAGAAGCGCCTTGCATCAGGACTACTACTAGGGAGACAATGTAAAAGTTCTACATCAAGCCACCTTGATCGAAACTCTCTAGGAAAAACCAAAACTTTGGGCCCAAAGCCCACACATGCAAACATTAAAAAGAAGGCCTCCATAAGGTTTAAAACTCATTATGGGTCTTGACCAAACGAGAGAAAAAGATCTCCCCCCATGGGCGATCCTGACTAAAAGGGAAAAGCTATGCACTCTATAGTTACAAGTTACAACAAACGGCAATTGGGCTTTCTCGAAATTTATTTCAAGTTCGCCAATTTTTTTTTTTTTTAAATAAAAGAAATTAAAGAAAAAAAAAAAAGAGGAAGAAGAAGAAAAGAATTCACAAAATGCCTTGGTAGAAGATTATCTAAAATAGGTTAAGAGATGAATATGGGTAATCAAAACCAAAAATCACCCACATGGAAAGAAAGAAGAAGGTTTTTTAAAGAAACTTACAATGATGTGTGTTAAAAATACTTAGTATCCTGAAGAAAAAAAAAAAAAAAAAACCAAAAATCACCCAAAAACCTACCACATTAAATTAGCCATTTCCACCCCAATATGGGGATTTGCTACAATTGCTCCCTCTTTTTAGGGAGCACTATTCATTTCCCAGAACAACATTTTATTATATTTAAGGTTTGGTTTACTTCTAGTACATTTTTAACTAGACATGTTTTTTTTTTTTTTTTTTTTTTTAATATACAATTACAAGTGATAGTGAGTTTTAATCCCCACCTTATATTTAGTTAGTGGGTGATATGGTAGTCTCTCATTAAAACAAATAAGATTTCTTTTAAAAAAAATCTGGAGGCAAGTCAAACCCTTATTTTTATATCTTTGTAAATGTGATAAAGAAAAATGGATGTTATGAAAAGTGAGAGAAATAATAAAAAATAATATTTACATGATTTTTTATGACACAAGGGAAGGATTTTTAAAGATTGATAAGAAGGTAGGGGACCGAGAGAGGCATAGGGGATTGTTTGGCACTGTTGTTTAAACAACGAGTTTTGATATTTAAATAACAATAACACTTCTACACGTATTTCTATAACACTCAAACATGTATTTCCACACTAACAAAAACTAAACAACAATACTTAAACACTGTTAACAAACGGGTCTTTAGTTTTTGGTTTTTGAAGAACTTTAAGGACTTGCCTTATACAAATGGATACATTTATCTTTATGGAAAAAACTTAGGTATGATACTTTAGGTGTTGTTTCTTAGGTTTCTCTTCTTAAGATTCAGCCATGTGGATGCTTAATTAAAAAATACACTTTCATTTTATGAGAAAAAATCCACATGACTGAATCTTAAAAAAAGAATCTAAGAAACAAGATATAATCTTGTACTTAAGTCTTGCTTTACCTTTATATAGGCTTACAAAAAATCTACCTTTATATAGGCTTACAAAAAGTGAAAAAAAAAAAAAATGAAAAGTAAATTCAAAATAATAGGGTGAGCAGTAAAAGTAAATAGTATTGCACAATAGTGAACATTGACAGATGAACAATGCCGCATAGTAACTGTCAAAAATAATTCTGATTCTTTGTGTAAACAGTAATTGCACAATAATGCACATATGTCCAAAATAATGCAGATTTTAAACTCTTCAATAATATCCCCCAAAAAAAAAAAAAAAAAAAAAAAAAAAAAAGAGGGACTGAAACTTTTGGAAAATATCCATTCATGGCTATAGTATTATTTATGGTAGTTAAACGTTATCAATAATACTATAGCCTACAAATCTTTGACTAATACAAAGGTAGTTTTAAGACATTCTAGGCTATGACAAAGTGAGTGGATGAAGAGGGAAATATTGATGAATATTGTGAAAGAGATATGCAGTAGGACGATATAAAACTTGAACAAAAATCCATTAAGAAAGCTGTAAGGTTGAATTTATTCAATCATTAGTTGGCTTTATTTCGTGTCAAATTTACTTGTAATTCAACATTTAGAAACCTTGTATTTAGGTGAGAATCATGTAAGGGTAGTGTGTGAGAGAGTATGAAGAAAAGTTTAAGAGTGTGCACTCAAGAAGGGCCTTGCGATCAAGAGTCGCCAAAAGTGGCACACGTGTGAAGCATGAAGGAGCCGCAGGGAGCCAAGAGTCACGCTAGCTGGAGCACTATATGGCAAAACTTCCAGTTTAGCCAAACAGTTAGCTCGTGACTCAAACTCGCAACTCATTCCATCGCGAGCCCGAGTTGCTAGAATACTACTTTTGTTACAAACCCGACCTTTCGCATTCCAAACACACACCAGTATAAATACTCTTATACCCATGTATTGTAGAGAGCTTCCAAAGAGAATTTTGAGAGAGAAACCCTAGAGAAAAACAAGATTGATTCATCTACAATCTCCATCCTTTGATTCTCCAAATTCCTCTACTTTCACCCTCTCCATTGATATATCCTTGAGAGGTACATTAGCCAAATCCTTATCTCACCATACCCATATCTGTGAGGAGGTTATTTGGTGCTTGGGAAGCGATTAAGAAAGGACCAATTCATTTTGGTTGATACAATGGGCTATTGCGGGATCCAGTAAGCTAGAGAAAACAAGGTTTGGCGAAACCCGGTTGGAGCAAGAAGCTTGGAGGGCTTAGGTGAACTGGGTAGATTAGGCTTGGAGAGTCTTCTACTATTCATGTATTCCAACTATATTCTCTAGTGGATTATTGACCGCTTGGAGGGCGGCGGAGAGGTTTTATGCCGAGGACTTTGGATTCCTTTTTGATAACACATCACTGTGTTATCTTTGTGTTTGCATCTTTCTTCCTTAATTTTTGCCATTTAATTACTGCTATGGTTATGATTAATTTTGGTTTAGTTTGTTTTATCAATTCTGTGTTAGCTTGTTTTCATATTTCGCACATACATTGTTTGATAATAAGCTTGAATTGGTAATTTGTAAATTGGGGGTCTAAACGTTCGTAGGTGTTTTACACACTATTTGAACATTTAAAAGCTTTAAAACTTGATTCAAGAAAACTTTGAATAATACTTCAAACACTGATTCTCATTTAAATTCTTGAAAATGTTAACAGGAAAATTTTTTCTGATACAAGGGAAGGATTTTTAGAGATTGATAAGGAGGATAAAAGACTGAGAAAGGCTTAGTTTTTGGTTTTTGAAGAACATTCAGGACTTGCCTCATACAATTGATACATATGCCTTTCTATAGACTTACAAAAGTGGAAAAAAAACAAATAAATGAACAGTAAATTTGAAATAATACAGTGAACCAAAAAAGTGAACAATACTGCACAATAGTGGACAAGATAAACAATGCCGCAAAGTAAGCCCCGATTGTTACACCCACTGAAACACTTGTTTTTAATTTTTAAATAACATTACATGTATTTTCACATACTTTTTTATTCACATGTATTTCTACACATGTTTTTAGTTTTTAAGTGAATGTACCAAACACCCCTAAATGTTAGAAATAATTTTTTATTTCTTTGCCTGAATAGTGACTGTACAGTAACTGTTAGAAATAATTTTCTAATACGTCCAAAAATATTGTAGACTATAAATTCTCCAATAATACTTCTCCCTATAAAAAAGAAAAAAAAAAAAGAAAAAGGAAAAAGAAAAAAAAGGGACTAATACTTCGGGAAAGCTGAGATTAAATAGTGAAAAGCTTGAATAATTTTGATTATTTAGCTAGAGAACTAATATCAAATAGTGGAAATCTTTAATAATTTTGATTTGAAGATATAAGTTTGATTCTTGTGCTTCACGAGACTGATAATTTTGCTAAGGGTCATGTTAATAAAGCCCTTAAGACAATTGTTAATAAACTATAATAGGAAAGTTTTGACACCACTTTTATGAGAAATATAAAAAAAATGTTAACAATATTTATTGTGGAACTTATACAAAGTCATTCTGATTCTTTAAATAAACTGGTAACCTTACGCTATATGGAAATGATTAAATTGATATGATTTCTATGCATTGTTTGAAAATAATTCAAAGGAACTGCTAGTCCTGATAGTCTTCATACATATCTCGAGAATCTTGAAAATAAGGCTAAGGAACAATAGAGTTTACAAATTCTTCTTCACCATCTAATACTTGTGATGACGCTTCTAATTAATATTTGTAATATTCTTTTTTGGACTAAACTACTAAAAATTCAGATTGATCTTGACTCTTTTGAAGGAGAAACTGGTTTTTGGAAACTAATTCTTCTTTTATTTTAGCTTTAACATTGTCGCCTTTATATCTTGGCCAACATCTAATTGTTTTTTCTAACAACATATTTCGTTTGTGACTGTTGTGAGAAATCATAATCCCATCCCATCATCAATGGAATTCGTAGTGGACATAATAGACTAATAGTTTTGGAAAATTGAAAAAGTGTGGAGGAATTGGATAATGTTTTTCAAATATATAAATTATTGTGCATGGAAAGAGGGTAACATTTCCGATTCAGCTCCAAATACGACTACCACTTATTAAACCATTGAGGAAGAAAGTTAATTTCTTTGTAACAGTCAAAAAAGAAAAGCAAGGAATGTTAATCCCTTTCATGATTTACCTTGTTTCTTTGTGCTTTAATGCTCTAGTCGCAAGCACCACAATATAAGAAACATGTATGTGGTTCATGTCGGCATGGAGTACAATGTGGATAAGCCGTAAACAAGATCCTGGAGGTATTTACTCAATTTGTTTCTCAAAAGAAATGGATAAACAGCCAAACTATGATGCGATTTATGCCAACAATTTGGGGAGGAATAGGTGTGGCAGGGGAAGAAAGAGCAAGCGGGACCAAATTTGATTCTTACACACCTCCTTATCATACATTATCCATACACATCAAAAACATCATATATTAAATGTGGCATCAATAAAATATATTGACGTTTGTAGACACCACATTTTGTACCCCTTATGACTCGAGCCCTATTCCCCAATGATGGTAAAATTCTATAGCCCAAGGTTGGTTTAGGGCTCAATCAAATTGAAATTGACTTGAGGAAGGTTTTATGGAAAATATAACTCTTTAATGAGCTGAATAAAACTATTTTTGGAAAATAAAGGCCATGGAAACCCTAGGGTATGCAAACATGTGTATGCATATGCATGCTCTAGACACACGACGTATGCTTCATGTATGCGCACGCATACACGGGCATGCATATGCATGCTAGGGTTTCAAAAATTATAAAAGGAAAGTTTTTCTACATTAAAGCTAAGGTTTGGAATGAATCCCACATCATTTGGGAGTCATTCCAAACCCTCATTTTTCAAATATAAAAAGCCATACATGGTACCTTTTCAAAACAAACAAAAAATCCTTAGGGAAAACACAAAATTCACTAGAAATAGTGAACGAAAGAGGGAGTTTTTCACAAAACATCCTCAAGTCAATATTTTCTAATCGGGGCCTTTTCTGGCCTTGATCTTTGAGTTTTAAGATTACTAATCATTTTTGTATTTGATTGTGAATAGATTGACTTTGGGGAACAATCAGAATCAAGCTTAGGAGCTTTGCTTTTTGAGGTATAGCCTTCTTGCCTTTTCTTTCTTTTCTTACTTTAATCTTCTTGTTTTCCTTGTTTTTCTAGTTTGGTCTATGTTTTAATATGTTTGTTTAACTTAGGGTTTAATAGCTTTCTGTTATAAAGCATGTAAGGTTGTTAGATTTAGTTCTGCACTGTTTTTTGTGTTTCTGTTTCTAGGCTAGGGTTTTGAGGTGTGTATGAGTATGCGTGCTCTCTGCATGTGTACGCATACTCAAAGTATGCATACGCATACAGTTGGGTTCTGTATACAAGCCCTATGTATGCACACGCATATTCAAGCCCAGAAACCTTAATTCAACCTTTTTGCTTTTGTTTCTTTATTTAGTTTGTATTATATGCTTTTGTTTTATCTTATTTTATGTTTCATAGGTCTTTGTTTCTATGTTTGTTTGTTTGTTTGCTTTCCACATGCTAAATTATGGTTTCTCTTTAATATTTCCTTTGTTTGCCATGGACATGCATATAATATGAATATGCATTGATGTATAGGTGCTGTGATGCAACAAGGTAAGACATGCACTCACATGGACGTGCATTTGTTTAAGATATGATCTTGATCTTATTTTGATAAACATGAATGTATATTTGCAAATGCTTTGCTTTGGATATGATAACATGATTGCTTGATCATAACATGGTTGTGTTTTTACTCTTGTGATATCTTGTTTGTTTGCTGCCTTGGATTTGATTTGATATGTATGCATGATTAGATGTATGTTAGGGTTTCAATGCTATATGTGATGTGATGTTAGGGTGTGGGATAGGACAAGATGTGTTAGGGTTTTGAGATGATCGATGCCATGTTGTATGCTTATATGTATGCTAGTGTATGTGTGAGTTTAGTATGCAATATTGAACATGCCTTTAATGAGATTAAGATGTAAGACACAATGAGTGGAAGTCGACCCACGACTAAGTGGTCTTAGGTGCCTAACACCTTCCCAAGCCATACCTAAACTCCGAACCCATACTTTGGTAGTAAGATCAATCATTTCATGTAAAAGCTCTATATTTATGGTTTCTAGACCTAATCTAGGTAGTGACTCCATCCTTTCTCCACCCCGGTCCACTTGGCTAAGGTGTACTCCCCTTTCTTTTTAGGAGAAAACCAACTGCGCCTTTAGTGGCGTCTTCATTGGGGATAGAGAGTTTGATTATAATGTGTCCTATTTTTTAATCTTAATAAAGGCTTGTTCAATACTTGTTTGCACACACTTCACTTGGTTCTTTTATCCCTTTTACTCTGGTTGGTGATGAGTGGGAAGATGAGTATGCTCCATTCAGGCCAAAGTCTTTTGGAGTTCATCCCACCAACTCACAATTTGTGCCATTGCCTATGATGGGCTTTGAGTACGTTAATGGTTTGCCACCAATCCACAAAGGTCCATTTAGGCCCTCAATTGAAATCATGGCCCACCTAGTTATGAATGACCTACCAATCTGTCCTTTTAGCTTTAGGGAGCCAACCCACACTTAGAGAGATCCTAGATCCTATCAATAAGAGGGTACCCTTTATATCTCTTGTTTGTTCAACCATATATCTTGTGTTCACCTAATTCTAAAAGACATAAAAACTTGAGGATGACCCAAAAGTTATGGCATACCCTAAGATATTGGGATAAAGGAAAAGAAGTTCTCACATGTAAGAGGCTTGTTCGAAGGTCCAAAGGTATATCTTAACTTAAAAGGTTCATAAGATCATAGCCTAGTTGTTATCATAAGCCCAAATCAAAAGGCCTCTTAAAAAGGAAAACCTTGGGCCTCAAGTAACAAACATGCTATGGACTTAGCATCCAACATCCTACAAAGCCAATATGAAATTCCCTAATCTTGGGCCTCCTTATTGTATACCAAGGCCCAAAATGATGATAAATTCATGGGCTTTGAAAGGAAGGCTACAATATATCCTAGCTAGAGGGCTACTTCAAGAACAAAAAATGATGATAATGAATAAAAAAGAAGAGCCCAATGGTGATGGATACATTGTAAGCCCATATTTAACAAAGGGTTGAAAATCTCTAAGTGTGTTCTAATGAAAACCCATGAGAGTAAGATGAGAGCTTATTGTAAATGGACAAAAGCCCAAATGAAACAAGGGATAAGGTTCATGAGAGGAAAGGGAGTGATTTTTGTAAATGGCCCTTCATTAAAATGGACTTAAAGACTTTCTAGGAACATCTAAGTTAATAAAAAGAACCTTTTAATTTGGACATGAGCTTAATAAAATGAGACTTCTTTTCAAGCACCATAGCACCACCAAGATCAAGTAAGCACATCCCCACTCCAATTTGGGTCCGGGAAAAGTATGGAAGATGTTTGGTCAAGATTGAGGACACATACCAAGAAGAAGTATTCCAAGAAGAAGTATCTCAAGAAGCAATGGCTGCTCCAATTGATGATGCGACTACACAAAAAATATTCAAGGCAATAGAAGAGCAAAATGATACTCTCAAGAAGATGGGAGGGCATCTCACCAAGCTAGAGGAGGGAAAACTCAAAAAGCCCATACATGTGGGGATACATGATGAAGAGGAAGGAGAGGATTAGGAAGAAAGGGATAAGGCCGAATATTAAAGGAACAAGCAATTTGAGAAACTCACCGCGGACACCATAGCCATGAAAGAGAAGATGGAAAAGATGCAAATGACCTTTTGCAAGGTCTAAGGGATGGATGATTGTCTTTACAATATGGGTGGCATAAGCTCCAAGACTCCCATTGCATTGCCTCCAAAGCTCAAGATTTCTAATGTGGAAAAGTTTGATGGAACTGGAGACCCAAAGTAACAAAGTAACAAGTTTGATGGAACTGAAATGAAAAGATTAGATGAGAAGCAAAATTTGCATGCATTTCCCCTCTCACTTATGGGAGGTGCATTAAGGTGGTACTATAGTTTGGATCCAAACAAAACCAAGGTGTGGAATGAGCTAGTAGAATTATTTGTGGATCAATTAATCTTCAATACTATGATTGATGTAACTATAAGGGACTTGGAGACTACCAAGCAAGGGGTAGGAGTAACATTTTTCGAATACATGACAAGGTGGAAGGGAAAGGTGTCAAGGATGGTTAATAGGTCAAATAAGAAGGACCAAATCAACATGATCATCAAGAATTTGCTTCCAGCATATAATAGTAGGCTTTTGTCATCGCCTATTAGTTCTTTTGGGGAATTGTGTGATAGTGGAACTAGGATCGAGGATGCCATCAATAATGGGCAAATGGAGAAAGGGGAGAGTAAGTCTCCGATCAAGAAGACATATGGGGGAGAAGCTGCCACTTCTAAAGCACCCAATCCTATGAATGTAAGTGCCATCATACCTTAACAACCCTTAGCCTACCTAAGTTTCACAAAGAAAGCTCATTGAGAATTCTCCAACCTAGGGATGACCCTTGCCCAAGCATATGAGAACTTGACCTCTAAAGGATTCATCAAACCCTTAGATCCCACACTTATGTCTAATCCTATACCTCCTACTTGGAACCTTAATGAATACTACCACTTCCATCAGAAACCTGGCCATAAAACCGACAATTGTTTCTGCCTCAAGCATGAAATACAAGACCTTATAGATAATGGAACTCTCCCAAACCCAAACATTATCACCAATCCTAACATCAGGAAGAACCTTTTGCTTGATCATCGAGCTCTTCCTTCATATCCGAATTGGGTGCAAGTGGGTGAGGTTGAGTGGGATTGTTCAAAATTGATAGAAAATACGGAGGTTAACATGGTAGAAGTCCAAGAGATATGCAATGAAGAAGATGAGATGTTGAAAAGTGTGGCGGTTGTGTGGGGGATACTTAACAAAGGAATGACTAAATTGAAGAAGAGGGTCCTAGAAGACAATGTGGCAAATATCACTAGGATTAGGAAGCATTACAAGCCATCCTTCTTAGAGAAAGGCCACCTAGATAGAAACATAGGAGAAGGGTCCAAGCCCATGAAACTCAAGGGGAAAGAAGAAAAAGAGGAAGAAGATAGGTCTTGACCCAATTAAAGAAGACTCAAGCTCATGTGTTCGTATGGGGCTTGTTGATGGCTTTTCACAAGTATCGTAGTGCTCTCTTGGATGCTTTGAATGGAAAAGAAATGTTCATCGAAACTACTCCACAAGAAGTGCCATCTCTTATGGGAGTTGAGGCCCCATCTCATCCTTCCCTCACCTTTTCGATGAAGAACTCCCTCCCAAAGGTGCCACTCACACTAGATCTTTGCAAATCACCATCGAATGCATGAGTGCCAAGGTTCCAATGGTGCTTATTGATAATGGATCGCATTAAATGTGTGCCCTTTTAGGACCACTCTCACCATTGGTCTAGATGTGGAGACAATCATCCCCTCTCCTTTAACTGTTAGGGCATATGACAATACTTCCGGGAAGGTTATGGGAACTTTCAAGGCTCCTTGCAATATTGGTCCATTCGAAACAATTGTGGAATTTCACGTGATGGACACCACTCCTAACTACAACCTTCTCTTAGGGAGAGCATGGCTTCATTCCATTGGAGCTATCCTTTCCACTCTACACCAAAAGATGAAAATCCCATGGAAAGGAGGAATTGTTGTAATGCTTGGTGATGGTGAGATCCTAGCTCCTGTCTATGGACTTGAAGAGGGAGGAAGTGAGCTTCAAATGAGTGGCTTCAAATTTGTGAACATGGTTGACTATGGATTGAAGGATGAAAGGTACACTATGAGTTTGCTCCTATATTGTACCTATGAGGTGATTGCAATGATGAAGAATGTGGGGTACATGCCTGGTATGGGTCTTGGAAAGGAAGGAAGAGGAATGGCTGAATTCCCCGACTTCAAGACTCAACTGACCAAGGAAGGTTTAAGATTCTTTGAAGCTGCGACAGAATCAAAAAGAACCTTGGTACCCTAAATGAGAACTTTGTGAAGGAAGGAGGGACTTCCCTTTTTGTGGCTTTCTTGAGCTTTGGGTAGACAAGATGGAAAAGTGAATCCTGAATGGGAAATATCCTTCAATGAGAAGCTCACTTTTAAGGAGAAACCTACTGTGGTGATTAAGGAAGTTCAAGAGGAGGTTGACTGGGTGGACTACATAAATGCTAAAACAATGGAGACTATGCTAAACATGGAAGGGGACATGCTCACCATCACCATCGAGGAACCAAGTGATCCTTCTAGTTTCATTGTGCTTGCTGTGGGGCAACTTAATAATTGGACTTGGGTTGGGTTTTCTAAGAATATGGGTGAAATTTTGTAACACAAGTTCAAATGTACTTTTCAACATTTTCAATAAGATGAATTTTGATTTGGCTTATTTTGATGTGTCCCCTAATATTGAAATTCTGCACTTAAATGATTCTAATGAATTTGAAAATGAAATTATTAAATGATTGGAAAAGAAAATTCAACCTATGGAACTAACTTTTGAAACTCTTAATTTGAGCAACGATGAGAATCCACGCTTGTAGATATCGTATTTTTTATCCCTTACGATTCGGGCTCCCATTCTCCAATGATGATGAAATTCTAAAGCCCAAGGTTGGTTTGGGGCCCAATCAAATTACAAATTGACTTGAGAGGTGTTAAAATGGAAAATATAACTTTTAATGAGCAAATAAATCTATTTTTGAAAAATAAAAGGCCAAGGAAATCCTCGGCCTGCGTATGTAGGCACAAACCTGCACACACAACTAGGGTTTTAGAAACCTATGAAAGGGAAGTTTTTTGTATTAATGTTAAGGTTTGAAATGAATCTTACATTGTCTAGGAGCCGTTCCAAACCCCTATTTTCTTATTATATAAAGCCATACTTAACACCATTTCAGAAAACACAAAAAATCCTAAGGGAAAGTCTAAGATTCACTAGCAATCTATTTTTGGAAAATAAAAGGCCAAGGAAATCCTCGCACTGCATATGTAGGTTTGATGCATGCGTACGCAGGCACAAACCTGCGCACGTAGTTAGGGTGTACGCATGCATCAAACCTGCGCACGTAGTTAGGGTTTTAGAAACCTATGAAAGACAAGTTTTCTACATTAATGTTGAGGTTTGGAATGAATCCCACATCGTTTAAGAGCCGTTTCAAACCCCTATTTTCTCACTATATAAAGCCATACTTGGCATCTTTTCAGAAAAAACAAAAAATCCTAAGGGAAAACCTAAGATTCACTAGCAATAGTGAATCAAAGAGGGAGTTTTTCACAAAACATCCTCAAGTCAATTTTATTTGATTGGGACATTTTCTAGTCTTGATCTTTTGAGTTTAAAATTACTAATCATATTTATATTTGATTGTGAATAGATTGATTGAGGGGAATGGTCAAAATTAAGCTTGAAAAGCTTCTTGTTTGAGGACTGAGTTCTAAATTTTTCTTTTCATTTCTTTTTTTTTAATAATGTTTTAATCTATTTTCTTGCTTTGTTTATGCATTATAGTGTTTGTTTAGTTTATGTTTTTATGTAGTTTTTGTGTTTTAAAGAATGCTAGGTTGCTAGATTTATAGTTTTGAAGCTTTGCTTTGTTTTTCTGCGTTTCTGTGTTTTTGGGTTAGTGTTTAGGGTGTGTCCGTGTGCTCATGCTTTGGCATGCATGCGTAGGCTCATAGTATGCGTATGCATACAACTGGCTTGCGTACGTAGGCCTATGTATGCACATGCATTCTTGTGCTCAAAAACCTTAATTCAAGTTTTTCTACTACTGTTTCTTTGTTCCTTTCACATAATATGCCTTTGTTTGATCCCTTTTTATGCTTTCTAAGTCTCTGTTCATTTGTTTGTTTGCTTTAATATGCTAGATTAGGGTTTCCTTCTGAAAGCTCAGATTTATGCAAAAACCCAAGAGCTTGTTCAGGCCCCCAATTAAAAATTACGGCTAGATAGCTTTTACTCTAACTTATACTAAGCGCGGAACAAGAGTAAATAAGCGTAAAGAATCGTTAATACTACCCTAAGCTATATTCATCCATTATCAACAATAAAATTAAATTTTAAAGAGTAGCGTAGAGAGATGCAAACACAAGATAACACCGAAACATGTTATCAAAGAGGAAACCAAAGAACTCGGCGAAAAACCTCTTCGCAATCCTCCAAGTTGAAATTGATCCACTAGAGAATAAAGTTGGAGTACACGAATAACAAATTAAAAATTACGGCTGGATAACTTTTACTCTAACTTATACTAAGTGCGGAACAAGAGTAAATAAGCGCAAAGAATCGTTAATACTACCCTAAGCCATATTCATCCGTTATCAACAATAAAATGAAAGTTTAAAGAGTAGGGTAGAGAGATGCAAACACAAGATAACACCGAAACATATTATCCAAAAGGAAACCGAAGAACTCGGTGAAAAACCTCTCCGCAATCCTCCAATTTGAAATTGATCCATTAGAGAATAAAGTTGGAGTATACGAATAACAAATTAAAAATTACGGTTAGATAGCTTTTACTCTAACTTATACTAAGTGCGGAACAAGAGTAAATAAGTGCAAAGAATCGTTAATACTACCCTAAGCCATATTCATCCGTTATTTACAATAAAATGAAAGTTTAAAGAGTAGGGTAGAGAGATGCAAACACAAGATAACATCAAAACATGTTATCAAAGAGGAAACCGAAGAACTCAGTGAAAAACCTCTCCGCAATCCTCCAAGTTGAAATTGATCCATTAGAGAATAAAGTTGGAGTACACGAATAACAAAAGACCTCCAAGCCTATTCTACCCCATGTACTTGAGCCCTCCAAGCTCCTACTACCAATTGACTTCTTAGAGCCTTGTCTTCTTTAGCTTTCTGGATCCCGCAATTTAGTCCGATTGCATCCGCCAATGAATGGCTCCTTCCAATACTTCCCAACAGCACCAATATCTCACTTTAAACTCAGAATGAGTGTGGTAAGTGTTTGAGTTAGCAACGTCTCAAGGATATAGAGATGGAGAGGTAGGAGTTGAGGAAAATCACAAGAAAATGTGTAGATGATTGTGGGTATAACAATCTCTAACCCTTAAATGTATTTTCTAGGGTTTTCTCTCTAAAAAGGACTTCTTAAAATTTATGGGTAATGAGGGTATATATAATGTGGGTAAAGATTTGGTAAAGCAAAACACAACTTTTTGCCAAACAAAAACTTTCGCGGGTCCTTCGCGGATTGGCCTTACCAGTGAGACAGTCACGAAAAATCCAACCTGGCACGACTCTTCATCTTCTAGTCACGTGCTCTATATGTGACTTTTTTCACGAGTTCCTTCTCACAAGACAAATCATGAAATCCACTTGTTCAACTTTTGAAACTTGATTCTTCACTGATCTCTCACACTCATCCCTTATGTATGCTTGTTTGATTCTCTCACACTTGTTTGATTTTTCATGTGTTTCTTATGTATGCTTGTTTGCTGCCATGCCTAAGTTCGACCTTGACCATGATAATGCCACATGAGATGAGATGCTTTGATAAGGACATGTTAGGGTTTGTGTTGGTTGATTACCATGATAGATATATGCTAGGGTTGGTTGATTGCCATGATAGATGTATGTTAGGTTTAGGATGAAATGTCATTTTGTATGCTAGTGTGTGTGTGTGTGTGTGTGTGTGTGTGTGTGTGTGTGTGTTAAGATGCAATGTTGAATATGCTTTTAATAGGATTAAGATGTAGGACACAATGAGTGGAAGTCGACCCACAGCTCGGGCGGTTTTGAGTGCCTAAGACCTTCCCTGTTAGGACATATGTGTTTCACATGTTAAGAATATATGTCATGATTTTATGTAATTGGCTTATTCTTTAACAAAACGCACTTTACTTGTATTTGGGTAGATTTAGGATGTGTTTAAATACTTCAAGAAACCATGTTTCAAGATCAAGTGTTAAGGCCTTCAAGTTTGTCCAAGAAAACAAGTTGAAAGTGCAGAATTACTAAAGCTCGACAGCTAGCATTTGTCAAGATTTAAGAAAGTTGTTCAGACTGTGTGCTTGATAGTTGCTCAACAGCTGCTCGACACCTCCTATTTGTCGAGGTTTAAAAATTTCAGAATTTTGATTTGATTTTCTTGGGATCCGTGAATGTGTCTTTGGGCTTTCTTTTCTCACAACCCTAGACCTATATAAGGCTTATTTTAGAAGCCGTTACATAAGAGAATACAAGGAGAACATATGCAAAAGGTGACCAATGTCTTATTCTCTCCGAAAAAAGCTACTGCATCTTTGCGCCTTAGGGTTTTGTAACCAAGTGTTTCTTCATCTTCATTTTTGATAAAGTGAAGAACTTTGTAGCCAACATTCTTCTTCCTCAAGTTGGTGAGTGAGTCACGTACTAGGATTCGTGCAAAGGAGTGAGTCACGTATTGGGATCCATGTATCAAAAGGGTAGCGTTCATATATTGGAGAGTTTAGAAGTTCTAAAACGATGGAAGGTTTTTGCTGTAAGTTCATCTACGGGGATTGTAGAGTCTAGGGACAAAGGTTTTGTACTAGATCTGAAATTTCTCTTTACTATAGTGAATTGCTCTTCGGGAAGGTTTCCCAGCAGGTTTTTTACTATGAAACTAGTTTGTTTCATTGGTTTTCCTGGGTCATCATATCTTGTCTTATTTATTTTTCTGCTGCATGATTTTGACATGATATTGATGTTTGTTTGTTTTAACAATTTTTATTCATAATAAATCTAATTAACAACTTAGGTTTAAAACTTGTTAATTCTATCAACTAGGGTCTAAATTTCCCAACATTCCCAAAATTGTACCTAAACTCCAAACCCATACTCGGGTAGTAAGATCAATCCTTCCACGTAAGGATGCTATATTCATGATTCCTAGACCATAAAACTAGGTGGTGACTCCTTGTTTCCTTTGCCCCGGTCCATTCAACCGAGGCATACTCCCCATAAAAGGTCCAATCGCGCGTTACGCCCATAGTGGCGACTCCACTGGGGATAGAGAGTTTGATTTCAATGTGTCCTATTTCTTAATCTTAATAAAGGCTTATTCAATACTTGTTTGCACACACTTCACTTGGTTCTTTTATCCCTTTACCTTGGTTGGTGATGAGTGGGAAGATGAGTACGCTCCATTTCGGCCAAAGTCTTTCGAAGTTCATCCTGTCAACTCACAATGTGTGTCATTGCATATGATGGGCTTTGAGTACGTTAATGGTTTGCCACCAATCCACAAATTTTCACTTAGGCCTTCAGTTGGAATCATGGCCCACCTAGTTGTGAGTGATCTACTTATCTATCCTTTTAGCTTTAGGGAGCCTAGCCACACATAGAGAGATCCTAGATCCCATCAAAGGAGGATACCCTTTATATCTCTTGTTTGTTCAACCATATATCTTGTGTTTACTTAATTCTAAAAGACAAATAAAAGATGTATAGTTGAAGGATGACCCAAAAGTTATGGCATACCCTAAGATGTTTTGGGATAAAGGAAAAGAAGTTCTCACATATAAAAGACTTATCCCAAAGTCCAAAGGTATATCTTAACTTGAAAGGTTCATAAGACCATAGCCTAATTGCTATCATAAGCCCAAACCAAAAGACCTTTTGGAAAAGAGGACATTGGACTTAAGGTAACAAGAATGCTATGGACTTAGCATCCAACATCCTACAAAGTTGAAATGAAATTCCCTAATCTTGGGCCTTCTTATTGTGTGCCTAAGTCCAAAATGATGAGAAATTCATGGACTTTGAGAGGAAGACTACAATATATCCTAGCTAGAAGGCTACTTCAAAAAATGATGATGATAATGAAATAAAGAAAGAAAAGTCCAAAGGTGATGGATACATTGTTAGCTCATATTTGAGACAAAGGGTTGAAAATGGACTAAAGCCCAAATGAAACAAGGGGCAAAGTTCATAAGAGGAAAGGGAGTTATTTTGTAATAGGGTCCTCATTAAAATGGACTTTGTTAGGGTCATATTTGATATGTAATTGGCAAATCCTTTGTCAAAACGCACTTTACTTGTAAATTGGGTAGATCTAAGTTGGGTTTGATACATATCAAGTGGTTGTATTAAAGACATGAAGATTGGTCCAAGAAACAAGTTAAAAAAAGCTATTTTACTAAAGCTCGATAGATTGCTTGACTGAAGGCATCTATTGAGATTTATCGGGCAAGCTCGACACCAGGTTAACACTAGCTCGATCTATCGGGTTTTACGAATTCAGGATTTCTAGATCTGAATTTTGGCCCATGTTGATGTATTTGTTTACGGTTTCTTTTCTCACAACCTTAAACATATATAAGGCTTATTTTAAAAGCCGTCACACATGGAGATAGAGACCAAGAGCTTAATTTTCTCTGTGAGAAGCTTCTGCCTTTGTACACCATAGGGTTTTGTAACCAAGTGCTTCCGGCTCTTCATTGTTGATGGAGTGAAGAACTTTGTAGCCAACAACAACCATTCAAGTTGCTGGAGTTAGTCACGATGGGATCCGTGCAAAAAAGAGTTAGTCATAGATTGGAGATTGGTGCATTAAAGGAAAAAATGTTACTACAAGATCAAGTCCAATTAGGTATTGGAGAAAGGTTTCAACTGTAGGTTGATATTTTGGGATAGGACAGGGTAGTACTAAGATTCATTATACTTGTAACCAATGTTATTAATTCCGTTTCGGACCCTGTTTCGGTTTGTCTAATGGAACGAAATATTTCGGTACCAGCCTATTTTGCGCACCGTTTTGGGGTGTTTCGAGTTCCTAAAAAAAAAAAATATATATATATATATATATATGTGTGTGTGTGTGTGTGTGTGTGTAACTAGATATTATTACTATTATATAAAGTAATGAATCTTATTTTATTTTTAAAAAATCTTAAATAAAGTGGGATTAAAAAATATTTATTTATAATTTTTCTACAAATAATACAATAAATATAGTGTATAAACTTTCACCTTAAAAAAAATTGAGTGAAGTGGATTAAAAAAATTATGTAAATATTTTTTAACTTTTTACTTGTGGCATTGTTGTAAATAACTAAGTATCTATGAATAGTTTTTTAAGTAGGAAATTTCCTAGAAGTTTCCTTACCATTTCCATTAGCCCACACGTATTTTTCCACTCATCATTTCCTCTTCATCTGATCTCCTCCTTTCTTCTACTTCACAAACTTCTCCGCTTTTTTATTTATTTATTTTTATTTTTTTATTTTAATGCATCCTTAAGTCTTAAGTCTTAACTCTTCCTCACACAAACAAAGGCTGGAGCTCAACACGCCCAACAGGTAAGTGTTCTCCAGCAAAGGAAATGTCAACAAAAGTGAAGTATGGTGGCTCAAAGCAACAAGGATGAAGCTGAAGGAGAAACAATGGCTTTGTTTTAGAAACATTCCAAAGCTTTTTTTATTCAAAGCCTCATAAAAGTCTCACACTCCCTCTTTTCCTTTCTGGCAGAGACACAAGCTTGAAGAAGTGAGTTTTAATGGCAGCACTTGAGCTTTGTCCATGACTTGAATTTTTTTTTTCTTCTTCTTCGATCTGATGTGAATCTTATCTTTCTTCTTCTTCTTCTTCTTCTTCTTTTTTCTTCAATCCCTATGAACTGTGAGTGTGAAGCAAACCCAAAACACATATCGGCCAAATCTTTAGTTTCGGCCGGTATTTGCCGAAACACACCGGAATGAACGAAATCCCCCTGAACTGGCCTAATTTTGACCCGAGGTGGAACAAAGGGTATTCCGGTTCCGGATTATATACCAAGACAAGAAATTCCAGCCGGAACGGAATTCATAACAATGCTTGTAATCACTTGATTATTGATTAGTGGATTCTTAGGAATGGTGACGTTAAAATCACCCGGTGAGATTTTTGCCTTGTGAGAGGTTTTCCCCATTTGTCAACAAATCATAGTATCATTTTAGTTTCCGATGCATTTAGTTTAATTGGTGATTTGTTAGTGCATCCATGATTTGCATGCAATTTAACCTAATTAATCAACTTGGGTAATTGAATTAATTAAGCGGGGTTAAGCTATCTTAACCCAACAAACTTAAAGACTTTCTAAGAACATCCAAAGGATCTTTCAATTGGGACATGTACTTAATAAAGATGGGACTTCTTCTCAGGCACCATTACACCACCAAGATCAAGTAAACACGTCCCCAATCCAATTTGGGTCCGAGAGAAGCATGGAAGATGCTTGGTCAAGATTAAGGACACACATCAAGAAGAAGTATTTCAAGAAGGGGAATCATCTCAAGTAACAATGGCTACTCCAATTAATGATGAAACCGCACAAAGGATATTTAAGGCAATGGAGGAGTAAAGCAATGTTCTCAAGAAGATGGGGAGTTGCCTCACCAAGCTAGAAGAAGCCAAGTTGAAGAAGACCGCACATGTAGATATTCCCCATGATGAAGAAATGGAAGGTTTGGATGAAAGAGACAAGGTCGATTATGAAAGAAACAAGCAATTTAAGAAGCTCACCACAGAGACTGTGGCTATGAAAGAAAATATGGAAAAGATGCAACTAGCCTTTTGTAAGGCCTAAGGGATGGATGATTGCCTCTATAGCATGGGAGGCATAAGTTCAAAGACTCCCATTGCGTTGCCTCCGAAATTCAAGATTTTTGATGCGGAAAAGTTTGATGGAACTGGGGATCCAAAACAACACGTTAGGAGGTACCTAAGCATTGATGAAATGAAAAAGGTTGGATGAGAAGCAAACTTTGCATGCATTTCCTCTCTCACTCATGGGGGGTGCATCAAAATGGTAATATAACTTGGATCCAAGCAAGACTAAGGTGTGGAATGAGCTAGTGGAGTTGTTTGTGGATCAATTCATCTTCAATACTGTGATTGATGTGACTTTAAGAGACTTGGAGACTACTAAACAAGGGGTAGGGGAGACATTTTCCAAATATATGACTAGATGGAAGGGAAAGGCATCAAGGATGGTCAATAGGCCAAATGAGAAAGACTAGATCGACATGATTATCTAGAATTTTCCTTTAGCATATAATAGTAGGCTCTTGTCATTGCCTATTAGTTCTTTTAGAGAATTGTGTGATTGTGCAACTAGGATTGAAGATGCCATCAATAATGGGAAATTGAAGAAAGGTGAGAGCAAACCTCCAATCAAGAAGAAAAATGGGGGAGGGGCAGCTACTTCTAAAGTATCCAATCCCGTGAATGTAAGTGCCATCATACCTCAACAAACCTTAGCCTACCTAAGCTTCACAAAGAAAGCCCGCTGAGAATTTTTCAACCTAGGAATGACCCTCACCCAAGCATATGAAAATTTGTCCTCCAAGGGATTCATTAAACCTCTAGATCCCATACCTATGCCCAATCCCGTGCCTCCCACCTGGAACCTCAATGAATATTGCCACTTCCACCAAAAATCCGGCCATAAAACCGACAATTGCTTCCACCTCAAGCACGAAATACAAGACCTCATAGACAATGAAACCCTTCCAAATCCAACATCATCACTAAGCCTAGCATTAGGAAGAACCCCTTGCCCGATTTCCATTGAGCTCTTCCTCTATATCAGAATTGGGTGCAAATAGATGAGATCGAATGAGATTGTTCTAGGTTGATAGAGACCGAAGAAGTTAATGTGATAGAAGTTCAAGGGATATGGGATGCTAATATGGAGGAGAAGCTTTATGGTAATTTGGCAAGGGATTCTTCCTAATGTTAGGTTTGGTAATGATATTGGGATTTGGGAAGGTTCCATTGTCTATGAGATCTTGTATTTCATGTTTAAGGAGGAAGCAATTGTTAGTTTTATGGCCAGGTTTTTGGTGGAAGTGACAATACTCATTGAGGATCCAAGTAGGAGGTACAAAATTGGGCATAGGTGTGGAATCTAGAGGTTTGATGAATCCTTTGGAAGTTAAATTTTCATATGCTTAGGCAAGGGTCATTCCTAGGTTAGAAATTTCTCGGTGGGCTTTCTTTTTGAAGCTTGGGTAGGCTAGGGTTTGTTGAGGTATGATGGCACTTACATTCATAGGATTGGGTGCTTTAGAGGTAGTTGATCCTCCTCCATATGTCTTCTTGATTGGACGTTTGCTCTCACCTTTCTCCAATTGTCCATTATTGATGGCATCTTCTATCCTAGTTCCACAATCACACAATTCCCCAAAATAACTAATAGGCGATGATAGGGGCCTACTATTATATGCTGAAAGCAAATTCTTGATAATCATGTTGATTTGGTCTTTTTCATTTGGCCTATTAACCATCCTTCCCTTCCATCTTGTCATATATTCAGAGAATGTTTCCCCCACTACCCGCTTAGTGGTCTCAAAATCCCTTAGAGTCACATCAATCACGGTGTTGAAGATAAATTGATCCACAAACAACTCCATTAGCTCATCCCACACCTTAGTCTTGTTTGGATCCAAGTTATAGTACCACTTTGATGCACCTCTTGTGAGTGAAAGAGGAAATGCATATAAAGTTTGTTTCTCATTCAATCTTTTCATTTCAACAATGCTTAGATACCTCCTAACATATTTCTTTGGATCTCCAATTCCATCAAACTTTTCCGCATCATAAATCTTAAACTTTAGGGGTAGTGAAATGGGAGTTTTGGAGCTTATACCCCCCAAGTTATAGAGACAATCATCCATCCCTTAAGCCTTACGAAAGGCTAGTTGCATCTTCTCCATCTTTTCTTTCATGGCCACGGTATCCATAGTAAGCTTCTCAAATTGTTTGTTCCTTTTCATAATCGGCCTTATCTCTTTCATCCCAATCTTCTACCTTTCATCATCAAGAATCTCCACATGTGCAGCCTTTTTGAGCCTAGCCTCCTCTAGCCTAGTGAGATGTCCTCCCATTTTCTGAAGGGTATCACCATGTTCATCCAAAGCCTTTAGGATCTTTTGTGCCGTTGTGTCATCAATTGGGGCAGCCATTGTTTCTTGAGATACTTCCTCCTCTACTTCCTCTTGATATGTGTCCTCAATCTTGACCAAATGCCTTTCGAGCTTTTCTCGAACCCAAATTGGAGTGGGGACGTGTTTTTTTGACCTTAGTGGTGCAATAATGCCTAAAAAGAAGTCCAATTTTCATTAAGTCCATGTCCCATTTAAAAGGTTTCTTTTAGATTTTTAGATGTTCTTAGAAAGTCTTTAAATCCATTTTAATGAAGGCCCAATTACAAAATCACTCCATTTCCTCTCATAAACCTTGCCCTTTGTTTCATTGGGCTTTGGTCCATTTACAATGAAGCTCTCATCTTACTCTCATGGGCTTTCATTAGAATGTACTCAGAGATTTTCAACCCTTTGTCTCAAACATGGGCTTACAATGTATTCATCACCTTTGGGCTCTTCCCTTTCATTTCATTATTATCATTCATTTCTTTTTTGAAGTAGCCTTTTATCTAGAATATATTGTAGCCTTCCTCTCAAGGTCCGTGAAGTTCTCATCGTTTTGGGCCTAGGCATACAACAAAGAGGCCCAAGATTATGAAAATTCACATTGACTTTGTAAGATGTTGGTTGCTAAGTCCATAGCATACTTGTTATCTTAGGCCCAAAGCCCTTTTTTTAAAAGGGATTTTTAACTGGGGCATATGGTAGCAATTAAGGCTATGGTCTTATGAACCTTTCAAATTAAGATACACCTTTGGACTTAGGGATAAGCCTCTTACATGTAAGAACTACTTTTCTTTTATCCCAATTGTCTTAGGGTATGCCATAACTTTAGGGTCATCCTTCCATTTTTACACATTTTATTTGACATTTAGAATTAGGTGATCATAAGATATATAGTTGAACAAACAAGAGATATAAAAGGGTACCCTCTTTTGATAGGATCTAGGATCTTTCTAAGTGTGGATAGGCTCCTTAAAGCTAAAAGGATAGATAAGTAGGTCACTCACAATTAGGTGGGCCATGATTCCAACCGAGGGCCTAAATGGACCTTTGTGGATTGGTGGCAAACTTTTAATGTACTCAAAACACATTATAGGCAATGCCATAGATTGTGAGTTTGTGGCATGAACTTCGAAAGACTTGGGTCCAAATGAAGCCCTTCATCTTCCCACTCATCACCAGCCGAGGTAAAGGGACAAATGAACCAAGTGATGTGTGTGCAAACAAGTATTGAATAAGCCTTTATTAAAATTAAGACATAGGACACCTAGGAATTAAACTCATCATCCCCAGTGGAGTCGTCATTGTGGATACAACGGAGGGAGTCGCCACTTAGTTTTACAATGGCCTAGGAACCATGAATATAGTGTCCTCTCGGGGAAGGACCTTTTGATCTTACTACCAGAGTATGAGTTTGGAGTTTAGGTACAATTTTGGGAAGGTGTTAGGCACCCAAAACCGCCTAACCCTAGGGTTGGCTTCCACTTATTGTGTCTCATGTCTTAATTCTATTATAGGCATATTTAATATTGTATCTATACTCACATACACACTAGCATACATCTAAGCATACAATCATGGCATCAATCATCCTAAAACCTAATCATTCATCTATCATGGCATATCAAAACCCAAGCCTAGCATACATGGCATCTCATATCAACCTAGCATTCATCTAGCATCATATCACATCCAAGGTAGAATCATAGGCAGCAAACAATTATGGTAGAAATACAAGCATAGAAAGATCCAAGTAACATGTGATTGAATCTATACATTAAGAATAACATATCCAAACAAATATGTCTGTATCTATCATTAAACATACATCATGCGTATTCATGTGAATGCATGACTTACCTCACTCACCTTGCTACATCTCAGCACCTATGGCATTAATGCATGAACATGTGAATGTGTGTTCATGGCATCAAAACAAAGAAACGAAGGATAAACCCTAATTTAAACATGTGAAAGGAAAATAAACAATAAACATAAAATAGGGACTTATATCTATAAAAAGGAATCAAAACAAAGGCATAACATGTGAAACAAATGAAGAAAAAAAAACAGAAAACCTGAATTAGGGTTTCTAGGCAATAGTATACGTGCGCAGGCTGGCTCAAAAACCTTAGCCCAGTACGCAAAAAACACAAAAGAATAGAGCAACACTTAAAACAATAAATCTAACAACCTAGCATGCTTAGAAATATAAAAGCTAACTAAAACTAAGCCATATAAGCATAAAACAAACAAAGAAGCAGGATTAAAAGAAAAATTAAAACAGAATAGGGAAAAAATAGCTTAGAACTCAATATCTCAAAACAATAGCTCCTAAGCTTGATTTTTGACAATTCCCCTCAGTCAAATCTATTCAAAATCAATAAAAAGTGATTAGCAATCTTAAACTTGAAGATTAAGGCTAGAAAATGCCTTAATCAAAAGAAAATTGACTTGAGGATTTTTTGTGAAAAACTCCCTCTTTGATTCACTATTTCTAGTGAATCTTAGTGTTTTCCCTTAGGATTTCTGTGTGTTTTGAAAAAATACCATGTATGGCTATTTATATTGTGAAAATGGGGGTTTGGAACGGCTCCCAAGCGGTGTGGGATTCATTCCAAACCTCAGTCTTTAATGTAGAAAACTTGTCTTTCATAGTTTCTGGAACCCTACATATGCACGCAAGTTTGTACTTGCGTGCGCATGCATTATGGCCGCGCTTGCAAGTTGATTCCTGGGCGCGCAGGTCGAGGGTTTTCTTGACTTTATCTTTCCAAAAATAGATTTATTTTCTCATTAAAAGTTATATTTTCCATTTTAACATTTCTCAAGTCAATTTAACATTTGGTTGGGCCTTAAACCAACCTTGGATCTTAAAATTTTAACATCATTGGGGAATGGGGCACGAGTCATAAGGGTTACAAAATGCGGTGTCTGATGAGGGAAAGATAAAAGAGAGACCAAGAGGGATGAGAGCATCCTTGAAACTATGGCCAAGCTTCTTAATCCATGCCGAAACCACTAAAGGAGTGAATTCTGCCATTGAGAAGCCTTGAGAGGTGTTTTTTGAGCTTATAACACGTTTTGTGAGGGTTTGGAGGCTTTCAATGGTTATTTTGTATTAAAAGAGGCGGCTAAGGTTTTTTGTCCTACGGCATGCGTATGCATGGTCAAGGTGCGTATGCATGGTTAACACCTGCATATGCAAGCCCATGTATGCACATGCAAGGAGGAAGGCAAAATTGAATTCCTTTTCCTATTTGGAGTGTGATCCTCCATCAAGGCTCCTCCTATGATTCCTATAACCTAACAGACTACTCAAGGCACACTCAAGCTTAGATTTTCAAGTATCAATGAAAAGAGAAAAGCAAGACAATGTATCAAATTCCCATGAGTTGTAAAATAAGTACATGTCCCAAATGAAGGTAAAAATGTAAAAGATGTTCTTAAATACAACCCAATGTCTCAAATAAAATCCAAGATGTAGAAATACATGCTAAATAAAACAAAGGGAAGAAAAGGAAATAAAAAGGGGAAATATGCTATATGTCTATGTCTGTGTTTGTCTATCTGTCTACAGGATCATCACTAGTGACGTCTCTTCCTCGGCTGATAGCTAAGAATGGTCTCAGAGTCACCATCACCACCACCACCACCACCACCACCACCACCACCACCACCATCATCATCATCATCACCCGGGTCGCAAACCCTCCAGGACCATAGATCTGTTTAGAATACTCGGTCACCTCTAGCTTGAGGTTCCCAACAAGCCAAATGAGCTCATCATGCTCCTGTACAATGGGCTGAATTTTGAAAAGAAAACAGGTGTTAGAACAACTATTGAGAGATGCAAGAAGAAAAGAGAAAGGACAAGAATGAAGGAGAACTCACCACTCATGTACCTTCAAGAAAAGGATAGCCCATGGCGTTTTTGTTACGTCTCACTACACATTCCCGAGCAAAGCCGTTAGGGCTGTAGGTATAAATCGACCAAGGTAAGTAAAGAGGGTCAATAGGACCACCATTAGCAGGGCCAACCAAATATAAGCATCACATTTAAGTATCATTATGTGCAGAAATATAAGAAAAGTAAAATGAAGGGAAGTAAAAAGGAAAGAATACATACCTCCTGAATGAGAAAGGGCATGAGCCGAGTCTCACTAAACTCATCATACTCTATCACATCCATGAGATGGTCGGCATAGGGAATATCAGCCCTCCACAGATGGTACTCAGCATCTGTCATGGAAAGTGGGGCAAGCATGAATTAAGGAGGATCCATCGGAACCTGCGGTGTGTCCCCACCCACCAACTGGCAGCAAACCCTCTCCGCCAAGTAAAGAACCCTCAAACCAGCACCCTTGAAAGGCTGGGTGATCTTAGAAGTGATGATGGTGGCCGCCTCCAAGTTTGGGTCCGCAACAGGAGGAAGACCCGTCCATGGACTTCGAATGATCTGTAATAGCACATAGGGTTAAAAGAAGAATCCTAAGAGAATGCAATAGAAAGTAACAACGGATAATGAATGTTTAACTCACCTCTTTAGAAGAAAGCCTATCAAAGTGAGTCCTAATCGAGGAGAAGCTGATGTGCATGAAATATATACAATAAAGTACTCATATATCTACATATTTAGCCTTACTTTTATGTTATTTTGTGACTAATTATATAATATCTTTGTGTTGTAGGTAACAAGGGCTTTAAATGCAAAATGGGGCTAGGCCAATTGAATCAAGCCAACTTACATCCAGCCAGGCATGAATTCAAGAAAATACTAATCCAATTAAATTTAAGTCCAATTGGAGAAAGGAATCAAAAGAAATTGGCACCAAATCCAAATCCAATTCGGATTAGGATTCCAGACTACACATCAATTAGTATTTTTGGCATAACTTTTGGGTCAGATGTCCAATCGAGATGATTCAAGTTGGGCTGAAAAGTTAACTTAAAGGGATACAACTTTGTAGTTTAGCAAAAGTCCGAATTCTGAAGTTAAGTGGGCCAAAATTGTCAGTTAAGTGAAGCCTAAAAATCTGTGATTTTCTCCAAACGGGAATTCAACTTGTAATAGGATTCCTTGACCTATTTAAGGGCTCTTTAGGGCAAAATTTAGGGAGGCTGAGGCTGGTGATAGGGCTGAGGGCTGAATGCATAGAGAGTGCGGCTACTTCTTTGGTTTTCTTCCATGACAGTTAGTTTTATTTTATTTGTTTAGTTTAATGTTTAGTATTTTATTTTTGTGTTTTCTTTCAATTACCATGTGTAGCTAAATTTATAATTAGGGTTGAGGATGAAACCTTGTTAAGGATTATCAGTAATATTTATGTGATTCGATTTTTCCCACAATAGTTGTTCTTTATTGATTTAAATTGTTCTTGCTTCATATCAATTGACTAAGATGGGATTCTAGATATGAGTTCAATCATGTTTTTCTCATGATTTAGGATTTGTCTTAATTAATTGAATGCTTGGTTTATTAATTCGTGATTATAAAATTGGATATTACTTGTGATTTTTCTGTTAATGGATACAATTTATGATTTGATTTTTAGAATTGGATATATCTTGTGATTTGTTTGGCTACGGATACAATTGATAATTTGATTTTATACTTAAGAAGCGAAGAAGAACATGCTTTTGATTTTTAAAATAAGGATTTTAATGATGATATTTTCCATGATAGCAAGATTGATTTCTAGATTATCATGCAGTGGTTGGGAAAAATTAATGATCATAAACATATCTTGATATGACTTACAAGGTGGATTCCAAAACCTTAATTCCTTTCCCTTGATTGTTTACATCTTTTTATTGCTTTATATCTTTTGCTTAGTTTAACTATTTACTTAATTTTATTATTTGCTTAGTTTATTTAATTGCAAACAACCAATTTTTATTAAACTAGATTAGGATTAATTTGGTTAAGGTTTAATTAATTTTCATACGTTTATTCAAGTCCCTGTGGGTTCGACCTCGTTCTTGTCCAACTATACTTGATGCAGTTCGTACACTTGCGAGTACTTTAAAATTTCACAACAGAAGCTCTTCAAATCCACCTTTGCCCTACGAGCAATATGATTGTACCATAGCCCAGTGTTGAAAAGAGAAAACACAGTTTGCAATATGACAGTTTGCAAGATGATAGTTTGCAAGAAGAATGGGTACATGTTTGCAAGGTACATGTATAGATACAGTTTGCAGAAGTGTGAAGTACAATTTTTAAGCCTAGATGACATATGAATAAGCACAATTGCAAGAATAGGAAACACATGCATTATAAGGTGCCACAAAGGATGAGAGAACTGCCCTCAAGAAGCTTCCAAGGCCCCACCAGTTGACGTAGAGTCCCTTTGTTGAGTGTGTCCAAAGAGGAGTACAGGTAAGCAAGACATGCCTAGCCTTAGTTGGTCTTTCGGGCCTCCTCAAAGTCACGAAAGAAGGACAGCCACCTTAAGGACACTGTTTGCCCCCCCATTAGCGAAGAGATATACCCTCAGAATATACAACAAGAAGGTCCTAGCCATCCGAGCACAGTCATCGGGAGTCATTTATGGGAGAGACCTATAATCCATCTCAATGTCATGATAGCAGATCATATCTATTGAGTACCTCCTCCCGAGTAACTTTATGCCTAGTTGCACGCTCGATGTACCCCCAAGTTGATAAGCGTCCCATTATACCTAAGGCCTTTCATCCGGTGAAATTCATAAGGAGTCACTCTTATCTCCCTATTAGCAATATGGAAGGTGTGGGTAGTGTACCACCACCGCTCAACCAAAGACTGCACCAAAATGGAGGGTGCAGAGGTCTTCACTAGCAAACGGATGATAGGCTTAAAGCCCGTAGAGCTTATATGGCCCCTTGTCTCTTTAGTCAGGATCTTATACCATGCAACAACATGGTTGGTGCTGAACCTACCCGAGAAGGCGGGCAAGACTTGCAAAAAGATGAAAATAGAGCATTAAAATTGCCGTCGAACGAGAAAATTAGTGAAAATGTGTTAAAACAGTCAAAATAGGGTTTCTGAGTGTCGGCATGTGCACGCGGGCCCGCGTCTACGTGTGCAAGGATGCCACATGCGTATGTAAGTTAAATCATGTGTTTGTGTAAACTCAAGAACATGGACGCGCACGTATGAAGAGAGCTTGCATATGCATGAGTCAAGTATACGTACACATGAATGCAAGCTGTGCACGCAAGCCAATACACAACGTGCACGCGTGAACATAGACATAAAGTTTTCTTCAATAGTTTCAGCAACATTTCGATCAAAACTCGTCCTAAACATGCTCCTACCCCTCCTAAAGTGTCAAGTTTTCATCTAAACCCATCCCACAGAAAAACCCAAGCATTTACATGTCCAAAAACAGATTAAAACGGAAGATCAAAGCAAAATGAGAAAATTTTGAAACACTTACCAATCCGGACCTTGCACTCTCCAAGAGATGATCATGTGGCCTATGGGTCAATGGAGGGGACTCATTCAGCCTTACAACCCTATTCCAGCAAGTGAGGTTGAACACATCGCTGGAAATCACATAGGAGCTTTTCTTGGACTTGAGTGCCATGGAGATGAGAGAATTTGAGAAAGGAAGAGAGTTTTAGGCGGTAGAGTTTGAGAGGAAAAGTTCAGATTGTGAGGAAATGAGAGAGGCAAAGAGTATTTGTTGAGAGAAAATGGAAGTTGAAGAGTTAGAGAGAATGTGAAGAGATGAGGAAGATGAAGAGAAACAAGAAAAAAGAAAAGAAATGGTTGGTAAATGTTGGAAAGAAAAATGTGAAGAGGTGGGAAGACTTGGTAGCTAAACTACGCGTAGTTTAGGCCTCCCTACTAAACTACATGTAGTTTAGTGAAAAAAAATTTCAAATATCCCCAACGAGTTCCCGGAAGGTAGGAAGTACGAAGGAAGATTCAAGAATGCATCCAAAAATGATAGAAATACCCTCAGTGGGGTAAAAGACACAACGACACTCAAAGCATCCCCAGTAGATTGAAAGTATCAAGAAAATCTCTCAATGGATCGAAATCACTAAAAAACTCCCTCGTGAGTTAAGACCATCAACCAAATTCCTAATAAGTTACAGAATGCACAATTTTTCCCAAGTATCATGAAAGACTCCCCCGAGGGTCCAAGGCACAAGGGTAACTCCCTAGAAGGTTGTGAAGAAGAAAATTTTCCCCATGAAGTTGATAAAACCCCCTCGTGAGTGAAATCAACACAAGTTCCCTAGTAAGTCATGAAGGAGAAGAAGAAAATTTCCACTAGTGAACTATGCACCATTAAAGACTTCCTCGTAGGTTAAAATTACCAACAAAACTCCTCAGCAAGTTATGTTTTTCCCAGTGGACTACACCCCATCAAAGACTTCCTCATAGGTTGAAATTACCAAGAACACTACCCCGTGGGTCACTAATACACTCCTCAACAAGTCATTCTTTGTGGGCATAATGCGCGGTTTGCCTATGGGGAGTACGCCTCAGCCGAGTGTACCGAGGCAAAGAAACAAGGAGTCACCACCTAGTTTTATGGTCTAGGAACCATGAATATAGCGCCCTTATGTGGAAAAACTGATCTTACTAACAGAGTATGGGTTCGGAGTTTAGGTATGATTTTGGGAAGGTGTTAGGCACCCAAAACCGCTTGTGAGAGACTGGGAACTTGGCTCTCAGAAAGAGTTAGGCATCAACACCTTCTCTTTTCGGGATTATATGTAGTCGCCACTTATTTTATTAGTAAAATAAGAAAACTATACAAAAGATTACAAGATGTCTTGAATAATACATGCAAGGACCAGATTTGGTTCCCTAGCCCAAAAGATGGATGGACTCAGGCCCAAAAAGCCCAAAACAATGAATTTGTAGAGAATGGGTTGGAAAACTTGGCTAAAATGAGTTGGACAACAAATAAAGTGGCTTCAAATGATGAGAACAGAAAGATAGATTGATTTAACCCAAAGAAAATCGTTCTCACACGATCCCGAGGAGATCCATTCTTCTATATTTCTACTAAGTGTGATTACAAATTTGGTTCCTGATTGCTATAGTGTTTCTCTCTTGATTTTTTGATCCCCCTTTTCTTTAGTGTTTCTTTGAATGATCTTGGCCCTCCATTTGTTGATCATCCAGGCCACTACTTGAGTGCTTGTCCCATCGGAAACCCTCTCTAGCCCCTCGAGAGTTGGGGTAGCCAAGGTAGCACTGTTCAAGGGTCTTCTCCATACAAATGCGGCCAAAAAGTTAGCTGCAGAGCATTTAATGCGGTGGCAACAATATTTCCTTAGATATTTCCTAACTCCCATTCTTCTAGTACGTTCATAGTGCATGTCTTTATCAATAGAGCCTCTTGGAATGTCACCATGGATGATAGGAGGCACATCTTGATCTTCGTTGCGCTTAGTCGAGGAGATATTCCTCCTCGGACAACCCCTCCCAGCCATTACGGTCATAGTGCCCTGTGAAGTTCGAAGTATTTGGTCTTTCTTGCTATTGATCTATTCTCGGACAATTGTGCCTTCTCGGACAAGGCCAAGGCCCAATACATATTTGGGCATGCGTCCCCATAATACACATTCTCATTAATTTTTTTTAAAAATACAACTTGATAGAAGGAACTATACATAGCTTTGTTTCCTAGTTCCAATCTAGCAAAAAAGTTACAAAGCCTTGTTTCCCAGTTACAATCTATCAAAGAAAATAAGACACCATTCTACGAAACCTAAGATCTAAAGTTCGGGGGTTAGGTTACAAAATGGGAAGGTGTTAGGCACCAATTTTGCCTAGACAGAGTCTAGTCTTCTAGACTTTAAATGACCTTTTAAATACCTTTTTTTTTTTAAAAAAAAAAAAAAACAAAAAATGATATGCAACTTGTTGTATTAATATTCCTATATCTATGGTTGGTTAACATGCAAAAATCTTAGATATGTTGTATTTATGCAAGAAGAGATTAAATCTAAATTTTAATTACAGGAAAATGATTTTTAAAGAGAAGTTTCAAATCTAATTTTTAAATCAACAGACAAAATGAATTTTTGATTAAAAAAACATGGATTTGATTTTTAAAATTAAAAAGAATGGATTTTAAAAAAAGTTTTCAAATTTGATTTTTTTTTAAATAAAAAGGAATGATCTTTTAAAAAAAAAATTTCAAACCTGGTCTTTTAATTTAGAAACAAAAGAGATTTTTAGTAAAATTTCCAAATCTGATTTTTTTTTAATTAAAAAACAGAATGAACTTCAAAGAGAAAATCCAAATCTGATTTTTTAATTGAAAAACAGAATGGGTTTTGAAAGTAAATTTCAATTCTAATTTTTAAGATCAGAAAACAATAGAAAAGAATGCATTTTAAAATAAAATTTCAGATCTGATTCTTTGTTTAGAAAAGATAAGAGGTTTTTAAAAGAATCTCTAAATCTAATTTTTTAATTAAAGAACAGAATTAACTTCAAAGAGAAAATTCAAATCTAATTTTTTAATTGAAAAACAGAATGGCTTTTGAAAGTAAATTTCAGATCTAATTTTTAAGATTAGAAAACAATAGGGATTTTGAAAATAATTTTCAAATCTAATTTTTGGTTTAGAAAACAGTGGAGACTTTGAAAATAATTTTCAGATGTGATTTTTGGTTTAGAAAATAGTAGAGGTTTTAAAAATAATTTTCAGATCTGATTTTTGATTTAGAAAGCAGAAGAGGTTTTAAAAATAATTTTTAGATCTGATTTTTGGTTTAGAAAACAGAAGAGGTTTAAAAAATAATTTTCAGATCTGATTTTTGGTTTAGAAAATAGAAGAGGTTTAAAAAATAATTTTCAGATCTGATTTTTAATTTACGTAGAGCAACAGATCTAAGATTTTGTCATATGTATTATACATCTACATGATTAAACACATGCATATAAACAAACAATCATGATATGTTTACTTGAAATAAAGAAAAATCCCAAAAACAAAAGAAAGATCATGTTAGAAAGGCATGGAAAATTGAATTGGATGCACAAATATGTAAAAAAAAAAAAGTAGAAGCTTACCTGCATCAATGCATCAATGAATTTTACAAGGGAATGGGAAAATTACTTTAGAGTTAGAGAGAGGGTGAGTCTCTCTAAGTCCCAAAGAAATTATACTTACAGAGGTGTTGAATTCTGAATTTAATTTTGTATTTATAAAGGTGTTGTGCTTAAAAAACAAGCTAGGGTTGCTTAGAAAATCAATAGATACGAGTTAGGTCAAGTTTTATCCCCAAAAAAATCGAATTTGATGTGTTTTGTCCTAATCTAAAAATTTCTGGGTCGACACTTCCACAGATTTCTCGGCCCAGATTTCTCTTTTGGTTCAATTTGGACTCTTTTTTAGGCATTTTTGAGTCGAGAATTGCACTTGGACGTTTTTTAAACTTGTATTCCAAATAAAATCCATTTTAATTTAATAATTAGGTCCACAAAAGAATAATTATCTGAAAGGTAATTATTTAAAAAAAAAAAACTTAATTATCAACAATTCTCTTAATATCTAATTATCAATTTTATTCCTATGCAACCAAGCTTATTTTTTAATCAAATCCAACAGTCAATCACATAAATTACTTAATTAATTTTAATTATTGACTAATCAAAATTAATTTCAATTAATCACACGTGATTGGCTTCACTCGCACAAAATGCATGTAGACCGTGAAAACTTGATCTCATGATATCTTTCAATCTGACAGTCTGATTTAAAAACCAGGCATATCGTCGTGATCGTTAAAATCTCAAGACCATTTTTCTGATAAGTGATGAATGATTTAATGCATGGAATGCAATTATGATTTTTGGGTATTCAGAATGATCATTTTAGTCATCTTCCAAGATTAAATTACAAGTGCAAAATTGAGTGTCTACACCACCGACCTATAGGTCAGCCTCCACTTATTGTGTCCTATGTCTTAATCCTATTAAAGGCATATTCAACATTACATCTAACACACACACACACACACACACACACACACACACACACACACACACATGCATACATCTAAGCATACAACATGACATTTCATCCCAAACCTATCATACATCTATCATGCTTATCACCACAACACAAGCCCTAGCATATATCTATCACGGATATCATCTCATCACAAACCTTAGCATACATCTATCCAAAACATCAAACAAACATGGCAGAAACCAAAAGGCTTGGCAGCAACATATTGACATCAAACATAACCCAATCATATAAGCATAATATCCAAACAACAAACAAGCATGTTCATCACCAAAAATACATGATCATGTAAATGCATGACATATCTCACTTACCCTTAAAGCATCACAACACTTATGGCATTAATGCATGATCATGTGAATGCATGTTCATGGCATTAAAGCAAGAAAAAGAAGAAAACCCTAATCTAGCATGTCAAAGCAAACAAGTAAACAAACAAAGAAATAGATACTCAAAATCATAATATAGGGGAAAAACAAAAGCATATCATGTGGAAGAACAAAGAAACAGAAAGAGAAAAGCTTGAATTAGGGTTTCTAGGCACGAGTATTCATGTGTATACATAGGCCTATGTACGCAAGTCAGTTGTATGCGTACCCATACTACGAGCTTGCGTACGCATGCCAAAGCATGTGCACGTAGACACACCCTAAACCCTAACCCAGAAACTAAAAGCACAAAAAATGAACAAAACTTAAATCTAACAACCTAACATGCATCAAAACATAAAAGAAACACAAACCTAAACTAAACAAACATTATAAAGCATAAACAAAGCAAGAAAACAGATTAAAACATTATTAAAAAGAAGAAATGAAAAGAAAAATTTTTCAAGCTGGATTTTGAACGTTCCCCTCAATTAATCTATTCACAATCAAGTATAAATGTGATTAGTAATCTTAAACTTGAAAGATCAAGACCAAAAAAGGTCCCAATCAAAATAAAATTGACTTAAAGATGTTTTGTGAAAAACTCCCTCTTTGATTTGCTATTTCTAGAGAATCTTAGGTTTTCCCTTACGATTTTCTATGTTTTGAAAATGTGCCATGTATGGCTTTATATAGTGAGAAATTAGGGGTTTGGAATGGCTCCCTTCGTTCCAAACCTCAACATTAATGTAGAAAAATTGTCTTTCCTAGGTTTTTGAAACCCTAGCTATATGCGCATGTCCGTGCTTGCGTACCTAAAAAATGTCCAAAATACCCTCGAAATCTAAAATTTGACCGAAATATCCCCGAAACATAAAAATTACCAAAATACCCCTTAAACCTAAAAAATAAACGAAATACCTTTGAAACCTAAAAATCGATTGAAATACCCTTAAAACTTAAAAATTACCAAAATACCCCCTAAACCTAAAAAATGATTAAAATACCCTCGAAACCTATAAAATGACAAAAATGCCCCTAAATCCTATATGATAATAAAAATACACCCTAAACCTATAAAATGACCAAAATATCTCAAAACCTTTAAAATGACTACAATACTCCCAAAATCTCTAAAATGACCAAAAATAACCCTAAACCTCTAAAATTAGCAAAAATACCTAGAAACCTATTATAAGACCAAAATACCCCCTCAAAATATCTAAAATGACCAAAATACCCTTGAAAATTTTAAAGTGACCAAAATACCCCTAAAACTGTAAGATGACCAAAATACACTTGAAACCTCTTAAATTATTAAAATAGAGGTTTGAGGTATGTTGGATGTTTTGAAGGAATTTTCATGAAATCAAAGGTTCTAAGAACATTTTAGTCATTTTGTAGGTTTTGAGGGAATTTCGGAAATTTTTTAGGTTTCGGGGTTATTTTGGTCATTCTTTAGATTCTAAGGGTATCTTACTCATTTTTTAGGTTATGGGGGCTTTTTTGTCATTTTTTAGGTTTAAGTGTATTTCCGTAATTTTTAGATTTTGGGGCTTTCGGTAATTTTCAAGATTTTGGAAGTATTTTGGTAATTTTAAGGTTTGAGTAGGATTTGGTAGTTTTTTAGGTTTTTGGGTATTTTTGTCATTTTTTTAGGTTTCAAGGGTATTTCGGTTATTTTTTAAGCTTTGGGAGTATTTCGGTCATTTTTTAGGTTTATGGTGTATTTTTATTATCATCTTATAGGTTTTAGGGGCATTTATGTCATTTTATAGATTTCAAGTGAGTATTTCGGTCCTTTTATAGATTTAGGGGGTATTTTGGTTATTTTAAAATTTTCAGGGGTATTTTCGTCATTTTATAGGTATATGGAGTATTTTGGTAATTTTTAGGTTTCATGGGGTATTTCAGTCATTTTTTAGGTTTAAGGGGTATTTTGGTAATTTTAAGTTTTTTGGGGATATTTTGGTCTTTTTTTAGGTTTCAAGGGTATTTTGGTAATTTTTAGGTTTCGGGAGTATTTCGGTCATTTTTTAGTTTTAGAAGGTATTTTGGTAATTTTTAGGTTTTGGGGGTATTTTGGTTATTTTTTAAGTTTCAGGAGTATTTCGGTTAATTTTTAGATTTAGGAGGTATTTTGGTCATTTTTAGATTTAGGAGGGTATTTTGGTAATTTTTAGTTTTAGGGGATATTTTGGTCATTTTTTAAGTTTCAAGATATTTTGGTAATTTTCAGGTTTTGGGATTATTTCGATCATTTTTTAGGCTTAGGAGGTATTTTGGTAAGTTTTGGGTTTCAAATATGTTTTGGTCATTTTTTAGGTTTAGGGTGCATTTCGGCAATTTTAGAGGATTTTAGGAGTACTTTGGTCATTTTCAAGTTTTAGAGGCAATTTGGCAATTTTGATTATTGTGTGGGTTGGGTTTTACCCATAATAATTTGGTTGAGTTAGATTTGGGTTAGATTTAATTAGTTAAATGGGTAAATAGGTAATATAAATTTTATTGGTGCCACATTTAAAATGTGAAGTTGTTGATGTGTACAGATAATGTACAACAAGGAGTGTGTGAGAGCCAATGTCTATTAAAAAAATACTAATTAATAATTGTAGCCTTTTTTTTTTTTTTTTTTTTTTTGAGAATCAATAAACGATGCTTTGTATTAAAGAAGGCCAAATAGATCACTGTAAAACGGATGAAATATACGGTGGTACATCTTCCATCCAGACGTTAGATTGAGATAGGTTCTTAGCTCGCCTTGCTAAAGAATGAGCTAGACCGTTACATTGCCTCCTAACGTGATTAAAATTACTCGATGATAAATAAGAGGCTATGACCTGAATATCCTTCACTAAGTGACCAAAACTTGCTAAAGAGTAGGAGTCTTCCCTTAGTGCTTTAATGAGGATCCGAGAATCACTTTCCAGACTATATTTTGAAACCCGTTTCCTTTGCTAACTCCATGCCTCGTCGAGCAGCCAACACTTCCATTTCTATCACCGTTGAGGGCAGCGGAATGCGTTCCGATAGAGAAACCATTACTTGCCCATGCATGTCCCTGATAACCACACCCAAACCGGCTGTATTTTCTACAAAGCAAAAAGAGCTCCATCCACGTTCATCTTGTACCGACCAGGACACGGAGGTTGCCATCTTGCTGTTTGAGTTCCCCCTATCTCTCCCCTTGCCGTGTTGTGTTGTGGAAATTCACTCACCCTTGCCCAGGCTCGCTGCAATAATTGGTCCAAATTTTCTGCATTTTTACCCAGTCTAAGGTTGTTTCTCTGGTTCCATAAAGCCCAGAGCACCATGGCAAACAGCGTTGGTTCTCCATTTTCCACAAAGACTGTCCCTATAAGGTCAACAAAAGACACGGTTCTTCTCAAATTTTCGTGGTACCATAGCGGCATTTTTTTCCAAAGTTCCTCAAGCTTCGGGCAATCAGAGAGAGCATGTTTCACGTCTTCAGTGTGCTCTCTGCATGCTTCACATCCTGCATCTTGAATGATCTTCCGCCGAACCAGATTGTCCTTAGAAGGCAAGGAATTTTTAGTTGCCCGCTGGACCAAATTCTTCACTTTGCTTGGCACAGGTAGCTTCCAAATGGCTTGCCACAGAGGACTTAACCTTGATGTATCAGATTGTCCAGGTTGTGTATTCTGGAATTCCTTTTGCAAAAGTTGATACCTGGATTTCACGGAATATTCTCCATTAGGATTATAGGGCCATGTGAGTACATCAGGCTAATTAGTGCGACACAAGGGGATTGTTCTTATGATCTCCACTTCAAAAGCGGGCAATGTGTTCTCCAACACCTCTGTTTTCCATTGCCTCTGCTCCACATCTATCAAGAAACTCACTTTTGAATCCACCAGTGTCTCGGGCCGAGGTGATAATACCCTGGGAGAGTGTTTTCTCGGCAACCATCTATCCGCCCATGTGTCTACAGAATGTCCATCTCCTATCCGCCAAATTGCTCCTTTTTTTATGACTTCTCTGCCTCTTATTATACTACGCCATGCATATGAAGCTGAGCTCGGGGTGGCTGCCTCAATGATTGTACTTGTTGGAAAGAATTTTGACTTAAACACCCTATAGAACAAGGATGTTTTATCATGCAAGAGCCGCCAAGTTTGTTTCGCCAATAATGCATCATTGAACATTGATAAATCCTTAAACCCCATTCCACCTTGGGATTTAGGTTTACAAAGCTCTTCCCATTTAATCCAATGGACCTTTCGGCCTTCTCCCGTTTGACCCCAATAGAACTTTTTGATGAGGGCCTCAATTTCATGACATAACCCGATTGGCAATTTGAAGCATGACATCGTGTAGGTAGGAAGCGCTTGAGCAACCACCTTGATTAAAAACCTCCTTCCCGCTTGTGAGAGCAACTTCCCTTCCCATCCTTGCAACTTTTTCCACACCCTTTGCTTTATGTTGTCAAAACTCTCCCTTTTCTTCCTTCCTATAAAGGATGGCAACCCCAAGTACTTCTCATATTGTTGGACCATCGGAACTCCTAAAGCTTGCTTTATAGATTCTTGCATAGCTGGGGATGTGGACTTCTTCAAGAAGAGAGTGGTCTTTTCTTGGTTTATCTGCTGCCCTGAAGCACTCTCATATGTATTTAAAATCTCCAACAACTTTTGACAATCATTATCTTGTGCCCCGCAGAAAATAAGACTATCATCTGCAAAAAGGAGATGGGTTAGTTTAGGACCATTACGAGAAATAGAGACTCCTTTAATTTCTCCCATTTCTTTGGCTTTTTTCAACAAACCATGAAAGCCCTCGGTGCATAGAAGAAAAAGATATGGGGAAAGAGGGTCTACTTGACAAAGCCCCCTACTTGGAACAATGTTTCCTTGTGGCTCCCCATTTATCAAGATCGAATAAGTGGCTGTGGATATGCATCCCATCATAAGCTTCACCCAAGCCTCACAAAACCCCATTTTTTTCCATTAGATTCTCCATGTACAACCATTCAACCCTATCATAGGCTTTACTCATGTCTAGTTTGAGTGCCATAAAGCCTGTACTTTCTGTGCTATGATTTCTCATATAATGCAAAGTTTCAAAGGCAACCATGATATTATCAAAAATCAGTCGGTCAATCATAAAAGCACTTTGATGCTCAAACACAATAGTAGGCAGCACCTTTTTCAACCTATTTGTTAAGACCTTAGAGTATACCCTATAAAGGACATTACTAAGGGAAATAGGTCGATATTGTGAAATGTATTCCGGGTTTTTTACTTTAGGAATTAAAGTAATAAAGGAGTGGCCAAGTGAGGGTGGAAAAGTACCTGTATTCAAATACATAAGTATAGCATCCGTAACATCATTACCAACCAAAGACCAATAATTTTGATAAAAAATTGGAGGCATACCGTCAGGACCAGGTGACTTTAATGGTGCCATTTGTTTGATGGCCACCTCTACCTCTTGTGTTGTGAATTCCCCCATCAATTTTGAGTTCATCTCCTCTGTAACTACATGTGGGATTTGCTTCAAAATTGTCTCAAAGATGGTCGGATTTGAGGAGATAAATAAATCTTGATAAAAATCCACCACCGTGTCCACCAAACTACTCTGATCAGTGCCCCATCTGCCCTCTCTATTATATAATCCTCTGATGTAGTTTCTCCGTCACCTTTCCGATGCTTTACTATGAAAATACCGGGTATTCCTGTCACCATCTCGGAGCCACTGGATTTTAGACCGTTGGGACCACATTTGAGCCTCACGGTCCAATAGTACATTAACTTCATGTTCAAGCCTTCTCACCTCGTGCCACATCTCCTCCTCTCGCTTTGCCGCCAGTTCAGCCTTGGATAATAATTTTTTCTTTTCCCTTAGTTCACGCCTTACACTCCCAAAACTTGTCTTACTCCACTTCAAAAGTGCTTCACCACAATTCTAATTTTTTTGATCACCCTATTACCAGCATTAACTTCAATATCCTTCTTCCACACCGCTTCAATGGTTGCGCCACATCCTTGCTCGGCCATCTACATCATCCGCTCAAACCACGAAAGGTTTTTTGCTGATTATACTCCATGCCTTCAAGCCGAATTAGTAAGGCTTTATGATCCGAGGCCGTTGTGTCTAAATGGTACACTTTTGTATCCGGGAACATTGAGAACCAATCATTGGTTGCCACAGCCCGGTCCAACCTCTCCCATACAGTATAGTTCTCAAAATGTTTATGCCAAGTGAAAGTAGGTCCAACAAAACCCAAGTCCATAAAAGCGCATTCATCCAAAGTACATCTCTAAACCCTTGCATCTGTCTATGTGGTCGTGCTCTACCCCCAATTTTTTCTGATTGCTTAGTTACTTCATTGAAGTCACCCGCACACAACCACGGCGCCTTGCTTCTTACTTTCAAACTTCTCAACCTCCCCCATACTTCATGCCTCTTTTGAGTATCCGGTTCCCCATAAAAACCTATAAAACGCCATTCCCCATCCTTATTCTTGTTTTTCTTGTACAATCAATGTGATACTCCGAATAGGTCTCCACAGTTAAATCAAACTCCTCTTTCCAAAACATCACCAAACATCCCGTTTTATTTCTTCTAGGAGCCACAAATTTATTCTTCATCTTCAAACATTCTTTCACCCACATTAGCCTAGCTTCATCCGTCCATGTTTCGGCTAAAAACACAATGGAGGGATCTTTTGCCCACACTATCTCTGCAAGCTGATTTTTTGTTTGTTGGTTCCCAAGCCCCCGACGGTTCCAACATAAAATACTCATTGGTTCCGGGCAGGGCTGGGAACCAGCCTCCGCCAATATTAATTTGTTATCCTTACCCCCCTGAGAAACCTTTCTTTTCTTAAGTAACTCAGATTGGTCATCACTAATCTCCCCCCTCCTTTTTTCCCCTACGACGTCCTCCATATCAACATCTATCCCCATCTCCGTTCTGTTTAATCTTTTCCACGTTGCCACCCTTTGTATTTTATGCACTGAGGTTTCGTCCATAATTGGTCGTGATGTCCGAGTTAGTGGACTTGAGAAAGTATGTTCTTTGTGCACGTGATGTTTGAGTGTACTCGGATTGGTCCTCAAAGAGTGAGTGTGATTCTATGACTTTTATATTTTTGGCAGCAGTATTTATTGTTGGGTCAAACCTATTCAGCTCTTTATCAATCTCATTAATCCTTTCCTCAAATATCTCCTCACCTGAACGTATCTCCCCCACAGCTAGCGTCTTCAAATTCAAATTCCTTAATATCCCTGAATTATAGGAATCTGACCGTGAATCATGCAAAGGATCTTCCCGAGAATCCGCTTCCGTGTTCCCCCGCATCCCGTTATCTGTGCTTTCCATTTCTGATCTAATAACCACCGGTGCCGGCTTCCCTGCACGAATAACTACTACTGGTGGCTTCCCCATTGGCGGTGGTGGAGACGAGGAGGAGTCCTTTGTTGGTCGAGTGTAAAAAGCCGGAACCTTAACAACGTTTTTCCTGGATGGAAAAAAAGGTGGCACACGAATCCATGACCCAAATTGTTGAGAATCCCTTGACACGCTTCCTTCCGGTTCAGCCCATTAAACACAATCCCTGTCATCGTGCGTAAGGCAGCCACATCGGTAACAAATGTTTGGGAGTCTTTCGTACTTAAAAGACACCCAAAGTTCCTTACCGCTATCTAGAGAGATCACTCGTCCACGGCACAAAGGCTTTGATACATCAATGGTGACTCTAATTCTAACAAAACCATCCTCTTCCGATTCGTTTTCATCCAACATCGCATTCACCTTTCCAATGTCCTCACAGATCTTCTCTGCCACTCATCCGCTTCCAGAAACGGATTGGGAGATCATGTATCCGCACCCAAAAAGTAGCCCACTTGAACTCCATCTCAGACAAGTCTATCTCCTTATCGTAGGTTTGCAGCACCATTAAGTGCTTGTCAAAACTCCAAGGCTCTGCTGCTACGATCTTGTCCATCTCACTTGCATCGTTGAAGGTAAAAAGAACTACTTAGTCCGCTTCTTTCTGTATCTTGAACCTGTTTTTTGCTCTCCATAAAGGTGTGAAGGTTTTCGCAATAGCATCTATATTAAGAGTACACTTAGTTAAAAATTTCACAGCCAAAACGTGTTCTATCTCTGCTGTTCTTTCGTCAAGCGAAGGCCGGAACCTTCGTTTTCTGAAAGTGTAAGGCAACTCCAGGATTTTGTTAGGTTTTCCATTGTTTCCCAGTTGATAAATCCTAAAAATAAATTGTGTTTCCCTGTATCCCTCGAAAAAGAACCCACAAAGCCTCATAGGTAACTTGTTACCCAGAGGTACTACCGCACCTTCCAAGAAGGGACTGCAAATTCTACACCCTATGAGAAGAGGGAAGACCCACGTTCTCTAGTGGAGAGAAACTAATATTTGTTTTAAATTCAATTTTTTTAGAAAATGAGTTACTTAAGGGTTTGGAAGATTAATAATTGTAGCCTGGTTGATGAACCATACAACTTAAATTTGGTCCCTTTCACTTTTTCTCCCCCTACCACTCCTAAATCTTCCCAAATTGCTGGGCTTAATTAGCCTTATAGTTTGACTATTTGTCCATTTCTTATGAGAAACAAAATGAGTACATACCTCTAGGATATTGTTTAGGACTTATCCAAATTGTGCTACATGCCTTTGTGACCCACATACATGTTTCTTATTATGGATCTTGTGAGTAGAGCATTAAAGCATGAAAAAACAAGGTAAACAATATCCCAAAAACACGGTAAAAAAAAAAAAGTAGCAATCAACATTCCTGGCTTTTCTTTTTTGACCATTATTGAGGACTTTTTTTTGCCCACGTGGCGTTACTTCATTGGCACCCCATGCCACATCAACATATTATTGGTTTTTTTTGGGTAAATCTATTTAAAGCCCAAAATAAGCTCATATCTCATTCAACTACATGGATTGGGCTTACATGGCCCGCAAGATCCTTACTAAAAGAGGCGATTCATGGTCCACATTTCCTCTTCATCAATTGGGATCATAACCCCACGACATTATCAACATCAACATATGGATTGGGTTTAAGCAATGAATCAAAGCTCACAGCCCATATTACCTCTCTTACACTCATGGCAAGCGGCTTCTTCAACGAGAGCCCATATTTACACAAAATGATAACAAAACCCGAGGTACGTCATCTCATCTTCGACTTATGACCCAAGCTCATAAGTCTCTTTGGGGAAACTTTGGGAATCGTGGTTTGGAGGGCCAAGAGGTATGTTCAGTAAAGCTCCAGCGGTTTAAAGTTGATAAAAGAGACATGTTGCTTGGCGTGTCTTCTCCAATTCCCCGAACTCTGACGAGTCCATGTGTAGCGAGTAACATATGGTAAGCATCTCTTATCACATAGCACTTTAGATGATAAAATTCCTCATTGCTCTTTTCCTAAAGCTTAATATTCATTATGTGACAAATACTCAATATCTCCAGCCATCTAAACTTTGGGAAACTGTTCATTCAATCCCCAACCACCATATCTCTCATACTTCCATATATCACACATATTACAAATACTACATCCCACAAAACATCTATGTCTTTTACCATCTCCATGCTTCCCAAGAGATATCAAACACTGATACTAAAAGCCCTTCTCATGGAAGGCATGAACTTATAATACTAAAGCCCTTCTCCTAGAAGGTACCAAGATCTCATATCAAAGCCCTTCTCTTAGAAGGCACAACTACTTCTTACAAAAGCCCTTCGCTTAGAAGGCACAACTACTTCTTACATAAAGCCCTTCTCTTAGAAGACACAAATACTTCATACAAAAGCCCTTCTCATGGAAGGCAATACTATTCATAAATTCACAACAACTAAAAGAGCATTGTCAAGGGGAAAACTCATTTAAGTGCATGATAAGAGGGGCAAGCTTAACCAGCCCCTACACACAGCTGGACATACTCTCTCTCCCTCCAGTTGCACCCATTTTTCCCCCTCAATCTTGAAGTTATCATGGCAAACCGCTCTCTCTACCGCTGGGGTCATTCTGTTGGAATCCCATCACTCACGAGAAAGTCTGTACGGTGGTCAGTAAACCATCAGAGATAAGTGACCTTGCCTCCTTATCTTTAAATTTACATTATTAAGTATATGATTACTTCACATTTAAATACATATTACTTTATTACAACTATTAAGCAAGACTTAAATTCATTTAAATGCATGATAAACTAGCCTTTACCGTTGGCATTCTGCTGGAATCCTATCAGCTCACCGATGCTACACAGTTGGGCTATAAACCGTACAAAGATAAGTGACTTTGCTTCCATATCTTTAAATTTACATCATTGAGTACATGATTACTTTATATTTAAATAAATACTACTTTATTTCAACTATTATTACAACTACTAATCAAAGCTATCATATCAAACACATATTACATATTTACTTAACCATTATCGCAATTCTTAGACTTTGGCTTTAAAGATTTTATAGGCTTAAAAAATACGTCGGTAGCCGTTGGACCATGTGGCCCAATGTTGAGTTCCAAACGCAACTCCCCGAAAAGAACCCGGGCCTAGTAAGATTATCCCTCCAACGGACCACACGTGACCGAGGAACCGAAAAAGGCCCCCGAACAACCGTTACAAAAAATTACATTTCTTCCTCAATGGTATAATAAGTGGTGGTCTTATTTTGGAGCTGAATTGGAAATGCTACCCTTTTTCTATGCATAATGATTTTAAATATTTGAAAAACATTATCCAATTCCTCCACACTTTTTTCAATTTTACAAAATTATTAGTCTATTGTATCCACTACAAACTCCCTTGATAATGAGATGGGATTATGATTGAACAAACAAGAGATATATAAAGGGTATCTTCTTTTTTATGGGATCTAGGATCTCTATGACTATGGGTAGGCTCCCCAGCGCTAAAAGGATAGATAAGTAGGTTACTCACAAATAGGTGGGCCATGATTCCAACTGGGCTTAAGTGGACTTTTGTGGATTGATGGCAAACCGTTAATGTACTCAAAGCCCATCATAGGCAATGGCACACATTATGAGTTGGTGGGATGAACTTCAAAAGACTTTGGCCCGAATGGAGCGTACTCATCTTCCCACTCATCACCAACCGAGGTAAAGGGACAAAAGAACCAATTAAAGTGTATGCAAACAAACATTGGAATCAAATTCTCTATCCCCGGTGGAGTTGTCACTATGGGCGCAAAACGTGGTTGGCCTATGGGGAGTACGCTAAGGCAGAGTGGACTAGGGCAAAGAAACAAGGAGTCCCCACCTAGTTTATGGTCTAGGAACCACGAATATAGTGCCCTTACGTGGAAGGACTAATCTTACAACTATGGGTTCAAAGTTTAGGTACGATTTTGGGAAGGTGTTAGGCACCCAAAACCGCCCGACTTGTGAGTCGACTTCCACTCATTGTGTGCTACGTCTTAATCCCATTAAAGGCATATTCAACATTGCATTTTAACACACACACACACACACACACACACACACACACACACACACACATCTAAGCATACAACATGGCATTTCATCCCAAACCTATCATACATCTATCATGCTTATCACCATATCACAAGCCCTAGCATACATCTATCATGGATATCATCTCATCACAAACCCTAACATATGTCTATCCAAAACATCAAACAAACATGGCAGAAACCAAAAGGCTTGGAAACAAGATATTGACATCAAACATAACCCAATCATATAAGCATAATATCCAAACAACAAACAAGAATGTTCATCACCAAAAATGCATGTTCATGTAAATGCATGACTTACCCCACTTACCTTACAGCCTTGCAACACTTATGACATTATTGTATGATCATGTGAATGCATGTTCATTGCATTAGAGCAAGAAAAAGAAGAAAACCCTAATCTAGCATGTTAAACCAAACAAGTACACAAACAAAGAAACAGAGACTCAAAATCATAAAATAAGGGCAAAACAAACGCAAATCACTTGGAAGAAAAAAGAAATAGAAACATAAAAGCTTGAATTAGGGTTTTTAGGCACGAGTATGCATGCGCATACATAGGCCTACACACGTAGGTCGGTTGTATGCGCACGCATACTTTGAGCCCGCATACACATACCAAAGCATGGGCATGCGGACACATCCTAAACCCTAACCCAAAAACTAGAAGCACAGAAAATGAACAAAACTTAAATCTAACAACCTAACATGCATCAAAATATAAAAGAAACACAAACCTAAACTAAACAAACATTATAAAGCATAAAAAAAGCAAGAAAACATATTAAAACATTATTAAAAAGAAGAAATGAAAAGAAAAATTTTAGAACTCAATACCTCAAACAAGAAGCTTTTCAAGCTTGATTTTGACCATTCCCTTCAGTCAATCTATTCACAATCAAGTATAAATTTGATTAATAAAGGTCCCAATCAAAATAAAATTGACTTGAGAATGTTTTGTGAAAAACTCCATCTTTGATTCACTATTTCTAGTGAATCTTAGGTTTTCCTTTAGGATTTTCTATGTGTTTTGAAAAGTTGCCTTATATGGCTTTATATAGTGAGAAAATAGGGATTTGGAATGGGTCCCTTCATTCCAAACCTCAACATTAATATAGAAAAATTACCTTTAATAGGTTTTTGAAACCTTAGTTTGTATCGCAGTCCGTACTCGCGCACGTATGCATCGACACGAGTATGTAGGCCGAGGGTTTCCTTGACCTTTTATTTTCCAAAAATAGATTTATTTGCTCATAAAATGTTATATTTTCCATTTTAACACCTCTTAAGTCAATTTGTAATCTGATTTAGCCCTAAACCAACCTTAGGCCTTAGAATTTCAGCATCATTGGGGAACGGGGGCCCGAGTTGTAAGTGGTACAAAATGCAGTATCTACATTCTTCCTAGTGGATCTTTAACCAAGGACTTCCTCGTAAGTTAGAACACCAAGGCCACTTGTGCACATATCCTCCAGGAATTGAATATACAGGCATAGATCCCATACAAGTCAGAAGAGAAAGTACAGAACTTGTGCACATATCCTCCAAAATTGAATATACAGGCATAACCCCATACAATCAGAAGAGAAGAATACAAAATTTGTGCATGAATCCTCCGGGAATTGAATATGCAGGCACAAACCCTATACAATCCAGAACTTGTGCGTATATCCTCCAAGAATTTAAGACGCAGGCACAATAGAAGAGGTAGAGATAGAGATGGAGACCAAGGTCACCCCAAGCCAAGAGCCTCACCAAAACAGGTAGAGATAGAGATGGAAGACGGGTATTTACCTAGAGGCGCAAGCCACCTGAAGAAGTTTGAGGCAAGAGTCCTAGATGGACACCATAGATATGTATCATTTTAAGCTCGTAAGAGCACCTTGTTTGTTTGGTTGATGGTTGCGGCCGTTGGCCATTTTTTTAAAAGTGAATCTAGGATGGTGAATCACTCGCCTTTTGCTTGCGATTGGCAAAATAGGTTCTGCAATAGTGAACATGTCATTGCTCTCCTTTCTCGAGTAACAAAGGTGGAAATTCGGACATACGAATCCCACATAACTTTGTGGAATTTCACCTCGCCCCATGTATGTGTGTTGTGTGCTATGTACGTGGGTTGGGCCCAAGCCATATGTTGAAAAAAATGTTTTGTCTCTTATTCTTTTGATTCTGTTAGAAGAGCTCACAAATTAAAAGAGGGGCATCTATAGACATTGCATTTTGTACTCCTTACAAATAAGGCCCCCGTTCCACAATGATGGTAAAATTCTAAAGCCCAAGGTTGATTTAAGGGCCGATCAAATTAAATTGACTTGAGGAAGGTTTTTATGGAAAATATAACTCTTTTATGAGCTGAAAAAACTATTTTTGAAAAATAAAGGCCATGGAAACCCTAGGGTATGTGTACGCAGACACGTGTATGTGTACGCATGCTCCGGACCTATGTACACATGCTTCATGCATGCGAACACATACACGGGCACGTGTACACATGCTAAGGTTCTAGAAACTACGAAAGATAAGTTTTTTTGCATTAAAACTAAGGTTTGGAATGATTTCCACATCGTCTGGGAGTTGTTTCAAACTCTTATTTTTCAAATATAAAAAGCCATACATGGTACCTTTTCAAAATACACAGAAAATACTAAGGGAAAACACAAAATTCACTAGAAATAGTGAATCAAAGAGGGAGTTTTTCACAAAACATTCTCAAGTCCATATTTTTCGATTGTGGCCTTGATCTTTGAGTTTTAAGATTACTAATCACTTTTGAATTTGATTGTGAATAGATTGACTCAGGGAAACGGTCAAAATCAAGCTTAGGAGCTTTGTTTTTGAGATATTACCTTCTTGCCTTTTCTTTCTTTTCTTGCTTTAATCTTCTTGTTTTCCTTGTTTTTCTAGTTTGGTCTATGTTTTAATATGTTTGTTTAACTTAGGGTTTAATAGCTTTTTGTTATAAAACATGTTAGGTTGTTAGATTTAGTTATGCATTGTTTTCTATGTTTCTATTTCTAGGCTAGGATGTTAGTGGTCTAAGTCGCTATTGTAAAACTTCAATTCTTTCATAGTGGATCTGTTTTACCATGAGGATAGTTAGGTTAAATCCTCCCCAGGTTTTTTTACGGGTTTGGTTTTCCTGGATTATCATATCATTGTGTTCTTTATTTTCTGCATTTTTTAGTTGATATGATTTATTTGTGATAACCTAGATTTGAATAATTTACCTAAGTAATCACTTGGCTAAATAACTAAGTTAAAAAACTTGTGTTTTAAGTGGTCTAAAAACGTACAATGTGGGATAGGACAAGATGCATGTTAGAGTTTCAAGATGATTGATGTCATGTTGTATGCTTAGATGTATGCTAGTGTATGTGTGTGAGTTTAGAATGCAATATTGCCTTTAATGAGATTAAGATGTAAGACACAATAAGTAGAAGCCGACCCATGGGTTAAACGGTCTTGGTTGCCACGACACCTTCCTAAGCCATACCTAAACTCTGAACCCATACTATGGTAGTAAGATCAGTCCTTCCACGTAAGGGCACTATATTTATGGTTCCTAGACCTAATCTAGGTGGCGAATCCATCCTTTCTCCGCCCCGATCCATTCAGCCGAGGCGTACTCCCTTTTATTTTTAGGAGAAAACCCCTTTGCACCCACAACGTCATGCCTAAAATTATGGACATTGTGCGTAGTAATGGCATATTAACGAATGTGCAAGAAAAATTATCGTTTCTAAAGGCAACGTTAAGGATTTATCTCACTATCTCTTAATTAAAGCACAAAGAAACAAGATCAAAAATACTTTAAAAAAAAAATGACAAACTATTTTAAAACACCATACCATTCATGTTTACTACCTTAGACTTTGAGACTACTTCACATTCCATGCATAAGTGCTTTATAAAAATCCTTAACTCCACTTTAAAATAAACCCTTATAACATATCATTGCAATATGACTATTAGGTTCTATGTACTTAGGAACTAATATATTAGAACTCTAATTTGTATTGTTAGCAAACCATGATTAAAACAAGTTTTATAGTCTTGTTTAGACTTGCTCAAAATGTATGCGTTTTATGTAAAGTTGGAATCAAGTTGTTGCAGAAGTAATAGTATGATTCTGCTTGGCTCGATCGATCGAGAATTAGACTCGATCGATCGAAATTCAGGTAGAACATTTTTCTACAAATTTTTCCAATTCAGCCCTAAGGCCATATGACGTGTAGGGTTTTATGTTTTGCCCTAAGTATAAAAGGGAAAACCCTAGCCATGTTTTAGGTTGCTCTATTTGCTCTGTGTGTGAATCTCTTGTGAGATCGAAGAGGTGGTTGCCTTCACACATGCTTAGGATTATAAAGAAGGAGACTTCATTGAGAGCTTGATAATCATTCAGTTGCTGCAATAAAAGCTTAAAGATACACAAGCAGGAGTGCTTGTACTTGTTGGAGAATCCAAGAAAGAAGTAGTCCGTGGACTCGGAGCTATCATGGAGTCATGGTAGTAAGTTTCCTACTCGAGGTAGCAATAGGATGTTAGTAGTTTAAGTCACTATTGTAAAATTTCGATTCTTTCATAGTGGATTCAAGTTTACCTTGAGGATAGTTAAGTTAAATCCTCCCCGGAGTTTTTACCGGTTTGGTTTCTCGGGTCATTATATCTTTGTGTTCTTTATTTTCCGCACTTTACATTGATATGATTATATGATTGTGTGTTAACCTAGATCTGAAATTTGGACTAAGTAATCACTTGGCTAATTAACTAGGTTAATCCAATTGTATTTTAAGAGATCTAAAAGCAAACAAGTGGTATCAGAGTGGGTAGCTCTTTTGTTGTAAATCTTTTGATCTTTGAGTTGATCCTTGACCCCTGTTGTCATGGAACACGGACGCTCTTTGGTTATTCCTCCTCAATTTGATGGGAATAATTATGCTTATTGGAAAGTAAGGATGAAAGCATTTCTAAAATCTATTGATGAGAGAGTTTGGAACTCCGTTGAATATGGATGGGAGAAGCCCATTACTCCTATGAGTGAGTGGCAAACTTCTCAGAAAGAAGCAGCCGCTTTTAATAGCAAAACTATGAATGCTATTTTTAATGCTGTTTCTATGGAGAAATTTAAGAGAATCTCTAATGTTGAGATTGCTCACACCGCTTGGAATATCCTCTAGACTGTGCATGAAAGCACAAAGGCAGTTAAAATCAATAAGTTATAGCAATTAACAACTAGATTTGAAAGTATTAGAATGTCTGATGATGAATCTTTTGATGAATTCTATGCTAAGCTTAATGATATTGTTAATTCTGCTTATAATCTGGGTGAAATCTATGATTAACCTAAAATTGTTAGGAAGATTCTTAGATCTTTAACTCAAGATTTTATACCCAAAGTGACTGTCATTATTGAGAGCAAGGATGTGGACTCCATCCCTACTAATGAACTTGTAGGATCTCTTTAGTCTTAAGAGTTGGACTTACCCAAAACTAGCAAATCCAAATCAATGGCTCTTAAGTCAGTTGATGATGTTGATGTTGGTGGATTTGATGATGAGCTCTCTGCTATAAAGATTGCTTACCTTGCCAAGAACTTTAGGAATTTCCTTAGAAACAACAACAGAAGGGCAAGAGGTATGAACACTGCTGAACCTAGAAACTTTAGGAAGAATGATCCCACTAAGGTTAACAACACTGAAAAACCTAGAGAAAAAGTAGGTCAATCTTCTAATAATTCTATAGGTCCTCAATGTTTTGAATGTCAATGGTATGGTCATATGAAATCTGAATATCCTACGTACTTGAGGTCCAAGGGTAAGGCTATGGCTGTAACCCTTAGTGATGATGAAGTTTCTGATGATGAGTCTAGTTTTGATGAGGATGGAAACTTCATTGCTTTCATTCATCGCTATAGTCCATGAAAGCTTGTCCGTTGAAGAGAACCCTTCTGATGGGGAACTCTCTGAGGATGTAGATCTTCAAGAAGCCTATAAAAAACTTTGCAAAATTGTTGCAAAAGATGCTATGAATGTTGATCTTGGCTTGAAGAAAATTGCATCTCTTGAGCTTGATAAGAAAAATTTGCTTGTGAAACTGTTTGATGCTAATGAACTTTTGAACAACGTGCAAACTAAGAATATGCTTTTGCCTGATAAAGATAAGAATTTGGAACTTGAACTATCTATTACTAGAGAACAAACTAATAGATCCGCTAGTTCCAAACTTGATCATATCTTTGAGTGTTCAAAAGTCTCCTTCTGACAAATCTGGATTAGGTTTTGTAGAAAGCATCTCTATGTCTGCACCTAATTCCATAAACTTTGTTCCTTCTTCTTCCTCCGAACCCCCTGTGAGTAAGGTTGTGAGTGAGATTGTTAAACCTGTAGAGGTCACACCTCCTAGGAAGATTAGGGTTGATCTAAAAGAGTCTAAACCTAAGGAGTCTACCCTTTCTATGGACAAGTTGAATGGTAAGCCTGCTTGGGTTTGTCATTTTTGTGGAAAGTCGGGGCACATTCGTCCAAACTATTACAGGCTACAAGCTACTAAGAGAGCAAACAAACCAAAAGTACATGTGCCTCAAGCACAAAATCCTATGGTACTTATTGGTGAATTAGTAAAGGCTCTAAACCTTTATTCCAATCCTAAAGTTGGTAATCATTCTCACGTAAATAAGAACTCCAATGCTCAAAGTGCATCTAAAATGTTTTGGATGCAAAAGGCTCAATCAAATTGAGTCTTTCTGACATGGTTCTTGTGCTTCATTGCTCTACCCTTTGTGACCATTGTTGTTGTTTGTTTTTTTTTTTTTTTTTTTTTTTGTTTCTAGGACTTGCATTGCATAACATTCATGCATTTCATTCTAGGACTGTTTGTGTTTCTTCTTTTCTAAAAAAAAAAAAAAAACAAAAACAAAAACAAAAAAAAAAAAAAAAAAAAAAAGGAAAAGAAAAAAGGGAAGCAAATTGTGTTTTGCATTATTTTCTTGGATTTCAAATCAAGGTTGGTCAATTTACCTTTACATAACATGTCTATGTACCTTGTTTAACTTGGATGAGCTTATTTATTACACTTTACTAGTTGAAACTTTGTAGTACATGTTGTGTGAGAAAGATGTTTATAGTTGTTGATCACATGATCTTGATCTTGAAGTCAAATGTTTTTGATTGTAAGGACTAAAAAATCCTAAGAGAAAGGCATAAATAACCATCTCACCACTGTTTACTAGCCAATCATGAACACCTTAGTCCATATCATAAGATTTTGTGCTTGAGAAAGTGTAGCACATGCACAAAAAGAACATAAGATGTAGCCTCGTCTTAAATAATTAAAATTAGTGTGTACATTATTGGGCAATAATGAATTCTATTCTAAATAAAATTGGTGTGTACAATATGAGGCAAATTTAAAAAAATATATATATACATGATTGCAACCTTGTTTTCTAGGAGATATGGAAGTTATATGATGTAACTCTTTAGATGATAGTCACTTTCAAATTCATATGATGAATTTTGTAGAAACTGTCCTTGATTTCTATTCACATATCACCTCACATGTATCTCAAGTTTTTGCTATTTGCACACACTACACAAGTTTCTCTTTGTTAAACTTTGTACATGCTATTGTGTGTGATTTTGGTTTGGCCAACCAAATTTGAAAATTCCTCGAGATTTTGCAAAACATGTTTGATGCTTGAAAATATAAGGGTCTTGATTGAAAATCTTAATTTTGGGAAAATTGGGTTCAAAACAAGTGTTTTTGAAAAAGCATTTTATCTCATACTCATGCATTTTTTTCATAAAATTCAATACTTTGAGGAGTTTCTGCATAATAATGCTGTGTTTTTCAAAAAACTGATTTTTCCAAAATTTTGACCGATCGAACCTATTTTTCGATCGATCAAAATTGTGATAAAATTTTGCTATGAGTCTTTATCTGTTTCGATCGGTGCTCGATTGGTGTCGGATCAATCAAAGCATTTTCAACCAATTGAATCTAATTTTCGATTAGTCGAAAATCGTATAGAGAGTTTTTTAAAACTCGAGTTTCTCACGTGTTCATACACTTTTTCAAAAGTTTTCAAATTCTTTCTCTCTCTATTCGATCGGTCAAAGGCTCCAAGCAAGATTTTTTGTCATTTTCCTCCAAACTTTTTGCAAGTTTTTCCTTCTACAAGGCCGGTAAGACTCTTTTGCCCCTTCTTTTTCATTTATTTTATGTTTTCATGCATTAAATCATGCTTTTTGGGGAAAATTTTGAACATCTTAGATTTTGGGATTTTTCTTGATTCAAGCCATATTTCTTGAAATTGATCAATGGGTTTTTGTTGGGGATGTTATAAACATGATCTTTGGTGTTCAATTTGATCAATTTGTTGTATTGTGAGAAATTGAAAATTCTAGGGCTTGAAACTATCCGATTTGGGGATTTTGTTCAAATTGAGTTTAATTATTGAAATTGGCTTGTTGGATTGATTAATCTGATCATTATAAACTGTTTTCTAACTTGTGTGATGATCAATTGGTCAATTTAGTTCAAATTGAACAAGTGGTTTTTCAAAATTTTGGGGTTTTTGTTATAAACTCTATGCTCAAGCCAATTTTATAATTCTAAACTTAAATTGAACTTGTTATCACCGCATTAGAGCATGCATCATGACATTTTTTCTGTTCATGCATCATATAGATTGCTATTTCTATTTTTTTTTGGTGTTGACTTGCGATCTGCGCTTGATTTTTTCTTTTTGTTCCTTTTGGTTCTTTTCTGTGTGTCTTGTCCTTTCCTTAGCACCATACTTAGGAAAACTAGAGCCAATAGGGATGCCTCCACTTCTTCCGACCCACCTTTTGATAGTGAGAGGTTTCCAAGCCTGAAAAATGAAGAAAAGTATTTGAAGCTAAACCTTAAGAAAAAATTTTGGGCTGAGCATCAGGTGTTGTTAGATGAGCTTGATCTTGCCATTAGGGCTAATTTTGAGCGTAGGGGTTGGTTGCCTCTTTTGGATATAAACCATCCTCCTCCTGCTACCCCGATTAGAGAGTTCTACTTAAACCTCTCTATCCACGTCTATGATTCCAACGCTCTAGTTAAGTGTTGGATACGAGGTGTAGAGTTCATCATTACCTCTTCAAGAATGGCTGTTGCTCTTAGGGTACCCATGGTCCAGGACCCTGTCTATCCTTACAATGAGTCTTCTCTCTTGGATGACGTCATGTCATACATCACTGGGTCTTCCATCCGGTGGGGTTCTGATCCTAAGATCACCACTGCCGAGCTCATTGAGATTCATTGTATTTTCATTAGGATAGCTTGTCATTCTTTGTGGCCTATCTTTCACCTTCACACCATCCCTATTGAGCGATGTGTGTTTTTGTACACTCTTTAGACGGATGCTTCTATTAGTTTCCCTCATCTGTTTCTTCATTCTTTGAACAAAGTTCATAGGAGTGCCTCCACTAGTCACGCTCTCTTCTTTCCGGTTTTCATTCATCGGATTTTGTTACATTTAGGGTTAAAGGATTTCCTCGCTTCTGAGTCTGTTCATATTGTAGCTCCCATAAGTGCTGAAAGTTCAAAAACGTGTACAAAAACACTTTTGAACGTTTAGACCCCCAAAAACCAACTTAACCAACACAAGCAATATGTCAAACAATTAATGTGCGGAAACTTAACATATGCTATAATCTGGAATAGGTTAAACAACTATCTAAGCCATAATAAAATAAACCACAAAGCAGATAATGTAAAGGCGGAGATAGAGAGGAAGGAAGATGCAAACACAAACGATAACACCGGATATGTTATCGAAGAGAAACCAAGACCTCGGCGAAAAACCTCTCCGCCGCCCTCCAAGCGGTAATCAATCCACTAGAAAATATAGTTGGGATACAAGGACAGCAATAGACCCTCCAAGCCTAATCTACCCAATGCACCTAAGCCCTCCAAGCTTCTTGCTCCAACGAGGTTGTCGAACCTTTTTCTTCTCTAGCTTACTGGATTCCGCTACTACACCGTAGCATCAACCAATGAAGGTTACTTCCCTTAACTCCAAACGTCTGTCTCGGAGAGATGATAATGGTGAGAACCAGGTTTGGTATAAGGCCTCTCAAGGATTTGACAATGGAGAGGAAGAGAGTGAGGGAATTTGATGAGACTCTAAGGTAGAGATTGTGGGTGAAACAATCTGGTTTTTCTTTAGGTTTCTCTCTCAAAATTCTCTCTCGGAAACTCTCTTTCAATCGTGGGTTAAAAGGGTATTTATCTTTGGAGTGAAGAGGAATGCGAAACGTCGAGTTTTTCCAAAACAGGGTGGCTCGCGGCTTGACCTCGCTTGGCTTGACTCTCCGCGAGTTCCGAGATAACCGTATGGCCGATTGTCTGTTTTGTCCTGTAGTGCTCCAGCTAGCATGACTGTTCATCTTCCAAAGATGCTTGGCACGTGTGCGTGTGATTCTTCGAGCGGGTTGAAGCCGCGAGTCCAGCCGTGAGTTGCCGCGACACTCTGTTTTCTTGCACACTCTTGAGCAATCTTCACTCTATCTTACTCACTACCCTTACAACAATCCCACCTAAATACGGGGTTACTAAATGCTGAATTACAAGCAAATTTGGCACGGAATAAAGCCAATTAGATGGTTGAATAAATTCAACCTTACAAGTGCCACCTTTCTTAGGCAGAGGGCTATTCAATTGAGCCGAGCTCTAAACGCCCTAAAGTTGAGCCTTCTGATACCGCACCCCCTCCTCCTTCTGCTAATGGTACTACTTCTAGTAAGGCGTCTGTTGATCCTATTGATGATGCTGCTGCTCATTGCTATTCCTCCACCATCTGCTTTGGATGATTTTGACAGTTGACGTACATTGGAGACTGTCATGATCGTTCAGGCGGCTCATGGTTAGCTTTTGGTGGACATGCTTGATGAGATTTGTGCTTTGAGAGTTGATCTGGAGCATCTTCGACGTTCGCCTTCACCACCTCCTTTTGATGATGGATTCTGAGTGCCCTTTGGCATTCCATCACAAAAAATGGGAGTATATTTTTAGTACTTTGTAGAGAAGATTTTTGTTTTAGGGGGAGTTTTTTATGTTTTGGAGCTTGTGGAGTTATTTAGATTGTATCTAGGTGCTTCTTTGTGTATTTACATTTTTTGGCTCTTGATGTATTTTTTAATAGGGGAAGATACATTTTTTTTGTTTATATGTTTCTTGTTTCACTGCTTATTGATTTATATTTATGAGTTATTCATGATATATGTCTTTATTTTGTTTTATGTGAAATAAAGAAGTTAGTTGTGTTTTACTTGTATTTTCCACATATGCATTTATGCGTTTTGTTTAAGTGTTTCAGGAAATATACAGGTTGATTCATCGTCATCTTGTTGTCTACACTTGCAACTTATAGATAGTAGTTAGGTTGGATTTGTTATAATGGGCATTATTTGTGTAATGGGCTTTTCTTTGTAAACTTTGAGCATTTTAGTTTGTGTTTTGTCACGGATTGCCAAATGGGGAGTTTGTTAGGTTCTAAGTAATTAGAAACTAATGTATTAGAACTCTAATTTGTATTGTTGGCAAACCATGATCAAAACAGATTTTATAGTCTTGTTTAGACTTGCTCAAAGTGTATGCGTTTTATGTAAAGTTGGAATCGAGTTGTTGCAGAAGTTATAGTATGATTTTGCCTGGCTCGATCGATCGAGAATTAGACTTGACCGATCGAAATTCGGGCAAAACGTTTTTCTGCAAATTTTTCCAACTCAACCCTAAGCCCATATGACATGTAGGGTTTTATGTTTTGCCCTAAGTATAAAAGGGAAAACCCTAGCCACATTTTAGGTTGCTCTATTTGCAATGTGTGTGAATCTCTTGTGAGATCGGAGAGGTGGTTGCCTTCACACATGCTTAGGATTATCAAGAAGACTTCATTGAGAGCTTGATGATCATTCGATTTTTGCAATAAAAGCTTAAAGATACACAAGCAGGAGTGCTTGTACTTGCTGGAGAATCCAAGAAAGAAGTAGTCCGTGGACTCGAAGCTATCATGGGGTTGTGGTAGTAAGTTTCCTACTCGAAATAGCAATAAGATGTTAATGGTCTAAGTCGCTATTGTAAAATTTCGATTCTTTCATTGTGGATTCAAGTTTACCTTGAGGATAGCTAGGTTAAATCCTCCCGCATTTTTACCAGTTTGGTTTCCTAGGTCATTATATCTTTGTGTTCTTTATTTTCCACACTTTACATTGATATGATTATATGATTGTGTGTTAACCTAGATCTAAAATTTGGACTAAGTAATCACTTGGCTAATTAACTAGGTTAATCCAATTGTGTTTTAAGGAGTCTAAAAACAAACAATGACAATTTCTCAATGAACTAAAATTTAAATCTTTATTTCATAATAACAAAGATATTATCATTTTTCGATAAGTTTACAATCGTGTTGCGGGTGGTGGGTTGTCATGTCCTACACCAGGGCTATGACCAGGAGTTGTTGGGCGAAAGGCTTCAATCTCGGCCATTTTATAACGATTTGGAGTGAACCTTGTAGGTGGTGGGGTCATGGGTTGTCATGCGAAAGTCTTCAATCTCGGCCATTTTATAACGATTTAGTGAACCTTGTAGGTGGTGGGTTGTCATGTCCTGCGCAAGTCTTCAGGAGTTGTTCGAAAGTCTTCAATCTCAGCCATTTTATAACGATTTAGAGTGAACCATGTAGACGGAGGTTTTGGCTTGGTTAAGGAGCCTTTGGAAAATGTTGGTGGATAAATATCGGTTGGCCCCGATCTTTGTTATGGGGCTAAGGTTTTGTTGAAGAACAAGGATAACCATGAAAATGGTTATCATAAAAGTTTTGTTTGCCATGAAGCTAGGTGGAAAGAAGAGGTTTTCTTAAACTAATTAAGTAGAAGATGATGCTTGTTACTAGTTTAGAGTGCTATTTAAAGATGTTTGTAATGCCCCACATGCATTTATGTCAAATTCATAATTTATTATCACACATTAATTAGTGCATGCATTTATGTATATGTATTTATTATCTAATCAATGCATTAATGTCAGTGTATTAATTGATTTTTGTATGTAAAATGAGTAGATGATACATTTGGAAAGAGTGTAATTTTCTCAAATTAATATATAGAAGAAATGAATCTATTATTTAATATACAATAATGAGGTAATACTTTGACATAAATGCAAAGTTTAGATAATAAATGAAGAGGAATAAATGAATGCATTTGGGGCCATAGCACTGTCTGTTGGAAAAATACATGTTTGTATCACATACAAAACATACGTAGCGGAAAATTAATGGATCTACTTCATTTGCAATTGATAACATGTACTATGTAAATTTCAGAATATATGAACAAGAGAGTGTACCTTGGTGCAGTGATATTCAAAACCAAAGATTAGAAGTACTTAGAAACACTTTTAATCTTCACTCCAATTCCACTTGTGCCCAAGAAGTGTGGTCTCTCAATCAGTTTGTATGTATGTGTTCAAGGGAGAATTAGAGAGTGTCCTACACTTACATACAAACCATTTCATACATCATACAAAATTCTGTATGTTTCTCTCCTTATAACTAATTATCTAATTGGGCTAGCCTTTTGGGCCATTCCAATTGGGTTTTAGTATGTGGCTTGGAGTAGGACCAAAAGGGAACAAATAAAACTCTAGCTCTAATGAGCCTTGAGCTTTTCTGTCAACTCTTGACAAGTTCAAAATTACCATTAATTATAATTAATACCACTATATAAATATAATTGCATTTTAGGCCTTATTAATAAATTATATCCCAAAACTTTATTATACATGCAACCCCTTCATAAAATATTCGTAGTAATACAAAGTCATGTAGGTTGACTACCACTTTGAAGATTACTATATCTTAATCCTTGAATACTCGTTTTAATTCTTTAAGTTATTCATTATATATTTATAAAATCCAATTTCATAAATATAGACTTTAGTAACTCCTTACTAAATTAGTTAGGCCTAACATTCTAAATAACCAAACCCATTAAACTTATCTCAAGGGAATATTTTATATATCCATTAAAAGATTTTGAATTCCATCTTGAAAATATATTTTCCATCAACACAAAATGTGACTACCCAACATACTAAGGTTTTGATCATGACTTTAGATCTCACTCCTAATATATCAAAGCAACCTACACTTCATGATTATGTCCATTATTCTCTCAGGATTAAGAGTTCATATAAATAGAAGTCGTGAGATTTATCATTCATTTGACAATCGTTAGAAGAATAATAAATCTCATAGCGGTTGATTCAATATGTCTTAACTCTTAAAATATATCAACATATCAATTAGAAATCTCCACTTTCATGATCAAGACAAATCATCTTAGCAGATATGTTATAGTCTTTGCAAATGAAATGCCCAATTTCATCACCAACTACGAACTAAAATTCTGAGTTTACAAAGAACTTGTGACTTATATCTTCTGTGACTAAATCACATAAATCACATACTATGCATCTCATGGACTATATGATAATATCCAAATATTCATGTTACCATTATTTTAGATAATAATAAAACAAATTTATTTATTACAACATTAAGTCATACATAATGTTATACATAATATCATACATAGCATCATACAATAGGATTTAAGGGCACTAATCCTAACACTGTCAACTAGTAACAAAAATCACCTTCTACTAAATTAGTTTAAGAAAACCTCTTCTTTCCACTTAGATTCATGGCAAACAAAAATTGTGTGTTAACCATTTTCATGGTTATCATTCTTCTTCAACAAAACCTTAGTGCCATAGTAGCATCATGGCCAGTAGGAATTCATCCACCAACATTTCCTATAGGCTCCCTAAGCAAGCCAAAACCACCTTCTACTGGTTGGTTCACTTTAAATCGTTATAAAGTGGCCGAGATTGAAGCCTTTCGCCCAACAATTCTTGGTCATAGCCCTGGTGTAGGACATGACCATCCACCAGTTGCAATATAATAGTAAAACTATCACAATATGATGATGTGCTGTTATTATGAAATATTGATTTAAATTTTAGTTCATTGAAAACTTGTCATACTACTATGATATTTTAAGAGGGTTCCTCACTCCATAATCTTTTAAAGTCGAGTTAAGGATTTTTAAGAAGCACTAATGGCAAGGATGGCCATGGGTAGGGTATACCTATATTCAACCCAAATAATTTATCCCTAGATATCCAATTACCTTACCTAATTAGTACCCATACCCAATTGTTACCCGGTTTTTTTATCCATGGATATCCATATCCTATCCAAATCTAATTTCTATATAATCACCAAATATGCTCGAAAAGACAAAAACCACTAAAATGACCAAAGTATCCTCAAAATCTCTAAAATGAGGAAAATACCCATGAAACCTCTAAAATGACCAAAATACCCCCAAAATCACCAAATATGCTCAAAAACCACTAAAAAGTACCAAAAATACCCCTTGAACCTAAAAAAATGACTGAAATACTCCCGAAACCTAAAAAAAATGACCAAAATACCCACAAAACCTAAAAAATGTCCAAAAACCTAAAATTTGACTGTGTGAGAGTGTCTTTTTCTTTAGCACACATGCCCAAGGATCCTGGGCCAAATAGTTATAGTTTGGTGGACTGGGCTTTGGTTCACCGCATCTAAAAGGCTGTTTAAGAACCAAGTGGTGCACAGGGCATGTTTCCTACAATACACATAAACTAACAAACGAGAATATTTGTATTGAACAACAATGAAAACAGCAAAAGGAATGCAAGGTAATCAGGAAATACACAAAGCAATTGTTAGGGATCCTCAAATTAATAAGAAATACTTCATTAGTTTTTCTTTATTATGGTTACAATGTGCTCACTAAGACATAATACAAGGTTCAAATAAGCTCAAAAATTACAGACTTAGATGGCTATCCAAGCCTCTAAGACTTGCAAAGTTTGAATCCTTTTGAATCCAAGTATGTGTTATAGTAGCTGTTTCTGGGATACCGAGAGATATTTTACTACTTTTTTTTTTTTTTTTTTTTCCGACAGAACTTTCTCAACGATTCTGTTATGATTTTCTATTGCTTTCTCACCAAAAAATCCCTCTTCTTTGCCGGATGCTTTCCCCCTTTTTATAGTGTTATTCTAGAGTCCCGAGAAACTATTGATTCCCCTGTTTTGCTCCCTGGGTACCAGAGCCCGTTTTGTGCCCATCGCCCAAAAGGTTGAACCTTTCCCTGTTTCTCACATTTTCCTCCTTTTGGTGCTGTTTCTTCGAAAGCCCATGGTTGACTTTCCATTCTGGAGTGCACTTGTTTCTAATGTCACGTTCCTTATGGTTCAACTTTTGGTCGTCCTTCCTCTTTGTCATTTTTCCTAATTGAGCGGAATCCAACTCTGCTGGTTCGAAAGTTTTTTTCTGCTTCTTCCTTTTTTATAGCTCCTTATTCTGGTTCCCCGAGGTACCGTTCCTTTGCATTGTAAGTGGTTACTCTAGGCTTTTTTCCTTTTTCTTACTAGATCTCTGGTACCCGAGAAGGACGATTCGCCTTTCGTTTCTTGTGTTTTTGGCATTTCCTTTGAGCTGTCTTAATCCTGTCTTAGTTGTGCTACACGCCTCGGGGATCCCGAGCCTTTGGCAACCTCTAGGGATACCGACTCAACACTAGTCTTTCTTCAAACTTTTGATCCGGGCCTTTTTTCTTCTTTTCTCGTAGGCTTTAAGGCTTGTCCCTTTATGGCTTTTGGGCTTCAAGCCTTTTGGGCTTACCACCTCTTCTTTAATTCCACTTTCTATGGCCCCTTGTGTTATTTCTTTGGGCCTGAGAGTTGTGATTTTTTTAGACCTCAACAGATTGAAATCCCCCCGAAATATAAAAATTACCAAAATACCCCCTAAACTTAAAAAAATGATCGAAATACCTTCAAAACCTAAAAACTAACCGAAACACCTTTGAAACTTAAAAATTACAAAAATACCCCCCTAAACCTAAAAAATGATTGAAATACCCTCGAAACCTAAAAAATGACCGAAATACCTCCGAAACCTATAAAATGACCAAAATATCCCCGAAACCTATAAAATGACAAAAATGTCCCTAAATCCTATATGATGATAAAAATACACCTTAAACCTCTAAACCTTTAAAATGACTAAAATATACCCAAAACCTCTAAAATAACCAAAAAAAACTCCAAACCACTAAAATTACCAAAAATACCCCGAAACCTATAAAAAGACCAAAATCCCCCTCAAAATATCTAAAAAGACTAAAATACCCTTGAAAATTTTAAAGTGACAAAAATACCCCTAAACATGTAAGTTGACCAAAATACACCTAAAACCTCTTAAATAACCAAAATAGAGGTTCGGGGTATTTTCGATGTTTTGAGGGAATTTCGGTAATTTTTTAGGTTTCAGAGTTATTTTGGTCATTCTTTAGATTCTAAGGGTATCTTAGTCATTTTTTAGGCTACAGGGGCATTTTTGTCATTTTTTAGATATTAGAAGTATTTTGGTAATTTTCAAATTTTGGGACCTGTTTTAGTAATTTTCTAGATTTTTAAAGTATTTTGGTAATTTCAAGGTTTCTGGGGCATTTTAATAATTTTTGAGGTTTCAGAGTATTTTGGTCATTTTTTTAGGTTTTGAGGGTATTTCGATTATTTTTAAGCTTTAGGAGTATTTCGGTCATTTTTTAGGTTTCGAGGTCTTTTGGTCATTCTTTAGGTTTCGAGGTTATTTCGATCATTTTTTTTAGGTTTATGGTGTATTTCTATGATCATCTTATAGGTTTTAGGGGCATTTTTGTCATTTTATAGGTTTGAAGGGGTATTTCGGTCCTTTTATAAATTTAGGGGGTGTTTTGGTTATTTTATAAGTTTCAACGGTATTTTGATCATTTTATAGGTGTAGGGAGTATTTTGGTAATTAGGTTTTTGGGGTATTTTAGTGATTATTTAGGTTTATGGGGTATTTTGGTAATTTTTTTAGGTTTTAGGGGTATTTTGGTAATTTTAAAGTTTTGAGAGTATTTTGGTCATTTTTTTAATTTTAGAGGGTATTTTGGTAATTTTTAGGTTTCAAGGGTATTTCAGTCATTTTTTAGCTTCTGGGGTATTTCAGTTATTTTTTAGGTTTCGAGGATATATTGGTTATTTTTTTAGATTTAGGGGGTATTTTGGTAATTTTTATTTTCTAGGGATATTTTGGTTATTTTTTAAGTTTCGAGGTATTTTGGTAATTTTTAGGTTTCGAGAGTATTTCGATTATTTTTTAGGTATAAGGGGTGAAAGCTCGAAGTTGTGCTAAAACACAAGAGCTTATTTAGACCCCAAATTTTAAATTACGTCTAGATTGTTTTTATTCTAACTTATCTAAGTGTGGAACAAGAGTAAAAGAAGTGCAATAAACCGATAAAAGTAAAACATGAACAACAAACAATAAAAGGAAAACACAAGAGTAAGGGAAGAGCGATGCAATCATAAGATAACACCAACACGTGTTATCGAAGAGGAAACCGAAGAACTCGGCAAAAAACCTCTCTGTGACCCTCCAAGTCGAAATCGATCCACTAGAGAATAAAGTTGGAGTACACGAATAACAAAAGACCCTCCAAACCTAGTCTACCCTATGTACTTAAGCCCACCAAACTCCTGCTACCAATGGACTTCTTGGAGTCATGTCTTCTCTAGCTTTCTGAATCCCATAATACGTCCGATTGCATCCGCCAAGCCACACTAGCTTCTTTTGGCAAATCCCCAAAGCTTCCCAAACTCTAAAACACTCTCTACACTCTGAAAAGGTGTGGGTTGTGTTTGGTACAAATCTCCTCTCAAGGTATGACAATGGGAGAGGAAATGAGGAGAGGGAAGGAGAAGAGGCTAGAATGATTTCTCACTAAGGATGAGCAGCTTTCTCTCTAAAAGATGAGTGTGTTATGTTGTAGAAAACCTATCTAGGGGTTTTCTCTCTGAATGGCCTCCCATACATTTGTGGGTAATGAATGTATATATAGTATGGGTGAAGGGTAAGAAAGTCACACTTAAAATCCTCTAATCAATTAAATTCGCGGGTCACACTCGGGTCACCTGAGTCGTGAAAACAGCTGGCACAGCTAGCACATGACTCTTCAACTTCCACAATTGGCGACTTTTGGCATGTGCTCCTCATGTGACTTTTAGCTGTCTTGATCAAATCTCCACCACTTAATACTAAACCCAATACAAATAAATCCCACAAAAATACAAGGAAATAAATTTATGCAATTACAAAACTTTTTGTCATGGAATAAGCAACATAAATGTTATGAGAAAATCATAACTTAACAATCTCCCCCATTTGGCTATTTTGTGACAAAACAACCTAAAACAGACTCTAAACTTAAATGTGAGTTTGGAAACAGTGGCAAAACTCATTCACACCTAAATCTAGAAGTTGTAATGAACTTAGAACATATATACCTATAACCTGAAACACTTGCACAAAACACATTAGACCTTTAAGGTAAAGCAAGTAATAAAAGGACAAGTATAATGTAACAAGTAAATTGCAATCAAGTAAACATGATGTGAAACTTATAAGCAACTTGATCATATGCCAAAACAGTCATACAGAAATGACTACAATGATCACATAGCAAAGCAAATGATCATCCGAACATGCATTCAATGAAGCACAATAGCATAAGGATGTATGTATGTCCAATACACAACTAAAGCAAGAACACTAAAGCAAGAAGCATTAGGTTTAAATTGCATCAAGGATACAAGATCCAACAAGGGCACAAGAGTACTAAAGTAAATGCAAAACATTAACTAAAAGTACTAAGCTACATGAGCAAAGGTACATAAAGAAAAACAAACAAAAAAAAAAAGTTTTCTTATTACCACAATGTCTTCTCCTCTTTGGTATATGCATCTCTCCTGTGGAATATCTCTCCCCCTACAAATGTGCACAAGAAATAGAATTTCTCACCCTAAAAATGTGCACAAAAGTCATATAAAAATGAAAAAACACTCCGGTATACTACTCTATAGTATACTCTCCCCCTTTTTGTCATGAATAGACAAAGGGTTAAGGAGAAATGAGGACAAGAGATGAAAGTATGAACAAGGATAATGATACATGAGGGGTGCGAGATGAATGAGAAATGAAACTCAAACAAAAGACAAAAGAAAGTGCTACAAAGTATAAGGTAAACATGATATGCTAGGATGAAGAAACAAGATATAAACCAATGCATGACAAGGGTAGCAAAGGTGTGTGCAAAATGTGGCTATGTGCAATGCATGACCAAAGCATGGAAAATGCACATGTGTGGCAAGGTGTGTTAAATACACAACCAATGATCCAAACATGTTTCTAATGAGGAAACATGAGAAACCCCAAAGTTTGGTACTCATCGGAGTCCAAACAAGTGAGAAAATGCTTAAGAGGCATTTTATCAAATACCTAACATGCACACTATGAATAACAATGTAAAACAATGCATGAACATCATGAAATCCACCCTTCATACATGTTCTTTTTGCCACAAGGGGACAACATCCAAAGCAAATCATCAAAATAAACAAATCCAATACAAAGATTTGACAAAAATTAAGTGTTCTTAACCCCTACGATGAAAATCCCAACTATGAGCACAAAAACTTTTCAAAACATAATCTAAGGATAAAAACAATGAAAAGAGTTTACAATTACCTTAGAGATGTTAATGGAATGAAAAACCATTCAAATTGATTGGGTTTTGAAGTAAAAATATTGAAAGAGGGGTTTTAAAGAGGATGGGAGAGGTTTAAAACAAGTTTCCCATAAAAAGCCCTTTAAAAAACTGTTTATGGGTGTTTTGCGACTAGGCAAGTCGTGAGATGAGTCGCGAAAACAATTTTCATGAAATTTTCTAAGTCTTTTTCGTGACTTGAGTGCTCACTCGTGAGTGAGTCGCAAACCTCTCTACCAAAGAACCAAAAAATGCGAAGAAAATGCATTTTTCCAATTTCATGAGTAGCAAGTGAGTCACAAAAATTTGATACTGTTTTTCAACACAAAACATGTTTAAAACAATGAAAAACAAAGTAAGGCACTAAACATGAACACAAAGAGTGATAAAAATCACTTCCAAATTCATATAAAATGATAAAAATCTTTTTAGTTTGATCAAACATGTAGTCGAGCACACATATAACACATTTAATCAAGTACAATCAAACAAATGAATAAGACATTCATTAAACATTAGGCATGTGTGTTGTGCGTGTGTATCAAATGTGGAATAGTCCTTAGTCTAGAGTGAAATTTCAATGATCAATTCAATCAAGTCATACACAACTAGTATTAAGTCAAGTGGTCTATCTCAATTATAGAAATGAACATAAATGACTTCCCACAAGAAAATGATTACATATCTTTGAAACTTTTCACTTGGCTTCTTACAATTCATTACATCTCATTTTGAGATCGATGCCTAAAATATTTGATATTTCAATTTGATGAACAAGCTTTTGGCTTTTTGGGCATCATACATTTCAATACAAGTTACTTTCCCTTTTTCCTAGTCAAATACTAGTATGTGTGACGGCTTTTTTAGTTCATTATCTCTTTTTGAGATTTGACATTGGTTGAGCTCTTAAGTAAAAAAATAAAAAATAAAATAAAATAAATAAGTAGGAAGAAATATAGGCACAAGTCTATACATGTATCAAAACCAACATGACTATTGATTGATCATCATGACAAGCTTGAAAATTGATTTACAACAATCACACATAGATGGATTTTTCCCACAAAGATAGATGTGCATACATAATAAGCTAAGCTTATAAATGCACTAAGCTATTTGTACGAAGGTACTAAGCTAAACACACATGTGATATGTGCTCAAATATATACGATCAAACTTTTTGAATTTTTCACTTTTTATGTGGTTTTGGATTTTTTTTTCTTCTTTTTTTTTTTTAGTTACACAAAACTAAAACATAAAAGTAAGATAAAAAAGAAAAACAATGCATATAAAGAAAATGAAAGATGCACAAATGCATGAAGATATGACATCTAATACATGAAGGGTCCTACAAAGATCGAAAGAATTAGATCAATGGACAAAAAGAGCAAAAGTTCAACCATAGGAACCCTTCCTCATCCAAACGGAATAATTTTTTGGAATGAGTGTCTCATGAGAAGAGAGACAAGGGTTGGAAGAATGAGAAACGGAGATGCTCATAGACAATGAGTTAAGAGCATTAAACACTTTCTTTAACAACATGCTATTTTTACTCAAATCCAGTTTACCCTTTTTAGCACAACTTCCAAGAAGCTCAAGTTTCTCTTTTATTTTGATTCTTTTAAGAGCTTGAAATTTAGAGCAATGGGTCTAAGATGACCAAAGGCACCACAATGGTGACAAACAATGCGTTGGTTCACTAGACATTTTAGAAAGGGATCTAGCACCATGGTTTTGTTCTCTCTTCAACTTATGACATTGAAGTCTTATATAACCAATCACACCACAATGGTGACAAGTTGGAAGAAACTTAGATCCAACCAAAACCTTAGGTTGAGACCTAAACGGAGGCTTTGACTTAAGAGTCTTTCTCTCCACCTTTTGATTTCTTTTATGTAGAGGAATGTACACCGATTTGTCCTTTGAGGTATAACACACTATAGGCATAATATCGGGTACCACAAAATGATTGTAACAAATATTTTCATCCTTTTTAGCAATAGGTTTAGCAATCAAACACTTTTCATGCATCTTAAGAGATTCATTTTCGCATTTTAGCTCATCAACGAGTTTGTTAGACAAAACAAGTTTAGCATCCAAATCCACATTCAAACACTCAAACTCCTTTAGTTTTTCAAGAGAATTTTCAGTAAGTTTCTTATACTTTTCAACCAATTTTTTAGATTCATTTAGCTTAGCAATCAAATCATTTTCACAAAATCTTGCTCAAATTCTTATGAAACTTCTTAGCCTTTTTCTTCAAGAGTTTGATGTTAGAAATATCAACAACACCCAAAGATTCATGCAACATAGCATCACAATCATGAGGATTATCACTTATAGAGGCTTTTGCACAAACACATAGCATGTTATTGTTAGGTTCTAAAGTTTTAGGGTTTTATGTATTTAGAACTCTAATTTGTATTGTTGGCAAACCATGATCAAAACAATGTGTTTAGAAGTGTTTTAGTCTTGCTCAAAGTTGTGCATTTATGTAAAGATGGAATCGAGCTTAATGCAGAAAAGATTAATGCATTTCGGCCTGGCTCAATTGATCGAAGCTTAGGCTCAATCGATCGAAACTCGGGCAAAATGTTTTTTCTACAGAATTTCCAACTCAGCCCTAGTTGTTTTAAAACATTTTTAAAGTTTCTAATTTATCCTAAGTATAAAAGGCAAACCCTAGCCACATTTTAGTGTTGCTCATATTGCGGTTTGTGTAAATCTCTTGTGAGATCTAGAGGAGCTTTCCTTTACACAAATTTAGGGTTTTCAATGAGAAAATTTATCTACACCTTGATGATCAACTCAGTTGCTGCCATTGAAACTTAAAGAAAACACAAGCGGGTGTGCTTGTATCTAGTGGTGAATCCAAGAAAGAAGAAGTCCGTGGATTCGGAGCTTGCACGTGATCGTGTCGGTAAGTTCTACTGGTTGGTAGATATAAGAAGTCGAGCGTGGGGGCTTATAAGTCTTATTGTATGAACTTCGATTCTTTCAAGATAGTGGCTTCAAGTTTACCTTGAGGATAGCTAGGTCAAATCCTTCCTAGGTTTTTATCGGTTTGGTTTTCTGGGTGATCATATCTTGTGTTATTTATTTTTCCGCTGCTTTGCATGTTATGATCTTTGTTATTGTGATAACCTAGACTTGTTAAATTAGACTAAGTAACAACTTGGCTAATTACCTAGGTTAAATCAATTGTTTTTAAGGGGTCTAAAAACCATCAGTTACATTCATCAACATCCAAAACATGCATAAAAGCATACAAAGCACTATCCATTGCAAATAACACAAGAGGTCAAGGATCATACTTAAGTATTTAAACCAAAATAAGTGTACCTACTCTAATCCCAATTGAAGCTCAGATTTGTGCTAAAACACAAGAGCTTGTTTAGACCCCAAATTTTAAATTACAGCTAGATTACTTTTACTCTAACTTATCTAAGTGCAGAACAAGAGTAAATGAAGAATAATAAACCGATAACTACTTTGTGCATAAACATGAACAACAAATAATAAAAGTAAAGTATAAGAGTAAGGGAAGAGATATGCAACCATAAAATAACACCAAGACGTGTTATCGAAAAGGAAACCAAAGAACTCGGTGAAAAACCTCTCCGTGAACCTCCAAGTCGAAATCGATCCACTATAGAATAAAGTTGGAGTACACAAATAACAAAAGACACTCCAAGCCTAGTCTATCCCATGTACTTGAGCCCTCTAAGCTCTTGCTACCAACGGACTTCTCAGAGTCATGTCTTATTTAGCTTTCCAAATCCCGCAATATGCCTGATTGCATCCGCCATGCCTCACCGGCTTCTTTTGGTAAATCCCAAAACTTCCCAAGCTCCAAAACACTCTCTACACTCTAAAAAGGTGTGGGTTGTGTTTGGGTACAAATCTCCTCTCAAGGTATGATAATGGGAGAGGGAAGGAAATGAGACTAAAATGATTTCTCACTAAGGACGAGTAGCTCTCTCTCTAAAAGATGAGTGTGTTGTGTTGTAGAAAACCTATCTAGGGGTTTTCTCTTTGAATGGCCTCTCATACATTGGTGGGTAATGAGGGTATATATAGTATGGGTAAAGGGTAAGAAAGTCACACTTAAAATCATCTAATTAGTGAAATTCGTGGTCACTCGCAGGTCACCTAAGTTACAAAAATAGCTGGCATAGCTAGCACATGACTCTTCAACTTCCACAGCTGGCACTTGACTCTTCAACTCTCAGCATGTGCTCCTCATGTGACTTTTAGCTGTCTTAATCAAATCTCCACCACTTAATACTAAACCCAATAAAAATAAATCCCACAAAAATACAAGAAATAAATTTATGCAATTACAACACTTAACATGGGGTATTTATGTAATTTTTAGGTTTTGGGTGTATTTTGGTCATTTTTTAGGTTTAGGATGCATATCGGCAATTTTAGAGGATTGTAGGAGTACTTTGGTCATTTTCATGTTTTAGAGGCAGTTTGGTATTTTTGATTATTGGGTAATTGGGTGGGTTGGGAATTACCCATAATAATTTAAGCTAGGTTTGGGTTAGATTTAATTATTTAAATGGGTAGGTGGATAATATCCAAACCCTACCTGAAAAATTTGGATAATATCCAAACCCTACCCAATTATCTTCTACTCATTAAAAACTATGTATTACCTAGAATATTTGGATCGGGTATGATTGGATATCCATTACCCAATGGATATGGCCATCCCTACTTATGCATGGATTGTGAAGTAATCTCAAAGGCTAAGGTAGCAAACAAGAACGATATGGTGTTTTAAAATAGTTTGTCATTGTTTCTTGGTTTTTTAGATATTTTCGATCTTGTTTCTTTGTGCTTTAATTAAGAGATATTGAGATAAATCCTTAACAATGCATCCGAAAATGTTAATTGTTCTCTCACATTCCTTAAATATATCATTTCATACACACAATGTCCATAATGTCAAGCATGATTTTAAAATATTTTATTGGTGCCACATTTAAAACGTGAAGTTGTTGATGTATACCGACAATGTACGACAAGGAGTGTGTGAGAGCCAATGTCTATTAAATAAAAAATACTAATTAATAATTGTAGCCTAGTTGATGAACTATACAACTTAAATTCGGTCCCCCTCAATCTTTCTCCCCCTACCACTCCTAATTCTTCCCAAATTGCTGGGCTTAATTTGCCTTATAGTTTGACTGTTTGTCCATTTCTTTTGAGAAACAAAATGAGTACATACCTCTAGGATCTTGTTTAGGACTTATCCAAATTGCACTCCATGCCTTCATGACCCACATACATGTTTCTTATTATGGTGCTTGTGAGTAGAGCATTAAAGCACAAAAAAACAAGGTAAGCAATATCTCAAAAGCAAGGTAAAAAAAAATAGCAATCAACATTCCTGGCTTTTTCTTTTTTGATTGTTACAAAAAATTACATTTCTTCCTCAATGGTATAATAAGTGGTGGTCTTATTTGGAGCTAAATTGGAAATGCTACCCTCTTTCTATTTGTTGATGCCCACTTTCACCAAAAGGCCCAATGGCAGAAGAAGCCCAACAATATGAAGAAAATAGGAAGAGAAAATATGTAAAGTAAAGCCCAACAGGCCAGAATGGTAGGAATAATGGTTAGAAGGCCCACAAAAATAAAATGAGTTAAAGAAGAAGTAAATGGGTCGAGGAAGCCCGAGGAATGAAGTAGTAAACCTATGGGAATAATAAGAAGTAAATGGGTTGGGTAGCCCAAGATATGAGTTAGTAAATTTATAGGGTTGGCTTAAAAGCCAATAAGCCCGAAAGGTAATAAGAGGTAAGGATGTGGTATTTAGGCTGAGGAAGTCCAAAAGATTTAGCAAAAACCCATAGGAGTAAAAGAGGTAAAGAAGAAGTAAATAGGCCGAGGAAGCCCGAGGAATGAAATGAGCTGGCACGGCAAAAATGTGGTCAAATAAAGCCCAAAAGAAGGAAAGATGTGGAAAATGGACTGGCAAGAGCATCGGCCCGTAAGCCCATAGGTAACAAGGAAATAGAACAGAGATAATGATATAGTAGGAGCAGTGTAGTAACATGGCAAGATTACCAGCTAGGAAGCCCACAGACACAGGAAAGAAGAGGACATCAACCAGGCAGAAAGGAGAGGGTTTGCACCAAAGCAATGCCTAGTCCAAAGAAGAGGTGGAAAGTAGAGAACGTAAGCCCAAAGGTCCATGTATCTTTCACGCCGCAAGAGATAATCAACTACTAGAACGTATAGTAGAATCAGACAAACCCGCAGGCAATGGCAAATGCGTAAAGGCCAGAAAAGTAATGGATTCAGACAGAAGTGAAGCATACACACAGGGCCCAGGCACCACCTACTTGTACCCAGCCAATATAGGGGAGGTGGGCCATGGGTCAAGGATATGAAAGGGTGTGGTCTAGTAGTGGGAAGAAGGGGGGGTCCTATTTTGGGGTTCCCGCTCAAACTTCTTTAGGGATAAATGTCCTATTGGGATGACATCTCACCCAAAAGAAGTAAATATGAGTTGAAACTACTAGATGTATGCCATAGAGGTAGATGAGGGAGAGGTTTAGCTCTTATCCAAATGAGAATAGTGAAAACAAAGAGAGGTAGGAAACAAGATAAACCACTTTTGTTTGGGAATGAGGCGTTGTGCATCCAACACGGTGTAATGGTCGTGGCTAGGTAGCTAACATGCCAGGGGGCAATCTTGGAAGGATGCCCACAACGAGCCAAAAGCGGTTGAGGGGTAAAATGGTAAATCCTGTCACGACAGGTAGTATAAAAGGCCATAGTTGTGAATAGTGAAAGGAGGAGGAATGACGGCAAGAAATAGAGGCAAAGCGAAAAGAAAAGAAAAAGTAAAAAGAAAGGAAAGGCACAAAAATTCAAGAGAAACAAGAGTGATAGAGGTAGAGGCATGCATCAATAGGTTACCCATTTCTCTCCCTCTCAACAGACCCATTCTCCGATAAGCTAAGAACTCAAGTTTAAGCCATCTAAGTCATTTTTCCAAAGTGTGTAATCTCTATAGTAAGAGCCTTCTCCAAGGTTACCCACATTGGAGATTGGCTCCCTTTTTGGACTTGTATTTGCTAAAAAGCTAAGCCCTTTTATTTGGTAGACAAATCTTGTTTTTGGTTGATGAATGAGTAACTTGTTACCTTATTACTAAATTGTTTGCTGCAATTTTGTTATTCCCGATTGTATTATTCTGCCATGACTTTGTTATTCTCCCTCGTTATGTTATTTACGCATTATTACTATTTGTAAAGATGTTTTAGTTATCTCGCCGTATTGTGTTTCCTGCTATATTATCTGTAATAGTTGTTCCCGCCACGAACATGTTGTACATTTAAGGCTCCCGCCAAGGCGCATCCACGTGAGGATGGCCTAACTTACACACAAGATGGCCTATGGTGTGTTTTAGTTAGACCAGTCCTAAATCTCCTACCTCGTAATCACGGGTCATGATACAACAGCAGAATTCAAGCCCAAAAAGCACAAAAGGCCCACCATACTATGCATAATGATTTTTAATATTTGAAAAACATTATCCAATTCCTTCACACTTTTTCAATTTTACAAAATTATTAGTCTATTGTATCCACTACAAACTCCCTTGATACTGAGATGGGTGTCTAACACCTTCCCATTCTATAACCTAGCCCCCGAACTTTAGGTTTTTGGTTTATAGAAATAGTGCTTTATTGTATATTTTGGCAGATTGTATCTAGGACCAAAAGTTTGTATTTTATACATAGATTGTACGTAAGACCAAAACCTTGTAAAGATCCTCTATCAAAATTGTGTTCATTTATTCTATCAATGAAACTTGGAATTATTCAATTATGTACTTTACATAGTTTTTTTTTTTTTTTTTTTTGGTAATAAAAAATAAGTGGCAACTCCATATAAACCCTAAAAAGAGAGGTGCTGATGCCTATCTCTTTTCTTTTAGAGCTAGTCCCCGTCTCTCACACCAATGAAACCAACAGTTTCAAGGTAAAAAACCTGGGGAAGATTTAACTTAAACTATCCTCAAGACAACAAATTCTCTATGATAGAATGGAAGTTTTAGAATAGAATTTTCCCAAATCTAAAGTTACCTCTTGTAGTACTTACTCACACGACCACACGCAGCTTTGAATCTATGGACTCTTTTATCTAAATTTGCTGCACACAAACACCTTTGTTTGTGACTCTGAGATCCCACTCAAAGCTATAAATCATCAGCTATGTCCGATCTTGCATGCAGCAACTTATTCCATCAGTTCTTGGATATAGATCTTTTTTCCTGTAGATGCTTGTTGAGTTAGAATGCTACAGAAACCTCACAAATCTCATAGGATTAACTCACAAGAATTCCAAGAACTACTGAAATGTATTTAGGTTTTTTCTTTTATATTAGGTAGTGTAGGACACAAACCCTAAACATTTTCGTGGGCTTTAGGCCTGATTAAAATTCAGTAGAACACGAAATTCGATCGGACAAGCCTTTCTTTCGATCATCTGCAACGCCGCTTACTATTAACACAATGTGCTCCATAAAATTTCAAAATTAGGATGTCTCTAGTTGAATCCCATATATGCAATAGCTAGTTGAATTGGCTAAAAATAACTTGGAAGACATGGTCCATTGTCAAATCCTACTTGATATGCAGTGAGCCTTCTTTTCCCATGAAAGTAATGTGATTTTGTTTCATTGCAAACATCTTTACATTTTCTTAATTCTAATAAATTTTCATGAGATTCAATATTTTTACTTGGAGTTTCCAAAATGATTTGTAGCGGATACTAGATTATGTTCATCTCTGATATTTTGGACAAGAACAAAACAAAGACAGAGAAAAGATTGCGACAGAGAGATAGAGAGAAACTGAGAGAGAGAGAGAGTGCCAAACATTTTGTCGCCGATGAGAAAACCCAGTTGTCGATCCTCACTGTTGAACCTTGTCTTGCCGCCATTTGTTTGTAACTTCTATTTTAGCCAAGAGAGTTAAGTATTAGGGATAGAGATAAAAGTGAGAATGAGAGATAATTTTTTCCCAAAGCCCAATCTCATGTGAAAACAACAATTTTTTTTTTTTTTTTTTATTTTAATTTGATGTGGTTGTACAGGTGGAAGTTGATGTGGCAAGTAAATTAATTTTTTATTATTCCATTTGACACATCAAACTTTTCCATCCAGTGGATAATGGCAAGGACCAAAATGACACGGTATTGAAAGGTTAGGGACCAAATTAACACTAGTAAAAGGTTGGAAACCAAATTGATATATGGTGTAAAGATAGGGACCATTTATGTAGTTTACCTTAATATCTTTTTCACACATGATACTTAAAAGTAAACTTTATTTCTATAAAAAAAAGTGCCAAGTGTCTTAGTTATATTCCAAAAAGTGATCCACTAGGAATAAATTAAAACAAGTTACTATCCTAAAGATAGACATGGGTGTTGTAAGGTGCCTAAACCTTCTCCACACATAACCGAACTTCAAGTTCAATTCTTTTGTTCTAGAATTTTTCTTCCTTTTAGCTTAGAAGCCATTAGGAAAGGCCCTAGTTAATTAAGAAAATAAAATAAATTAGATATAAGTAACTAATCACACCTTAGAAGCCAATGGTTTATGACAACTCTTAAAAAATAGAAAAATAAAAATAAAGAGACTCACTCTCACGCACATCACCTTAATGTCACACATTAAACACACATTATACATGCATCACCAAGACACTCCTGAGAGATCGAGTGGTGGGCCCGAGAAAAACCCCGTGTCCACTGTTGATATTGTATTTTGTTTGGACTTGATTTACGTGCCAAAATACTAGTTTAAGCCTTCAAAAGCCAAAAATCGTATTTTTAAATATAGAAAATTAAGGAATTGCATGAAAAATTTCTGTTTATCCCAATCAAATGTTGTATATATCATTTTGATGATCCAATAGTTCAAAATCCCAAAATTGCCATTTTTCGCTAAGTTTGACCAATGTTAACTAATCCTAAACAAGACTAGTCAAAAATCTGACCGTCCGATCGAGATAAATTTTTAACCATCCTAAATATCATGAAATTCCCTTTAAAAAGACAACTACAAGCCCAAATCGAAGTTGAAATGTAATAGATATCATAAAAAAAATCAAAATCCTAATTAAAATACTTAGTCATTATTTTTCAGGTTAAAAGGTTGTTGTTGGGGCGTCTTCGCCAACAAACTGTACAAATCCAGCCATAATGGATGTGAAAGGCCTAAACCACATTAAAGTATGATGGATTAGCTATGCTAAAGAAAAAGGTCTTGACGATATGCCCTTCAGATTAAGAGGAATTAATTTTCCAATACAAGTACTATACAATTTTCTTCACTGCATCACCTCCCTTCCAATCGCAATATACCAACGACCGTAGCTCCAAATTTAATGAGGCAAGAACCTGTGGGAACTAGACATCTAGACATTTCCAAGATATCCGATTTGAAGAAATCCAAGCCCCCGAAGACCTCCAAATAGCAACACGAAAACATGATAAAAAATGGGTAAAATCGGGAAAGGAAGAATGAAGGGCCTTCTAGAGTAAACAATGAGGTAGCAGCAAGATCCCATTAGGGCAGGAATCTACTACAATTGGCGCACACCACGAAGGGATCATACTCCCTCTTTTTTGCATAAATACCCCCTTCCTTCATAGTTTTTCATGCATAAATTTCCCATACATTGCCAAACTTCTCTAGGATTCTCTCTAGGCCACTCTTCTCTCTCTTCCTCTCTCTAGACTAGGCTAAAAACCCACCATCCCCAGAAAATTAATCTTGAAGCCTTTTTCTTCATTTCCATCCTCCAAAACCCCATATGTAAGCCTCTAATTTCTTTGCTAAAGCTAGGACAATGTAGTTACGACCATAGCTACCATTTCCTTTTAATTTTTCCTTGTATATACTCTTATAATCTATTAAGTTCTTTCTTTTTTATGCTCTTTTATATTATTGCTTTTTTAGTACAAGATTTTATATTCTTGTTTTCTACTTTCAAGTCATTTTAAATTCTTGCACTTTATATTCTTGCTCTTTAGATTCCTTGTATTTTATATTTAAACTCTTTACATTCCTTGCTATTTGTAAAGTTGTGATTTACAATTATGTTTTATGTTGGCTTTATTCCATGATGAAAAGTGTTGTAATTGCTTTAATTTTGTTCCTTGTATTTTGTGGGATTTTATTGTATTGGGTTTAGTATTAAGTTGGTGAAGAATTGAGCATGTATTGGATGAACAAGTGGATTTCGTGAGTGTCTCGCAAAAAGCCTACTTGCGAAAAAGCCACGTGAGAAGCACATGCCGGAAGTTGAAGAGTCATGCTAGGTTGTCGGTTTCGCAAGTGCCTCGCGAGAAGGGCCAACCCACGAGATACCTGTGAAACTCTCCGCCTAGAGGATTTTAAGTGTGACTTTCTTACCCTTCACCCATACCGATAGGCCACAAACTAAATGACCCCTTGTGATAGAAATTAATTAATTTATTAGCCAAGTTATTAATTAATCAATTTATCATGCAAACGCGTGGTAGCACAAACAAATCATCAATAAACTAATTATGCAGAGGAAAATAAATAACACGGTGATTTATTTACGAATGGAGAAAACCTAACGGCAAAAACCCCACCGGGTGATTTTCGAGTCACAACTCCCGAAACTCTACTATTATCACAACAAGCAGTTATAAGTAAAAGAACCCCAAAAACCTTACCAACCTACAGTTGAACTCTTACCCCAATACCCAATTGGACTTATTTTGTAGTGACAGTTCCCCTTTCGATGCACGACTCCCAAGCACGTGACTAATCAATTGCGCGGATCTCAAAGACATGACTTCAATCACCAACTAAGAAGGTTGTTGGTTGCAAAGTTCTTCAGTTCATCCACACGATGAAGATCAAGAAGATGCTTGGTCACAAAACCCTACGATGCATATACACAACAACTTCTTCAAGAGAAAGAGATGAACTAGGGTAAGAACTTCGTCTCCGGTCACAATTTGCTTGAACAGAGTTTGCTCAATGCTTGTGCAACTTGTGAACTATTTGTGACCCTTAAAACAATCCTTTTATATGTCTAGGGTTAGGAGAAAAGAAAGCCCAAAGACAAATTCATGGATCCCAAGAAAATCAAATTTGAATTCTGAAAATCTTAAATCTCAACAGATAGGAGGTGTCGAGTAGGTGTTGAGCACACCGAATGTAGAATAGCTTTTCTTAAGCTCGATAGATATAGCTGTCGAGTTTTAATGAATTTGCACTATGAACTTGTTTTATTGGACAGACTTGAAGGTTTCAACACTTGATCTTGAAACATGGTTTCTTGAAGTATTTAAACACATCATAAATCTACCCAAATACAAGTAAAGTGTGTTTTGTCAAAGGATAAGCCAATTACATAAAATCATGACATATGTTCTTAACATGTGAAACACATATGTCCTAACACATACTATATATACCCTCATTACCTACAAAAGTATGAAAGGCCATTCAGAGAGAAAAACCCTAGATAGGTTTTCTACAACACACATACCCATCTTTTAGAGAGAGAGCTACTCATCCTTAGTGAGAAATCATTGTAGCCTCTTCTCCTTCCCTCTCCCATTGTCATACCTTGAGAGGAGATTTGTACCCAAACACAACCCAAATATTTTTAGAATGTAGAGAGTGTTTTGGAGCTTGAAAAGCTTTGGAGATTTGTCAAAAGAAGCTGGTTAGGCTTGGCGAATGCAATTGGGCGTATTGCGAAATCCGGAAATCTAGAGAAGACATGACTCCTAGAAATCCGTTGGTAGCAGGAACTTGGAGGGTTCAAGTACATTGGATAGACTAGGCTTGGAGGGTCTTTTGTTATTTGTGTACTCCAACTTTATTCTCTAGTAAATCAATCTCGACTTGGAGGGTCACGGAGAGGTTTTTCATCGAGTTCTTCAATTTCCTCTTCAATAACACGTCTTGGTGTTATCTTGTGTTTGCATCTCTCTTCCCTTACTCTTGTACTTTACTTTTATTATTTGATGTTCATGTTTATGCACTAGAGTAGTATTGGTTCATTATGCACATTTACTCTTGTTCCGCACTTTGATTAAGTAAGAGTAAAAGCAATCTAGTCGTAATTTTTAAAATTGGGGTCTAAACAAGCTCTTGTGTTTTTACACAAATCCGAGCTTTCACTATTTACATTCAAGTTATTTATTTTGATTGTCATTTAAATAAAAGTCTTTTTTTAAGAAAGAGTTTCAACTTATGACGTCCACTTCTAATAATAGTTTTTTATTATCAAACCAAGACACCAGTTGGTTTTTGGTGTAGGCGATGATTGAACCCCAAATCTTTTATTCAACCATCATTCATTAAAAACTTTACCAATTGAGTTAATTAAAACCCACAAATACAAGTCATTTTACCATTTTCTTTATTATAATTTTTGAGGGTTGTGTTCCTTTATAACATATTCACGGGTATATGCTATATGTGAAGGTTTTTGCACCTTCTTTTACACATAGGTATACTAAGTCCCATGGATTTTAAGGAAACCAACATTCCATCTTGATTATATCAATGTGGTGAGTGAAGGATTATCCTTGTGCACAACCATTTTTTATTTAGGTATAAGGATTTATTCAAGATGAGTCGATCTTGATATATCCACAATATTCTAAACCAATATGGTGAGGGGAGGTTTATCCTTGTGCACCACAATTTTTTATTTAGGTATAAGGATTTAATCAAGATGAGTTTGTCTTGATATATCATCTATATTCTAGATCGATATGGTGAGCGGAGGTATATCCGTACACCACCATCGTTGATTTATCATGGATATAAAGATTTAATCAAGACGACAACACCAATGCCTCAACTTCAAACGGCTATATACTCATTTTAAATTCAAATTGGGCAAAATTTTTGTTAAAATTGAAACCCAAGATATTTAATTTTCAATATAAAAAACTCATTTAAAAATTCTTTGAGGTTCAAATGATATTATCAAAATTGTGAGAAAATGACATTTTTTTACATCGTTTTCAAAGTGATTTTGAGTGCTTTTAAATTGTGATTACTTTCAAACTATCAAAATTACTTCAATTAATTAGCCTTGGATGACATATGTTAAGCTCATCATTGGAGCCAAAAACTTTTTTTTTTTTTTTTTTTTTTTTTAAGAATCATTGGAGCCAAGAACTAAATGTTATTAACAAGTACAAAATGAAGTGTCTACACATATAAATTTATAAAATTTATTTGGTCTCCTTAAAATGGAAAGTTTTTTTTTTTTTTTTTTTTTTTTTATGGGACTCAAAATGGAAAGTTGTCTAAAGAGAAATAAAAACAATTATATGACGTCCTAGATTATATATGTGATCAGTGGCCCTATCCCAATTTTTTTTTTTTTAATTCCCTTTATTGACAAAATAAAATAAGGGTAAATTTTAAAAAACACACCTTAATGTTTAGAAATATTTGGATTTTACACCTTAATGTTTCAAAAATTGGATTTTACACCTTGAAATTACATTCCATTTGCATTAACAACCCCTCCCGTTAGTTTTTGCTGACATGTCTGTTAAGTGCCACATAAGCTTATGAATTGTACTAATGATCCAATTGAAACATAATAGGCGGATTTTTTTTAGAAAAACAACACGTGGATTTAATTATTACATATCAGATAAATAACCTAAAAAACTTTAAATTATTTCTACCAAACTATTAAATAATTTAATTCTATCTTTTACCTCAAAAAATACAATAATTTAATTATTTTTTTTTTTTTACTTGATAGGATGAACAAACCCGGACAATAAAAAACGATGAACACTAGCGAACAACCCAAAAAAATAAAAAATGAAGAACACAATGAACAAACCAGAAAAATCAAACACAAAAATTCAAACCAACAAAAAAACAAATTACCACAGTAGATTCAAACCCGGAAAAACAGAACCATAAGATTGGAATGAAGAAATAATCGAACCTAGGAAAATTGAATTAAAATTGAAATAGATGTAATGAACAAGAATGTTGGGAAAAAAAAAAATCAAACGAGCATTTTCTTTTCGATCTCAATTGATGATATCTAAGAGCACTTCATTTGAATAACCCAATCCATAGCCATCAGGGCACAACAACCCATTTACCCACTAACTGTCGTGATTCATTAAAACAAAGCCAAAATGCTCATCACCCACTCTTCTCTAGTGTTCGCCAAGCCACCTATGAGAGACCATGATTCCATATATGGGCTCTCCCATCTCAATGTCAATCTCCTAGCCACCAATCTTTGAAACCACCACCAAATCGAGATGAGTAGCGATAGCGAGGCCGAAGAGAGCAAGGAAGAAGTTGAAGAACTTGGGGATGAAATGAAAGGCTGATGATCTTGAGTGACCACAGTAGCCATAGTTAGTAGCCCAACCCCTTGAGTACTGGTATTCTATTTCTCTCTCTTGGCCTCACCGATTTGTGGAGTAATTGTGATTTTTGTTTTAGTTTAGTTCTTTTATTATTTTGATAGTTTCTATGGCCTATGTGGGTATTAATTGAGATTGTACTGGGTTGGATTTGATGTTAGGAATTTTTGGGATGCCCAGAAAATGTTAAAGAAAAAATAATTGAATTATTTTATTTTTTGTTTTAAGTTTATGTGACTCTGAATTTTAAAGAATTTAATTTTAATTATTTAAAGTGTTTTTAGTTATTTATTTGAGATGGAATAATTAAAATAGGTAAGTCCATGTGTCATGTTTCAATTGGATCATTAGTACGCATCATAAGCTTATGTGACACCTAACAAGCATGTTGGCAAAAACTAACAAGAGGAGCTTCTAATGCAAACAGAATGTAACTTCAGGGTGTAAAATTCAATTTCTGAAACGTTAGAGTGTAAAATCCAAACACTCTTAAACTTTAGGAGTATGTTTTGCAATTTACCCTAAAAATAAATCTCATACTTGACTTTATCTTTTTTTTTTTTTTTTGGTTGAATAAAATAAATCTTATCCTTGCTTGTGCCAATGCTAAGTGTTTGGCCCTTTTTTTTTTTTTTTTTAACAATATTGTCTTTAGTTAAAATAAATATGTGTTTGGTTTTTTTTTTTATAAAAAAAAATTGTCAATAACTCATGCATTGTACCAAAAATTTTAACAATTTTTTTATCACTTTTTTTTTTAATAAATAAATACACACACACAAGGAAGAAAGAAAAAGGATTCTAATACAAAAACACACCACAAACTCTACTCTAAAGTAATGGTAATTTTTAAGGGAGTGTGGAGCAAGTAATACTATACACAACACACTCTCTTAAGCAATGTGGGACAATTACCTTTTTTTTTAGAAACAAACACGCGTGCACACACACATATGGTGGTTATTAATATGTAAATATTATAATTGTATTTTTGTTCGTGGAACTATCTGTTCTCACATTTAAAAAACATATTGTGGGGGGTAAAAGACCAATAAGCCCATGTCAATGTCTACGTTGGGCCAAGGACCCAGCCCAAGGAAAACCCCTCCTCGGCCATAGGGAGGAAAAACCCCTCCTCGGCGATGTGGAGAATCCTCCTCGGCATGGATGTAGCCGAGGATAAAGGAGACAACAGAACAGGAACAGGAACAGGAAAAGGAAAAGTACTAAAGCAGAAAGGGACAACGAAGAAAATGGAAATGTCGGAGGGAAAATCGCCATGACCGCATTGAGTGCCTTGTGCCTAACATAGCCATGCTTTTCTACCTTTACAACCACTCCCAACAACTGGAGGGAAGGGCTGATGGGACAAGTACTTACCCAAGGAACCCCATTCAAAAAAAGGAAAACTACTATAAAAAGGGAAAGGAAGGAGACGGAAGGGCGGGGTTGAGACCCCCCATCACACCGAGGCACGGAAAAAACTCCCCGGATCGTGCCGAGGAGCAATCCCCCGGTGAACTCGATCCATGAAGAACACCGTGATTACCGTTGTCTATACACTAAAGCCTAGTTTTTTGGCCCACCCTCTACAAATTCATTGTATTGGGCTCATTGGTTTAAGGTCCCAAGCATCTTGGGCCTAGCCTGAAAAACGTGACCTACACATATGATGTGACAAATTTTAATGAAGTGTTTAAATATAAAATAGAATTTACAATCAATTAAAATAATGATGTGTAAAAGTGTCAATTGTTAGACCTCAAAATCGTATTTTGCAAAATATTTTGAGGTTAAACCAAAGCAACATCTTTATTTTATTATTCCCTGGATAATTGATTTTTTTGGTTGATAATTACAGAAGGGAATGGGGGATATGAATCCTAGATGTCATGAACACACTATGAGATGTTAACCAGTTGAGTTATAAGACTCTTTACAATCAAAAATATGAATAAATTTCTTGAGTGAATTGAAAAAATTTAATTGTTCCCACTAATTTAAGCGTAAAATTATCATCATCAAATTTTCTTTTTCTAATTGATATAATTTAAAAAAGGGAACATAATACTTTAGTAAATTCATAAATATTTGATTTCTTAAAAGGAAATTAAGAAAATAAATCACTGTTATATAGGTGCAGCTATTACTTTAAAAATATTATAGCATGTAACATTTCTTTCTCTCACTATTATTCAAAAGAGGGGGATCAGTGGGTTTGGTTTCGTTTGTGGAAAGAACAGTAAAATGGGAATGGTGGAGGGTATTTGGGACTTTAGGTCATAGTTATTGTAATAAGTAACTTAAAAAGACAGCAGTAAAATAGAACTGTTTTTTTGTTTGGGGAGGGGAATTGCCTCTCTACTTTGCCATTATATATAAATATAAAATGATGTGTAAAACTGTGAAATTTCAAAAGTTTATATGGCAAAAAAATTTATGCTATATTTGGAAGTTTGGAGGGAGAGAAGAGTAGAGGGAAATTGTTATCTTCCATCTTATTTGGATGTTTTTAAAATTAAGTAAGGAGGAGGGAAATAATTAGTCTTTTCATAATTTATAATATTATTAATATGGTAAGGTTAAATTTGGTAATTCATTTAATCAAGCATTTCTATGTTTTATTCTCTCTCCAAATCTCTCCAATTTGAGGAATTAAAAATAAGGGGTTGAAGTAATTAGAATCCCTCCAAACCCTTCCAAATTCCTCTCCCTCCTCCCTTAAAAAATGGAAAATTATTAGGTACTCCTGGAGTACCATAAATACGTACTCCCCCCTCTCACATGAATGGTGGGTCCCACCATGAATTTAATTAGTAGAACCCACCATTCATGTGAGAGGAGGGAGTAAACATTTATGATACTCCGGAAGTACACAATAATTTCCCTTAAAAAATATCCAAATAAAGTAATTTAACTTGTTCTCTCTCCCTCTACTCTACTCCCCTCTACTTCCCCTTCTATCCAAACAAACTATTAAAGTTAAACCAAAATTCAAACTTTTTGGTTTTAGGCATTACTTTCCCATCAAAATATATATATAAATATATATATATATATATATATATATATATATATAAAAGTTCATAGAATAACTATCGTTATTTATCCCTTTGTTTTGCCAACATAGAAGTCATCCTAGACGATTTCTCATTCCTTCCATGTCGAGCCACGTATAGATTATGCAAATGAATTATGATTCTCAATTACAAGGATTAAATTGTCGGTTAAGTGAGCAGGATTGAGAACTTTTAGGGTTCTTGAGATAAATCCATCTATTAAGAACCAAAAAAATTAATAGCCTATCAACTTGTGTTGTAAAGTGATATTCTTGCACTAATTAATGCATTAATAAATAGTTATTTTGTGTCTTTTATATATACACCAAATAGATATTATATAGGTTTCATTTCTAATTTAATATATTTCACGTTTTTAAATGATTAAATAATTTTAATTTATGTTTTAGTCTAAAAATAAAATTTTGATACCCAATATTCAGATTTTTTTTTTTTTTTTTTTTTTTTTTGAGAGATGTGAGTGCAGTTACACACCTAACAAATTACATAATTAAAATAAAAATTGTAGAGTGAAAGAGTTTGACATAATTTCATTTGTGTGGTTACAAGTTTATACAACACGAATTTGTGAAATGTCGACTTCGGATCCATTTAGGAACAGTTTATTTAGCTGAAACTGAAAACTTTTTATTAAAAGTACTATAGATAAAGTTACAAGTTAACTGAAATAGTACCGTAAAACTCATAAATAATATCAAAAAGTGCAATGAGACTCATAAATAGTAGTAAAAATAAACTAAATAGTAAAAAAAGCTATCCAATATAAGTTATCCCAAATGCAACCTACATAACCCAATATAGACCTCTCTTCTTCTTTTTTTTCTTTTTTTTTTTTTTTTTTTTTTTTTTTTGCAGTTATAAGCCACATCTGTGTATAATGAATGGCGTGAATTGAGAGGTGTAGTAAGTCCAATACATAAACCCTACTAAATTAAATGGAGGCAGATTTAATGAGCTAATAGGTAGCGTTATACGTTACATTTATAACATCGATTGCTTTTGGCTTCTGCATCTTCCGTTTGGCACTGCACACTTGTTAGTTGTGATCTACAATTAGGTTTGTCATTACCAACACGTGTTCTATCTCTGTCCATGATATTTATTTTTTTCATTTGAGGGTTGTACTTCAACTTGTATCCTGTATGCTTTCTCAACAACAACAACAACAACGTACAAAACAACAACAACAAACTTCTATCATGTATGCTTATTACTTCTCAAAAGCCAAAGTAATATGTGGTAGTATAATTATTTATTATTTATTAAGAGTAATGTTACTTGCACAATATTTTATTTTTTTATAATAGATTTAATATTTATTGATATTTATTTTTTTTTTTTTTGAGCAAAATATTTATTGAGTTATTAAGTTATGGAAAAAGTTTAGTTACAAACTTAGTTATAATCTAAAGTTACAATTTCAATCAATATCTTTTTATTAAATATGAATTTTGACAAATATTCTATCATAATATATTTTCTTCTTATATCTTTCATACTTGCAAAATTTCTAGAAAATAAGATTGATAGCTATATTATCAATCAATTGTTTAAATTGTATGTTTTTATAGTTTAAAACTATGCATAAAAAAATAAGTTTATAGATCATATAATAAATAGCATCCAATTAGCACAAAATTCAACATATATATTAAGAGCGTAAAAAATATAAAATCCAACGATTAGAATTTCAAAATATACAGTCATGTTAATTTTTTAAAGGAAGTTGTTTCCTTAACTTACAAGAAAGTTTGTAACCAAACTTTATCCTTTAAGTTATTATTGATTCTCATTTATACATATCACTGAGATTACGTACAATGTATCACATTATTATCTACTATTTATAACTTAGTCACTTAATTAAGAATTTAATGAAAAAAATAATAATTGACCCTAGATTCATTAATTTTTTATATAAACCCCTTGTAGCTCTTTCATTCTTAAAAGCTCTCATAAACAATGGAGTCACCAAAGGCTAATGAAAAAGAAGAACACACGATGATTAAGATAGATAATTTTGGCACACAAGACCTCCTTGTAGAAGGAGAGAGATCCCACTCGCAGGCATATGTAAACTCTTTGTCTTCTTGGGAGATGGACACACTCACTGCGCTTTGTGACACCTTCTTGCCTTCCATTGATGTTTCCAACGTTACAACCAATGACTCTGTTGTCAAATTCTACACCACTTCTGCTTCAATGGCTGGCACTCCAGAACGAGTAAGATAACTCATATCCATACCCATATTCATAATTTTTCTAACAATTAGATACATGCATGCATGCTGAAATTTCATATATTATGCCTTTTTTGTTTTGTTAGTAATTAAATCGTTACAACAAGTGATAAAGAGGATTTGAAAGAAGAACCTTGGTTTTCTCTTAAAGGAGAACAAACACTGTCACTGAGCTAGAAGGCTATGGATGTCTTAGTTTTTATGAAAGAAAAATTTTGCAAAGTTCTTATGCAAAAATATGTACAATTTTTCTGATTTTTATTTAGACCCATTTGGTAGATATTGATATTGAATATGCGTGTAGGTGGGGGGTTTGATAAGTGAGAGACTGAACCATCCAAAGAAGTGGCTGATGAGAGTGGCGTTATGGGTGTTATCAACTTGGATTGGGACCTTAATACTATGTGGGAGAGCAAGCCTTTCTAGTCAATTTCCATACTTTCAAAGATTTTCTCAGGTGTCTCCGCAAAAAAGAGAAGAAATAGTGTTTTCATTATCTCTTAGTTATTTTTATCTTCTAAGAATGCTCATCAAGGCCATGAAGATTCTCACACTCTATGCTTTCTTCACTCAGGTTAGAGCTGGTTTCCCTTTAGAATTAATTATTTGGATTTATCATGGTTATTTGATAATTCATTAATTTTGCATACAAGCATGCATGTATGACTTCATACTTTTATTATATAATTATAATTATTTACCATATATGTACATATATCTATCCATTTTCTCCAAATGTTTACTTTCTTTGTTTAATTTATATCTATTGATTATCTTATCTTAGTCAATAATAGAATCATGATATCACCCAAAAATTTATCTGTTATTATAAAAATAAAATAAATAAAAAATCGATATGTTAGATATTTTTAGCATAAATATTTATATATAATTATTTCTGAGGATTTCGACATCAAACCAACTTCCAACCTAATATAGTTATTTGAAAACTATATTGCGTCACTATAATATTATAAAAATACTTTATTAATAGACCAGTGGATAAGGAAATTGCAACCAAGGGAATACTGTAGATTTTTTTTTTCCAAATTTAACAAAAGGGATATAGGTATATATATATATATATATATATATATATATATAATCCCATTATTGTATAAATCTCTAAAAATGATACTATTAAATTAAATTGAATCGTAAACCTCACCCTTATATATAAGAAATTAATTCTAAACCAAAGTAAAGCAAATGTAGATTGGGAAAAGTCATTAAAATATAGTATCTTAATCTAACAATAAGAGTAATAGATTATATCATGGAGTGAACTTTATAAATTTATATTCTACGGTATTTATAAAAATAAATAAATAAATCTAGCAAACCAGCACACTGTTTTTCTTTTGGAATGCAACATCAGCACATTGTTTTTCTTTTCTAAACTTTTTTTTTTTTTTTAAAGAAACTTCTTTTTTTGATATTGATACTGATATGCATCCGTTACATAAAACCTGCCTTTTTCTCTCCCGCCCAATGAAGAATTTTTCCCCATCCATGAAGGCATGAACAAATAAGTCGCATATTTTGTCACTAGTAGACTTACCTATTCTCAAAGACACAATTCCTCAACCACATAAATAGTGAACTACATTCATTGACAAATAGAGACCATTTTACAATTAAGAATTTATTTTATCTAATAATATACATAATATCATATAAATGATTTTTTCTTTCTAGAGAGATAGTTTCAATTTATAATGTCTGCTCCTTATTTTTTTTTTTTTTTTTTTGAAAGAGTTTCAATCTATGGCGTCCGCTTCTGATGATAGCTCTTTATCATCAGACCAAGACATCAATCAGTTTTTTGTATAGGCGAGGATTGAACTTCAAATCTCTTATATAACCATCAGAGACTTTACCAATTAAGCTAACTAGAACCCACCTCTTGATGATTACTTTTTATCATCAGACTAAAACACAAAATAGTTTTATAAGATGCCTTGCCATCATAATTGGTTAAAAGAAAATATCAATTCTGAAGATAATTATTCTTTCCAAATCAAAATTATTGATAGGAGCTTTTCAACCGAAATATAAAAGAAAAATGCTTTGTTACTATCAAAGTAGAGATGTGTATTAATTATTGATATGTGTTTTTCAACGAAGAAAGAGATTCTTTAGTTATAATCAAAGTAGAAATGTGGATTATTCAAGAATGTCGATTTCACTATAAATTAATATGGTTATATTGATTATGCATAAAATGTCAAAAAAAAAAAAAAAAAAATTGGACACTTGTCAATGACCTCTTGGTGTAATGAGTTTGAGAAAATATAAAACAACAACTTTTTGTGCCACAACTTTGTCGTAACTCTAATGTAGAAAATTATAATTGATAAAAAAAATTATTGATCTATATAAAAGTGATAGGTAATCATTCAATCTACCACATAAAAATTGTGGCAAAAATTATAATAGAAAAATTGTGGTCCGAACGCAATGAGCTCTCTTATTGCCACCACCAAGACGCAACCTTAGATTGTTCAAAAAAAAAAACCAAACAACATTACTCAAACTTCTCTACCAAACGGACCCTTAATTTGTCTTTTATCAATTTGGATAAAAAATTTAAAAATAATAATAATAATAGAAGGATCTAAGTTTAGAAGATAGGTCACTCTTAGATTTTTTTTTAAAAAATAATCTGAATATATTTATCTATTTATCCTTTTATAGAAGTCTCTATTGCCTCTAAAATTGCTATAAAACAAAAAAAAAAAAAAAAAAAAAAAAAAAAAAAAAGACCCAAAAAAATTTTAAAATTAAAATAGCAAAAAAATTGTCAAAATCGAAGCCAAAGCCCAACCCAAATGTGTCCAAATCAAGCCCTGTGCAAAAAGTAGTGGGCATTAATTTAAGTGAACCGCCTTTTCAACAAGTGTCGGTGGTGTTGCTCAAAAAAAAAAAAACAAGTGTCGGTGGCACGTCCTTCAACTTCAACTATCTTTTTTTTTTTTTTTTTTTTTTTTTTTTTTGAGAAAAAACTTCAACTGTCTTAATCCATGCATGCAGGCCAAAGACTTGTACACTTCTCTTCTTAACAAAGTTTTCTGGTGCTTTGTATAACAATTTATTAATATTAGAGAATTGTGATACAAGACTTTATGCTTGCAGTTTAGTTTAGTTTTTTTTTTTTTTTTTTTTGGGAGGATAAGCGGCAGAATGCTGTAGTATATAGAAAAACAAAATATATGAATTCCATTATTTTTATTTGAGTATTAGGGATTGATACTAAATTTTATCATATAAGAGTTACAAATTAGGAAAAATTACACTTTACCATCTAAAATTATACCTCATGTTATACTTTGCACCTAAACTTTTCAAATACACATTGTGTACCCTAAACTATGACTCTTGTTACACTTTGCACCCTGCTATTAAATTTGTTGTTAACTTAGATGAAAATTCAAAGTTTAGGGTGCAAAATGTAATAAGGGGTATAATTTAGAATGGTAAAGTGTATTTTATCTTTTGTTTTTAAAGCATTGAGAAGATAGACAATTAGATCATTTCACATAGTGTCATATTTTTCCATCCTAGTTAACAACTCACTTAACATCAGGGTGCAAAGTGTAACAAGGGTCATAGTTTAGGTGCAAAAAGTGCTTTTGAAAAGTTTATGGTACAAAGTGTAACATGAGGTATAATTTAAGGTGGTCAAGTGTAATTTCTCCTACAAATTAAAGTGTCACTAATAACCCAAAAAAAAAAAAAAAAAAAAATCATTCAAACATTCATTTATTAGGTTATTGAAATCCACCAATCACATCTATTATTTCATCCGTTTGTAAACATTTTATAATTAATTATGCAAAAGCTTTAGCATTTTTCTTAATCCACCTCCCCATGCCCATCATCAAAGTGAGAATTCATCACTAATCAATCATATCATCACTAATCAATCATATCGTAAAATTGCATTCATAAATAAATATATAAATATTAATGGTCTTTGTAACTCTTTTTTTTTTTTTTTTTCTTTTTTAATTTTAAGATCAATGGTCTTTGTACCTTAAGAATACTTTTACAAAGAAAGAAAATGTCCTAAGACCAACCTATCATTAAATGGGAGTTATAAGACTAGCAATTATTCTACGGTCTACTTTGAGGAGGCTGACTTATGGAATTAATACATCAGTCAAGACAATTCAAGAGCACATACATATGTAAATACATGCACATACCCATATATGTGTATATATGGGAAAAACAAAATACCAATCTCAATTTGTAATACTAGAATAAATTATGACCCTTACATATATACACAAAATTATCCATGTGAATATATATATACACACATTAGTGGGTAGCCTGAGCAATGCATGGGAAAGTTTAAATATAATTTTTTTTTTCTCTTTATTTGGTCTAAATATGTAAATTGATAATTATGATAATTATTAGTAGACATTTTTATGATTATGTTTGTATATATATTAACAGGATAATGATTTATAAATTTGTGAGGTTTCAAAAATGTATGCGACATAATAATATGAGGTCAACCAAAGTAAAACGTCTTCAATTTTATATATATTGATATATATATATATATATATATATATATATATATATATAGAAAATAATTAATTAACTAGAATAATTTTCGTCCTCATAAATTTTAACTAACTTGTAACCCATGCATATGCATGGGATACATTTTTTTTTTTTTTTTTTTTTTTGAGAAACACACACACACACACACACACACATATATAGGGGAAGGGAGATGAAATAAGGGAATACACTCACACGCCAACACCAAAACTGCATGCAAGATACATTCATAAATAAGCATAATTAAATGCGTATTAAAATTTTACCAAGGTTATATATAATGTTTGTATATTTGAAAATATAAAATAATTACTTATAAAATAAATATAAGTTTATTTGAAACAAATGAGAGTTATATATCCATGAAATTCTCAATTATATAGTTTGTCAAACCATTATTTATATAATAATAATAATAAAATAATAAATATTGATAATAAATTTTATTAATTTTGTTTTGTGCTAGAGTTTAGTTTACGTTGATTTAGTTTTGGTCTAAATGGGAACAAAACCTAAGCTGAAGCTTACGTCCAACATAAATATAAATTATATTTTCGTTATTATTTAATTTTTAATTTTTCCCAATCTCCATTGCCAAAAATCACGTTAATACTTTGTCAAAATCTAACCAAACCTTTCTTTTTCATTTTTTATTTTTTATTTTTGGCTATTCAGCTTTAACACTAAAATATCACTTTGAACAAAATTAAAAAATTATATGGGACATATGGTGCAAAATTATACTCCAATTTAAAACCTAATTGGATTTTCTTTTTTTGACTCCTTGGCTTTTGTACTAATAACTCTTCTCTATTTTTGAAATGAGTAGTAAATATCTTCGCAAAAATTAAGAAAGTGAATTGACATATGTTACAAAATTAGATCAAATTGAAATCCAGTTTAGAAATCTAATTAAATTTTCTCTCAATTTTGACATTAAATATAAATAGCTTGTAACCCATGCATATACATGAATACACTTAAAGATATACAATAAGATACATAATATAATTCCTATTATATAATTTAAATACTATTGATAGTCATTTTTATATTTTGTAAACTCTTTAAAAAAATGTGTAAAGATACTATTAGGTATAAAATGTAAATTGTCCATTTTTTAAAAAATTATTGTGAAGCACTTTTTTTTCTATGATTCATTTATTTTAAACTATTTGGTTTTTGTACATAATAACTTATTTGGATGAATATTTATGACGTGATCCCACATTTGATTCTAAAATTAAGAAATAAAACTTTTTAAGAATAAATAATTTACGACACATGACTCAAAATCGAAACTCTAATTTGAAATTCTAATTTGAGTTTCTCTCAACTTCACCTATTATTAAATATATAGACTAGCATTAAACCATAATTACACACGAAACCATTCAACAATTGTGATAATAAGATATTCATCTCGGTTTCCACACTAAGCATTATGAATGGAGGCCACTTGGCACCAAAATTTAAAAAATTAAATCGGAAACATTTCACAAAATTAGACTACAATTAGGAATTAATTTTGATTCGATTTGAATTCTAAAATTGTACTTCAACTTAATATAACATATATGATTATATTTTTTCCACTTTTAATAAATTAACAAAATCTTAATCCAAGCACAATGAAAACTATTAAAAAAAATAAGATTCAAAGAAACCTTAGTCTGTTTTTCTTATTTTGTAGAATATTTTTTCCTTTTTTTTTTTTTTTAATTTAAGATGTTGCTATAAGCTACAGTTAAGAGAATGCACTATCTACTGCCAAATGCAATAGTAGCTATAAAACTTACCCATGAGATTTATTTGTGGCTTGAATTGTTTTTGTTTGTATTTACTACTTGCTCATCATAAGCACCACATCAACACCACCAATTTAAAATGATTCCTAAATGTTAATATGTTTAAATTAAAAAATAACAATAAAAAACTTAAAATCCCAAAAGAAGAGGGAAAATAGGAGTGCAAAAATATTTACCTCAATTGACACCTTGAATGTATGATTTATGAAGTCCATGGGCCTTTATAAAATCTAATTAACAAATATTCATAAAAAATTTATTAGGAGTTGAAGGTTTTATCAAGTTAATTGACTAAAGCCTTGGAGAAGAAGGTTTTAACCCAAAGAATGAACAAAAGCAACAAATTCTTTAACAACATTATGAAAGGTGAATGATAGTGTAGAGATTACAATATAGAAGAGAGAGAGAGAGGATTAACTTGGAAAACATTCTTAAAATTTTCATACATAAACATTCATAATTTATAAAACCAATCAAAAGAACAACCAAAAAGAGAGAGAGAGAGAGAGAGAGAACCAAATTCATAGGTTAAAAGGGACAACATGAGAAGTACCTATAATATATCCCAAAAAAAATTTAAATAATTAAACAAAGTTGAAGAGATGATTTCAGAAACAACACTGGTTCACGTAAGCTTCCTTCATGAAGAAAATAATTCTATTGAGACCACAAACTCCAATAGATGATCACAAATTTCTTATATATATTCTCTTTAACTTTTTAACGTGTTAGACCTTTCAGTTCTCACCGTAGTGTAAATTCATGCATTAAAATTAAAAAAATTAGCTCCTCGTATTTTGTGTTAAATAACTCATTTGGCACCAAAATTAAGAAGAAGAAAAAATTAGAGACACATGACACAAATTTAGACATTAATTGAGGGTTCTATTTGGATTTTCTCTTAATTTTGGTTTTATATATATATGTGTGTGCGCGTGTGATGAGCATACAAAGTTTGTCTAATTTGCTATAGACATAAAAATATCCACACACAAAAAAAAAACCCAAGCACTTCCCATCAAAGCAATGATTAACCATGATCTTTCATATGATAAAATTCCATTATTAACATTATTATCTTCGTAGTGAATTTTTAACAATTTCCCACTCAATGTAAATTACCAAATTGCACGCTAACATTTTTTTTTTTTTTTTTTTTTTTTAGAGAAAAACTTGCTAAAATCTATGAGAAAAAAGATTTCAAGAAGCAAGATGCAAGAGCAAATTTTACCATATAAAAGAAAATCTAGAGAGAAAAAAAAATTGTTCGAGTGCCAACTCAATTTTTTTGAGGGCTCAAGTCCAAGGTTGTTAAATCCGGACGGACCGGACGGTCCGACCCGAAAACCCGTGACCTGGGCCCCAATCCGGTTCTTTAGCCAGAGAAAACGGGTCCTACACTTAATTGGGAAAAACGCGTGCTCCAGGAATAGAACTAGTGACCTCACAGGAGTTTTGGACTTTTGTCCAACACGCCAACCACTGAGCCAGTAGGCTTCCCTGGGTGCTTCTTGACATTTATATTTTATTTATTTTAATTTTACAAGATTAATAGTTTTGGATTTAATTTTATCACTATTTACTTAATAGTATTTTCTTTTTCTTTTTTTGTTCAAGAATTATTCTTTTACATCAATAAATATGAATATGAAAATAGTAAATTTATGTTAAAAATGATTTTATTTTAAATTAAAATGCATTTTTTATTCGAAAGATTAATAAATACAATTTTTTAAAGCTTGTTTATATTTATTATTTTCTATTCACTTTATAAAATAACGAAAATACATTTGAAAGTTTTTTTAATTGCATAATATTTTTTAAGGGTAAATTTTCATATTTTTACACATTTAATACATTTATTTGTATTTTAATTAATATTAAATTAATTTTGACGTCATCACGGTTCGACCTCGGTTCGACCTCGGTCCGACCTTAAAAACCTTGAATCTCTCCCTTCTCCGATTCTTTGAACGGTCAGGGTCCGAAAACCTTGGGCTCAACTATCATAAAAATTTAACATATGCATTTTATATATTACATGATTTTAGTTTTAAAGAATAACAAACATTGTATCGTAATGATCATTTCTTGTTTAATCAGTTAGTTATTCACTTCTTTGAGACCTATAAGATAGTGGAAATTTATAAAGCAATGTTGAGTTCTGTTTAAATTTTTTATTCTAGATCCTTTTTTCAAGTAATATAAATTAGTCAAAACTCAATAAATAAATAAATAAAAAGAAGAAAGTAGTTGACTTATTTTTGCTAAGTGGAGGGAGGGATTGAACCTCGGAAACAAATCCCACAAAGCAAGTAGACAACCACATTATTGATATGCTATTATCTATTTCGGACCTTGGGGCCTCCAACTGGGAATTTGATTTAACTTACAATCCTTGAGAGATAGGAATTTGATAAAACACCAGGAACTTATTGTTTATAGTTATACTAGGAAGAATGTTTTTTATTTTTATTTTTGTATTTTTAGATGATGATAAACCAACATACAGTGACCAATATTCAATTTCTGTAATTCTACATTTACAGAAAACGGAAACCAAAAAGTCTAATACCATTTTTTATGTATATTATGTTTCACTTTGATCCTAGTCTCATGCCCAGATTAACATGTCCAGGTGGATGAGAAGGACAATAACCTATCATGGAAAGCAATTGGTTATAGTGGACCTGACCCAGAATTCAAAACCCAAACTGAGCAGTCCAAGGCATTAAAAAAAATTGGATATAAAGAATCTGACGAAGAAGAAGATGGTAGTAAAGAATGGTTTTGTGGACCTCTTTACAGAGGCCTCATCAATCTAAAACAATCACGGGACATGGCTGCAAATACTCTGAGTCGACTTGGATTTCCTGTCTCAGTTCTTTCTCAGAAAACCAATCCTCCCAGCCTATCTTATCCTTCTTTAATTATCCAATGTGATGCAGTAGTGATTGGTTCTGGCTCAGGTGGTGGTGTTGTTGCTGGTGTTCTAGCAAAGGCCGGTTACAAAGTGCTTGTATTGGAGAAAGGAAACTATTGTGCCAGGAAAAATCTGTCTCTTCTTGAAGGCCCAACTATGGATCAAATGTACCTATCCAGTGGTTTGTTGGCAACTGATGATATGGGTGTATTAGTACTTGCAGGCTCCACAGTCGGCGGAGGCTCTACAATCAACTGGTCAGCTTCAATTAAGACACCCCAGCATGTAATTAATGAATGGTGTGATCGCTATGAACTTGAACTATTTGGCAGTGAACTATACAAAGAAGCTTTGGATGTGGTCTGTGAAAAAATGGGAGTTCAGTCTGAATTCCAAGATGAAGGATTCAATAACGCTGTCTTGAGACAAGGTTGTCAAGAATTGGGATATCCTGTGAAAAACATTCCAAGAAATTCACCGCCGGATCATTATTGTGGTTGGTGTTGTCTTGGCTGCAAGGATGGAAGAAAGAAAGGCACGTCTGAAACGTGGCTTGTGGACTTGGTAAATTCAGGCAATGGTGCAATTCTTCCCGGTTGTGAGGCCATTAAAGTCTTAACCAAGACAAAGAAAGGAAGAGATAGGAAGACAGCAACTGGGGTTGCTTTCGAATTTGAGTACAATAGAGCAAAAGACATTGCCGTGATAGAGTCTAAGGTGACTATAGTTGCGTGTGGCGCTATCAGAACACCTGCATTGTTGAAAAAAAGTGGCTTGAAGAATGGTAACATTGGTAAGAACTTGCATCTCCATCCAGTGACAATGGCATGGGGCTACTTTCCAGATACAACTTTACCCAATGTTTGGCCAGAGGAAGACAAGAAGAGCTATGAAGGAGGGATAATGACAGCAATGTCTACAGTTGTTGCAAATTTGGATGGGTCTGGATATGGTGCCATAATACAGACGCCTTCATTGCACCCCGGTACATTCTCAATTTTAATGCCATGGATTTCTGGGACAGATATAAAAAACAGAATGTGCAGGTTTTCTAGGACTGCCCATATATTTGCATTGGCAAGGGATAAAGGATCAGGAACAGTGGTTTCACCAAACTCAATCAATTACCAAATGGAAGTTGCTGATGAAGAGAGTCTAAAGAAAGGGCTAGAAAAGATACTGAGGATATTGAAAGCGGCAGGAGCTGAAGAAATTGGGACTCATCACTGCAAAGGAAAGACCTTAAATGTGAAGAACGTGGGCTCAACTGAGTTTGAGAGGTTTGTGAAAGAGGAGAGTTCAAGGCCATTGAGAGGCCTTTCGACGCCGATATGTTCAGCACATCAAATGGGGAGTTGTAGGATGGGGGTTGATCCAAAGAAATCAGTGGTGAACCAAATGGGAGAAGCATGGGAGGTAGAGGGATTGTTTGTGGCAGATACAAGTGTGTTTCCAACAGCTTTAGGTGTTAATCCAATGGTCACTGTTCAGGCTATTGCTTATTGCACTGCTCAATCAGCTCTTCAAGTTCTTAGGAAGAAAACTTAGTGTTAGATTTTATACTTGTTAAGATAGCAACTTATTCCAATGTTTTCCTGTACTTCAATAACAGCTGACTGACTCCCTTGAGGCAGAGGCGTGGACATTATAAAGCTTCATGAATACATTATGCAATAAAGTTAATAATACCAAAAGAAGAATATGGCAATTATGATCTTTGGGGGCTATTTTCTTCATTGCTTCTCATATTTAAAAAAAAAAATTGCACATTATGATTATGTTAACCCAAAAAAGAAAATCTCATACCAAAACAAAACACAAATCTGTTCACATGTTAAGGTATGGATTGAAAGTGACACCAAGGATATTATGATTTTATTATCTTGGTCTTATAAATTGATGTGCCAAATTTTAAAGGGAAGACAAAGACTGTAAATAGTTTTTGATGTGATACCAATTATAATAATTATATCAGTTTGTGAGCATTTTACAATAAAACGAGTAATAAACTTCAATTGTTTAAAATAAAAAATGATAATAATAAATAAATAAATAAATAAAAGAAGGAGGACATGGGAGTGTGGAGGGAAGTCACATCAGTCACACAAAACTTCTCCCCAATCTTATTATACAACTCCCAATAGCGATTAGAATACGCTCCGAGAGTCTCGCCTTCCTTCATAGACATGGTGATCAAGGAATCAAAAGGATTCGGATTTCAGCTACAAGTCACAAACCTTGCATCGAAGGTTCTAATTAACTCATCATATCCGTGGATGGATTTCTTATCCAATCCATCAAACCGTCTTATGGCCATGGGTCCAAGGCTTGAGAGAAAGATTTTGCACATCAGAGCCTCATTCCTAAAGTAGATGGTCATACTTTGATTGTAATGGCTAACATGCTTAACGAGATCAGACTCATCGTCTTAATTGACGAAGGTGGGCCTTACAAATTGTTGAGGTCTAAAATATTACAAGTATTGAAATCCAAAACTAATGAGCCCTTAAGGATAGGAAAGGCCCAATCTGTGAGCCAATGCCCATTTAAAATGGTAAAAGGAAGCCCAAGCTCATGAATGGGTAAGTCTTGGGCCTTAGAGAAGGAAGAAAAAGCAAAGGAAGCTTGGCCCAACCTCTATGAGAAGGACCCCCAAGGTGCCCAAAAAGAGACTAGACCAAGATATCGAGGAGTTGCTTTAACTAGAGAGGGGATCCTCGGGAAGTGCAGGAAATAACCACCTGGGAGTTGGACAGCTCGGGGAAGCATGCTTATGGGCACAAGGAACGAAGAAGGACATGTCCCATCAACCGCCCGCAACTCAGAATAAAAGACTTTGGAAACAGGTGATGACTTAGGAATTAGCACCTATGAAGGGAAGCCTAGTACCTCGGGAAGAGCAGCAAGGAGAACCATAAAGGAATGTGATTAGGGATCTTTAAACCCGACAAGGGGGGATTTGTCTATTTAAAGAAAAAAGACAAAGGATGAGGCAGCCAAAAGAGGATTCTGAAAAGCCTCTCTAAAAGTCTTAGAAAAAAGACTAAAAGTCAGCCCTTAGGACCCCCTGCACAGGAAGGTTTGCTAGGGACTTTTTGGAGGGAAACCTCAAAAGAAGAATATAGTGAGAAAACAAGAAAAGGACTTGCCACCAATGTTGCCGACACAACATTGGTTCTCGTACCCTGAGCAACAAATGAAGGGAATCAATAGTACACCAAAAACCCTAGGAAGGTATTATAAAAGGGGATCATGTCATCAGCAAAATTCATTCAACAATAACGAATCAGAGCTAAAAGATCCTTTGAAAAACTTCTTTAAATCTCAGAAAAATAGAAAAAGGGAAAAACACTGTGAGGGATCCCGAGACAGGCACCAGAGGATACACTTGGATTCAAGGGAATTCAAACCTCACAAGTCTTGGAAGCCTACAAAGAGCTATCTAAGCCTGTGACTTTTGAACTTATTTGAACCTTGTGACACATCCCAGTGAAAAGAAGGGTCCAATGTACTGAAACTTAATATAATGAAATATCATTCTATTTTTTGAGGATCCCTAACACCGATACCTGCTTTTTCTTTATTTCCTTCTTGTTCTTTAGCCATTTACTTTACAATGTGTATATGTTTGCATGTATGGATATGTATGTGTTGTAGGGCCCATGTTTTGTGCACAACTTGGTTTGTAATCAGCCTAATATAGCTGCAGTGAACCAAGCCCAGTCTACTAAACAACAAGTATAAAGCCTAGGATCCTTGTTTTTACTTGGGCCTGGGTACTGTCCAAAATAAAAACCCACACAAACCTCCCTTGATCTCCTCGGAGAAATGAGAACAAGAAATTTGCTGCAATGCCTTACTCAATATGTCATTCCCCATGATACGCGAGGTGGAAGGCTTTCCTTGATTCTCGAGCACTCGATTCCCTCTCGAGGAAGTCGCCATTTCTACTATTCAACGATCAAAAAACTCTCTCCGCTTATACCTACGCATTTGGAATCCACCCTCTCTCTGAATCCACGAGGGGGGGAGTCTAACCTCTCCCACTACCTACGAGGTAGGGAAACTAATCTTTCCCTATACGTCCGAGGTGGGGAGACTGGTCTTTCCCTATACCTACTCTACTGCCGATGGTCAAGCGTGTTCTCTCCACCACAAGAATCCCCACCACTCGGGCTATTCTCCTAACGGTCCTTGAGGCATTCCCGATCTCCATCTCAAGAATTGCTGATTAGTAAGTAAAGTTTTTATAATTCTATTGATAAGTGGTATCTATAAAATACATGTGCTAAATTTTTTACAAAGTATTTTAGTCTTTGAGGTTGAGATCATTGTTCTAAGCTGGACACATTTCAAAAATTATTAGCTACTTTTTGAGTCTTTGGAGGTGTGCATGCTCACTCGGTGTTAAGGATTTCGACTTAAGATCTCTATTTCGGAGGGTGAGTTTGAAATCCAACAATTCCTTAACAAAACTAAACCAACTCAGTTCATTAAACCTCATATATAACTCCAAAAAAGTTAAAAACCTCAACAACATTGCCATTCCAAAGTCCCAACCTTACCAATAGATACCGATCCGGATAGACAAATCCAAACAAAACCCACACAACCCAAAAAAAAAAAAAAAAAAAACAAAAACAAAAACAAAATGGAGACAAAGCCACAAACAACTCATAGAAAATACAAAATCCCATAGACAAAACCATTGATATTTTGTGAATTCAAATTTAGTACTAAAGGAAAAGAGAGATATAGAGGTTTAAGAGGATGAGAAGTGTTGAGAGAAGAAGCAAGCCATGGGAGGATTTTTGCCAAATTCCATCATTTTCGAAAGGATTTCAAATCAATGGATTTGCACATCTCAAATCCTACTTAGATGTGGGCTAAATCCAAATCCATCTCTTTTTAAGTAACCTAAACAAAAAAATTGGAATTGGGCTTCTCAAATCCAAATCCATAGGCCCAAATCCGGGCATCCAAACAAAGCATAAGGAAACCGAATTAAATCATATACATGAAGACGATTTTTTTTTTTTTTTACAAACAAAGATATTTAGACCTCTTCAAATATCTAACTATTCCTTCAGATATATGCAGTCCCTCGTCTCAAAGGTTATTACAAGAAGTAATCCCTTGGGAATGGCTCGAAAATGCAACCAAGAGGTTTCGAATCTAGAATCTTTTGGATATCATAAGATCTTAGGAACCACTTAGCTAATCCCTTGAGGTTCATGAAGATGAAGTTAATTTAAGCTCTCCTACAATTTTTTTTTTCTATTATTGTCTTCAAATAATTAGAAGTCAATTTTAAAAAGAATTTTCACTCCCTTCTTTATTTAGAGTGCAAATTAATCTTGAATGGTTTAAAATAAATGCCTCTCATCATCTTCTTTTTTTCTTTTTAGTATTCAATTGCATATGAAAGTTCAGCTTAATGTATGTAATATAGTAATTTTTTTTCTTTTGAAATTTTTGATTAATTTCTTTTTTATGTGCGTGTAGGCTAGTACCAATTAATGGATTTTTTTAATGAAGTTAATTGTGTTCGATATATTTTAGAAACAATTCATTTTTGTGACTATGCAAACAAGAAGATATATATATAATATATATATATATATATATATAATCATAAACAAGAACACAAATAGATTCAATAGACAAAATCCATATATAGATATGTATGTAAGACGAAATCTACAAAATAATTAAATAATTCACAGACCGGATGCATGAAGAATATGTGACTTAAAGCAGATTTTGCCCCTCACACAATATGTGGTACTTAGAGAATTACGGACATCTACCTTCCAGAATAAAATGATCAACAACATAGAGAAGAAACATTGCAATATCCGTGCTCAGCGAGTAAACTGAACTATATCTCTTTCTCTCTCTTTGACTCTATGCAAATGCATGCACAAAAATATTATCTTTGAAGTTTTTCAGTCAAAAGTTGTTTTTATGAATAAGTCACTATGAATATTGTGATGCCCCAATTTGATTGATTGTGTGATGTGTATGGGTGTGTGATGAGTCCCACATCGAGTATTTACTAGGTAGATCTGGGCTTTATTAACAACTACAAGGAGTCTCAATTGTGACTAGTCTTTTTGAGGTATAACGCAAATGTGACTAGCGCTTTTTCCTTGGATTATTACATATGGTATCAGAGCCGACCTGATAACCCTATGTGGGCTCAAAGACACTACTCTACAAAGTGGGCCCTAACGAGGACATTAGGGATTTAAGTGGGAGGAGATTGTGATGCCCCAATTTGATTGATTGTGTGATGTGTATGGGTATGTGATGAGTCCCACATTGGGTATTTCTTGGGTAGATCTAGGCTTTATTAACAACTACAAGGAGCCTCGGTTGTGACTAGTCCTTTTGAGGTATAGCGCAGATGTAGCTAGCGCTTTTTCCTTGAGTCGTTACAAATATATTCAATAGTGAACATACATATTGTTCAGGAGTCGTTACAAATATATTCAATAGTGAACATACATATTGTTCAGGAAACAACTGTTGTATACAGGCTTATTGACTCAAAAATAAATAATAAAATATTATTATTTGGACAAAATGACCCAATCCATATGTGCCTAAGTCCAATCCAATGCCCAACCCATAAACATATTAACATTTTTCTAACAAATTGTTCTTCACATGGATTTCAAGCTTAATAAAAGTTGCACATTGATTAAGATATACACTTTCTCACTTAAAATTGTTGACATGCAGGTATAAAAAGAAAAGATATGGGATTATAGAAGGATGCTTGGTTCAAGAGTGTCTGGTGCAATGCCCTCATAGCATTCACACTATTTGACTTTAAGTGTGAAATTACCATTGGAGTATTTGCTTAGTTGGTGGACTTGATAATTTATACTGCAAAACAAAACCATTGTATCACTCAATTTCCACTTGCCAGGCATCTTCCACTACTTTGGAACTTGATGGCTCTTTAATCCACATAGTTTTGAATCTGAAAGGCCTAACAAAATGGGGGCAGAGGTCTGAATTGGGAGCAACTAATAAATGTCTCACTCCCACTTTTGGAAACATGAATTGCCACTCTGGTTTAATATTCCCTCATGCTACACTTACTATTGAAATCTCCAATTTTTAGCCACAAAAGAATCCACAACATTGTTGACCAGTTCCCAAAAAGATTGCTTTCCCATTAAGGGAATGAGGGCCATAAACAGAGCATAGCATCCAAGCTTGCTCAGGAGTCAGGAGGGTCAAATACACCAAAGAAGCCACCAAATTTTTATTAGAATACACTAATTCAATATCAACCCCCATCCTCTACAAACTACTTCACCTTCAGCCTCGACACAAAAACTATATACAAAGTCAATCCTCTGCTTTATCCAATCTATTTTATTGGAATTAACTTTTGTTTCCACCAATAACACTAAATCCAGATATTTTTTTACCTATATGTGAGGGATCTGAGGAAAATAACATATTTACCTATATATATATATATATAGTTTTTGACGACATTTTTTCCTATATATATTTACCTACTTCCTTTGATGCACTTTTTTTTTCCTTCACAACTTTTCCCTCTCAAGTAAAAATGTTAATTACACAATCTGGAGGCAAATCCGCACGGACCGCACCTACCACTTAATCCCAAATGCATACCTAATAGTCTATAACACCATTATCATACATTATATTTTAATTTGATTGTAATGTTACAGTCATAAATTATTTTATAACATTTTTATAGCCAATTTTTACTGGTTCTTATTTAAATCCACGACTAATAAACAATTAAACATCACATTTTTACTTATTAATAATCACTTATCATATTAACATTTTGTAAAATAGTTTATTGCTATAGTATTTTCCTTAATTTGAGCTTAAACCTTTAAAGGAAATTTCTGAGAAAAAACTTAAAAGCGTTGGCATCCGCAACTGGGGGGAGCAACAACTGATATTTTTTTTTAGTTCAACACACAATCATTGAGTTCTTTCTTAATTTCCAAGTCAATGGCCCCACTGAATGAAGCTTATTGCTTTCTTAATAAGCAAATCAATAGTAGTACACTTCTTATCTATTTATTTTATAAACCCCTGAAGCTTTATCATTCTTAAAAGCTCTCTCTAGCAAACAAGCAAGCAAAATATGGAGTCAAGTGGTGCTTGTAGAGATATTTGCTTCTCACCTTCAAAGACTAATGGAAGAGAGAAAGGAGAGAGAGTAAATTCTTTGTCCTCTTGGGAGATGGATTCACTCATCGCGCTTTGTGACACCTTCTTGCCGTCCATTGATGTTTCCAACCTTACAACCGATGACTCTGTTGTCAAATTCTACACCACTTCTGCTTCTATGGCTGGCACTCCAGAACGAGTAAGATTATACCATCCGTACCCATTTTAATTATTTTTCTGATAATTACATACATGGGGAAGTGTTTCGAATCTTGATTCTTCTAGTAAAAAAGACTAAACAATATCACTAAGTTAGAAAAACTCTTACCGTATTACAAGCATATGTCTTAGGTTGTTGGAAAATAAAGATTTTGGAAAGTAATTTTATAAAAAAAATATACAATTTTTGTTGTTGTCGTTTAGACCCATGTGGCAGGTGTTGTTGATGTTGAAGTGTTTTTTTTTTTTTTTTTTAATATTAAATGTTATGGGGATTCTTCTTTTTTTTTTTCTCTTTTATGTAGAAGTACTTGAACATGCATGTAGGTTGGGGCACTGATAAGCGACAGACTGAAACACCCAAAGAAGTGGCTGATGAGAGTGGCATTATGGGTGTTATCAACTTGGATTGGGACCTTAATACTATGTGGGAGAGCAAGCCTTTCTAGTCAATTTCCATACTTTAAAAGATTTTCTCGGGTATCTCCCCAAAAAAGAGAAGAAATAGTGCTTTCATTATCTCTTAGTTATTTCTATCCACTAAGAATGCTCAGCAAGGCCATGAAGATTCTCACACTCTATGCTTTCTTCACTCAGGTTAGAATTAATTAGTTGGAATTGTGTTAATGTTAGTATTCTTCCAGCATATATGATTATATGGTATACTTGTATTATATAATTTATTAATCCGATGCATGCTGAACACATGGACACCCCCCACTTAATAAGAGAGACCAATAATATAATTTGTAATATTTATGTAGTAAAAATTTTTACAAGAGTAATATACAATATGGCATTATTAGAAAATGGCCTAGGACCAACCTATCATGAACAGCGAGAGTTATAAGACTAGCAATTTATTATGAGCCTGTTTGGTAATGTTGTTCTAGTAGCGTTGTTTATATTTTTTGAAAATATGTATGGGTGAAAAAGTGTGTAAAAATACGTGTAATGTTGTTTAAAAACTGAAAATTGTTGTTTAAATGCATATACCAAACACCCCCTCTGCTGCTTGCTAAAAATTAAATAAATATAAAACCTAGAGAAATGTACAATAATTGAACAACTAAAAACTTTAAGCATGTTTTCCCGTACTCAAGTTCTAGGGTCTACACTATACCTTGAATTTTTGTTTGAAGAACCTGAAATATGGTATTAAAATACATCAATCAAGATTCAGAGCACATACATACATAAACATGCAAATAACATAAGTATATAATCATATATTTGTATATAGAAAAAGAATAACAATTTCACTTTTTAGTACTAGAGTGAATTATAACTCATAGATATATTATATGCAAAATTATATATATAAGTTAATTATTTTGACTAGAATAATTATCGTCTTCCTAAATTTTAATGAGCATATAAAAGCCGTCTAATTTGCTATAGACATATAAAAATATCCACTCAAATTAAAAACCCCCTACGCATCTCCCATCAAAGCAATGATTACCCATGATCTTTCATATAATAAAATTCCATTATTATCTTCATAGTGAATTTTAAACAATTTCCCACTCAATGTAAATTACAAAATTGTTTGTTAAAATCGAATAGAAAAAAGATTTCTAGAACCAAGATGCAAGAGCAAATTTTAGCATATAAAAGAAAAACTAGAAATAAGAAATTATTTTGTTTCTTTTGTAGGGAATTGGGGCAACTCAAATTTTTAGAGTGCCACTGACCATTTACACTGGCAAGTACACAACTTAACAACATTATTGACATTTTTTTTTTTAGTATTGATGTACTATGATCGATTACTATGCCAGACTTCGATTATGCCTCCACCTGGGAATTTAATTTAATTTACCATCCCAGAGAGTTGGAATATGTTAAAAAACCAGGAACTTATTGTCACTACTAGAAATTTTGTATTTTTTTTTTTAATGATGAACTGGCATACCAATACCAATATTCAATTTAATATCTGTAATTCCAGAATTACAGAAAACAAAATGTATAGTTGCATATTCAGGAAAATTCATGTATGTTATGTTTCACTCTGATCCTACATGCCCAAATTAACGTGTTCAGGTAGATGGGAAGGATGAGAACCTATCATGGAAAGCAATTGACTATAGTGGACCCGACCCAGAATTCAAAACCCAAACTGAGCAGTCCAAGGCATTAAAAAAAATTGGATATAAAGAATCTGATAAAGAAGAAGATGGTAGTAAAGAATGGTTTTGTGGACCTCTTTACAGAGGCCTCATCAATCTTAAAAAACCACGGGACATGGCTGCAAATACTCTACGTCAACTTGGATTTCCTGTCTCAGTTCTTTCTCAGAAAACCAATCCTCCCAGCCTATCTTGTCCTTCTTTAATTATCCAATGTGATGCAGTAGTGATTGGTTCTGGCTCAGGTGGTGGTGTTGTTGCTGGTGTTCTAGCAAAGGCCGGTTACAAAGTGCTTGTATTGGAGAAAGGAAACTATTGTGCCAGGAAAAATCTGTCTCTTCTTGAAGGCCCAACTATGGATCAAATGTACCTATCCAGTGGTTTGTTGGCAACTGATGATATGGGTGTATTAGTACTTGCAGGCTCCACAGTCGGCGGAGGCTCTTCAATTAACTGGTCAGCTTCAATTAAGACACCCCAGCATGTAATTAATGAATGGCGTGATCGCTATGAACTTGAACTATTTGGCAGTGAACTATACAAAGAAGCTTTGGATGTTGTCTATGAAAAAATGGGAGTTCAGTCTGAATTCCAAGATGAAGGATTCAATAATGCGGTCTTGAGACAAGGTTGTCAAGAATTGGGTTATCCTGTGAAAAACATACCAAGAAATTCTCCACCGGATCATTATTGTGGTTGGTGTTGTTTTGGCTGCAAGGATGGAAGAAAGAAAGGCACGTCCGAAACATGGCTTGTGGACTTGGTAAATTCAGGCAATGGTGCAATTCTTCCCGGTTGTGAGGCCATTAAAGTCTTAACCAAGACAAAGAAAGGAAGAGATAGGAAGACAGCAACTGGGGTTGCTTTCGAATTTGAGTACAATGGAGCAAAAGACATTGCCGTGATAGAGTCTAAGGTGACTATAGTTGCGTGTGGCGCCATCAGTACACCTGCATTGTTGAAAAAAAGTGGCTTGAAGAATGGTAACATCGGTAAGAACTTGCATCTCCATCCAGCAACAATGGCATGGGGCTACTTTCCAGATACACCTTTACCCAATGTTTGGCCAGAGGAAGACAAGAAGAGCTATGAAGGAGGGATAATGACAGCAATGTCTACAGTTGTTGCAAATTTGGATGGATCTGGATATGGTGCCGTAATACAGACGCCTTCATTGCACCCCGGTACATTCTCAATTTTAATGCCATGGATTTCTGGGACAGATATAAAAAACAGAATGTGCAGGTTTTCTAGGACTGCCCATATATTTGCATTGGCAAGGGATAAAGGATCAGGAACAGTGGTTTCACCAAACTCAATCAATTACCAAATGGAAGTTGCTGATGAAGAGAGTCTAAAGAAAGGGCTAGAAAAGATACTGAGGATATTGAAAGCAGCAGGAGCTGAAGAAATTGGGACTCATCACTGCAAAGGAAAGACCTTAAATGTGAAGAACGTGGGCTCAACTGAGTTTGAGAGGTTTGTGAAAGAGGAGAGTTCAAGGGCATTGAGAGGCCTTTCGACGCCGATATGTTCAGCACATCAAATGGGGAGTTGTAGGATGGGGGTTGATCCAAAGAAATCAGTGGTGAACCAAATGGGAGAAACATGGGAGGTAGAGGGATTGTTTGTGGCAGATACAAGTGTGTTTCCAACAGCTTTAGGTGTTAATCCAATGGTCACTGTTCAGGCTATTGCTTATTGCACTGCTCAATCAGCTCTTCAAGTTCTTAGGGGGAAAATATAGTGTTAGATTTTATACTTGTTGAGGATAGCAAACTAGTTAATTCCAATGTTTTCATCGACTCCCTCGAGGCAGAGGCTCGAGGACATTATAAAGCTTCATGAGCACACCAGAGTAAATAATACCAAAAGAACGACAAGGCAATTATGATCTTTGAGGATTATTTTCTTTCACTATCTCATTATGTTTAAAATAAATAATAAATAAATAAAAAATGAAAACCCATCTCATTCCAAAATAAAACACAAATCTTTCACCACATATTTGTGATGTGGATTGAGAGTGACACGAAGGATATTATGATTTTATTGTATTGATCTTATAAACTAATGTGTCAATTTTTAAGCATATGAAAAAAAAGTAATTAAGAAATACATTTATTATATTGTTAATGTGATATCAAATATTATATTTATTATGGCAGTTTGTTAACACTTTATAATAAAACGGGTAATAAACATCACTTGATTATTGGAAAAAAAAAAAAAAGTAGTATCTTTAAAATGAGATGTTTGGTAAGTTCCAATTAACTCAATTAATAAAGTTTCTTGTCGTTGAATTAGAATTCATTTGGTTGAAGTAAAATCAGGAGGAATGGAAAATGGGGGAGAAAAATGTTTTCTTGCCAAGCCCACTTTTTGTGAAGAGGGAGTTTCTCCCCAAATTGTTGAGAAAATGGAGGAGAAAGTGGATTTAAGATGGAAAATTACTTATCTACCCCTCTCCCCCTACATGTTGGTTTCCTTTTTCTTTTTCTTTTTTTTTTCCTTTTTCAAGATTTTTTTAATGTTAATTTTTTCTTATAAACTATTTTTTTTTTTTTTTTTATGTAATAGGGGTATGAGAGTAAATTTATAGAAACACTATTTTCTATCCTTTTATTTTTCTTCTTAAGCAAACAAAAGAGTTTTCCACTTATACACTTTTGCATCCCCAACAAAACATACATAAGAGAAAACTAAAATCTTTTCTATCCCCCACTTTTTTATCTTAACCATTTACTATACTCCCACTTTTCCATCCATCAACAAAACAAACCCTAAAAGATATGGAGTTTCAATTATTCCTACATCAATCAAGAACAATCATCATAAAGCGAACGTTATAGATTAAAATTTTTGTATTTAAAAAAAATATAAATAAATAAATAATTTTTAAAAAAATACATATGAGAACAAGGGGGTAAACCAAGGAAGAAGATACCGTATCGTATAGGCTGGTACGGCAGGTATGTACCGTACCAATACGTGCACCAAGATCAGAAACTCCAATGTTTCGTATCGGTTTAAATACCGACCGATTTCGGGCGTTTCATCCGGTACTAGGCACATCAACTAGTTCAAAAAAAAAAACCTTTTTCTTTTAGTTTTGTAATTTCCAAATTTTTGAAAGGGCAAAATGGTAACTTACTTGTATTAGTTTATTTGCATTATTTGTTTTCTTAGTATGCAATAAACAATTAAGCTTTCAATTTTTTATATTGTGTTTTTTTTTTTTTAGTTGACGCCAAGTCTAAAACCATGAATAATTTGTTCTGAATTGAAGTAATGTTTTATGGTAAACTTTTATTATTGTTGTTGTTGTTGTTGTTGTTATTATTATTATAAAATAGTGGTAAACCCGAAAAACAAGACAATCAAGTCTTCGATCGATATCGAAATATATCGTTCCACTAGCCAAATTGGTACAGGTCTGCAGTACGAGATTGACTCCCTTGGAGTAAACGGTAAAGGTGGCTATGTACACCTTTTAAACTTAAAAAATTAAAAAATAATAATAATAACCCTTTAATCGAGATTTTTATGGGTTTTCTTAACGGATGCTTTAAAAGCATTTATTAGCAAACTATTTTATGAAAATTTTTATGGGAAAAGAAAAAAAAGCAACTCATTTTTTGACAAATTTTCCTTGTGGGGCCCGGCCCAAAATAATGGGCTAGTTAAATACGAGCCCGTCCGAGAAGTATCGTGTCCGAGGAGAGGTCATAGCCAAAACATTATTCAAGCCCAACTGCGGTAAAAGAAACCTGTCCGAGGAGTAACACCTCCTCGGACACTACGAAGTCCAAACCAAGAGCTCGCCCCAACCACTGCAGCTCATCCTCCAAGCATATAAAAAAAAATAAAACCCAAAATATCTCATGGAAAGCCGCTACCACCACATTAAATGTGTCACAACCACCCTCTTGGCCGCATTAATGAGGAAAAGACCCCTGAACAAGTACTACCTTGGCCACCGCAACTCACAAGGGAGTGATAAAGGTGTCTAATAGAACAGTGCTCAAGTGGGGGCTTAGATGATCAACAAGTGTAAGGTTCAGATAAGAATGAGAGAGCTATATAATGTAATGGAGTCCCTCAAAGAGAGGGGACGAAGAATGTATTCGGCACTCGGGAAATAGAATCTTCTGTTGAATATCCATTCTTGTGTGCAACAATATTCTCCATGCATTAGACCGACTAAGCTCACCGAGGTTAAGTTCTTTGACCCATCCTCTACAAGTATTTATTTTGTGCTGCGCCTTGGGCCAAGGCCCGATCAATAGGGTTTGGGCCAGGAAAATCGTGCAACTACAATTGGCGCCGTCTGTGGGAAGAACTAGGGCATCGGCTAGCACAACGGTCGAGTATGGCAGAACTAGGCCCACACCAGGAGAATCCTCACCAGGCTAACTCCCAACAGACACAACCCGCCGAGTCCCGGAGGCAAAATAACCTCACCAACTCGGGCGGCGGGGGGGAATCGTGAGGGAAGTGTGCATACTATCCGGACGAGCGAGTCACACTCAGACAGGTAGTCACGTGTCTCAGAGGCGAAATAGTCATCAGGCCATGCAATGAGAGATAGATGACCTGAAAAGGGAGTTACGACGTGCGCGGCGAAAACGATCTCCCTCCGACTCAAACGAGTCTTCTAATGCGGAGGATAAGAGTTACCAACGGAGGTCAAGGACCCCCCCAAGTGAAACCTTTTCCTACGAAAGGGAACCACGACCTGCACAGAAGTATGAGAACCCATCCAGCAAGGGTTCGGGGAACGATGTTATGAAGAAGGCGTTGGACCAGGTTTCAAGGTCACCCTTCACGTATAGAATTGAAGGGGCTAAGCTGCCTCGACGCTTCAACCAACCGGCGTTCGACATCTATAACGGCCGAGCAGACCCGGTAGAGCATGTGAGCCAGTTTAACCAGAAAATGGCAATCTACTCACAAAATGAAGCCCTAATGTGCAAAATCTTCCCATCCGACTTGGGATCAATGGTGATGAGGTGGTTTAACGACTGAAGACAAATTCCATAGGCTCCTACAAGCAGCTTACTTAGGCTTTCTGCTCCCGTTTTATCACAAACACCAGAGTCCCTCGACCCCTCAGTTCACTATTGTCCTTATCCATGCACGAAGGAGAGACACCGAAAGCATACTCGGATAGATATTGGGAGGTGTATAACGACTTAAATGACAACCATGATGATGTTGCTATCAGCACGTTCAAAAGTGGCCTTCCCACCGAACATGGCTTAAGGAAATCCCTCACTGGTAAAACCGATTTGCCGGCGTTCATCAGTTGATGGATAGGATCGACAAGTACAAAAGGGTGAAGGAAGATCAGCTGCAAGGAAGGGGAAAGGAGAAGGTCATCCCCCCCAAAGCAAATGACTTTAGGCCGGAACGGTATAACCCTAGCCAGCCGAGGAGAGATTTTTCGTGACAGGCTGGACAAAGCCACCCACAAACAGTGAATGCCGTGTTCGGGGAGCCGAGATACAACAGGTTCTGGAGAAAGTAAGGAACGAGCCTTATTTTAGATGGCCAGGAAAGATGGCCGGAGACCCTTCCAAACGTAACCAGGACTGTCTGTCACTACCATCAGGACCATGGGCATACCACCGAGGATTGTAGGAATCTATGGAATCACCTAGATCGGTTGGTCCGAGAAGGGAAGTTACGTCACCTTCTGCACCCCTCGAGCGGCCATCCCGGTCAAGCAATACAAGAGTCTCGAAAGGATGTGTCCTTAAGACCCCCACCGAAACGATACATGTCATCCTCGCCGCACTAGGAAGAAATAGGCCACCCATCCCCAGGGTACTGGCTGTTGATCGGCTCCCCTCCGAGGACAGGCATAGGGAACCCAAAAGGTCAAAAAGCGAAGCTCTTTGATACCGGGATTCTCGGACGAGGATAAGAGAGGAACTATTCAACCTCACGACGATGCCTTGGTGGTTACGTTAAGAATTGGAGGCTTCGATGTGAGAAGGGTGTTAGTAGACTCGGGAAGTGCGGTAGAGATAATGTACCCTGATCTATACAAGGGGCTGAACCTGAAGCCGAAAGATTTGGCAGCTTATGATTCCCTCCTTCTCGGCTTTGAAGGAGGATTGTTACACCAAAAGGGCAGATCCGACTACCCGTGCAGACTGGGTCGGAGGTGGTGGAGGTAAATTTTATCGTGGTCAACGCTTACTCACCCTACACCGCAATAGTTGCCAGGCCATAGATCCACGCCCTAGAAGCCGTACCCTCCACACTCCACCAAAAAGTAAAATACCCATCCGGAGGACAAGTAGAAGAGATTCGAGGAGATCAGGCCATAGCCATGAAGTGTATGGTTGCCGCCATCTTACATCGGCCCGATGCCGAGTCCTCAACCCCGCAAAGCTTATAGCAACCAGCCTCCTCGGCCAGGCAAGGGGACGGGCTAGCCGAAGAGATAAGTTGTGAAAGTTTAGATAAGATCGCTGTCAACAACGACCCGGAGAAGTTTTTTCAGGTCGGCTCTGAGTTGCCTTCTCAAGAAAAAAAGGAACTGGGTCGATTTCTCGGAGGAAATGTCGACGTGTTTGCATGGGACGCCTACGATGCCCCGGGAGTTGATCCTAGCCTTATTTGTCACCACCTGAACGTCAACCCCTCTTCCACTCCGAAGAAGCAGCCATCCAGACGCCCTTCAAAGGAACATGCTAGTGCCGTAAGAGACGAAGTGGCAAAACCGAAAAGAGCGGGGGCTATTAAAGAGGTCTTTTACCTCGAATGGTTGGCAAACACGGTGGTGGTAAGGAAGAAGACAGGGAAGTAGAGGGTCTGCGTGGACTTCACGGACCTGAACAAGGCGTGCCCAAAAGACCCATTCCCCCTGGCCCGAATCGACAGATTGGTGGATGCAAGCGTGGGTCACCCTCGAATGAGTTTCCTGGACGCCTTCCGGGGTTATCATCAGATACCCCTTGCACTAGAAGACCAAGAGAAGACGGCTTTCATGACGCCCATCGGAAATTATCACTATAAGGTGATGCCGTTTTGGGTGAAGAACGCAGGCTCAACCTACCAAAGGATGATGACCCGGATGTTCGAGCCACAACTGGGCAAGATCATTGAGGTTTACATAGACGATATGGTTGTAAAGAGTAAAAGGGTGTCTGAGCATGTGAAAGACCTCGAAAAAATCTTCGCTATCTTAAGGGAACATCGGTTGCGGTTGAATGCTTCCAAATGTTCATTCGGGGTCGGGTCAGGGAGATTTTTAGGGTACATGGTAACCCACTGGGGAATAGAAGTGAGCCCCGATCAAATCAAAGCAATAAACACCCACAGGCTCCTCGAAACCCGAAGGAAGTGTAGAAGCTCACTGGTATGATTACTGCATTAAACCGGTTCATATCACGGTCGGCGGATCGATGTCGACCTTTTTACCTCCCGATAAATAAGTGGAAAGGGTTTGAATGGTCGGAGGATTGTGTTAGGGCTTTCCAGCAGCTTAAGGAATACCCATCACGACCACCCATCATGTCCAGCCCTAAGGCAGACGAGGTGTTGTTTGCGTACATCACTGTAGCTCCCCATGCCGTAAGCCTGGTCATCGATACGGGATGATAATAGGGTGCAGCGACCGGTTTACTATGTGAGCAAATCATTACATGCGGCCGAGGTGCGATACCTACCTCTAGAAAAGGCAATTCTGGCGGTAGTACATGCCACCCGGAAGCTCCCTCATTACTTTCAGGCGCATACGGTCATCGTTCTAACTCAGCTTCCCCTTCGAGCGGTGCCAAACGCTGACTACACAGGAAGGATCGCCAAGTGGAATGCGCTTTTAGGGGCCTTTGATATTAAATATATGCCCAGATCCTCCATCAAAGGTCAGGTCCTCGCAGACTTGGTAGCGGAGTTTGCTGAACCCTCTATAGAAACAATAACCGAGAAGAAAGACCTGGATGGGAAATCGGTTGGTGTAATTTCAGCAGGGGGGACCTTACATTGGAAGGTCTACGTGGATGGCGCGGCCAACCAGAGAGGATCCGGAGTTAGGATAGTTTTAATATCACCGAACGGTGCCGCCATTGAAAAATCACCGAGGCTCGGATTTTCGACTACGAACAATGAAGCCGAATACGAGGCCTTACTTCAAGGGATGACAATGGTTCAAAGATTAGGTGAAAGAGTAATAGAAGCATTCTCGGACTCCAGGTTGGTCGTCGGACAAGTGATGGGTGAGCTGGAAGCCAGAGATGCTAGGATGCAAGAGTATCTAGGACAAGTCAAACGCCTGCAGACGAGTTTTGAATCATTCAATCTGACGCACATTTCCAGAAGTGCAAACATTCATGCGGACTCGCTGGCCACTCTTGCCACGTCCTCGGCACATAGTCTGCCACGAATGATCCTTGTTGAAGGTCTAGTCCAGGCAAGTCCCATCGCGAGAAACCCGGCCCAAGTCCATCGGACGACAGAGTCCCAGCTGGATGAACCCCATAAAGAACTTCCTCCAAAACAACATCTTACCGGAAGAAAAACTAAAGGCCGAGAAGATACGTAGAAATGCTCCTCGATTCTGGCTATCAGAGGACCACAAACTTTATCGGCGCTCCTACTCTGGACCGTACTTACTCTGCGTACATCCAGAAGAATCCGAGTCTCTACTTGAAGAGTTACACGAGGGAATTTGTGGAAGTCACACTGGAGGAAGGTCGCTGGCGCACTGAGGCACTCACCCAAGGATACTTGGTGGCCGAACATGCAAAGAGAGGCCCAAGAATACGCTAAAAATGCGATCAGTGCCAAAGATTTGCCCCTAATATCCACCAACCCGGAGGGATTCTCAACCCACTCTCTAGCCCATGACCGTTCGCACAATGGGGTCTTGATATTGTCGGACCTTTCCCCAAAGCTGCGGGGAACAAGCGATACATAATAGTCAGAACCGATTACTTCACTAAATGGGTGGAAGCTGAACCTTTGGCCAACATTAGGGACGTGGATGCCTAGAAATTCATCCGGAAGAACATTATCACCTGCTTCGGAACTCCACGTACACTCATTTCCGACAATGGTCTTCAATTCGATGAAGAAGAGCTTTAGGGAGTATTGCCGCGAGTTTGAGATTATTAACCGATATTCCACCCCCACCTACCCCCAAGGAAATGGGCAAGTCGAGGCCGTGAACAAGGTTATAGTGAACGGACTGAAAAAAAAACTGGATAAGGCAAAGGGAGATGGGTAGAAGAGGTCACACACGTCTTATAGACCTATCGGACAACGCCGCGACGTTCAACCGGTGAGACCCCCTTTTTGATGACTTATGGGGCTGAGGCCGTGCTCCCAATCGAGAACAACTTTCCCACATCGAGGTCTAACTCGTTTACCCCAAACGGTAACGACGAGTTATTGGGAAGAAGTCTAGACCTAGCCGAGGAAAGAAGGGAAAAAGCAACAATTCATATGGCCTATTATCACCGGAAAAGTGAGACAAGGGTATGATGTTAATGTTAAGCTGCGGCCTCTAGGTCCAGGTGATCTCGTGATGAGGAAGATCCTTGGCAGCGCAAAAAACCCCTCTTGGGGCAAGTTGGGGCCCAATTGGGAAAGACCATACCGTGTCACATCCGTGGCCGAGATAGGCGCTTACTACCTAGAAGATTTGGATGAAAAAACCGTACCTCGACCATGGAATGTAAATAACCACAGAAGATATTGTTATTAATGAAAATGGTTTAGCCCAGGTTTTGTTTCGTGATTATCCTCCGCCTACTGATCTATCTACGACTATTCATAGTTTTAAACAGAACCTAAGTCTTACATGGCTCCTCGGACCACAAAATTAGGGGAAATTATTACTTATGACGACTATTCATAGTTTTAAACAGAACCTAAGTCCTGCATGGCTTCTCGGACCACAGACTTAGGGGAAATTATTACTTATGGCGACTATTCATAGTTCTAAACAGAACCTAAGTCCTGTATGGCTCCTCGGACCACAAACTTAGGGGAAATTATTACTTATGGCGACTATTCATAGTTTTAAATAGAACCTAAGTCCTACATGGCTCCTCGGACCACAGACTTAGGGGAAATTATTACTTATGGCGACTATTCATAGTTCTAAACAGAACCTAAGTCCTGCATGGCTCCTCGAACCACAGACTTAGGGGAAATTATTACTCATGACAATTTATACAAGTTTTAAACAGAACCTAAGTCCTGCATGGCTCCTCGGACCACAAACTTAGGGGAAATTATTACTTATGGCGACTATTCATAGTTTTAAACAGAACCTAAGTCCTGCATGGCTCCTCGGACCACGGACTTAGGGGAAATTATTACTCATGACAATTTATACAAGTTTTAAACAGAACCTAAGTCCTATATGGCTTCTCGGACCACAGACTTAGGGGAAATTATTACTTATGGCGACTATTCATAGTTTTAAACAGAACCTAAGTCCGCATGGCTCCTCGGACCACAGACTTAGGGAAATTATTACTTATGGCGACTATTCATAGTTTTAAACAGAACCTAAGTCCTGCATGACTCCTCGGACCACAGACTTAGGGGAAATTATTACTCATGACAATTTATACAAGTTTTAAACAGAGCCTAAGTCCTGCATGGCTCCTCGGACCACAGACTTAGGGGAAATTATTACTTATGGCGACTATTCATAGTTTTAAACAGAACATAAGTCTTGCATGGCTCCTCGAACCACAGACTTAGGGGAAATTATTACTCATGACAATTTATACAAGTTTTAAACAGAACCTAAGTTACGCATGGCTCTTCGGACCACAGACTTAAGGGAAATTATGACTTAGGGGAAATTATTACTTATGGCAACTATTCATAGTTTTAAACAGAACCTAAGTCCTGCATGGGTCCTCGGACCACAAACTTAGGGGAAATTATTACTTATGACAATTTGGAAAACTATTACCTAAGGGAAATCATTTTAAGGCGTGCACGTGATCTAGCACCATTACAACCCTCATTCGAATTCGCTACATGACATCCTCTTCACCTTGACCGTTTATATCATTACTAGTGTTAAATAAAGGGATGATACCAGCATAAATTCATAAAAACGAAGGAAACATTCTATATTAATATTCCGAGATCAATACAAAAAGAGAGGTCCTTACAAAAGAGCGCAAAAACAGGACGACTCTCATTCAAAAAAAAATAATAATAATAAAGAGATGAAGGAAATATAAAAATTAAAAAACCTAAAAGCTAAGCCTTGGCAGGAGGATCTTCTTTCTTCTCTGGCCGAGGAGGAGAAACCTCGATGGTAGGGTCCGTAGCAGGATCCTTCGATTTGTCAGGCACGGGGACGGCATCATGCACCGCCAAATCCCGCTCGTAGCGCTTGACGCCGTCGGGATTCTCTCGGATCTCCCGAGGGTAGAAAACATTCTCGGGCGGTCTTAGCGCCGAATCCGCAGGAACTCCTACTGTATCAAGGACCCGAGCCCATGAGATGCCGCAATAGTCCCTACACGCCTCGGGGATCTCCTCGGATAGCTCGGCCTTCGTTTCTTGGACCCCGAGTTGGCGAGCAGCATTCTTTTCAGCCTCTGTGGCCTCTTGGATCAGCCGAGCCTCCTCTTTGACCCGCCACAGCTCATCCTCGACTTTTTGCAAAGCAGTCTTGAGATCCAAAGATCGCCGCTTCTCGGTGGCAAGGTTGATGCGGGTCGAGTATAGCTCTTTTTGCGCTGGTCCTCCGCCCCGGGTCTCAGACTTTTCAAACCAGCCTCTGCACTTTTTTGCGTTGTTTCTCCGACTCCTTGAACTTCTCCGTGAGTTCAAGGTGATCGACTTGAGGGACCCCAAGGTTTTCTCCATCTCCGTCCGAGACCGGGCCTCGGCCTCGGCCAATCTGCGATTATCACGACAAAATTCCTCGACCACAAATACCCGAGTAATCTGCGAACGAAACAAGATCGGTTTAGAATTTAACAGGGTTAAATAAATTAATAAAACAGTAAAAGGATTACTTACCATCGCAAGATCCCTTTTAAGGGATAGGAAAATCTCGGGCTGAGAGAACCGCCTATAGGCCTCCATATCCCGAGGAAGGAGTAGGGGTTGCTCCAAGGCATCGCCCACGTACCCTACTCGGCCTCGGTTGTACTCTCGGATCGACGAATTGTAAGGGATGGCAACCCCATCTAACTCCAACTTAGGGCTCCATGTACGCGGAGTAGCGCGCACCTCAGCACGGTTCTCCTCGTCCTCGCTCTCCGAGGAGTTTGCCCTCTTACTCCTCTCTGTCCCTTTGTAGCTTTTTGCCGCTTAGCAGGTCGGGAAACCAGTTCACCCTCCTCGGGAATGTCAGCCTGCCTCTTCTTTTTTAGGTCGGGGATAACCTTGAGGCCGGGGTTAGTAGGGACCTGAGGGGCGATTGGAGGAGGGTCCTGGGTTTGTGCCTTGGCAAGGCGCCTTTGAGGACTGACCCTTTCCTCTACTGGACATCAATTCTCGCAAAGACTTTCCCATATCACCTACTTCCCCTTCTGAGGAGTCGTCCGAGTAGGTTATTATGATTGGACCGCCAGCCACGGAATTGCGGTCCTGCTCTCCTTCAGGATCAGAAAGCTCAACCACGGGGTCTTGCTGAACTTCCTCCTCAAAATAAAACTCGTCTATCTCTTCCTCAAGGGAAAAACGAGATGATTCGGTTTGCCCCTTAACCGGAACAGCAATGCTAGGCTCGTCTGGCGGAGGTAGTTGCTCTGCTAGATAGGGATCTCGAACGCCAGGTAGTATGACTGGTGGAAGATCACGTCAAGCTAAGAACCCGGTCTTAGACACGTCAATCCTAGCCAACCTCGGACTGCCAGCCCTTATGGCGTGACCGATAGCTTGGAAAGAGCGGCTTAGAGGTTGATAGCCCAGAACCAAATGAGCCGCACGTAACTATCCGTCCTCAGCAACGTAAACTTCCGACCTCGGAAGGTAGTTCGGTGCGCAAGCACATTCACGAAGTTTAGCCGAGGAGCGACGTGAACTTTATCTGCAAACGTCCAAGAGAAGTGGGATTAGTTCATGAAATTCTCCAATTGTAAAGAAAGCAAGAAAAATAACCCCCCAATACTAAACCCTTTCCCAAAAAGGATTGGCCCTAAAGACGCCGCACCTAGGATTCCTACCCGAGTCGGACAATGAATACCATCGAACCACTCCCCCGAAGCAATAAGGAAATCATTCTTCACGGTCTTATTGGATATTAGAAGACAAGAGATCAATCTAACAACCTCGGATCGGGATTTAAGATAATACCCTCCGCTCTCGAGGCGGTGACACTCGCATGAGATAAACCACATCGTGCCAAGTAAGGCCTAGATTCATCCTCTCGTCTAAGACATCTACACAGCCTAGTATCTTGAACATATTTGGGGCACACTGATGCGGCGTCAACCTATGGTTGAACAGGTATTCCCTTGTAATCCTAAGCATTGGAAGTGTCATCCCTCCCTCTATGAAAGCAATCATGGGGATAACAACTTCTCCCTCGCCTCTATCTGTCAATACTCCTTCAAGAGAACAAGATCTGCAGCCCCACCCCCGGGGGAATGTGGTATTTTGCCCTAAAGGCCTCCATAGCGGACAAAGTATTTACTAATTTTTCGAATCTACCCATCCGAGCTCATCTTTGGAAGAATGAAAATAAAGACCGAGGAGAAAAACAAAGTCCGAGGAAGAAATCGAAGCGACAAAGCGAACGGAACTTACAGGTATCTTCTCAAATGACCGGTGAGGTGATCGGAAAGCTCTTCTATGGAGGGTGTTTCGCAGAAACGACTATGAAGATCTGAAGGAAGGAGGTGCTCAAGGATTTCTGGGCGCTGGAGTCCTCTAGAGGTCTCTATTCTGATGTGCGAATAAAAAAAGAAAAAGGGAGCCTGTCTGACGTCTTATATAGCCGGAAGGAGAGAGAAAAGATCGATCTTGCCTAAAAAGTCGAGAAATAATGATGGCCGTTCGATCCACGCCTCACCGTTGGATGAAGGGGACAAAAAGCCTCCGGAAGTAAATGGCCACGCCTCGTAAATTATAGCGCGTCCAAAGTAATCGCCCGCACGCGCGCCCCAAGCCCTCCTTACTTCCATCCTCTCATCGACATCAAAACCCCGCTTTTCTCCTCGGAAGGAGATAAAAACCGGAGTTTTGAGGGGCTATTGTGGGGTCCGGCCTAAAATAATGAGCTAGTTAAATACGGGCCCGTCCGAGAAGCATCGTGTCCGAAGAGAGGTCATAGCCAAAACATTATTCAAGCCCAATTGCGGTAAAAGAAACCTGTCCGAGAAGTAACACCTCCTCGGACACTACGAAGTCCGGACCAAGAGCTCGCCCCAACCACCACAGCTCATCCTCCAAGCATATAAAAAAGAATAAAACCCAAAATATCTCATGGAAAGCTGCTATCACCACATTAAATGTGTCACAATCACCCTCTTAGCCGCATTAATGAGGAAAAGACCCCTGAACAGTACTACTTTGGCCACTGCAACTCACAAGGGAGTGATAAAGGTGTACGATAGGACAGTGCTCAAGTAGGGGCTTAGATGATCAACAAGTGTAAGGTTCAGATAAGAATGAGAGAGCTATATAATGTAATGGAGTCCCTCAAAGAGAGGGGACGAAGAATGTATTCGGCACTCAGGAAATAGAATCTTCTGTTGAATATCCATTCTTGTGTGCAACAATATTCTCCATGCATCAGACCGACTAAGCTCACTGAGGCTAAGTTCTTTGACCCATCCTCTACAAGTATTTATTATGTGTTGCGCCTTGGGCCAAGGCTTGATCAATAGGGTTTGGGCCAGGAAAATCGTACAACTACATTCCTATTTTTCATAAAAGTGATATCAAAAGTTTCCTAAAATTTTACATTAATAAATGCCCTAAAAATACTAGTTAACTACTAGATCTTTTTTTTTTATTATTCCTAAATAACAAATATTTTTGTTAATACATTTATCATCCCAATTCATTTCACCCGGTGGTAAAAACCAACTTGTAAAGTATAAATTATGCCCAAAACCATTAAAAAAAAAAAATTTTAAAAGTAATATGTCTAAAATATTTTGACAACATTTTCACGACAAATTTTAGATGGTAAGTGTGAGGATAAATAGACCAAGTTGGAGTATGGGGCCGAGGGCCATGCCCGAGGATGGTCGAAAGATTTGAAAAGCAGTAGGGTCGATAAGCCGAGGATAAGGGAAGATCATAACAGGGCGGGCAATAGTTACCAAGGAGCCGAGCCGCCTCAGAAAGTATTATGGGAGGATGGAGCCCAACTATCTCGAAAATTCTATACAAAAGGAACTGTTCTTTTGAGGATAAATATAAAGGAAAGTAGCCAACAACAAAGGAGGAAATAGCTAGGGAGAAGGCTGCCACCACCACATTAAATATTCTACACCAAACCACTTGGCCACATTTATGTGGAGATGACACCTGAACAATATTGAAACCTAAGTTTTCTGACTATTTACAAAACTTCCAGGAGGTTTCTAATGAGACAAGCATCCAAGAGATCACCTATATGATCAACAAGTAAAAGATTGAGATGGGAGATGGAAGGACTATATAAGGGAAAGGTCCCCGTGAAAAATGGGGCATGTAAATTGTGGAGAAGAAAAGAAAGAAAGAACATCTTGTACTTGGATAAACTTGAGTGAATATATGAACACTTCATCCTCGAATCTGACCAAGGAGTGTTATTTTTATTAAAGTGTGTTTTCTTATCTTCTTGGCATGAATCCAATCAATTAAGGCCCATACTTGATTTGCAGAGTCATTTTCTTGTAAAATCCACTCTCTAACAAATACATTGTTTTGGACTTGTTGGGCCATCATCCATTGTTGGTGGGGTGAGGGTCTAATTCTAGCCCTTATAGTAAGTTTTAGGTTTGGCTTACTCCAGTACTTTTTTAACTGGAATTTTTTTTTTTTTTAATGAAAGACTGTCACATCACCCACTAACTAAATAAAATGTGGAGATTAAAACTCATTACCACTTGCTATTGTATATTTAAAATAATAGGAGATGTCCAATTAAAAAAAAGTTGGAGGTAAGCCAAATCCAATAAGAAAAATGTTAGAACTACAAACATTTATATAATATTATATACATATACATATACATACACACACAAACACACACACATACACTACTATTTAAAGGGCTTTCCTTGTTTGGAATCCTCAATTTAGATGCCCAAAATACCCTCAAATTCATCTGTTTCTAAGGCTTAAATCATAGAGTTAGACATGTAAAATTAGTAATTTAAAAACTCCAAATTTTTAGCTAAATTAAAAATAAAAAATAAAAAAACATTTCTTTCTCCCACCTCCACATTTCTCTCTCAGTTTAGTTGTCAAGTACTAATACAACTTCTGCTTTTGAAAAAAAAATAAAATAAAATAAAACTGCTTTTTTTTAACCACAAATGTACCATTTTTTTTTCACTTCTATTTTTTTCCCACTTCCACATTTTTCTCTCACATTAGTAGTCAAGTATCAATACAACTTCTTCTTAAAATTAAAAAAACAAAATAAAATTATCATGAGTAAAACGTGTAAACCCAAAAATTTCGCATATGCGATGAGGCTAATGTGTATGCGTGTATATATATATATATAACTTCTATATATTAAGAAGATTCAAAAAGTTAATTATTGTCTTTTTCACTTCCAAAATTACCCCTAATTTAATTAAATTTTCCTTATTCCTAAAAATAAAAAATGAGGTTAAATCCGTAAATAGACAAAAATTAAAATAAAAAAACATGCTGGTTATTAACTCCCCACTAGATAGTCAACTTTATTCATTAAAAAATTTTTTTTTTTTTTTAAAACCATCTCACGTTTAAAAAAATAAAAATGTCAGGCTAAAGTAAACTATCCCACGATACTTTTTTAAACTATTACATTATCATTTTTTTTTTTTGGATGTATTACATTATCAATTTGGATTTGGATAAATAGACAAAAGCTTCTAATTGAAATAGGAATCCTATTCTCTTCGAAAAAATTCCTATCTATTTTTTCAAATTGTGATGAATGAAAAATTATGATACTAAAAAAATAGTAAACCCCAAAAAAAAAAAAAAAAAAAGAAGTCTCGTCGCACGCGTGAAGTACGTGTGATAAGACTAGTATAAATTTAGGTCATGCTAACGAGTGTCCTTAGGGCACTCGTTAACAATCCATTTTAGGAAAGTTTTGACATCACTTTTATGGGAAATGAAAAAAGCTGTCAAAACATTAATTGTTTTTTTTTCTTTTCCCATAAAAACTTTCTTTAATTGAATTCTTAAATAATGCCCTAAGGGCACTCGTTAGCATTTCTCAATTTAAAATAGCATATTATAGATAAAGACAATTATCTATTCCTTTTTTGATTTTTTTTTGGGGGTGGGGGAAACTCTTTGAGGATTCTAATGGTAGATTATAGATGAGAATAACTTTTTTTTTTTTTTTTGATAAGATAACAATACAGTATTGATGAGGATAATTATTAATTCCTATAATTAAGGATTCTAATATTACACGATTACTATCTCAAAAACAAAAAATATTACACGATTAAAATTAAGGGATGGTGACTAACATTATAAAAAGGCTAATCAAGTCAAGCATGAACCGGTGGGTTTTAGTTAGCTCAACTGGTAAAGTCTCTGATGGTCGAATAAGAGATTTGGGGTTCAATCCCCGCCTACACCAAAAAACCGATTGGTGTCTTGGTCTGATGATAAAAGAGCTATCATCAGGAGTAGACGTCATAGGTTGAAACTCTCTCAAAAAAAAAAAAAAAAAAAAAAAAAAAAGTCAAGCATGAACCTTAAAAATCAATTTAATGGCTCCCGGAGGTTCTCTCAGAAAGTAAGAAACTCGTCTTTAATAAAGACACAGCCATCATTCCCACCATAGATATTCTAAACCATAATTTTACATTCTTTCCCCCATAGATCTTGAAAACCATAATTTTACAACCTAAGTTTTTTCTCTGTCTTCTTAAATGCTATTTTGTTCACTTTTGAAACCCAAATACATATTGTCTCTCAATTTCTTGAATGGTTGAATTCCTTTTGTTAATTACTAACATACATAATTTTTTTTAACCTAGTTTCTCGTATACTTCTCTAATGTTTCTTGACCTATTTTCTCACGGGAATATCATGTACTTCTAAGATCACCCCAAGCAAGTTTTCCTTGTTCTTAAACCATTTTTCACTACTTTTTTTTTTTTTTTTTTTTTTTTTTTTTTTGGGTCTTTCGCTTCACTCTTTCTCTTTGATTTTTATCTTGCTTTTGTTGATGAAACGGTACTTAGAGAGCTTCTAAAATGTTGGTTGTATTTATTTATTCATAGTTTATTGGTTATTTGGAAAAAAAAAATTATGTGTTATGGTTTTGCTGGAATATAATTAGGGTTTTTTTTTAGATCCAATTAGGGTTTTGTTTAGATTTAAAGTGGGATGATGGGTGTCTTTATTAGAGAAGTTTGTTACATACTTTTACATATAAACCATTCCGGGAAACAAAAAAATTCAGGTACATATTTTATTATTTGCTAGTTATTTAAACTTTAATACTGTTTTCTTTTTATTTAATGATTTTTTTTTTTTTTGGTAATGTTATTTTCATACACATTTTGGACCTCTAAGTGCTCTTTTTTAGTTGCTTTTGGTGCATCTTTGAATATACTTGTAGGGGGCGCTTTTGAGACTCGGGCCCAACAAGCGGGTGATTCTGGCCCAAAAAGCCCTCAACAATGAATTTGTAGAGAGTAGGTTGCAGAACTAGGTCTTTGACAGCGGGGACGTAGTTATGAACAAGCCATGCAACCAATTGGACGTAGAGATATTTCTCCAAGCTTTTGGGGTAATAGTCCCTGGGGCTGTATCTTCCTCTTTTTGTCTCTGTCTCTTTTCTCCTTTTCTATCTTTTTCTTTCTCCCGCTTGCATCCCCCAGCCATGGGGATTTCCTTCTCTTATATAGCACTCTTCCTAAGATCTCAACCCTACACTTGTTAATCATCCGAGCCTCCACTTGAGTGCCTGTCCCATAGGACATCCTCCCTCTTTTCTCGTGAGTTTGCCTTTGGCCAAGGGCAATTCTGCGCTCCTGTCCCTTCTACATTAATGCGGCTGGAAAAATAGTTCCTTGGCATTTAATGCGGCAGTAGTGGTTGCCCCCCTTCCCGAACGTCATGCACCATTTCTTCGTATTGGGCAACTTTTTGCCATGTATAGGGTGCGAATCAGACACCCACTTGGCGAGTCCGAAGAGGTATTCCTCCTCGGACGCCCTAAGCAAGCCCGGCCCAACATGGTTGGGTTGGGATATCCTATGCCCAGGCCTTTTCTTAGTGCCCAACATCGATCGACGGGTTTTACCCCCACAATACTTATTTCTAATTGGAGATGATGATCAGATGGCTAATGATCACTTGATGGAATTTTCCCATGGGATGGTAAAATATTCTTTTTCAAACATGGCATTGGATTTTGAGATTCTCTTTAACTAATAAGCATTATTTTTAGCATTTTGATGGTATCAATCCAAACAAACAAATGATTACTCTAATTGGTATAAATAATAAATATGTAGTGCTACGAGAATACAATAAATGTGTACTCTACTTCTCACCATAAATTAAATTAACGAGAGCCTCTTTTCTATAATTAAAAAAAAGTTAATAAAATCTACTATTATGCGAGAGAAAAGAACACATTTATTGTGAAAAAAACATTATATCTCTATGACTCATCGAAATAGTGCATAAATAACTTTGCTGATGCATGCTTTGGAATAAATCTAGTTATATATTTATATATATTAGGTTTTACTAATCATTGTGGTTCTTTTTTTCTTTTTCTTCTTTTTTGGTTGGGTGTATGTAGTTCCTTATGATAGGCGTAATATTTGTTGCATACAAGAATCTCTATTATTTTTGCGTCTGAGGACCAGTTGGAGCTGCGTCCTGTAAATTTTGATGTCCACACTTGTGCTGAATCAATTTTTTTTACCATAGGCTTGTCCTACTTGTAGGGTAGAAATGCTTTGTATATTCCCTTAATCCCTTCTATAAGTTTTATGCCTTGTTTTCCCTTTTTTCCATAATCTCAAGGATTGTACCTAATTTTTGAATGTGAAGATCGAAGTCTATATGTTGTGTTGGTTGGAGAGCGAGCTGACTTTTTTTGGGTATGTTAGCAGAGAGAGAGAGAGAGGGAGAGGGGTATGTTCGGCGAGATGTTATTAGATGTACTCATGTCAACATGTTATTACTAATTCTACTTTGTGTGCAAGTCAAGTCTCCTACTTTTGAAGTCTATTAGTCAGGGTTTAGTCACTATATATACTCATGCTGAACCACGTAACCCTCATGTTCTCAATGTTCCTCTTCTATGCTTCCTCTTCCGCATCCATTCTAGCATACACAACATGATATAACACATCGCGTTACTAATATTTAACAATGTGAGCCAAACTTCGTTCTTGGCATCAAACAAATATCTCTAGCAAACAAAGAAGATTCTCAATCGCCAACGAATGGATCTAGACTCCACGGCATCTCAGCCACCGTGGCGCATCTGTGTCCAAGATCCACAGACTCAAGCAAACCGTGAATTATACCAAAAGTAAATCCGGTCATTTTGGTAGCCTCCGGAAAATTAAACCGTCTAACCGCCCAATCGGCTTCCTCGTCGGCCGATAGTTCGGCTTCTCCTCCACGCACCGGCGTCACGCGACGGGAAAACTCCTGCCGACGTCATCTATCCAACGCAAGCAGCCCCTACTCTATCGTAATGTCGCTGTCGTTGACCCGGACCGACCCGACCCGGACCACCCGGATCTGACCCATAGCACTTTGTTTGTTGACTTTGACCTGGACCAGTTGACTTTGACTTTTTACGTTGACTTTTGACCAAAAGTCAAAATTCCCAAAATGGCCTATCTTGCTCAGTTTTTCGCGTAGATTCCAATTTTGGCCTCCGTTTCTTCATTTGAAGCTCCGAAATTGGACATTTGGAACATTCTTCATTGTGGTTTCTTCGAAGGCATCTCCAAGTGATCTTCTCATGCTTATCCAACCTCAAGTCTTCATCAAGCTTCCGCCTTGAGTTTGAGGGAGGGTGTTAGAGATATATATTATTCATATTAGCCCAATGTAATAGGCCCAACCCTAATTCTACTTTGTGTGCAAGTCAAGTCTCCTACTTGTACTAGAAGTCTATTAGTCTAGGGTTTAATCACCTATATATACTCATGTTAGGGTTCATTGTAACAAAGACACATTGTACTACACTCTCATACAATAAAGATGTAGCCCTTAAGGGATTCCTCCGTGGATGTAGGCCGTAAGGTGAACCACGTAACCCTCATGTTCTCAATGTTCCTCTTCTAAATCCATTCTAGCATACACAACATGATATAACACATCGCGTTACTAATATTTAAAAGTGTTATCCTTTGATTTGATTTATCAAACGCTCATTTTAAAAGGAGAACCAAACACACGCAATGTAAAGAGTGCAATGGTTATTGCACACGACCCAATACATGCTACCGTACACACTACAAATGTGGATATTTTCTAAACTAATGTATATCAAATAGTGTATGTAAACCACAATTAGTGCCATGCAAAAGTTTTGTGTGGTAGTTTTAACCAGGCCATATTTAGTTGTCAGGACAAAAATGTAATCAAGCAGCCCATACTCTATCAAGGGCTGCCCTTGAAAATGAGGGGCCTCAGTGTTGGATTGAGGACTGTCCCAAGTTTCCTTTAACCCATTGTAAACGGTGAAATAGTATCCCAATAAAGTAGCAACTGCTTCCTTACAAATAAAAATAAATAAAAAATAAAATAAAATAAAAAGAAAAGAGACTATTTTATTCCTTTTAATTGTGATAATTAATGGACTAACATAAATTGTCTCGGATATTGGATTAGATACTGGCGCTAAAAGAGGTGAAGGGTGGAGGTATCAAAAATGGAAATGAATCAGTTATTTCCATTATTATTGTGTTTGCACCAACATATAGTATTACTACTATCTCAGATATGTTGAGTTAGTCAACGGTAATTCTCACCCAAAAAAAAAAGGTTCTCAGAGGTATTATCAATTTGTTTTTAAATAATTATTTAAAAAATCCAAATTTAAATCTATTTTTTATTATAAATTTAATTCTACTTTAATTATCTTTATTTACATTGATATTATCTGTAAAATTGTATTTATAGTCTAATATACCAAAAGAATCTAGTTATGATCGTGTAAAATTTAGTATCTTTTTTTTTTGCAATTAAAATTTAGTATCTTAATTTTGTTGATTTATGCAAACTGCATGGGCAAAATCCTAGGTCTAATAGCACATTTTAATATTTTGTACCTTTTTGGTTCATTTCAAGTTTCAACAGCACAATAAACACCCTCGGATAAATGATGGCATCAACTGAAGTGGCAATACGCTAGATAGGGGATAGGCTGAATTCTAGGATAAATTAACTTCTTTGTTTATTTTTTGAAGCCAAGATAAATTAACTTTTTTATTCAGCTAATAAATAAAAGACTTCTTAAAAGAAATTTAGTAATTCTCAACATTTTTTTTTTATTTTGTTAAAACGGTCCAAGTGCTGCTGCTACCAGCATCAAATGAAGTCAACACACTAGATAGGTTTTAATTCAACCAAAAAAAAAAATCTTAATCATTGAGAAAAAAAAAAATGTACTTTTACAAGATAGTTTTATAATAAAACTGGACATGAAGATTATATGAAAGGGAGAGTATAGAGGCTAAGGTAAGGGTGACCCAATAAACCCTCTGACCAAAATACTCTTTTGGTGTGTTTGGATGACATGATTTGGGTATTTGAATTTGGATTTAGGTGATTAAAATCCAAATAACTTGTTTGGAAAGTTTAAAAAATGACAAGGATTTGGATTTTAAAATCCATAATTCCTAAAATCAATGGATTTGAAATCCCTTGATTTCAAATATATTAATTTAGAATCCAAATCCAAATCCAAATTCAAGTTCCCAAACTCAATCTTAGGGGTTTGTGTCCAACACTACCTAGTATAAAAGGAAAAACCTAAATACATTTCAATAGTTCTTAGAAGTCTTGTAAGTTACTCATGTGAGATTTGTGAGATATACGTAGCATTCTAACACAACAAGCATCTACATGAAAAAATATCTATATCTAAGAACTGGTGGAATAAGTTACTACATACAAGATCATTCATAGTTGATGATTTAAAACTTTGAGTGGAATCTCAGAGTCACAAATGGGGCTATTTGTGTTCAGCAAATTCAGATAGAAGAGTCTGTAGATTCGAAGCTGCATGCATATGGTCACGTGAGTAAGTACTACAAGAGGTAGCTTTAGATTTAAGGAAAAATATAATGTAAAACTTCCATTCTATCATAGAGAATTTGTTGTCTTATGAATGGTTTAGGTTAAATCCTCCCCAAGTTTTTTATCTTGAAACTGTTGGTTTCATTGGTTTTCCTAGGTCATATATCGCTTGTCGTCTTTACTTTTCTGCATTAAGTGATATGCTTGTTTATGTTTAACCTAGATTTGAATAATAAACTTAAGTATCAACTTGTTTAATTAATTAGATTAAACAATCTAAGTATACAAGGGTCTAAACGAACTAACAATTGAAATAAACTGATAATCATGGGTTGAATGGAAATGATTAAGTTGAAATGATACCAATGCACTATTTGAAAATAATTCAAAGGAACTGCTAGTCTTGATAGTCTTCTTACAGATCTTGAGAATCTTAAAAATAAAGCCAAGGAACAGGGGAGTTTGCGGATTCTTCTTCATCATATGCTGCTTCTAATAAATGTTTGTTATATTCTTTTTTGGACTATACTACTACAAATTTAGATTGGTCTTGACTCTTTTGAAGGAGAAACTGGTTTTGGGAAACTAATTCTTCTTTTATTTTAGCTTTAACATTGACACCTTTATATCTTGGCCACCATCTAACTGTTGTTTTCTAACGACAAATTTTGTTTGTGATTGTTGGGAGAAATCATAATCCCATCTCATTATCAAGGGAGTTTGTAGCGGATACAATAGACTAATAATTTTGTAAATTTGAAAAAAGTGTGTAGGAATTGGATAATGTTTTTCAAATATTTAAAATCATTGTGCATAGAAAGAGGGTAGCATTTCCAATTCAGCTCCAAAATAAGACCACCACTTATTATACCATTGAGGAAGAAATGTACTTTTTTGTAACGGTCAAAAAAGAAAAGCCAGGAATGTTCATTGCTATTTTTTTTTTTTTTAACCTTGTTTTTGAGATATTGTTTACCTTGTTGTTTCGTGCTTTAATGCTCTACTCACAAGCACCATAATAAGAAGCATGTATGTGGGTCATGAAGGCATGGAGTACAATTTGGATAAGTCCTAAACAAGATCCTAGAGGTATGTACTCATTTTGTTTCTCAAAAGAAATGGACAAACAATCAAACTATAAGGCGAATTAAGCCCAACAATTTGGGATGAATTAGGAGTGTTAGAGGGAGAAGAGTGAGGGGGGACCAAATTTAAGTTGTAGAGTTCATCAGCCAGTCAAACTATAAGGCAAAATACTCCAAAATCTAAAAAATGACCAGAAAACTCCGAAACCTAAAAAATTATCAAAATGCCTCCGAAACTTTAAAATTACCAAAACACTTCCAAAATCTAGAAATTACCGAAATAACCCCAAAATCTAAAAATTACCGAAATACTCCTAAAACTAAAAAAATGAAAAAAAAATGCCCCAGTAATGTAAAAAATGAGTGAGATACCCTTAGAAACTAAAGAATGGCCAAAATAACCCCAAAACCTAAAAAATTATCGAAATTCCCTCAAAACTTACAAAATGACTAAAATGTTCTTAGAACCTTTGATTTGATGAAAATTACCTCGAAACATCCAAAATACGCCAAACCTCTATTTTGGTAATTTAAGAGGTTTCAGGTGTATTTTGGTCATCTTACATGTTTAGGGGTATTTTGGTCACTTTAAAATTTTCAAGGGTATTTTGGTCATTTTAGATATTTTGAGGGGGATTTTGGTCTTTTTATAAGTTTCGGGGTATTTTGGTAATTTTAGAGGTTTGGGGTTATTTTTGGTAATTTTAGAGGTTTTGGGTGTATTTTAGTCATTTTAAAGGTTTAGAGCTATTTTGATCGTTTTATAGGTTTAAGGATATTTTGGTCATTTTTTAGATTTAGGGTGTATTTTTATTATCATATAGGTTTTAAGGGCATTTTTTTCATTTTATAAGTTTCGAGGGTATTTTGGTCATTTTATAGGTTTCGGAGGTATTTCGGTCATTTTCTAAGTTTCGAGGTATTTCAATCATTTTTTAGGTTTAGGGGATATTTTAGTAATTTTTAAGCTTCAAAGGTATTTCGGTCAATTTTTAGGTTTCGGAGGTATTTGGTCATTTTTATAGTTTAGGGGGTATTTTGGTAATTTCCATGTTTCGAGGGTATTTTTTTTAGGTTTCGAGGGTATTTTGGACATTTTTTAGGTTTCATGGGTACTTTGGTCATTTTTTAGGTTTCGGGAGTATTTCGGTCATTTTTTTAGGTTTATGGTGTATTTTGGTAATTTTGAGTGGTTTTGAGCATATTTGATGATTTTGAGGGTATTTTGCTCATTTTATAGGTTTCATGGGTATTTTGCTCACTTTAGAGATTTTGCTCATTTTGGTCATTTTTGTGGTTTTTTATCATAATTGGTGATTTTAGAGATATCAAGGGTATTTTGGTCATTTTAAAGGTTTCGTGGGTATTTTGCTCATTTTAAAGATTTTGAAGATATTTTAGTCATTTTATAGGTTTTTGTCTTTTTGAGCATATTTGGTGATTTTATAGAAATCAGGTTTGGATAGGGTATGGATATCCATGGATAAACAAATTGGGTAATAATTGGGTATAGGTACTAATTAGGTAAGGTAATTGGAAATACATGGATAAATTAATTGGGTCGGATATGGTTATACCCTACCCATACTCTACCCATGGCCATCCCTCACATAAGTTCTTCTTAAAAATCCTTAACTCAACTTTAAAAGACTATGGAGTGAGGAACCCTCTTAACATATCATAGTAGTATGACAATTTTTCAATGAACTAAAATTTAAATCATTATTATAACAACACATCATCATATTGTGATAGCTTTACTATTATATTGCAACTGGTGGATGATCATGTCCTACACCAGGGCTATGACCTGGAGTTGTTGGGCGAAAGGCTTCAGTCTCGGCCATTTTATAACAATTTATAGTGAACCAACCAGTAGAAGGAGGTTTTGGCTTGCTTTGGGAGCCTCTAGGAAATGTTGGTGGATGAATTCCTGCTGGCCTTAATGCTGCTATGGCACTAAAGTTTTGTTGAAGAAGAATGATAATCATAAAAATGGTTAACACAAAATTTTTGTTTGCCATAAATCTAAGTAGAAAGAAGAGGTTTTCTTAAACTGATTTAGTAAAAGGTGATTCTTGTTACTAGTTGACAATACTATTTAAAGATGTTTGTAATGGCCCCAAATGCATTTATTCCTTTTCATTTATTATCTAAACTTTGCATTTATGTCAAAGTTGTGGGGCCCGAGAATTTGTGGGCCCGGCCCACTTCATAATAGGGCCCAAGATCCAAGCCAAAGAGAATAATTTCCGAGGACGCAAAGTATAAATCCGGACAAGGCCCAAATATATGGCCGAGGACGATTTTATGCTCGGCACCTCACAAAAACGCTGAAGAAAAGGACAAACTCGATGACAGGGGCGGGACAAGGGAAAAAGCTGCCAACACCGTAGTACGTAACCCCGCATCCGACGGGCCCATACTCCAAACCATGCTATTTAACTTTTCCAACCACCCCCAACCACTCTATGTATGGATTGATAGGACAGGTCTATACCCCAGAAAAGTGAAACTTACACATGGACACTAAAAGGGAAGTGAACACTAGTATAAAAGGGAAAGAAAGCCAAGGGGAAGGGATCCCCAGGGTAGGGGGAGAAAATCCTACAAAAGGGAGAAGGGGAAGGATATTGTGCTCCTCAAACGTAGTCCGAGGACTTAAATCCTACAATCCGCACCAATGGAAGGCTTAGCTAGTCAAGCCAAGTCCACACATATATAAGCTTCCATAAAAACCACGACTAAATCGCTGACCTGTGACCAAGGTCCCGCCTTTCAAGCCCACTCTCTACAAATCATATTGTTAGGGCCCTTTACATACGAGCCCGATGTCATTCTTGGGTCGTTAAATAAACGTGTCCCTACAATTGGCGCCATCTGTGGGAAGGCTTGCGCGTTGGCACAGGTGGCGGTGGAGTCAAGCCTCTGTCAAGCAAGGGTCGGCGAAGGCTCCTTCATTTCAAAGAACACGTTGTTGTTGTTCCGACATAAATTTTCGCTAGGGGCTACGCCTCGCAGTGTCAATGGCACGGGCAACTCTAGGGGCTTCCAACATCATGCTAACGCCCCCCACCTTGGCCGAGGGGCTAATCTTCGAAAACAAGAAAAAAATACAAGTTTTGGACAGAACCAAGGCCTTGTATGGTCCTCGGACTCAAGCCTATGGGGAAACCAACTACTTAACAAGAAAATACAAGTTTTGGACAGAACCAAGGCCTTATATGGTCCTCGAACTCAAGCCTATGGGGAAACCAACTACTTAAGAGAAAAAAATACAAGTTTTGGAAAGAACCAATGCCTTGTATGGTCCTCGGACTCAAGCCTATGGGGAAACCAACTACTTAACAGAAAAAATACAAGTTTTGGACAGAACCAAGGCCTTGTATGGTCCTCGGACTCAAGCCTATGGGAAAACCAACTACTTAAGAGAAAAAATACAATTTTTGGTTGGACAGAACCAAGGCCTTGTATGGTCCTCGGACTCAAGCCTATGGGAAAACCAACTACTTAAGAGAAAAAATACAATTTTTAGACAGAACTAAGGCCTTGTATGGTCCTCGGACTCAAGCCTATGGGAAAACCAACTACTTAACAGGAAAATACAAGTTTTGGACAGAACTAAGGCCTTATATGGTCCTCGGACTCAAGCCTATGGGGAAACCAACTACTTAAGAGAAAAAATACAAGTTTTGGACAGAACCAAGGCCTTGTATGGTCCTTGGACTCAAGCCTATGGGAAAACCAACTACTTAACAGAAAAAATACAAGTTTTGGACAGAACCAAGGCCTTGTATGGTCCTCGAACTCAAGCCTATGGGGAAACCAACTACTTAACAGGAAAATACAAGTTTTGGACAAAACCAAGGCCTTGTATAGTCCTCGGACTGAAGCCTATGGGGAAACCAACTACTTAACAGGAAAATACAAGTTTTGGACAGAACCAAGGCCTTGTATGGTCCTCGGACTCAAGCCTATGGGGAAACCAACTACTTAAGAGAAAAAATACAAGTTTTGGACAGAACCAAGGCCTTGTATGGTCCTCGGACTCAAGCCTATGGGGAAACCAACTACTTAAGAGAAAAAATACAAGTTTTAGACAAAACCAAGGCCTTGTATGGTCCTCGGACTCAAGCCTCGGACTCAAGCCTATGGGGAAACCAACTACTTAAGAGAAAAATACAAGTTTTGGACAGAACCAAGGCCTTGTATGGTCCTCGGACTCAAGCCTATGGGGAAACCAACTACTTAAGAGAAAAAATACAAGTTTTGGACAGAACCAAAGCCTTGTATGGTCCTCGGACTCAAGCCTATGGGGAAACCAACTACTTAACAGGAAAATACAAGTTTTGGACAGAACCAATGCCTTGTATGGTCCTCGGACTCAAGCCTATGGGGAAACCAACTACTTAAGAGAAAAAATACAAGTTTTGGACAGAACTAAGGCCTTGCATGGTCCTTGGACTCAAGCCTATGGGGAAACCAACTACTTAACAGAAAAAATACAAGTTTTGGACAGAACCAAGGCCTTGTATGGTCCTCGAACTCAAGCCTATGAGGAAACCAACTACTTAACAGAAAAAGTACAAGTTTTGGACAGAACCAAGGCCTTGTATGGTCCTCGGACTCAAGCCTATGGGGAAACCAACTACTTAACAGAAAAAATACAAGTTTTGGACACAACCTGGACGTTGCATGGCCCTCGGACTCTACCCCGGAGAGGAGTTACCCATTAATAGCTGGGTTAATCCCTAGACCGGATGGAATCCCCAGTCTACCCTCGGATCCTCAATACCAAGGGAATTGATGCGATTGTGATAGGGCCAGGTGTTATCAAAAACACGGCCAAAGTCTCTCACTACTCGGCAACCCTCTCGGATGGTTTATTTTGAGTTTCTCGTTCTCGGACTACTTTGTCTCACACGCATTACGGGGCACTTTCATTTGTTATCTCGAGTTAGTCTCATAAGTTTAATCTACTGTAGGTTAGCATTATTATATTTGATAATGTCAATAAGTTCAAATTAATAGCTTTTTGTTTCAAAGTTTTCTGCTCTAAGTATCATTAAAGAAAAATACACATGTAGTACACCCATTCACAAAGTAATTCTTTGCGAGAAAAGAAAAGTATTTAGAAGGAAACAGATTCATCTTTTATTAAGACAAAGAAATAGTACAACGTACAATGAAAGAGCTTGAATAAGCTTATACTAAAAACTAACTACATAAGCAAAAAGAAAAGATACAAGGAAATGAGGAAACAACAGAAGAAGAGGCGCAGAGAGAAGAGAGATGCGGCAGTTCCAGAACGCTGTCTACGGAAACCATTCCTCAATACTTTTATATGCCCATAACTTAAGCAGCAAAAGAACCTAACATGGGGCTAGCACCTTTGAAGAAAAGGTGCAGGGAGCGGGGTGTTCCCCGGTGGCCACACAGGAAGTTGATGAACCTCCATGTTAGCCACGCTCGCGATAGAGCAAATGGCGCTGATGGCGAAAAACCTTACTGCCGACGCACCAAGAATCTGATGCGACGAAGACACGCCGGATTTTGATTGAAAGAGGTAGAGATATCATCCCCACCTTGTCAAAATGGAGGATTATCTTGAGTCTGTGTCTCCCCTGTCCAGACCGCACCACCTTGAGTCTCGGAAGGATCCGGTGCCTGCGGGGCGAGTGTGGTTCCTTCACCCCTACCCGTACCTCGAACATATTGCTCTAAGGGTGGATTGCTTTGGATATGAAGACTGTGAGTATATCTAAAGGATTATGAATTTGAAGGGGCCGAAAGGTTTGTATGTAAGGGGGGTAACCCCCTATCCCGCTTATATAAAGGGCAAATAGGTGACATTTAATTTATGCAGGTTTCCAAGGAATACTACAGACAAGACGGTTTTGGCTCAATTTCTAACACCATCTGCAACCACAAGATTTGAATATTCTCGTGAAGGCGCACCTTGAGCACTGAAACGTCGAGGACGCCATGTGAGTAAATCTAAAGGAATGTCCTCATAATTCGGCACACCTCCCATGCAAATGGAAAAACACCAACATCAATAAAGTACAAAATTTGAGCAAGCCATGGTTTGAGCCCGATATCACCAAAACCCCCCTTCCCAACCGGGAGGTTGGGCGGCAGGATTTTGAGGGGCTATTGTGGGGCCCGAGAATTTATGGGCCCGGCCCACTTTATAATAGGCCCCAGGATCCAAGCCAAGGAGAATAATTTCCGAGGACACAAAGTATAAATCCGGACAAGGCCCAAATATATGGCCGAGGACGATTTTATGCTCGGCACCTCACAAAATGCCTGAAGAAAATGACAAACTCGATGACAGGGCGGGACAAGGGAAAAAGCTGCCAACATCGTAGTATAGAACCCCGCATCCGACGGGCCCATACTCCAAACCATGCTATTTAACTTTTCCAACCACCCCCAACCACTCTATGTATGGATTGATAGGACAGGTCTATACCCCAGAAAAGTGAAACTTACATGTGGACACTAAAAGGGAAGTGAACACTAGTATAAAAGGGAAAGAGAGCCAAGGGGAAGTGATCCCCGGGGTAGGGGGAGAAAATCCTACAAAGGGGAGAAGGGGAAGGATATTGTACTCCTCGGACGTAGTCCGAGGACTTAAATCCTACAATCCACACCAATGGAAAGCTTAGCTAGTCAAGCCAAGTCCACACATATATAAGCTTCCATAAAAACCACGACTAAACCGGGCCGACTGTGACCAAGGTCCCGCCTTTCAAACCCACTCTCTACAAATCATATTGTTAGGGCCCTTTACATTCGAGCCCGATGTCATTCTTGGGTCGTTAAATAAACGTGTCCCTACAAAAGTATTACCTCATTATTGTATATTAAATAATAGATTCATTTCTTCTATATATTAATTTGGGAAATTACACTTTTTCCAAATGACAAAACTTAGGTACAGTACTTTATGTGTTGTTCCTTAAGTTCTCCTCTTAAAATTCAACCATATGGCTACTAAACTAAAAAATACAATTTCATCCCATGAGAAAAAATCCACATGGCAGAATCTTAAGAAGGGAACCTAAAGAACAACACTTAAGTATTGTACCTAAGTCTTGCCCCTTTCCAAATGCATCATCTACTCATTTTACATACAAAAATGAATTAATACAACGACATTATGCAATGGTTAGATAATAAATACATATGCATAAATGCATGCACTAATTATTATGTGATAATAAATTATGAATTTGACATAAATGCATGTGGGCCCATTACAAACATATTTAAATAGCACTCTAAACTAGTGTAAGGGGGTGGGTTGTGCTAGTGGTGTTGGGCTGCCTCCTGCCGCACTAAGCCTATGTTTTCTAGATAAGAGAGTTAGGACCGGCCCAGCTTCAACTTAAGTTGGTTCGACTTGTGCGCAAACTAGGCCAAGTCTGTCGGGGACGTGTTCACGGCAGATTTAAACTGTTTCAACAAATCATGACAGGGAGACATAAAAATAATAAAATAAACAGAAAATATCTAGCCACTTAATAGGGAATTGACTAAATAGCCCCTAAGATCAATTACAACAGCAATACTAATTGTTTTCTTTTTTTACGGAAGAGAAAAAAGCATAACAGAGGACATCAAATGTTAATACGCATGGGTTAGTCAGAATATTAGGGGAAATCGACCGGAAATCCAATCCGCAGGAGGAGAACCACAAAGGGAAGAACGTTCCTCCTCAAAGCAGTCAATCTCTCGGGAAAGAGTCCTGCCGTAGAGATTAACCGCCCTGAGGGAAACGGGTCCGAGTGGTTTTCTGCGTAGATACTCTCGAATTTTCTTATAGAGGGGCGGATTTCATAAGGGAGAGAAGGGACCAATCTACCGGTGCATGCCCACCTTTCTAATTCTCACTATTTCTTTCTTTCTCCTCACTTCGTTTTCTTTGCTATTTCTTTTAAGTTTTCTATTTCTTAGTCAAAGTTCCCGTTGTTCCTCCTTCCTCTGTTCACGGCAAGACCCTCCTTTTATAGTGCCAGCCATGATCCGATTTTACTATTTTAACCCTTAACCCCCTTTGTCCGGTCTAGGTGTCTTGGCCGACCATCACTGTTCCGTCTGTGTGTCGCCCTCCCATTGCCGGACAAGGAAGAGTATTTTGTTTGCTAGTCTACCGTGGCACCCTTTCTCGCTTCTGATGCTGGGTTATTTCTCTCTCCCTATCTCTCATGGCATGCACCTAATGGTTCCAACTCAGCTTACCTCTTTTGGATAGTAAGCCATCCCAGCAGACACCTCCCTAAAAGAGCCTAAGCCGGAACCTTCAAAATAGATTTTTTCCATCTCCCCACTACCAAACCATGCCCTCTGAATCTCTGACCCCCCCAACCTCACCATGCTCTGTATTGGGTGGGTACAGGCTAGTGGTGTCTAGGCCTCGCGCGTGCCTTCATTCCATATGTGTCCAAAACTTACCCGCTACCCATTCGTCCGCCATGGTCTGGAGGCTCGCCGTCCATGTTTTTTGACCTCTTATGTGGGCTGCTTTTTGTTTTCCCGCTCCTCTCAAGAGCTGAGCTTTATTTGATGATGGGTCTTACATTTCTTTGGCCCATGCCTTGGTTTCCTTATTTCTTGCAATGTTGTTCTGTTATTCCTGTTGTAATAACTTAATCCTGTTGGGCCTCTTTTAGGCCGGTCGTTTATTCCTTCTCTCGGTGGCTTGGCATGGCCTTTGGTTTGCTTTTATTTATGGGCTCCTACGTTCCTTTTGACTTTTCCCTTGGGCCTTTTTGGCCCGTTTGATTTCTTTGGGCTTCCTCGGCCCTTTTGCTAATTCTGTGTTCCTATGGGTTTTTTACTAACTTTATTGACCGCCTGGCCCAATAACCTTATTCTCGTCCTTGGGACTTATGGGCCTGCCATAAACCCCTTACTTTCTTAGTTTGCATTACTTTGGGCCTACGGTGGCCCTTTCTCGCTTTTCTACCTCATACACTGCCCATGGGATGCTATTTCCCTCTTTCCGGGCTTCTTCAAGCCCACTTGCCTCTTCAAGACCCATTTGTTTATTTCTTGGGCTGTGATCCATTATTCCCGCCGCTTGGGCCTAATGGTTTTTCTGTCTGCTTCGTTAATTCTTTGTTGCCTTTGTTATTGGGCTTTCTTTCTTTCCACTTGGATTCTCACAAATGGCCCTCAACAACTAGTAACAAGCATCATCGTCACTTAATTAGTTTAAGAAAACCTCTTCTTTCCATCCAACTTCATGGCAAACAAAACTTTTATGATAACTATTTTCATGGTTATCCTTCTTCTTCAACAAAACCTTAGCCCCATAACAGCATCAAGGCCAACCAATATTCATCCACCAACATTTTCCAGAGGCTCCTTAAACAAGCCAAAACCTCCATCTACATGGTTCACAATAAATCGTTATAAAATGGCCGAGATTGAAGACTTTCGCCCAACAACTCCTGGTCATAGCCCTGGTGCAGGACATGACCATCCACCAATTGCAATACAATTGTAAACCTATCAGAAAATGATAATGTGTTGTTATTATGAAATAAAGATTTAAATTTTAGTTCATTGACAAATTGTCATATTGCCATGATATTTTGTGAGGGTTAATTTTAGAGTGGAGAAAGGATTTTTACAAAGCGCTTATGCATGGAATGTGAAGTAGTCTCAAAGTCTAAGGTAGTAAACATGAATGGTATGGTGTTTTAAAATAGTTTGTCACTGTTTTTGGTTTTTGAAGTATTTTTTATCTTGTTTCTTTGTGCTTTAATTAAGAGATAGTGAGATAAATCCTTAACGTTGCCTTCAGAAATGATAATTGTTCTCTCACATTCGTTAATATGCCATTACTACGCACAATGTCCATAATTTTAGGCATGATGTCTATAGGCGCAACGAGAGAGTACACCTTGACCAAGTGGACCAGGGCGGAGAAAAAGATAAATGGAGCCGCCACCTTATTTTATGGTCTAGGAACTATGTGTATAGTGCCCTTACGTGGAAAGACTGATCTTTCTACCATAGTACAGGTTCAAAGTTTAGGTATGGCTTGGAAAGGTGTTAGACACCCAAGACCACCCGACCCATGGGTCAACTTCTACTCATTGTGTCTTATGTCTTAATCTCATTGAAAGTATGTTCAATATTGCATCTTAAACTCAAACACACACTAACATACAACATGGCATCAATCATCCCAAAACCCTAACATACATCTTGTCCTATCCCACACCCTAACATCACATCTCATATTTCATTGAAGGTAGCAACATATATGTATCAAATCAAGGCAGAAACATAGGCATGGTAAGATTAAACAAACATGTGATTGCATCTAAGCATCATCCAAACAAGCATACTCATACTAATCATCAAATCCATAGCCTAAAAGCCCTACCCTTCATCTAGCAATATGTATCCAAGGGCAGCAAAACACATCACAAAACAGCAATATCAACAAGGTATTAACATCAAGCATATCTCAAACATCTAAGCATAGTGTCAAAGCATCAAACAAACATATTCATCATCCAAAATGCATGTTCATGTGAACGCATGACTTACCTCGCTTACCTTATTGCACCACAACACCTAAGCATTAATGCATGGACATATGAATGCGTGTCCATGGCAAAGCAAAGAAAACATAAAAAGGAAACCCTAATCTAACATGTTAAAGGAAAACGAACAAATAAACAAAGAGACGGAAACATATACATGTGAAAATAAGTTAGAATAGAGACATATTAGACAAATAAAATAAAGAAACTGAAGCAGAAAATGTCAAATTAAGGTTTCTGGGCTTGAGTATGCATACGCATACATAGGGCCTGCATACACGGCCCAACTATATGCGTACGCATACATGACCAAAACACTAACCCAAAAACAGCAAGAACAAAAAAGGCACAAAAACTTAAAACGATAAATCTAACAACCTAACATGCCTTAAATCATAAACAAAGAAAGCCTAAACCTAAATAAACATTTTATATCACAAATAAACAAGAAAAACAAAAATTAAAGCAAGAAATTAAAAAGAAAAAACTTAGGACATATACCTCAAATATAAAACTCCTTGGCTTGATTTTAACAGTTCACCTCAGTCAAATCTATTCACAATCAAATACAAAAGTGATTAGTAATCTTAAAACTCGAAGATCAAGGCGAGAAAAAGTCTCAATTAAAAAATATTGACATGAGGATGTTTTGTGAAAAACACCCTCTTTGATTCACTATTTCTAGCAAATCTTAGGTTTTCCCTTAAAATTTTCTGTGTTTTGAAAAGGTACCATGTAATAGGGTGTGCGCGGTTTAGTCGGTGCGGCTTTTTTCGAAATTTATCACCGAACCGAAAGGGATCGATTTTTCCATAACCAGAACCGATGCATACCACCAAGGATCGTTTTTCGACCTCTGATGAGTGTGGTTTTTTGCGGTCGGTTTCATTGGTTTTATCAATTTGAAATATTAAAAAAATGTTAGTCATTACTCAATCACAATCAAGTTCAACGGTAACAATAACATAATAATTTTTTTGACCAAATAAATACTTTACAACGAATAAATATTATCGTAAATCTAATTTATATTTTATATTATCAATATTTTAAGTTAAGTTAGTATTAGTGCTTTAGCAAAAAAAAAAACAAGTACTAGTGCAATCTAGTTGTAAAGTGTAATCCATGTAAACCACAAAAGTTTAGATATTTTCGTCAACTTCAATGAAATACACTTTAGTAAACAGAGTACTCTTTGCTCAAAAAAAAAAAAAAAGAAGTAAACAGAGTACTCAAAATCACAAGACAGTATTATGCAAACCCAAAAACATATATGGAGATAATCGCATAGTCACAGAGAGAGTGAGAGATTTGTACTGTACCACTTAGAGCTATGCCGAGAGAAAGGGCAAGAGGCGGATTTGCACAAAATTGGGGTAGATTTGAACAAACAACTAGAGGCTTAGGCAAAAAAAATAGATGTGGTTGCAGCATAAGGAAGATTTCTTTCTAGTTATTTTCTAAGAATGTTTTTCTCCTTTTCTTTTATTTCTATCTCTATATATGAATCGGTCGGTACGGTTTATGGGTCGCTTTCAAAAATTAACTCCAACTGTGTCACCGCACCGGCATCGGAAAGGTCACCGAGTTCCGTTCGCCGGCATTGGCTCTTTCAGTCAGCCCAAAGTTCGGTGCGGTTTGGTCGGTGAGGCTCGATTTTGTAGGTGAGGTTCGGTCATTGCTCACCCCTACCATGTATGGCTTTTTATATTAAAAAAATGGGGGTTTGGAACGGCTCCCAGACGATGTGGGATTCATTCCAAACCTCAACTTTAATGTAAAAAACTTGTCTTTCATAGTTTCTAGAACCCTAGCATGCATACGCATGCCCGTGTATGTGTACACATGCATAAAGCTCGCAGACACAGTCCGAGGCATACGTACGCATACACATGTCCGCACACGCATGCCCTATGGTTTCCATGGCCTTTATTTTCCAAAAATAATTTTATTTAGCTCATAAAAAAATTTATATTTTCCCTAAAAACTTTTCTCAAGTCAATTTGAATCTGACCGGACCCTAAACCAACCTTAGGCTTTAGAATTTTTCCATCATTGGGGAACGGAGGCCCGAGTCTTAAAGGGTACAAAATGCGGTGTCTACAGATGCCCCTCTTTTGATTCGTGAGCTCCACTAACGGAATCGAAAGAATAAGAGACAAAAAATTTTGTTTCAATGTACGGCTCTAACACAACCTATGCACACGTACACAACACGCATACATAGGGCGAGGTACAACTCTGCAAAGTCGCATGGGATTCGTATGTCCGAATTCCCACCTTTGTCACTAGGGAAGCGAGCAACGACAGGTTCACTATCCTATAACCCGTTTTTCCAATTGCAAGCAAAAGGCGAGTGACTCACTATCCTAAAGTCACTTGAAAAAGAAAAACAAACAAGGCTAACGGTAGCAACCATCAACCAAACAAACAAGGTGCTTTTACGAGATTAAAAGAATACATATTTGTAGTGTCCATCTAGGGGTCTTGCCTCAAATTTTTCCGAGTGGCTTACGCCTCTGGTAAGGGTGGCAAAATCTGACTCAACCCGCGAACCCGATACAACTAACCCATTTATAAACAGATCATGGGTTAAGGCTAAACAAGTTTGGGTCATATTCGGGTTGAGTTGACACGACTAACCCGTTTAATAAACGAGTCTTGTTTGTGTTCAACATGCGAACCCGTCTGATTCATTTGACCTGTTTAGCTTATAAAATTATTAGATATTTTGATAATATTGCTTAATTAATGGCTGTTTTTATATATTTATTACTATATTTATAGTTGTAATTGTATTTTAATTTTAGATATATGGAAATTGATAAAAATTATATAGGCTTGGTATGACCTATTAATCAAATAGATTATTAAATGGGTCATTTGTATTGACCTTTATATGAATTATTAATTAAACGAGTTAAATGTGTTGGGTCGGGTCAACCTATTTAATAAACAGGTCGTGTTCGAGTTAAGGATTCCCGACACATTTACTAAACAAGTCGAGTTCGGGTCAACCCATATAGCCGAATACATATGGCTCGACACGACACGAACCCAACCTGTGAACACGAATTGCCACCCCTAGCCTCTGGGTAGCACTTGTCTTCTATCTCAATCTCTACCTACTCTGATGAGGCTCTTGCCTCAAGGTGACCTTGGTCTCTACCTCTATCTCTACATCTTCTATTGTGCCTGCATATTCAATTCCTTCAAGATATGTGCACAAATTCAAGCTTGTATAGGATCTATGCTTGCATATTCAATTCCCTTGGGATATGTGCACAAGTTCTGTATTCTCTTTTTTCGACTAGTATGGGATCCGTGCCTGCATATTCAATTCCCGAAGGATATGTGCACAAGTTTTGTACTTTCTCTTCTAACTTGTATGGGATCTATGCCTGCATGTTCAATTCCCTCAAGATATGTGCACAAGTTCTGTACTTTCTCTTCTGGCTTGTATGGGATCCATGCCTATATATTCAATTCCCGGAGGATATGTGCATAAGTGGCCTTGGTGTTCTAACTTATAAGAAGGTCGAAAGATCTACTAAGGAGGATGATATGCTAAGGAGTGTGTCGGTGACCCATGGAGGAGTCTTCTTGGTAATTTTGACCTACGAGGAAGTCTTTGGTATGTGACCTATTGGGAAAAATAACTTTGTTGATGAGTGTGCTGGCGACCCACCAAGGAGCCTTCTTGATAGTTTTGACCTATGAGGAAGTCTTTGTTGGTGTGTAATCCACTGGGGATAAGATAACTCGCTAAGGAGTTTGTTGGTGACTTTGACCTACGAGGAAGTCGTTGATGGGGTGTAGTCTGCTAGGGAAAATTTTCTTCTTCTCTTTCATGACTCACTGGGGAACTTGTGTTGATTCCACTCACGAGGGAGTTTTATCAACTTAATGGGGAAATTTTTCTTCACAACTCTCAAGGGGGTTGCCTTTGTGCCTCGTACCCATGAAGGAGTCCTTCCATGATACTTGTACTTTCTTTGGGGATTTGGTTGATGGTCTTAACTCACGGGGGAGTTTCCTTAGTGATTTCCGATCCATTAAGGGATGTTCTTGATGCTTCCAATCCATTAGGAGTGTTTCGGGGGTCCTTGTGTCTTTTACCCGACTAAGGGTATTTTTGTCATTCTCGGATGCATTCTTGAATTTTCTTTTACACTTCCTACCTTCTGGGAACCCACTAGGGATAACTGGAATTTTTTTTTTTTACTAAACTACACATAGTTTAGTGGGGAGGCCTAAACTACATGTAGTTTAGCCACCAGATGCATTCCCACCTCTTCAAATTTTTCCAACATTTACCAATCATTTCTTTTCTTTTTCTTCTCATTTCTCTTCCTCTTCCTCATCTCTTCACATTCTCTATAACTCTCCAACTTCCATCCCTCTCTCTACAAATACTCTATGCCTCTCCCTCACTTCACCTCTCTCACAATCACAATCTGAAACTCTCTTTTTCTCCCACACTCTCTTTCTCCCTCAAACTCTCTCATCTCCATGGCACCCAAGTCCAAGAAGAGTTCATACATGATTTTCGGTGATGTGCTCAACCTCACCCGCTAGAATTGGGCTAGGAGGTTGAACGAGTCCCCTTTATTGACCCACAAGCCACATGACCATATCTCAAAGAGTGCATGGACCAAATTGGCAAGTTTTTCAAACTTTTCTCATTTTCGAGTTTTGCTTTGATTTTCCAATTTAATATGTTTTTGGACATGCAAATGCTTGGGTTTTTTTGTCGGATGGGTTTAGATGAAAACCTGACAGTTTAGGAGGGGTAGGGACATGTTTAGGATGACTTTTGATGGAAATGTGCTTGAAAATGTCAAAAAACACTTCTCTGCCTGGGTTCACATGTATACAGGTATCGGCTTGCGTACGCAGCTTGTATTCATGCGTGCGCATACTTTACTCATGCTTATGTAGGCTCTCTTCATGCGCACGAGTCCATGTTCTTGAGTTTACACGAACGCATGATCCAACTTGTGTATGCAAACACGGGCCTGTGTTTGCACGCCGGCACTCTAAATCCTATTTTGACTATTTTAGCTCCTTTTTCATTTATTTTCTCACCCGATTGCAATTTTAATGCTTTATTTTCATCCTTTTGCAAGCTTCACCTCCATTCTCAGGGAGGGGCAACAACAATCGTGTTGCTGCATGGTACAGGGTCTTGACCGAGGAGACCGGGGGTCACATACGCGTTGCGTACTCCAAACGCCCTAACAACAACCTTATAACCTAAAAAATAATGACTAAGTATTTTAATCAGGATTTTGATGTTTTTATGATATCTTACATTTCAATTCCAATTTGGGCTTGTGAATTGTCTTTTTCAAGGGAATTTCATGATATTTAAGATGGAGAAAATTTTATATTGATTGGATGGTCGAATTTTTGGCCAAATTTTTTACTAGTCTTGTTTAGGGTTAGTTAACATTGGTCAAAATTAGCAAAAATGGCAATTTTGGAATTTTGAACTCTTGGATCATCAAAATTATATATACAACATTTGATGGGGATAAATAGAACTTTTTCATGCAATTCATTATCTTTCTATGTTTAAAAATATGATTTTTAGCTTTTTAAGGCTTAAACTAGTATTTTAGCATGTAAATCGAGTCCGAACAAAACACAATATCAATAGTGGACACCAAGGTTTTTATCGGGCCCACCACCCATCCCTCAGGAGTGTCTTGGTGATGTGTGTATGACGTGTGTTCAATGTGTGACATTAAGGTGATGTGTGTGAGAGTGATATATTTGTTTTTATTTTTCTATTTTTTTAGGAATCGTCATAAACCATTGGCTTCTAAGGTGTGATTAGTTACTTTTATCTAATTTATTTTATTTTCTTAATTAACTATGGCATTTTCTAATCGCTTCTAAGCTAAAAGGAAGAAAAAATCTCGAACAAAAGAATTGGACTTAGAAGTTCGGTTACGTGTGAAGAAGGTGTTAGGCACCCCACAACACCTACATCTATCTTTAGGATAGTAACTTGTTTTAATTTATTCCTAGTGGATCACTATTTAGGAATATAACTAAGACACTTGGCACTTGTTTTTTTAGAAAGAAATTTTACTTATAAGTAGCATGTGTGAAAAAGATATGAGGGTAAACTACATAAATGGTCCCTATCTTTTACATCATATGTCAATTTGGTCCCCAACTTTTTAATTGTGTTAATTTGGTCCCCGACATTTCAATACCGTGTCATTTTGGTCCCTGCCATTATCCCTTGGATGGAAAAATTTGACGTGTCAAACAAAATAATAAAAAAATTAATTTACTTGCCACGTCAATCGCCAACTGTACAAGCACATCATATTAAAATTAAAAATAAATCAATTGTTGTTCTCACATGAGATTGGGCTTGGGGAAAAAATTATCTCTCATTCTCATGCTCATCTCTGTCCCTATTACTTAACTCTCTCGGCTAAAGTAGAAGTTACAAAAAACGACAACAAGGTTTAGCAATGAGGACCAACAACTAGGTTTTCTCATTAGCGATAGAAGGTTCAACACTCTCTCTCTCTCTCTCTCTCTCTCTCTCTCTCTCTCTCTCTCTCTCTCTCTCTCTCTCTCTCTCTCTCTCTCTCTCTCTCTCTCTCTCATTCTTGTCCAAAATATCAAAGATGAACATAAGCTAGTATTTGCTACAAATCATTTTGGAAACTCCAAGTAAAAGTTTTGAATCACATGAAAATTTATTAGAATTAAGAAAATGTAAAGATGTTTGTGGTGAAATAAAATCATATTACTTTCGTGGGAAAAGAAGGCTTGCTGAATATTAAGTAGAATTTGACAATGGACCATGTCTACCAAGTTATTTTTAGCCAATTCAACTAGCTATTTCAGATATGGGATTCAACTAGTGACATCCTAATATTGAAATTTTATGGAGCATATCGTGTTAACAATTAGCAATGTTGCAAATGATCGAAAGAAAGGCTCGATCGATCGAAGATCATGTTCTACAGAATTTTAATCAAGCCCAAAGCCCACGAAAACATTTACATTTTATTAAAATATCATTTTTTTTAATTATTTCACTTTCTTCATATACGACAACACCCATCCACTCTCTTTCTTCTTCCTCAATATACATGAAGAAAAAAATAGATATAAAATTAATAGTAACAGTGTAAATTTACACGATTATTGTAACAAATGTATTTTTACACAATTTTGCATAACCAAAAGTAGGTGAATTTTGGACTTGATTAGCTAAAATATAATTTTCTTTTTCTATTATACAAGCACTAATACTAGTGCTCTCACCTCTCACATCTTATTTGCTAGTTGGGAAAGAAGGATTCGCATTTTAGTTCTCATTCTTAAAAAAATTGTGTCATTAAATTACAAGATTCTTGATCATCTTGACTTAGAATTTAGAATTAAATCCTGCATTGTCATTCCCATTTTAGGATGAGATGTCGAAAGCATTAATGGCGCTATTCTCTGCATGTCCATTTGTGGATGAGATGTCCAGAGAGCTCTAATGACACTATTTCCTTCTTTGTCCATCTGTAGGTGAGGATAGGAATGAGATACAGCCAGCAGGCCCAGCACCTACCACTTAATCCCACATGCAAACCTATCGTGGGATCCATAACTCTGCATCTTCATTTTCAGAACTCATTTTTTTAAAGTCAAGAGTAAACCTTTTAAGGAACTCTCAAAGAAGAAACTTGGAGCCTTGGCATCCGCAATTGGGGGAACAAACAAAATCAATGCCTTTGATTATTCCTTTCTCTTTCTTTCTTCTTTTTATGATTTGAGTTCTTCCTTTCCAAGTCACTGGCCCCACTGAACTCCCAAGAGTAAAGGGTACGCCAATTCATTTTCGAATTGTATCCCTTCTAGGTTTAAATGTAGAAAAAGAAATTGTACCACATGAAAGGAAAATTACAATTGCAAAAATTAATATATCCACCTCAAAACTCCAATTAAGCTTTCATCAAACATCACGAAGAACCTACTAAGCATTATAAAATGTCTCTTCTCAATAAGAGAATCACATTCTTATCTTCAGATTAATAATAATAAAAACCAGAAACACCCACATAAACCTGTCTTTTGCTTTTATTTTGATTCTTCTACCATATCCTAAACAACTTGCCCCACTCTTACGCACACAGATATCTCCATCCAGGCAATGAAGTTGACCAACTCTATGTCAAATTGTTTGATTTCCAAAGCTTCACTTATAATCCAAGGTCGTCTAAATACTACTAGGGATGGTATCTCTCCTTCAAAGCAATGAGAGACTTCTTAGGAAGGAAATCCCAACTACCACTAAGGAAGGAACCCGAGAAAAGGGAGGACCAATTACACCAACAGGAGACTATATATTCCTTTCCTTTGAGTAAGTTCCAAGCCTTGTTGCCTGTTTTCTCTACTTTCAAGCCACCTCCCAAAGAGCAGTCCCCCCCTATGGAGAAACACCAATATGGCTTTGCATTAAGTTTCTCCATTGTTGTTTCCCTTGGTCTTGCTTCCTTCCTATCGTGTATAGCTGCTGAGTTAAAGAGAACAAAGGTAGTGGTTAACAAAGTCATTGGTTCACATGTGATGCATTTGTTTAATTTTTTTTTTTTTTTTTTTTTTTTTTATGTGAATGGTTTCGTATCTTTTTTGTGTGTTTTGTAGATCAAGGATATCAAGTTGGATGGAAAACTGTGTTATTTGCCAGGAAGTCATGCATTTGGGTTCGGAATTGCAGCCTTGGTCTGTTTGCTCATTGCTCAGATAATCGGCAATCTGATCATTTGCATGAATTCTTGTTCAAGGGAGGAGAGAAACGACTGCAAGACAAGAAGACCGAGGATTACCTCAATCCTCCTGTCAATTTCATGGTAGGTGATCAATCTTTGGCAAAACTGGCGTTTCTTTACAGTTTTCTAGTCATACATTGCTATCACATACTGTTCCAATGAACACAAATTTGACTCCTACGATACAGGTTACACCTGGTCAAAATGTCATACTTGAACGCTCAATGATTTTTCAAGCATTCTGGCAACCACCTTTGAATGCCATTACCTAATCAGATTTACCTTTTTCTTCTTTTTCCTGCATCCTTTAAACTACATGCCATATCCACATTCTTTTTCCTGCTACTTCCTATGAACTAAGAGTCACGTGATGTCAACTATGGAATGATGTGTTCTGTGATATGCTGCATGTAAGCAACTTGAAAGACTTTTTTATGATTAAAAAAATTCTAACAAGAACATGGACAGCTGGAGATGTCTCAGTTTCTTAATCTAATCTGAGATTCAGGCATCTAGAATAATAATAAACATTATAAAGAAACATGGTCAGAGTAGAAAATGTTGAATTAAACTAATCCATGCTGCAGGTTGAGCTTTGGAATTGCAGTTATATTAATGAGTGGAGCAATAAGCATGAGCAGAAGCCAGCCCTATGGGAAAGGATGGTTGGACGGCGAATGCTACCTAGTCAAAGACGGCACATATATTGGTTCAGCAATACTAGTGCTAATCACAATAGGTTCAACACTTGGCTCAGCCATCACAACAAAAAGGAAAAGCCAGACCGATAAAGGCCAAAAAATACATGCACAAGTAGGATGAAAAGACAGATAGTGGGAAATATGTGAGAAGATTTTAGAAAACAGAGGTGGATTTCTTCAGGGCAAACTAGGCAAGAGTTTGGGAGACACAGCAACGCCAAATGTAGCAGCAACACCAGCTAAAGAAGAATGTCTGACCTCTACCCCTTTGAAGCAACATTTTCTTTTTCATTTGTTCTCAGGGAAGAAAGGTGAATAAAAGCAATAACACGACCAACTGTAACCTGCCCCCGCACCCAATGTCAAAAGAAATAATTTCCATCGAAATGAAAGGAAGACTTCTTTCAAACGTATATCGTCAACGATGGAACCCAGTAGAAGGGGAAAAAATAGATATCTATTCTATTATGATACTTTATATTTTCCAATCACACGATTACATATGTGATAGTGAAACACTTTCTGTATCTATCAATTTGTAAGTAAAGAAGTTCAAATTAAAGCCCAAAAACTGAGTGACACAAAGTTCTTTTCTTGCAAAATGTTCCCTAAAGTAACAAAGAGTCAACAACCACATGTTATAAAGAAAATAATTCAATGATCTTCAGCTAATATTTTCTTAGGAATTCAATCATCTTTAATCAACTGTTTCCTGTTTGACAAGTGATATAAAAAATTAGAGAAAGGGCCACATCAAAAGCCACCAACTCGCCCAAGTTTGGAGGGCACAGGCTCGGCTCCTAAAGCTCAATTTTTATACATAGTTGCAGTGCAGGTAAAGGAACTATATAATATTCCACTGCAAGGACAATTTGGTCCGACTCCCAACTTGGTAAGCAATATTAATGCTAGTTACCGCAAAAATGAGTAAAGTGCACAATGACAACCTAGGCTAAAGTTCAGTTCTTTTAGTCCTCTCTAGTAGAGTTCAAGTAAGTGATTGCATTGCCATTGTAATCCTCTCTAATAGAGTTCAGGTAATTGCATTGCCATCATGAGGAAACCACACAAGGAATGACTCCAATGAGAAGGTTAAGCAATTATACAAAGGATATTTGTGGAGGCAGATGAGGATTTCAGAATAGAATATTTGAATCCAGAACCAAAGCTGGCACAGGAGGTTGTTTATTGAGTCTCTGTATTTATAGATAAGGGTTAAAATGAAATAATTTATTTTTTATTAATAAATACCATTCACAAATCACCTGACTAAATCATTTACCAAACACCCTTTTGTATACGTGACCAAGATTAAGGCACAAATCAATGCGCAAGTCTCTTGAATGTCACCTTAACGGCATTACCTCTACCTTAATCCCTCCAAACCACTGTCCGCATGGCAATCTCCACCTCTACCCTAATCCCTCCAAACTAATGTCCACATGGCAGTCTCCAAATGGCAACCTACATGTCTATGCCAAGGTGGAGTAAAGGCTTCAGCATTCTTCCAAGCCGCCTCAATCCAACCCACATTCCTAGGAGTTCTGGGCTCCAATTCAAGAGCATATGGTTTTTCCATTGCTGGTTCCTCCAAGCAAGGCTCAGGGTGCTTCATGGTAAAACCAAGGCAGTACCTTCTAAAAAGGCATGTGCCCTTGCTGCCACTTAGTAATCCTCTATATACAGTAACCACATTATTGACTCTTAACATCAAACAAAAACCGATACATTATCAAATATTCCAACATCAAATTCAGATATTTTTGTAAAAGGTAAGTTTAACACAACATATTGACGTAGCAATCATAAATCCACCCATGCTTGACCCAACCTAATCCCTCCAATTGCCAACTCCAATCAAAGAATGAAGTGCTGGAGATTAGGATATCCTGTCAACACATTGTGTAATGCTGAAGGACATGTGAGGTATGTTAAGTTCCAGGATTTAGGCCAAAACAATAGCCCATGAAAGGGAACACTACTACATCCTACTCGACAGAAATTTCCATTGACAATCCAGAGCTTATTTTTTTCTTCCTTTTCTTTCTTTGCGTTTTATACCTTTTGTTGTTTATAGAAGTAACCCATACAGGAAACAGTTGACTAATAGGAATCTGCGAATGAGAAACAAGTGGTAAACCTTCCAATATAACAAAGAGGAAGTTTAAGAAGCATCTCATGCTTAAGCCCCTCAACTCAAAAGGACAGTATATGGTTTATCACATATAATTGGGTAAGCAGGCAACCTAGGCTTCCACAATTCACTCAATTTTGATCTGAGAATTGCTACAGAGTAAATATATCGACCACTGTAAGTATTAATTCATTACATAGAATCTTAAGATGGCACCAGCCAAAAAATAACAATGGATTAATTACCATGTCATAAAACTGGAAGAGAAGAAAAATAAAAACCTACACATGCAAAAAATACACTCATTTCAAATGGATGCTTAATGACAAGTGTTATAAGACTAAAGGACAGCAGTTAAGCTCCATAAACCTTGGAATTTGGGTTCCTCTAATCAAGTTGATGCAATTCTAAATATGATTGAGGGAATATAAGAGTTTATGAAAGGAAAACAGAGAGCAAGTTAAAGCTATTAAATTAGCAATAACATCCCAACTCAATCCCTAAAAGAAAGAGGGAGAAAAGGCACAAACCTTGGCAGAAAGTTTATTGATTCTCCACCAAAAAAAAAAATCATGTCATTAATCCTTAAATAAGACAAAGAATGTTGCCCTAACTAAGACACGACCACAACCATTAATTTAGATTAAATATTATGTCTAAAACTGTCCTATCAGTGGTTGCATGCTTATTCAAAAAGACACATAACAAATTCAAAAGTCACACCATTTACTAAACAAAAACTTTAACAAAAATACTAAATTTAAAAATAAAAATACTTAAAGAAACAAACTTAATCCTAAGAACTTTCTTTTAACATGCTGCACATCACAAGTGTGCAAAGGCAAACAGTAATTTAACTCTGTAGTTAAAATGCGCTTATAGCTCAAAGCCTCAAGGTTTGCACTTTGATCAACCAGAGCGAAGCTTGTTTAATAAAGCACACCTCATGCATACCTTTTTGGTGCTTTTTGAAGAAACATAATGCATGCCTAGGTGCACTTTTTTTTCTTTCTTTTTTTTGATAAAAAATATATAAATCGTTAAAATTAACCCCTTTATCTTGATGAGAATGATATGGACAATTGATTTATACAAAACCTATTCTTAGGTGTTGTACTACATAAAAATAATTTAGTTTCAAAAAACACGAACAAGGCTATTTTACCATTCTTGTGCTTATTGGCCTTTGCCTTTTTGATATATTTTGATTGAAACATGCATTTTCTTGATTTTTATCATAGGTGCCACAGCTATGTATTTTTATATGGCATAAGAAAATTATATAAAATGTTAAATTTAAACATTATAAGACTAGATTATTATTATATTGTCCGTTCATTATTGTTTTCAAACTTACTATATAAAGATTTTAAGGAATTGAAATAACTTTGAGAAAATTTGATTTCATAAACTTTGTGCAATTTCACTATCCATTTGAGCTAACAGGCAAAATATATTGTTATTTTTAGTTTATTAACTTTTTTCAATTTTATGCTATGAATCCTTTTATTAGAAGTTATTGTAAATTATATTTGAAAAGGTATGTTTTACTTCAATCAGGCATTTACGCTTTGCGCCTAGGCTCCAAAAGGACCATGCGGATAAGTGCACTTTATGCTTTTATCAACACTGGACTTGATTAAAAATTACAGTGCAAAGTCTACAAACAATAACTTGAGAGAGGGAACTTTAGATATGAATGTTTAATTGAAAGATCCATGATTGTGTTCACACAAACACATAAGCAATGATATCATAATTGTTGTTCCTATTCATGAATGTGAACACCATTAAAATGTGTTGGGAAAATAGAGAAGACAACTAAAAAAAGAAGAAGAGAAAAAAACAATGACAACAAAGAATAGAGGAAAACAAAGGGTTAAGGTTACTATAACTATTTCAGCGTGTGATTTCCTCCATGACCAATTTGTTCATTGATAACATTGCTTAAAAAAGAAAAATGTGAGAGGCCAGCTCATGGGCATAAAAATAACATGAACCAGCAATAATTGCTAATACTGATAGTTCCTACCAAGTCTCTCAAAATGAAAACCCCAATATAAGGTGCTCACATCATTTACCTTGAGATTCATTGCTTATAAAGCCAATGGACAGCAATGAGGTTTATAAAAGAAAAGGGACTGACTGACAGACAGAACCATGTTGGATAGAAGCAACCATGGACCTTCGGATAAAATTGAGGTCCAGATACCATTAGAAAGGCATGTTATCACCGTGCCTCCTTCCACCATAACCATGTCCCCTTCCCCAGTTATATGAGCTCCGGTAATTGTCACCATGTCCAGCAGCATAACCACCATAACCTAGATTAGGTCTCTGTTGGATATTGCCAAATGTCTGCAAGAGTAACAGAAATTCAGTGACATCCATGACTACTTTTATTTCTTGGCAAAAGTTCATGCCTCATGATTTCAATTCTCAGATTTAGAAATGATACAAATAAGTTGGCAAACCTCAGTATCCTGCTTGATTCGCTCAGAGAACCTGTTCTGTCCGTTCCTTGCACCACGGGCAAGCGAATTACAAGAAATTGTATCAAAGAACTCATCCTTATCATATGCAGGCTGCACAGAGGGGGAAAGGAAAAGGCATGCATTTAAGTATTAACATGACTATATGCGCTAGACAAGGATAACCATAAAAACTACAGTCATGTTGTTTGTTAAAAGAAGAAAACACACAATTTTAAATAAAATTATAAAAATAAAAAATCTGACTCCTGTTTATAGAAATGTTGCAAGTCCAACCTTGGGATTAGGTATTAAGCCATGACCTTCTCTATCCCCCAAGCTTTGACCAGTTGTAAAGCCCTGAACTCCCCCTGTTTTATCCTTACCCTTTCCAAGATAACCCCATACTTCATCTTTTTTAAACTTTTCATTCATGGCTGTAAAATCGAACTCTTCTGTGAATTGTGTAGGCGAATACTGAGGCTGCAAAAAATCAGCAACACAACAATTGGAAATTTCAAAAAATAGCGCAATGGGCATACATACTTCCCATAGAGACTAAATAAAACTGTGAAAATACACAAGCATCACACCCCAACCAAGTAGACCGATCTACTTTCTGTACACAGAAAAGAGTGCAATGAATATATGAATATGAATATATATATATATATATATATATATATATCCAAACACACAAGCCAATGTACACAAACATGCTCCAAACACCAACCTAAAGAGCCAAGTAGGCAACCTATTTTCATGCCCAAACAAGGGCATGAATCCACATGAATGCCAACTGCAAGACAGATAGATGATCGAGAGATCATAGTCACCAGATGCACATAATGTTAGTTACAACGACACTGCATTTCAATGGAACACATCAAACCCACACCAGTGAAAAACAAATAAAGAGATAAATAAGTTACATACTCTGCATGCACATGAATACCAACTGTAGAATAGTACAAAGACCAATAATCGAAATATTTGTTGACACATAAAAACACATACATAACATACCAATCTACCTAGACACTTCTTAAACAAATATCTTTATCATACTTTCATGACTCCTAATCAAGCTTCAACAACAACAAAGTCTTAGTCCCAAACTTTTAGGATTAGCTACGAATACTCAACAGATTACTTTAGGGTTGGCCACATGTAATCTTTTCCTCCATTATATATCTAAAGTCACACTCTCTGTTACTTCCTTAATTGATGTGTCCTTTTGTATTGATTCTACTAATGTTATTTTTGGCCTTCTTGACCTCTACCTTTTTTCGATCCCTCAACTTCGATCAACTCATTCTTTCTTACCGGTTCATTAATTGCTCTCCTCTTAACATGACCAAACTATCTCAAGCAAATCTCCTTCATCTTTTCATCAATAGGGGTGATGGAGGAAAAATGGTGAAAAGGAAAGATGTTTTAGAAAGCTAAGTTGCTTAGAGAAAAGAAAGAATAAACTAGCTCTTCAAGAGACACTCTTGAAATAATACCTCATAGGTAGAGATTTCTTGGATTCAAATTCAACTAGTTACCATGAGGGCAGCCTTGCTTATTTATAGATACATAAGCAAGCTGCTGATTGGCTAGAAAGTTAGTTACAAGAACCTACCATGTGGCTGTCATGTGATTGGCCAAATTCTAACAAACATCTCTAACTAACTGATAGCACTTATCACTAACAATCTATCAACTAACTAATTTTCTATTACAAGTGAAATGAACTATTTATCATACAACATAAACACTAGTAAACAACTATTTATCATACAACATAAACACTAGTTCCACCCTGAGTGTGCATGATGCGGACAATACCCCAGGTAAAAATGAACAAACTTTTAAAGGGCAGGAGCTTTCTCTCAATAGAATAAGGCCGGATTTGTACAAATTTTATTTTAAAATGTCATTAGATGGGCCATCGAATATTCTAGACTTCTTGAATTTTTGTATTTGTAAATGTTATTTGGGGCATAATTTTTCATATACAACCAGTATATCAAAGTTCCTCCCTTTGTTTTTAAATTATTGCAAAATCTTTACTTATCAAAAAAAAATCCTAATCAATCCAGTAAACAAAACCGCATTAAAACAAGCAGAAACCAAGAAAATTAGATTCAAGCATGATGAATGCTAAAAATACTATTAATAATGTCTCAGCAAATAAAAAGCACCCCCTAAATTGTTTTGCATAATATTTCCCCAACATAATAGATTAAAACAGATTACAGATTAAATGGTACAAGATGCAATAGTAACAAGAAAATATCCTAAAAAATGGGAATTATAATTTTTGGACCCAGCATCCCCCCCTCCCCACAAAAAATAAATAAAAAGATAATTTTACCTGTCTTGTAGAAGTTGGCAATGGCAAAAGAGGTGCTTGAGATACTGGAATAGGAAATGATGATGAAGAATAAGATGATGTCGGAATTGGAGCACTCATATCAGTCTGAACAGGGTAGAGTTTCTGCATGGAAGAAAGCGCATGTGGTCTAGACTGTGCTAACTGATCTGGAGTTAACAATGGTGGAGGAGGTGTTAGCAAGGGGCCTGAAGAATCCGCAAATGAAGATGGATAAGACATGGACTGGACAGGGAGAACCGATTGTGAGTCAGACACAGCTTTACCAACAATTTGGTTTTCACTGGTGTTTAAGTCTTCACGAGACAAAGGAAATGAAGACACAGTTGATCTGTTAGCAGTTAAAGATTCAGAATGTGGTAAGGATGATTTTGTGGACAAGAAGGACGGAATATCAAGAGAAGTAGAAGACTGTACTGGACTAGTAGAGGGTAAGTATTTTGGATGTACAGAAGCAGAAGCAATATATGAAGATACAGGGCTACCAAATTCTGATGTATTCGGCAAGCTCAGGGTTGTAGGTGTCTGAATTTCAGGAGTCTGCCACTGACCCTGCATTGTCAAGGGAAATGATCCAGTTGATGGGGGTTGAAAAGGAATAGGTTGCTGTGAAGCATGAGATATACCACCCGATGTTCCGTTGTACCCTTGCCAATACATTGGCATAGAAGAAGATGGAGAACCAACAAGTTGTGTAGCAGGTTGGGATACAGATTGATATGAAGGCAGTACTCCAGTATAGGTTCTGCTTGTCAAAGCAGGGGTATCTTGCCATCGAGTTGATTCTGTCAAGGTTTTACCACCAACAGAAGCAAAAGGTGGAGAATTCAAATGCACCCCAGCATAGTGTGACTGCAAAAATAAAACAAAACAGATATGTAGGTGAACTTGATTTTTCTGAATGACACTTCAAATTTTGAATTTCAAATCCCAGAATGTCAATACCTGGATGATAGCAGGATCATTGTGAATCTGCTCTTCTGTTTGGACAGGTGGGGAGGCTTTAACTTGCAAGTCCTAAATAGTAAATATTCATAAGGATTTTTCTTTTATGAATAATAAAATTTTATTAAAATAAAGAAAATGGGCAAAATCATAGTCCACAGGACATTTACAAGAAAAATGCAACCAAAAAACTATGATGTAAAACTGCAAACATCTAAAATTTCCAGCAACAAGGAGCAATAAACACTAAAACAAGTGGAAAACTAACATATTTAACATGCCCACAATTTTAGAAGACTACCAAAACAAGTATTTAGTAAAGAATCATATAGCTGCAACAGCAATTATAGAAGATTACCAAAAGTATTTCATAAGAATCATATAGAAGCAACATCAACTTATCATCCTAGCTCCTCAACAAAAATACAAAAAAAGAATGAGTATGTCTGAGAGAGAGAGAGAGAGAGAGGGTACATATATAGTCAAAGGCAATGATAATGCAACCAAATATTGGGTGTTTGCATTCTTCTTTTTAAGCTTAGGGAAAATTATGTTTTAAACCCTATAATTTAAGGGTGTAACAAATTAAATCCTATAGTTTTAAAAGTAATAAATTAAACCCCAATGTTCCAAAAAGTAACAAATGAATCCTTATAGTTTCAGAAAAATGAAAAAGTAAACCCTGAGATTTCAAAAAATAACAAATTAAACCCTCAGCCAATTCTAAATTCCAAACGCAATGAAATTTTATTTAAATGGTTGAAGATATTTGATTAGGTTATTAAGTAAAGCGAAAAAAGGAAACATTATATACCATAGCTCTTAGTTACTGAAAACATCCATATTTGTTCTAAGAATCAAGACACAAGGATATTTAAATAATAGCTATATTTTCAAAAAAATAAAAGAAGGGTGGGGGGGTGCTTGTAGAAAACCATGAAACACCTCAAAATGAGAAAAGGAAGCATACTAAGAATGGAAAATAAGTTGCTCTCACTTACTTTAATGTCACTTGCTCGGAAAAGAATGTATTCATACACCTTATCACCTGGTGGAATTTGCGGGCTGTCTTTCCTTCGCCCCTCTGTTCCAAAAGACCTAACTGCAAGATCACAAAAGGCTATTTTTTTGTTATTCTTTTCCATTAATGTAACAGCCAAGCTCGAATTTATATAACCCCCAACGTTTTAGGATGAGTGCCGTACTTTTTTGTTGAACTTTAAGTATTTCACCTACCCTTATTATCTTCTTTTCTATTTTTGGATTAGTAAATAAAATAGTATTATTAAGTATAAGAGGATAACCTCAAGTACAAAGACTTTATAAAAGAGATTATCCAAAAAATTACACTATGTAGTTTAACAAAACAAGAAAACCCATAAATGTAGAATAAGGAAAAGAACTCGAAGACTCAAAGTAGTCATCCTATCGATTAACAACCATAAAAACTTCAGCATTTTGTAGAGATCTCCACTCCATTTTTTTTTTTATAGGAAAGATCTCCACTCCATTGAAAGTACAATTGACCTTGGACTGCAATTTATTATCCATAGTTGTTTCAATATCATCACTCTTGGAAGGAAACAAATATAGATAACATGAGGCCTTCGCCAAACACGTGACCCCACAAAGAAACGGTGACTTCAACATAGATTGGAAGCATTATAAGCTATGCAAAGAAATTAAGTTTCAGAGATTTTCCATGACTAAAATCAGCTCTTTTTTCTTACTTGGGCAGAAAATTTTTAACAAAAATACCCTTTCCCCGCACTTGGTTGAGGGAATTCAATATGCCCCCCGCATTTGCATCCCCAAATGGAATACCTAGAAACTTGAATGCCACAGAATATAATTTTTCCGCATTTGATTCGAATACAAATTTGACAAAATTCTCGAGAAATTTACTAACATGTTAGATTTATCAATCGAAATATTATAGGAACTGATTTTATTAATTAAAAAAACAAAAAAAAACAAAACTCCATACAATCTCATTTTGTGAAAACATTATAGTGACATTATATTCACACAATTATTCTCAAAAATTAAGACCACCGGCTATCAAATGCACGCCAACAAACTATGCATGAGTAGTCTAATGTTCAATTGTGGTATCTCCACCATGTCGCATCCTAATTCTTCAAAGAACAGACATGCTTCATAGGTTTTTGGCAATGTCCATTGTTGTTCTTCATTTGTCGATTCTATAATTTTATTTACGAGAATCTTTTGAAACTGTGGACAACTCTCTACACCTAGGGTTAACAAAAATCCCAAACTACTTGTCAAAAAGAAACAAGAACAGAGGCAACAAAAAAAAAAAAAAAAAACACAAACCCTAATTTAGAAGAAACAGTTGGGAATTAATAAAGGTAAAGTATCGTACCGTTGTTGAGGCCAATGGTGGAATCGTTGACGTTGAGGAAGGAGAGGAGTCCTTCGTAGCGAATATCGGACTTGGAAATCAGGCTTATGAAGCTTCCTATGTACGATTCCGCCGCCGCCGCCGCCGAACTCGAAGAAGACGAAGCGTCTTTGGCAGCAGCGGTTTCAGTCGCCATTGTAGTTGTGGTGGTTATGTGTGACGATCAAGATTCAAACAAGTACCTAATAATCCACAGAGAGAAAATATATATATATACTACAAGCTGATATGAATATGAATTCTCTCTTCTGAACTCAGTTGCTGTTTTGTTTTCTGTCTCAACACAGTTTTCTTTTGGTTTGCTTTGCTTTGCTTTTTTGCGTTTCAGTTTCGGTTTGTTTCTCCTTTTTAAAGAGGAAAGTGCTTTGCTTTCAAAAAAAAAGAGGAAAGTGCTTTTAATTTTACTGGTGTGTTTTTTTTTTTTTTTTTTTTTTTTTTGGGGGATGGTCACAACCCACAATAAAGGAATGTTATTTACAAAATATTTTCGTAATAAATTATAAAGTAGAGGTTATTATTTTTGGATAAAAAAATAATTTTATTGGTAAATATAAATTAAAATTAATAATAATTTATTATTTTTTGTGAAAATGTTCTAGGCACTTGTTTTGTTTAAAACAATTAAATAAAACAATATTGATAAATAAAAAAACAATATTTTCCAAAAAAATAAATAAACACTAAATTTTTTTTTTGTCTTTGAATTAGGTATAAATTTAGATTTTATCCCTAAACTTTAAATTGTTATTTTTTTTTGTCCCTAAGCTATCCAAAATGTTATACTTTCTATTTTTAAACTTTAAAAAAATTAATCTTAAACTAACAAAAAAATGTTTTTTTATCCTTATTGGGCCCGTAAAATGTGAAAAAATGTTATTAAAAAATCTGTATGATGAAAAATGAAATTCATGCAAAATTTATAAACAAAAATAATATTTTAACCTAGAAAAATGCAGGATGCCAAATTTTTTTCACTCTTTTTTTTTTATCTGATTATATAAGATAAAGAAGTTCTAATAAAGCAAACTTATTAGCATACACTTCGAAGCGAAGGAAAGCTCCCCGTCAAAAGTAGGAGAAGAAAAAGGTTACAAAGTCTTGTTAAGTGTTGGCATCTTATCTTGCAATTTGCACCAGCACAATTATTTGATGATTCGCTGAAGACATACTTCATCGGCTTTGGCTGAACTTGCCCAATAAGTTATAAGATACTTATAAAAGTTGTCCAAGATCACCTACAGCAGTGGAGTTATTTTAACATTTTAATTTATTAGAGCATCTACAGCAGTGAAGGTAAAAATATAGTTATTTGGCATCACAAAAAATTATTTTATCTACTCACATATCGCACAAAAGTGGATCTATTTTAGCTTTCAACACAATAAAATAATATAAACATCACAATAAAATAATATATCTAGTACAATAAAATAATATATCCATACAAACTTCCCAGATTTACTTAGAGTTTCTTGGTAGCCAAACATAGCAACCCACACCCAACACAGCACAAACATCCACCACCACCACTAGTCCACAGCATGAAGAAAAAAAAAAAAAAAAAAAAAAAAAACAAAACAAAAACAAAAACAAAACCCAAATCCTCAATCTTTTTCCTCAATCCAAACCAAACAAAATCACCAAGAAGAGACAAACCAAAGACAAATTAGAGACAAACCCCCGCGTCGATCTCGCCTACATTGTCAATATCCTCGCCGATGCTTTGGTTTCCGATCACACTACATCTCTCTCTCGGCTTCGATCTCATCACTCTACCCATAGGTCCGAGGCAAATGGCGGATCGGCAACGGGTTTGAGGTAGATGGCGAATAGGCGGCGTGGGTCTAAGACCCGATCACCGCTTAGGGACGATTGGTGGGTTAGTGACGTCAAGATTCAATGGCAACGACATTGACGATGAGTCGAGTCGGCGACGGTAAACAAAGAGGTGAGAGTTTGAGAGAGTGAGCTTGATGAGAGAGTTTTAAAAGATGAGAGCTTGAGCTTGAGCTTTAGATGAGATGAGAGTGACATTGAGAGAGAGCACGGTGAGAATAAAAGAAAGTAAAAAAATGAACCAAGCTATATTATTTTAATTCGGGCTGAATAAATTTTTTTTTTTTTTTTTTTTTCTCTCACTACAAAGTGCACATCCATAGATAGATGTGCATTGTAGTAATAAAACTAAAAAAAATAGGTTTAACTCCACTATTGTATGCTTATTTTTGTGTTTTGATGGAGCTAAAATAACTATATAGCTTTTTAGCTCCTTTGCTACAAGTGCTCTAAGAGCATTAATATTGATGGTGCTAAAAAGTTTTTTTTTTTTTTTTTTTTTTTGAGAGAGTTTTTTGCGTATTAATAGCTCTTTATTATCAGACCAAGACACCAATCAGTTTTTGGTGTAGGCGGGGATTGAACCCCGGATCTCTTATACAACCATTGGAGACTTTACCAGTTGAGCTAACTGGAACCCACTGGTGCTAAAAAGTTAAATTGCTATTGTTAACACCACGAACTACAAAATTGGGGCTGCATTAGTGGAGCTAAAGCAATAATTTTTTGCTTCTTAGCTACAGTGCATAGCTCAGAGTTTGAAAAGTTAAAAATAAAAATAAACATTATTTTATTTGTGTTCACACTAGATCATATTATTTAACTAGTTTCTTTTCTTTTCTTTTTTCTTTTTCTCCTCATTTCTCATTTCTTCCCATTGCAAGCTCCGCTCTTCTTACACTCTTCACTTCTCCCACTCTTCCCTCAATTTTTCTCTCTTCCTCCACCTTATCGACCCATCTCACCTACTCGACTCCAACCCACCTTTTCCTCCACTCATCGCCGACCCAAGCCCATGCCTAGCACTGACCCTCACTCTCTTCGTTCTCCGCCCCTCTCTTTCTCTGCTATCTCATGCCTCTCTCACTTACGGCATTTGCCATAGGAAACGGCGTTCGTCGTGGGTTCTTTGTGTTCAACATGGGTAGCAAGTTTGGCTGAGTTTGTGTGGTTAGTGGTGGATTTTGGTCATGGCGGTGGGTTTGTGGGGTTTCGGGTTTGGCTAGGTTTCGATGGATTGTGGTTGTTTGTTGGATTTCTACGGTGGATTGTGGTTGTTTGGTGGATTTCTGCAGGTTTGAATGGGTTTCAAGTTTGGTTTTTGTGGGTTTGTGTTTGTGTTTTCCGATCTGTTGTGGGTTGTGGGTTAAGATCGTGGGTTTGTGTTTTTGTTGGCTTTTTGGTTCTTCTTCCTATAGGAGTTTCACACTTGTGATGGTGGTGGTGGTGTCATGAGTGCTTGAAGAAATTTCACACTTGTGGTAGTGGTGGTGGTGGCGGTGGCGGTGTGAGGGCTGTGGATTGAAAAGACAGAGAGAGAGATAGAGAAGAAGAGAGAAAAAATAATAATAAATAAATGAATTGTTTATTGTAGTAGATATAAAATTTAATTGTATTGTTTATATTATTTTATTACATTGAAAGTTAAAATAAAACTACTAATGTTAGGTGTTTTATAAAGTGAGGTGGTAAAATAGATAAAATAGATTTTGTGATATCAAATTGCTAATTTTATAACTCCACCAACGTGGATGCTCTAATATACTCAATATCAAAAGTTCTATTTTAGCATACAATATATTAAAATAATACAAACAATTTCTACCCAATACACCCACAAACGCCATTCCACAACCACAAAACAACCTCAAAGAGTTACACCCAAACCCATAATTGCAAAATAGCCATGCCCTGACTAAATGCCCATTTCACATAAAAGCCACCAACCATTCCACAATCACACTACCACCAACCACAACTCTACCGAAATCTAGCCACAACAAAAACCCACCACACAAAAAACCCACCAGTGAACTTAGTGACCTACAACAATGATCAACCCAACCACAACATCGTCAACCACAACCACCTAGCAAAAAGACCAAGTACAACTAGCTACAACCGCAACCCACCACCACCGCCACCCACTCCTACAACCCACAAAACCCACCGATCTCAACAACTCGTAACCCATGAACCCATAACACTAATTCTAAATCTCAACAACCACCGCACGCCAACACTACACCCCAATCTCTACCACCATTGCATGCTCAAGTTGTCACCAATCTCAACACCATTGCTAATATGGAGCATAAAACAAAGATGCCCTTGGTGGCAACACGATGGTGAGAGGTGGAATAGAGAGAGAGAGAGAGATGGAGCAAAAATGTGAGATAGAGATGGAGCGAGAGGAGAGGAGAAAAAGAGAGAGGGGCAGGAGAAAGACAAAGAAGAGAACCGAATAAAATAATATTATTTCTGTATAACTCTAGCTACGATAAACTACTATGAATCTGTTTTGGAATCCACTTATTTTATTGAAATCGAAAACTTTTTTTTTGAAGTATTGTAGATAAAAGTAAAAGTTAATTGAAATACTACAATAGGATCTATGAATAGTACAAAAAAGTGCAGTGGGGCTCATAAATAGAAGCAAAAATAAGCTGGCTTTTTTATTTTTGCCAAACACACACTATATATGATAGTTTCTTGTAACTAAAGTTGTATTTGGCGTTGGCTTAAAAAATCAGCTTTTTTACTATTTAGCTATTTTTGCTATTATTCATCTTATTTTTTATACTATTCATGGGTCCCATTGTACTTTTTGGTACTATTCATGAGTCTCACTATATTATTTCAGCTACCTTTTAGCTTTATCTACAGTATTTTCAAAAAAAGTTTTCAATTTCAACTAAATAAGTTGTTCCCAAACAAATTCTAAGCGTTAAAAATTTGTAAGCTTAGCACCTTTGTTGTTGTGGGTTTTTTTTTTTTGGGTGCTAAAATAGCTTTTTAGCTATTTTAGCATATTTGATGTGAACGCTCTAAATAGTAGGAAATTCTTATGATTTATCACACTTGCAAGTTTGAGAATTGTGAGTTCAAGTAGTGGCAAGTAGGGGTGAGCAGAAAGTCATTGACATCGATCGACCAGCAGACCGATCGTCCCGCACCGCCACTATAACTAACCGATGAAGCCGATGTCGGCGATTGAAGCGCGAAGGGAGTTCTGATGCCGGTGCAATGTAGTCACCGGAGCTAGAAATCCGAAACCGATATATGTTGAACCGAACCTGATACTAGTATATTGTTCAATTCGTTCTCCCCAAGTTTGGATATGGTGTCGTTTTACAGGTTCTGATTTTATTTTTATTTTTTAATAAAACGTCGTCGTATGGGTGTTATTAAAACAAAAAGGGTTAATTACACATAACCCACCTGTGGTTAGGGCGAAAATCACTTTACCTACTCGTGGTTTGAAAAGTATCACTTAACCCACCTGTGGTATGTTTAGTCAATCTCGTAACCCACCTCAAGCCCACCGTTACAAAAACACCTCTTAACACCAAAACACAACATAACGCGAATCAAAACACCCAAAACTCAGAAACTTTTCAAGAGAAAGACTTGTGGTGAGATCAACGTGTTTTTCGTGGTTTTATATCTCTTTTTCGATTTGTCCCTAGGTGGTTTCATCTCATCACGATGGTTACGGCTCTCCATAAGTGGTTACAAATTTTCTCGCCATTAATGAGTTTGGCTCTCCATTTTGGTGGTTTTATGTCACCATTTGTGGGTTTTGTTGGTTTTTGCATTTGGGTGTGCTTTATTTTATTTTTTTTTATTGGGTTCACAATAAGAGAAAAGAAAGATAGAAGTTTTCCCCATTGCCTCCCTCAACCCTTTGGCTAACTCCTCGAATTTAAAAAAAAAAAAAAAAAATGGGTGTTAGCCACCCGACCCACCAAAACAGAAACTAGAAAATGATCAAAACCCGTTGCCCAAATTGCATTTTGCCCAAATTCTGCTAGGTTTTAGAATTCTACCCCTAGAATAAATACGAAACCCATTCAACCGGGTTTTGAATTCGAGTGGAATCGAAAAATCCTTGAGAAAACCCCATGAAACTAGGGATTTCTCGGGTGAGTGATGCTGAAAAAGAGATATAAAAACCACGAAGAACACGTTGATCTCACCACAAGTCTCTTTGAAAAGTTTACGAGTTTTGGGTGTTTTTATTCGCGTTATGTTGTGTTTTGGTGTTAAGAGGTGTTTTTGTAACGGCTGGGCTTGAGGTGGGTTACGGAGATTGACGGAAACATACCACAAGTGGGTTAAGTGAAACTTTTCAAATCACGGGTAGGCAAAGTGAAGCCTAACCACAACATTATCCCAAACAAAAAACAAAAGCAAAATGATTTGTTTTTGTGTTTTGTCTTCATGATTTGTCTTCATTAATTTGTCTTCAAAATCCTTTTTCCTTTTCATTTGTTTGGGAAAGCATGAATGATTATCTTAACTGGGTTTTATGATTTTTTTTTAGCAAACCAACGGTAAGCCACCAACAACCCTTTCTCCAATATAAATGATTTGTCTTTGTGTTTTTTATATGATTTGTCTTCATGTTTTTTCCTTTTCATTTGTTTGGGAAAGCATGAATGATTATTTTATATTTTTTTTTTTTTTTTAACGAAGTTGGTTTGATTAAGTTAAGGTTGTGATTTTTATATAAGACTTTAACAGTGGAAAGACTATTATAAAAGTCTAATACTTAGCCCCCAAAAAAATAAAAAATAAAAAATGCTATACTCTAATATGTCTTCTTGTCTTTAATAAATTAATATGTCTTAGGGTTATAACTAACTTACTTTAATATGTCTTAACTAACTTACTTTAGTCCCACTTACTTTAATATGTCTTAACTAACTTACTTTAATATGTCTTAAGTAACCTACTTTAATATTTCTTAACTAACTTACTTGAATATGTCTTAGACTCGGTGTGTCACAGTTTACTAAGTACTACTAACCTTTTTTTTTTCTCCAGCATTTTAACTTTTGAGGGAGACAGAGATTGAGAGAGTTTTTGCTTTCAATCATTCACGAGAGGTAATCACTAATCACTCACTATATTCAACATTTTGATTTTAAATTTTTAGTACTTAGTAACAACTGTTTTAAGTTTATATATATAAAATTAGCTTTTATTTTATATTTTTTCAATATAAATATAAAATAAAAGCTAATTCTCTAGTTCTCAATTGTTGTTAATATTAGTGACATGAATTGTTGAGTAATGACTAATGATTGTTAGTCTGTTATTGTTATCTTGTTATAACTAAACCGATTAGTTATTGCTATTATTGGATCTAGTTGTGACATTCATTGATTGAGAGTGAGCTATTTGATATTGTATTTGCTGAAAAAAATTATAATTTGACATTTTTGTGGAAATTTTGTTTTTTTGTTGGTTGGAATTTTTTTATTAGATGGATGTTGATGCTCCACCTGGATTTGGTGCCCCTAGGGACCCTAACCGACCTAAACTTGCAGCACCAATTGGACTTGGTGCATCACTTTCCCCACTATCACCTAAACAAGGTGGTAAGAACCCGTCTATAGTATGACAACACTTCATTAAGTTGGTTGGTCCTGATCCCAAGAATCTTAGGTCTGAATGCAAGTATTGTAAAAATCAATATAAATGTCATGGTAAGAAAAATGGTACTTTGAGCATGTTGCAACACATGAAAGTGTATAAGAAGGGGCCTTTTTCCAAAGATGATAAGCAAAAAACTTTGTCTTTCCAAGCCAAAAGAGAAGGGGAAAGTGGTTCAAATATGTTAGTAGTTGCAAATTATAGTGAAGAGAGGATAAGGTTGGCGTTGGCAAGGATGATCATTATTGATGAATTGCCTTTTAAATTTGTGGAGCGTCAAGACTTTCAAGAATTTATGAAAATAGTTGAGCATAAGTTTCCTATTCCCCATCGCATTACCATTGCAAGGGCTTGTATGGAGATTTATTATAGTGAGGTGGATATTATGAGAAGGGTTTTTGTTGGGCAATGAGCTTGTGTGACAATGGATACTTGGACATCCATACAAAACTTGAACTACATGGTAGTCACTACACACTTCATTGATGAGGATTGGACTTACCAAAAGAAAATCTTGAACTTTTACCTTATAACTAATCACAAAGGGAACACCATAGGTAGAACGGTTGAGTCATGTTTGTTGAAGTGGGGTATAGATCGGTTGTTTACAATTACCACAAACAATGCTAGTTCTAGTGATGTGACAATTGATTATATGAAGAAGAAAACAAAAGAAAGAGATAATAGCATATTGGTTGGTGAGTTCATGCATATGCATTGTTGTGCGAATATCTTGAATTTGATTGTACAAAGTGGATTGAAGTCCATTCATAAATCAATTGCCAAAGTTTGAAATGTGGTGCGATATGTGAGAGTCTCTCTCACAAGGTTTGAGAAGTTTTAAGAATGTGTTGAAAATGAAAAAATTAAAGTCAAATGTTTGTTGTCCTTTGATGTGCTAACAAGGTGGAATTCGATTTATCTCATGTTAAATTGTGCTTTAAAATTTGTGAGGGAATTTGATAGGTTGGAAAGAAGAAGATGGGCATTACAAACTTTATTTTTGTGAAGTGGATGGAAATGGGAAAAAGCCCATTGGTTTTCCTAACTATCTTGATTAGGAAAATGTCAAGACTTTTGTGAAATTTCTTGGCATATTTTATGAGGCGACAATTAAATTTTATGGGTCTTTGTTTGTTACTTCTAATACATACTTCCATGAACTAATTAGTATTGAAGATCAATTGCAACAGTTGTGTAGTGTTAATGGGGATCCACTTTTGAGGAGTATGGCGGTGAGAGAAAAAAAAAAAATATATATGATAAGTATTGGGGAAGTATAATTAATATCAATTTGATACTTTTTATTCTTTGTTGTTCTTGATCCAAGGTATAGATTGAAGTATGTCATGTTTTGGTTTAGGGAGTGGTATAGAAAAGACAAGGGGGATGAGATGAACTCTAAGGTTCGAGATGTATTGAAGAAGTTGTATATGGAGAGAGTGAGTCAAAATGGAGTTTCGAGTTCTAGTGGTATTGGTAGTGGTAGTGGTGCTTCATTGTCTAGGGACTCCAAGCCAAGTGTTAGTAATGCTTCACTGTCTGATCATATTAAAAACTATAATGATAGGTTTAAACAACATTTGGCAGATGAGGATAGTGTGAAAAGCAAATCTGAGTTGAATAGGTATTTGTTGGAGTCTTTTGAGGACCCTAATGTGGAAGATTTTGACATTTTGATGTGGTGGAAAATGAATTCTTCTAGATATCAAGTCCTTTCCCAAATTGCACATGATGTGTTGGCTAGTCTTGTCTCTACAATTGCATTTGAGTTTGCTTTTAGTACCGGGGGACATGTTTTGGATTCATTCTATAGTTTATCTCCTAATATAGTTGAAACCCTTATTTGTACCCAAAATTGATTGAAGGAAGCAAAAAAAAAAAAAAAAAAAAAACCAATAAAGTTTCAAGAGTGCATTGATAATGTGGAGGATATAGATGGTTTTGAGATTGACCTTTGTAAAAAAAAAAAAAAATATATATATATATATATATGTTTATTTTGTTTGTTGTATGTATCAATTATTCAATTGTTTATTTATTTGCTCAATGTTTAAGAATCATTTTGTTTTGAATGGGATTGTAAAAATTGCATCGGGTTTGCCTAATACTTATGGAGGAGGATCCAAGCACCGTTGTGTTGGATGATGATGAATGATGTGCTACTCTTTGCTTGGAGTTAGTTAGTAGTTAGTATTGTGTAAGTATACTTGCGATTATCATTCGTTTGTGTTAATTATAAATATTTTATTATTCATAAACGTTTTATTGCTATTAACACATGTTTATTTTGTTTTGTTTAGTATTTTGTAGGAGTTTTAGAATGATGCATAATGCACAAACTTACTGGACAAATGACTTACAAGAATTAGCATTCTTTGCCTATATGCTAATTATATTTGTACATATTACTAGTAGTTGACTTTTCACTAATAGTAGTTATTTAGGTATTCATGGGTGGGTGGATTATCATTGGGGATATAAGCAATTAGCATTTTTTTGCCTAAATACTAATTTAATTTGTATATCTTTCTTTTGGCATTTGTGGAACAGCGACAAATGGTTTTGTAATACGTTATTAAGTGGATACATTAACGCTTATTGTTATTGACAACGACACACATAGTGACACTAATGATATTATATGCTACATGATAGTATTTTGGAAGTTGAACTCTTATTGAAGCAATTTCAAAATATTTTTGCATGGTGAATGAAATGAAAAAATTTGGATAGTTTGTCTTGTGTGAAATTGTGAAACTGTTTGGACTTTGGATAGTTTGCTCTTTGCTGTGTAAAAAATTTGCATAAATTGTTTATGTGAATTAAATGATGAAATTTGGAACATTATTGTAGGTTTTGGGTGAATAAATTTTTGCACAAATTGTTTATGTGAGCCAATTTGGATTATTATTGTTTGCACAAATTTTTGCACAAGTTTTGGGTGAACAAATTATTTATGTGAGCCAATTTGGATCATTACTATTTGCACAAATTTTTTGCACAGGTTTTGAGTGAACAGATTGTTTATGTGAGCCAATTTGGATCATTACTGTTTGGATGAGCATATTTTTTTTATAAAGTTTTTGTTGAACATATTTTTTATATTAAAAAAATAGAATTTTTAATGTTTCAAACCGAACAAACCGATTAAACCAAGCCGATCGAATCGCACCACTATAGGTCGAAAAATCGATCCTAATCGATATGCATCGGTTTTAATTATTACAAAACCGATCCCTATTGGTTCGGTAACAAATTTAAGAAAAAACCAAGCCGACCGAACCACGCACACCCCTAGTGGTAAGTCATACTATTGCACATGGTGATCCTACATCATGCATGAAAGAGTTTGAGTTGGCTAGAACTAGTGGCCACAACTATGGTTCCTTTTTTTAAAGCAAAAAAATAAAATAATAATAATGAACTACACTCCAAGTTAAACAACTCCAGCTATAAAATCAAGTCTATACCGTCTCTCAAAGCACAACATTCAAAACGAAACTAATAGCTCCAACGAAATAGTCGATTGAGAATTCCTAGAGATTCATAAAATAGACTCATAACCTAACTCTCCTTAAGTTCCCTAAATAACTCAAATCTATATTCGCAATTTTGATAAATGCTAACTAAACACTCAACTTTTAAAAAAATGGTTTCTAATAGTTTTTACTAAACATTCTACTTTTTTAAAATATTTAATTACATACCGCATTTTTTAAAACCATCACTTTTTTTAAAAAGCACAATATCAAAAAGTTAAATCAAACTCATCTTAAAAATTTGTTAAAAATAAGGAATAAATAAGTTTCAAGAAAGGCAAAGTAACATCAGAGAAGGAGGTGGGGGATGACATAAAAAAAAAATGAAGCTTTGGAATAGAGTTTTGCTCAACATGCTAGTTGCCATGTCAAAATAGCATTCAAGTAAAGATCTTTTATTGGGTTTTAAACCACGAATCGACCGCTTTTTTTTTTTTTTTTTATTCACGGTTATGTACATGGGGAATTCATGGTAAGTAGGGGTGTGCGCGATTCGGTAAGGGCTGCTTTTTTCCAAATTTATTACCGAACCGATAGAGATCGATTTTTTCATAATTGGAACCGATGCACACCGCCTATGGTCGGTTTTCCGACCTATAGCGATCTTGTTTTTTGCGGTCCGGTTTAGTTGGTTTGGTTGATTTGAAATATTAAAAAAAAACTATTTTTTTAATAAAAAAAAACTATTTTTTTAATATAAAAAATTGGGCTTTCAAGCCTAATATCAATATATCAACCTGTTCAAAAAACCTATGCCAAATAATGTATTTTTCATTTCATAATGATCACATAATGATCCAAAATTTCAAACCTGTGTAAAATTTCACATAATGATCCATAATGATCACATAATGATCCAAAATTTCAAAACTGTATTTTTCATTTCAAACCTGTGCAAAACCTATGTAAAAAATATGTTCACATAATGATCCAAATTTTTTCATTTCATTCACCATGCAAAAATATTTTGAAATTGCCTCAATAAAAGTTCAACTCCCAAAATACTATCATATAGCATATAATATCATTAGTGTCTTTGTGTTGTCGAGTATCAATAACAATAAGCGTTAATGTATCTACTTTATAACGTATTATCGAACCATTTGTCATTGTCCACAAATGCCAAAAGAAATATATACAAATTAAATTAGCATTTAGACAAAAGAATGCTAATTGCTTGTATCCCCAATAATAATCTCACTCATGAATACCTAAATAACTATCATTAGTGAAAAAAGAATACCTAAATAACTATCAATGAAAAGTCCACTACCAATAACATGTACAGATATAATTAGCATATAGGCAAAAGAATGTTAATTCTTGTAAGTCCTTTGTCCAGTAAGTCTGTGCACTATGCATCATTCTATAAGTCCTACAAAATACTAAATAACACAAAATAAACACATGTTAATAACAATAAAACGTTTATGAACAATAGAATATTTATAATTAACACAAACGAATGAGAATAGCAAATATACTTACATAATGCTAATTATTAACTAACTCCAAGTAAAAAGTAGCATATCACTCATCATCATCAAAGACAACGGTGCTTGGATCCTCCTCCATAGGCATTGGGCAAATCGATGCAATTTCTACAATCCAATTCAAAATAAAATGATTCATAAGCACTGAGCAAATAAATAAACAATTGATATATACAACAAACAAAATAAACATATATTTACCAATGTCAATCTCAAAACCATCCATATCCTCCACATTATCCATGCACTTCCGAAACTTTATTGGTTTTTTTTTTTTTTTTTTTTTTTTGCATCCTTCAACCAATTTTAGGTACAAATAAGGGTTTGAACTGTATTAGGAGATAGTGAACAATGGAACGAATTCAAAACACACACCTTCGTACTAAAAGTAGACTCGGATACAATCTGTAGAGACAGGAATAGCTAACACATCACGGGCAATTTGGAAAATGACTCAATATTTAGAAGAATTCATTTTCCACCACATCAAGATGTCAAAATCTTCCACATCGGGGTCCTTAGAAGATTCCAACAAATACTTATCCAACTCAGATTTGCTTTCCACACTTTGTGCTCTCGTCCAGCCAAGTATTGTTTAAACCTATTATTATAACTTTTAATACGATTAGACAATGAAGCATTGCCAACATTTGGCCTGGAGTCCATAGACAATGAAGCACCACTATCACTAGAACTCGAAACTCCATTTTGACCCACTCTCTCCACATACAACCTCTTCAATGCATCCCGAACCTTAGAGCTCTTCGCATCCCCCTTGTCATTTCCATTCCACTCCCTAAACCAAAACTTTATATACTTTAATCCATACCTTGAGTCAAGAACAACAACAACAAAAAGCACCAAATTGATATTATCCATACTTCCCCAATTCTTATCATATTTTTTTTCATCTCTACCACCATACTCTTCAAAAGTGGATCCCCATCAACATTACACAACTGTTGCAATTAATCTTCAATGTTAATTAGCTCATGGAAGTATGTATTAGAAGTGACAAATAAGGACCTAGAAAATCTAAGTGTCACCTCATAAAATATGTCTAGAAATTTCACAAAAGTCTTGACATTTTCCCAATCAAGATAGTTAGGAGAACCAATGGGTTTTTTCCCATTCCCATCCACTTCACAAAAATAAAGTTTGTAATGTCCATCCTCCTCTTCCAACCTATCAAATGCTCTCACAAATTTCAAAGCACAATCTAACATGAGATAAGTGGAATTCTACCTTGTTGGCACATCAAGGGACAACAAACATTTGGCTTTGATTTTCTCATTTTCAATACATTCTTGAAACTTCTTAAACCTTGCGGAAGAGGCTTTCACATATCACACTGCATTTCGAACTTTGGCAATTGATTTATGAATGGACTTCAACCCACTTTACACAATCAAATTCAAGATATGCACACAACAACACATATGCATGAACTCATCACCCAATATGCTACTATCTTTTTCTTTTGTTTTCTTCTTCACATAATCAATTGCCACTTCATTAGAACTAGCATTGTCCGCGGTGATTGTAAACAACCGGTTTATACACCCCACTTTAACAAACATGACTCAACCGCTCTACCTATGGTGTCCCATTTGTGATTAATTATAGGACAAAAGTTCAAGATTTTCTTTTGGTAAGTCCAATCCTCATAATGAAGTGTGTGGTGACTACCATGTAGTTCAACTTTTGTATGGATGTCCAAGTATCCATTGTCACACAAACCCGTTACCCAACAAAAACCCTTCTCAAAACATCCACCTCACTAGAATAAATCTTCATACAAGCCCTTGCAATGGTAGTGTGATGGGGAATAGGAAACCTAGGCTCAACTATTTCTATAAATTCTTGAAAGCCTTGATGCTCCACAAATTTAAAAGGCAATTCATCAATGATAATCATCCTTGCCAATGCCAACCTTATCCTCTCTTCACTATAATTTGCAACCACTAATACATTTGAACCACTTTCCCCTTCTCTCTTCGCTTGGAAAAACAAAGTTTTTTGCTTATCATCACGGGAAAAACCACTTCTTACACACCTTCATGTGTTGCAACATGCCCGAAGTACCATTTTTTTTACCATGACATTTAAATTGATTTTTACAATACTTGCATTGAGATTTAGGATTTTTGGGATCAAAACCAGCCAACTTAATGAAGTGTTTTCATATTATAAACGGGTCCTTACCACCTTGTTTAGGTGATAGTGGGGGAAGTGATGCACCAAGTCCAATTGGTGCTGCAGGTTTAGGTGGGTTAGGGTTAGCACTACCAGGACTAGGAGGAGGTAGGTTAGGGTCCCAGGTACACCAAATCCAGGTGGAGCATTGACATCTATCTAATAAAAAAATTTCCAAACAATAAAAAAACAAAGTTCCCACAACAATATCAAATTATAATTTTTCCAGCAAATGTAGTATCAAATAGCTCACTCTCAATTAATGAATGTCACAACTAGATTCAATAATAGCAATAACTAATCACTTTAGTTACAACAAGACAACAAACAATAATAGACTAACAATTATTAATCATTAGTCCTTACTCAACAATTCATGTCACTAATATTAACAACAATTCAAAACTAGAGAATTAGCTTTTATTTTATATTTATATTGAATAAATATAAAATAAAAGCTAATTTTTTATATAATTATATATAAACTTAAAGTAGTTGTTACTAAGTACTAAAAATTTAAAATCATAATGTTGAATATAGTGAGTGTTTAGTGATTATCTCTTGGTGAAGGATTGAAAGCGTGAACTCTCTCAATCTCGTCTCCCTAAAAAATTAAAATGCTAAAGAAAAAAAAAACGTTAGTGCTTACTACTTAATAGACTGAGTCAACTTACTAAATAAATAAAAACTAATTAAAAATAAATAAATAAATAACTAAAAACTAACTAAATAAATAAGTAAATAACTAAAAACTAACTAAATAAATTAATTAAACTGAGTCAACACACCAAAAAGTAAAAACTAAATTAAATAAATAAAAAACTAACTAAATAAAAACTCAATAAATAAATAACTACAAACAACTCACACTCACACTGTCACACGCATAAATAACTAAATAAATTAACTAATTGAGTCAACACACTCACACGCACGCCTTTGTCCAATCTCATCTCTAACTCTAAGTCCCTAACTCACTTCCCTACTGAACATTGAACAACAACAAGTCAACAACTCACACAGTCACACTCACACGCATAACTACAAATAGTCAAACACAATCTTTCTCACTCTGTTTCCATTAAAACTAAAAGAAAGGGGTTGTGGCTTACCGTGGTTTTTGCGCGGGAGTTCTTTGCTCTGCGTGGCGCAACTCAGGCCGGCGAGACCGCGAGCGAGAGGCTAAAGGCGAGGCGACTGGGGTGAGAGCAAGAGAGAGAGTTAAGGGTCCCCAAGTGTGAATAGAATGAATTTATAGTGAGGTATATGTCTGAAAACCTACATAAAATGATGCCGTTTTTTGTGTGTGTGTGTGTGTTTTTTTAAATATTTTATAATAACCCAATACGACAACGTTTTACTAAAAAAATTTAAAATAGATACACACCTAAACGATGCCATACCCCCGATCCGAACTAAAAATATTTCTCTATCTATTTGTATTGGTTTGGTTCGGCTCTACTCGGTGCTTGCTTTGCGTCTCCGATGTCCTCACCGCACCGGCATCGGACCTCCGTTCGCATTCCGATTGCCAACATCGGCTCTGTTGGTCGGTGCCAATGGCGGTGAGGGTTGGGTTGGTCGGTGTTGGTCGGCTTTGGTGATGGTTTGCACACCCCTAATGGTAAGTCAAATCCTTAATAAAGGATGTTTATACTTATAATGTCAACATGAAAATATTCTTTGTCCATAAAAGAGAAATTAAGGGTGGAGTTCATTGGGTTGATAGTAATGACTAATGATAATACCTTGGTTTTAAAAATTGGACTGGGGCAAAATTGGATTTGCCTTCGATTCCTGGTTTTAACCGATTTTTCTTGATTTTCATTGATTTTAAGAATTTTTTCGGATCGGATGGATCTCCAATTCCTAGTTTAACCAATCGGATCGGTCGGTCCAATTTTTAAAACCTTGGATAAAACTCAAGAAGCCTGTCAACATGAAGATGAAGATATTGTTATCCTTAAAAGAGAAATTAGGTGGAGTTCATTTGGATTGACAATAGTGACCAAGATATTTAGATTAGCTTTTATCTATGTAATTTCATTATTGTAATTGTTTCCGTGAGAATGTAAGTAAGAAATAAAATTTCATATTTTGCTATGTTTTATATTATAATATAGGGATCCAAACCTTGTTGTTGTTTGTTTGTTTGTTTTTTTTTTTTTTTTTTGAATTCAAACTATATTGTAATTTACTCATGTATCAATAATTTGTATGATATATATATATATATATATATATATATTTTAAAATTCATTGACAAAATTAATTAAGTGGCAACTTCTAAAAATTCTTGGTGATTTGATAGCTTCTCATGCACATTTGGTTTCTCGAGCGAATATGACTCTTTCATAGAGAAGTATCTGTCCATGATCACAACCCTTCAAAAGGGTGCAACTAAATATTATACAATTGAGTGTCCATAAAAACATCAAATTATCATTCCATTTCATCATTGTCTGTCCTTTTCAATTTTCAATTAAGCTTCAATTTCCGCCCTCATCTTTATTTTTTTTGGAATCAACATAAATACAAATCAATAAGTGTTTACAATCATTAATATGTATAATACGGCGATAATATGTTATTTTTTTAGTTTGGCCAAATCATAATCACCTTCAATCAAAAAAAAGTTTATATGAATTGTTTTTTTTTTAACAAGAAAGTTTACAATGAATTAAAAAACAATCTCTTTCATTTTGATAGACATAATAAGATTTCATCCTATGATTATAAGTCAAGACACAGTTGATTACCATCAGAAACATATTTAATCTAAAATTATTAATGTATTTAATAATAATATATTTTGTGGGTTCCGATAAAGTCTTTAATTGAATCAAGAGATTTGTAATTTAATTTTCACCTACACAAAAAATCGTTATTATCTTTTTGAGAATGATCGACTATTATCTTGATAAAGAGATATAATTAGGAACGGACAAGAAAAAAAAAAAAAAAAATTTATTTCATCTTAGTATTCGTTTGGATAGCATCCAGCGTATGGAGTTTTGCATGTCTAGTGCTTTTAGTGGGTTCCGTGCACACTGTTTACAAACCCACAAATTTTTTTTTTCTTCATAAAAATAATTTTAAAACTGGATTCCATAATACTATTTATATATTTAAAAATTATTTTATTGTAATATTTTTAATTTTTAATTTTCGGCGATAAGCACATCGGTGGATACAAATCCCAAACCCCACTGATTCGACTCGAACACGTCCCATAATTGAACTCACCTTTTCTTCACCACTGCCCCAAATACCCACACCTGATTTCCCCCAATTTTCACTTTCACTTTACACCTCTCTCTCTCTCTCTCTCTGATTCTCAGATCCACAGAAATCAAATGCTTATACAAATCCCAATCTCAAAACCCTAGAAAAACCAATTCCCGGAAACCAAAAAAAAGAAAAGAATGGAGCAATTGAAAACCATCGGTCGAGAATTGGCAATGGGATCCCAAGGCGGGTTCGGCCAATCGAAGGAGTTCTTGGAGCTCGTGAAATCGATCGGCGAGGCTCGATCGAAAGCCGAGGAGGATCGAATTGTGCTCCACGAGATCGAAACCCTGAAGCGTCGGATTTCGGAGCCGGACATTCCGAAGAGGAAGATGAAGGAGTTCATAATCCGACTCGTCTACATCGAAATGCTCGGCCACGACGCGTCGTTTGGGTACATCCACGCCGTGAAGATGACCCACGACGATACCTTGCTTCTCAAGCGCACCGGTTACTTGGCCGTCACGCTTTTCTTGAACGACGATCACGATCTCATCATCTTGATCGTCAATACCATCCAAAAGGACTTGAAATCGGACAATTATCTCATCGTTTGCGCCGCCCTCAACGCCGTGTGTAGGCTCATAAACGACGAGACTATCCCTGCCGTTTTGCCTCAGGTGAATTTTAGAAACTCAGCTCTTTAAAGTGCGATTTTTTGAATTTCCTTTCTGAGTTTGTAATGTAATGTAATGTAATCCATAGATTCAAGGTTAAACAGGTGAGAGATGTTTTGAAGTTTTTTGGGTTTTTGTTTGTATTGTTCAGGAAATTTAGAAATGAATTTCCTTTCACGATTTTGGGTTTTGTTTGTATTCTTCAGAAATTTAGAAACTCAGCTCTTCATAGTGCGATTTCTTTAATTTCCTTTCTGGGTTTTGTCTGTATTGTTCAGAAAATTTAGAAACTCGGCCCTTTAAAGTGTGATTTTTAATTTTTTTTTTTTAAATTTCTGGGTTTGAACTGCAATCCATAGATTCAAGGTAAACACGTGAAAAGTTGTTTTAACGATTTTGGGTGTTGTTTTGCATTTAGTTAAATAGAACTCTTAGCCTAACATTGTTTAGGATTTTCTTTTAATAAACATTTTAATGAGATTGGAATTTTTGTATGACCAAAAAGTCTTTTATCTATTTTAATTAGATGTTTTTAATGAGATTAAAGCTCTAATTATAAGTTAGAGATTCTAATGAGATTAAGAATCTTAGTAAGTTAAGTTAGAGTTCTTTATGATTAAATATTTTGATCCATTAGAGTAAATAATCCTAAATAGTTTAGGACTTCCATTTAGTTAAAAATTTAGAAACTTAGCTATTTAAAGTGTGATTTTTTTAATTTACCTTTATGGGTTTGTAATGTAATCCACAGATTCAAGATTAAACACATGAGGTGTTTTAATGATTTTGGGTTTAGTCCATATTGTTCAGAAAGTTTAGAAACCCCAGGTCTTGAAAGTGGGATTTATTTATTTTTTATAAATTGCTTTCTTGCCTCAGGTAGTCGACTTGTTAGGTCACCAGAAAGAAGCCGTCCGAAAAAAGGCGATAATGGCGCTCCATCGGTTCTACCACAAGTCTCCTTCTTCGGTGTCTCATCTCTTCTCTAATTTTCGTAAACGGCTCTGCGATAATGATCCTGGCGTCATGGGTGCCACTCTGTGCCCGCTTTTCGATCTTATAACAGTTGATGTTAATTCTTATAAGGATTTGGTGGTTAGTTTTGTGAGCATTCTTAAACAAGTAGCTGAACGAAGATTACCGAAAGGTTATGACTATCATCAGATGCCTGCGCCATTTATTCAGATCAGGTTGCTGAAGATTTTAGCATTGCTGGGAAGTGGTGATAAGCTAGCAAGTGAAAAGATGTATACTGTTGTTGGGGACATATTTAAGAAGTGTGATTCGACGAGTAATATAGGAAATGCAGTACTTTACGAGTGCATTTGTTGTGTTTCATCTATATATCCAAATCCTAAATTGTTAGAAGCTGCTGCTGACGTAATTTCAAGGTTTTTGAAGGTATGCCCATTTGCCGCGATACCCAGATTGAGGTTATTCACATTGTACTAGTTTTTGGTCGCTCTAATGACTATTTTTTGTGAGCAGAGTGACAGTCACAATCTTAAATATATGGGAATTGATGCCCTTGGTCGACTCATAAAGATAAGTCCTGAGATTGCTGAACAACACCAACTTGCTGTGATTGATTGCTTAGAGGTGAGAAATATTTTCTATTATATTCACTATTATTCAAATTGCTTGAAATCTATTCATGTGGTTATTATTATGGTTTTGATGTGGAGTTTTGCTCATTGCAAATTATATATGTGGGGTAAAATTGTTCTTGATTTTTGCCCCCACAGTACATCCCCAATGTACTTGGGTTGGCTTCTTTTTTAATAAAATTTTTCGTTATCTATAAAAAAAAAAAAAAAAAAAAAAAAAAAAAGGGGGTAAAACCTAGGCACGGTTCCTTATGTGCTGTACACAATTGCATTGAATTTAGTTGTACTTGAGAAAGATAACACAATTTGTGCTGCATTGGTCAATACAACTATGTGTTTGAATTTATTTGGGGAACCTAAGGTAGTGCACTAAAGGAATTGTACCAATTTATATATAAATCGCTTTTCAATCATGCTTGTCCTTTCCTTGTGTTAATAGTGGGCTTGATGTGCATGATGCAGGACCCGGATGATACTCTAAAGAGAAAAACCTTTGAGCTACTGTATAAAATGACTAAGTCCTCCAATGTTGAAGTGATTGTCGACCGCATGATTGACTACATGATAAGCATTAATGATAACCATTACAAAACCTATATAGCATCTCGATGTGTTGAGCTTGCAGAGCAATTTGCACCCAGTAATCATTGGTTTATCCAGGTAATTATTAAATGCCTTTGCATTCTGCATTTCTGCATTCTAGAGTGTTTTTGAGTATAATATAATTTTTATGATGTGTACTCCACAGACAATGAATAAAGTCTTTGAGCATGCGGGAGATCTTGTGAATATTAAGGTGGCACATAACTTGATGCGGTTGATTGCAGAGGGATTTGGTGAGGATGATGATGCTGCAGATAGTCAGCTCAGATCATCTGCTGTATGTTACTTTGTTGTGCACCTTATTTATGAAATATGTGTGTCAAATTTTTACGTCATTTCATTGTCTGAATTTTATATTATATAAGATTTTGAAGTTATATAGTATTTTGAAGATAAGATAATCATGTAGATGAGCTACTTATGATAGGATAAGTCTACTTATCAAAAAGGATAGGAAAAATCTAGATAACTTATCAATAGTAAACAAAAAGTCTAGCTGAGTTAATTTTAATACTGTTTTCTTAGTTGTGTTTTCTCTTATAATTTTTGAAAAACAGATTCAAGTAGGGATGCTGCTATGTATTGTTTTGCCATGTCACTTTTTTTTTTTTTTTGATAGGTAATAAAACTTTTATTGAAAAAAATTGAATATCATGTTCATGATGGTGAACACTTTGAACAATGAAACAAATACAAGAAGATCAAGAGCTACATGAAATAGAAACTAAAAAATCAGATACAGCAATACAGTTTGTCCACCCCTAAACACGAGCCCAAAGGAATAGAGTACGAAAAATTAAACATTTTAGATGTTCCAAAGTTCTCGCCTTATCTTCAAAAATGCGGGCATTAAGTTCCTGCCAGACTAACCACATTAAACAAGCCGGGACCATATTCCAAATGTTTGAACAATGCTTTCCAAACCAGTGTCTCCAAATAAAGAAAAAAGAGTTCACCGACCTTGGCATTATCCATTGAATCCCAAACACCGCAAAAACTTCACACCATAAGGCATAAGAGAACTTACTGTGAAGAAGAAGGTGGTCCACTGATTCCCTATCGCAGCAACATAGACAACATCTATTAACCAAAAACTAACCTTTCTTAATAAAGTTGTCAATGGTGAGTATCCCATCATTAGTTGCTGTCCATAAGAAGAAAGACACCCGTTTAGGCACCTTAGTATGCCATATGCACTCCCAAGGAAAGGCATCAGTGGTAGGACTAGATAATAGCTTATAAAAAGAGCGTACATCAAAAACACTAGATGTAGTCAATCTCCGGACCAGCTGATCCTCCCCCTCACCCCTCGGCATAGAGGAATAAATAAGCTCAAAAAATGAGTAGACGGTGGTTGTTTGCCAATCCCGAGGACCATGACGAAACAATACATTTCAGCTTCTACCTCCTTCTGAATTTGATACAACCAAGTCGGATACCCAAGCTTCTTTAGAGACCGAACAAGCATACATAGAAGGGAAAAGTTCCTTCAACGAAGTAGGCCCACACCATGGGTCATGCCAAAAACTAACACGGCTACCCTCCCCCACGTTATACAGAATCTGGCTAAAGAACTTCTCTGTTCCTTCTTTGATACTCCTCCACATCCCACACCGGTGAGCACCTCTTACCCCTTTAGTGCACCAACCTTCTCTTGCTTCCCCATATTTGTCTGCTATAGACGCCATAGTCTATGATTTTCTTTCCCAAAACGCCACAACCACTTCCCAAGCAAAGCCTTGTTAAACCGCCCAACCCTTTGGATTCCCAAACCACCACATTCGACTAGCAAGCATACCTTATCCCAAGCAACTAAAGGATACCTAAAAACCTCCTCCGAGGCCCCCCAAAGGAAATTCCTCTGAATCCTTTCAATTCTTGCTGCCACAGCCTGAGGGATAGTAAACAATGATAAAAAGTAGGTGGGAAGACTCGATAGGGTACTCTTTAACAAAGTAAGCCTACCTCCTTTCGACAAGTAAAGTCTTTTCCATCAAGAATTTGTCTTTTCCATCAAGTAAACTCGTATATGCTTTTGGCATGATAGGTGGATTGGTGATAATACTCTAAAAAATCTCTATCCCGATCTCTATATGTGTTCGGCGGTCAAGGATGCTTGTATCTCTAAGGTTTTGTGGATGCCGGATGGGGGTCTTGTTAGAGTATGGGATTTAAGGTTCTATAGAGCTTTTGAAGATTGGGAGTTAGCTGCATCTTATTCCCTACTCCAGCTTATCCAAACTCGCATTCCTCGGGATGATAGGAGTGATACTCTTTGTTGGCGGTTGAAGGGTGATGGTAATTTTGACACCCGGTCTTATTACCATGCGATTCGAGGTGCTTCAATTCTTTGTTTCCTTGGAAGGGTGTTTGGAAACCAAAGATTCCTAGGCGAGTGGCGTTCTTTTTGTGGACAGTTGCTCATGGTCGGATCCTCACTTTGGACAATCTAATGCTTAGGGGTCGCCCATTGGCTACTTGGTGTTGTATGCGTTGTTGTGATGGGGAGTTGGTAGACCATCTTCTTCTTCATTGCCCTCTTACTCATTCCCTTTGGACTTTTATGCTTCAGGCCTTTGGTATTCATTGGGTTATGCCAGGATCGGTGGCGGGTTTGTTATCTTGTTGGCATCGGTGGCTCGGGAAACATAATTCTGACATTTGGAATTTGGTTCCAGGGTGCTTAATGTGGATTGTGTGGTTGGAATGAAATTGTTGTTCCTTTGAGGATAACGAGAAGACATTGGACGAGTTAAAAGTTTTATGCCAACATAGTCTTTGGGAGTGGTCTCGGTGTTGGGGTTTTTCTGATTGTTCTTCTCTCTCCGAGTTTATGTCTTCCCCTAGCTTAGTTTCCTGATTTCTTGTTTTTTCTTTGTGTTGTTTGTTTTTTTTTCTTCTTGTTCATCATCATGAACAACTTGTACTTTCTTTTCTTTTTTCTCTTTATTAATAAATTTCTGATTACCTATCAAAAAAAAAAAAAAGAATTTTGAGAGTTAGATATCAGTTTATCCAAAACCCCTCGAAGTCAATGAGCCAATACCTTAGCCAAAAGTTTATAAAGGCTGCCCACGAGACTAATAGGACGAAAGTCTTTGATATTTACTGCATTAGTCTTCTTGGGTTTCAAATAAAGAAACGTGGCATTAAGAGATTTCTCAAAAACACACTGGCTGTGAAAATCTTTGAAGAAAGCCAAAAACATCCCATTCTAAAACACTCTAGCATTTTCGATAGAAAGCCATAGTAAACCCATCTAGCCCGGGGGCCTTATCGCCTTCCGCTTCCTTAAGAGCCTCAATAATCTCCTCCTTCTCAAACTCTCTCTCCAACATAGCCCTCTCGGTTTTCTTCTAGACAAGCGAACTCTAACCCATCAATAGTAGGTCTCCAAGCACGGTTCCGATATAATCTCTTATAAAAATTCACCACCTGATCCGTAACAACTGACTCCTCCTCAAAGAGAACGCCATCCACCTCCACTCCCCTAATTTGATTGGTTCGCCTATGGGAGTTGGCAATTCTATGAAAGAACCGTGTGTTGTTATCACCTTCTTTGATAAAAAGAGTCTTGGACTTCTGCCTCCAAGAAATCTCTTCCAAAGAAGCTAGATAATCTACTAGCTTATATAGGAAAAAAAAACAGTTATACTATTTTTTTTTTTTTTTTGTAAGTAATAATTTTTATTGATATAAAAAAGTGACACCCTAGTACATAGGAAGTGTACAAGGGTTTACAAATCAATTACAAAGATTACATAAATTAAGTAAATGAAGAAAAGAAGAAAGTGATTGGTTTTGCAAAGTGGACAACCAATCCAATAAGGTTCTAAAGAAAAATAACTTGAGGTCTGGCATGGATCTCTCATTATCTTCAAAACAATTACTATTTCTTTCCCTCCAGAGACACCACATCAAACAATGTGGAAAAATAATCCATATATGTCCATTTCGATGCTGACCAAACTGACCTTGCCAGCAAGCTAGAAGCCCAACTACTAACTTTGTCATAACCCAACTTACTCCAAATAAATCCAAAACCACAGACCATAAATCCATAGCAGCCAGACAATTAAGGAAAAGATGGTCAACCAATTCACCATTATACTTGCACATATAACACTAATCCCATATCCAAACCTTCCTTTTTCTCAAATTGTCTATCGTCAGACATGAGAATGGCATAAGCCCTAGTGCACATGAAGCATACAATTAAATTCTAAAATTTCAATGATTAACCACCTCTAAAAGATTAGAAAAAGAAAAAGAGCCTAACACAACATCCATTCAAACAAGGATCTGAGGAGCATCAACTTATAGATGAGAAATTCATAACCTTGCCCTTGAACTTATTTGTGAGTCACGCTCTAAGTAACTAGATGGAACTTCTACAATATATAAGCCAATAAGTTTGTACCGTGCTATGTTCTCTTGATGTGACCTAAGTTTGGGGCCAACAGGGCATTTCGTCAAACATGTTGAGAGAAATCTGATAATAAAATATTCTCTTTTTTGTTATGTTGAAAAGAACTGATGAGCGAAAAAAGAAGGGAAGGAGACTTATCTAGAAGGAAGGGATTGGAAGAAAAATTCCTTAGTAGAGAGAAGATAGATAAGGAAGAGGTGAGAGATACCTATAAAAAAAAGAGAGGTGAGAGACAATCCAGGAGGAGTAGAGATTGAGAGGGATTTTAAGGAGATTTTAGGAGAAGAACATAATAGAATGAGAAGTTAAGAAGGTAATGAAGAAGCTAGGAAAGCACATGATCTTCCAAATGGCTATTTTTATCCATTCATGGTCTAATAACAAACTGATGTAACCTGAATCATGGTGTATGACAGAGAGAATGATATAACCACCCTTGGACAGCCTAAATTTTGTGTTATGGCAGAAAGCTTGCATAAGCATGTAATTTTTTCCATCTTGTTGTATATAATTCACCCAATTGTTCTTTACTGTACAGATATGGCTTTGCACTAAGATAGTGTACATCATTTTTGTAAGAACTATTATCTGTTCCTAAGATAAGTGTAGTAAATTCTTATATATTATTTTCCTTTTTGACTGAACTGAACAGTCCGAGAATAGAGTTAATAGATAAGATGTAAGGCAAGACCCTTTGCATTTGTTTCTGTGTGTGATCATAAAAGATCAGGAGCTTATGGAATGGAGATTGTATCTACAAATATGCATATGTGAATAGCTTCAGCTCTGCAATGAAGACTATTTTTTAATTTATCCATTTTATTGATGGCAATTGTTCTTTGGGGATGCAGGTGGAGTCATATTTGTGCATTATTGGAGAGCCAAAGCTTCCGTCTGTATTTCTTCAAGTACACACTATCTTACTTTGGTTTCATTTTTATTTATTTACCTGCATGTAGATGTTGCTGAAAGAATATTTAAAAAAAAAAAAATTATTATTATCATAATACTTAGTTCTGATTACAGGTCATTTGTTGGGTTTTGGGGGAGTATGGAACAGCTGATGGGAAGTATTCTGCTTCTTATATTACCGGTAAATTATGTGATGTGGCAGAGGCATATTCAAATGATGAAACTGTAAAGGTATCCCTCGCTACATTCTGTATGGTGAAATTTAAGTTGCCCTTGGCTGGCATGTTTTAACTTTATTGAATACTTCTCATTGTAATGAAGGTTGTGTTTGGTTTACTGCCAATGTTACCATCAATTCTAGTTTACCATATTATTGCCTTGCAGTGACTCAATCACCCTATTATTGACACCAACCTTCAAACACCTCCATCATCCCAAGGTTAAATCATGATAATTGGATTGTTTTATTTTCCTTGCCAGTGCTAATATTGACATCTTTGTCCAACTCTACATTTAAAAAAAAAAAAAAAAAAAAAAAAAATTATGGCAGGGACATTGTGTAGTTGACTTTTCAAAGTTACAAGTTTGATTCCGTCTTTGGTTAAAAACTCTTAGGAACATGCCTGTATAGCTGTATGCTTCATTAATCACCTATATGTGCATGTATCTTGGAAGAAATGGATGCAATAGGAGAGTAATTGATTTGAGTGGACATTCATGTTTTTCCTAGTTTAAAACAATTTGAGAAGGATGGGAAGATGTTAATCTATCTGAATGTGGGTGTTTTAAGGGATGATTTCAAGCAACCGAGTACTCTACAATTGAATTTCTTAGAAAAAGCTCAGGTTATAGCTTATTTGTGAGATCAATGTTTGCAATCGGAACATTAATTACAAATACATAATAAAATAAAGCATGATTTGAATATAGAGCTGAATTTGAGGATATGATTGCTAAAACTACTCATTAGTATACTGTAGTATGTGCTAAGTACGAAATTGCTATATTTTCCATTAGGTATTTTGTTCTTATTCTTTGGATTTGATTGTGATTTTAAATAGTGAAGAAACGCATTTAAGCTCAATATTAGCACATTAATGCTGGGTATAAATTTTATGACTCAGTTTGAGAAGGAAATTGATTTATCTGCAAAAACTTTACTTTTTTTCATCAAAAAACTTCTGCCCCAATTTCTTTTACATTTTGTTATTAATTGGACAATTTTTTCTTTTCTTTTGAAGGCATATGCAGTTACAGCACTCATGAAAATATATGCATTTGAAATAGCAGCTGGAAGAAAAGTGGATATGTTACCTGAGGTATGTGAAACACTAAGCTCAAAGACCAAATATCCTTTCCATTGTAATTGATTTCTTTATTTTGAGTGCCATCTGGGAGAAGAGTGGATATGTTACCTGAGATAGATAACAACATTTTTTATGACTCAAAGCAAATATGCTGCTAAAATAAAACCATGACCCACTGGCTGTTCCATGGATTTGGCACTTTCCCCCATGGTACTTGTGTCAACATGATGTGACATGAGTGTGTGGATATGAATCTCATGTTGTTTTGGCAGAAGATAGTGCATCATTTTCATCCTGTATGTGTTTTTTTTTTGAAGATTCGAGATTTATCACAACCAAATGAACTTCCACAGCCCTGTCTTGCAAATGATTGTGCATGGGGAATGTAGAACAAACAAAAATTGATTTTAGTAAATGACTTATCTGTCCTTTGGCTAAAGATTATTGTGGGTATTATATAATCATATTTCAACACGTAACAAATATATATTTGCTTATAGGTTTTTCTTTGTCTGGTAGTTTTAGTCTTGTTTCTTTCTAAATCTGATGTGGCTTAAGTAATAAGAAGACCATCTGAGCCATAATTTAGATGCTAGAAAAATAAGATTGATTTTGAATATCCGTAACAAAAACAAATATGAGATTTTAGTGACCTGCCATGCTAAGCTAAGGTATATATATTTTTTTTTTTTAAATCCCATAAATTAGAAATTGTTGTTTTTATAGAATTCTTCAACAATTGTTCATGTAATATTTTTGGAATTCTCTTATAATTGTGCCACACATGTGCTTGGTAGAGGTTCCTTCAATATCTGTTTGAAATTGAATGCTCCCAAAATACCCCCTTTAAGTGCTTGCTTCATAACGAAACTGAAATTTCTATTAAGATATGATGTTACATTATGATTTTCTTGATTCTTGTAACTTGATTGTTGACCCCTGTATACTCCGTGTACTAGGGTGGCCCTTTTTGATATCAATAAAACTTATTACTAATAAAAAAAAATGATGTTACATTATGATCTTTCTCTCTTACAGTTATCTAACACTTATTTTTTTATACTTCATAAAAGAAAAACTTATTATTTTATTCTCTCTATCCAAGATTGGTTGTTATTAGGACAACAACAACTAAGCCTTAATTTCAAAACTTTAGAGGCAATTGTGGATCTTCAAGAAACAAGACCTAGCCTTGAACGTTTCCATTTCTCTTGTTTTCTATCCTCAATTAGATTACTCAATTTGGTCGGTCTACTTTATTGTATGGCTTCCATTAAAAAGTTTATCAGAATAACTCTTCAATCTCTCTATAATCTCCTCTTCCTTTTCAAACACTTTTTGATATTCAGCTTTAATGTTGACACAATTTAAGTATTGTTTTCATTGTACTTGTCTTAGCAAGTTTATAAATATCCAACTAGCTACATAATTCATCTTAGGCCTTAAATCTAGCCTCTCAGACTGTCTTTTTTGCTTCCTTGTTTATCTCTCTAATTTTCATAAGCGGCATTGTCTCTACATCTAGGTAGGCTTCTATACCATTCTCTCTATAGTCTAACTGCTGCTTGGACGTTCTCATTCTGCCACCAAGTCTCCTTGGTAGATCTCTCTCTCTCTCTCTCTCTCTTTTAACCATAATACTTCATAATTTACAACTCAACTTGGTATCAGTGTGTATTGATCCAACCTTAGAATATAGTAGAATAATTTGGAGGTTGTCATCAGATGATTGGGCTGTTGACATCAGCACCGTGCAATGACGTCATTGGTGATTTCAGCACTGACATGGTCACCAGATTCTGGTGACTACATGATTTGAGTTGCTGGCCTCCTCTGGTAATTATGGTGATTTTCCCATTATTTTTTGAAGCCATCTGATGTGATTTATTTTTGTTTTTTGTTTTTTCCATTTTTTTTATAAAATTTGCTACTATTTTTTCGATTTGCGATTGTTAGTGGGAAACTCCCTAACTAATCCTTGCTCACCTTTAACTGCGTTTGGGGTCCACTGGGATGCCCTAACTTCTATTAGTAACTTCTTAAATAGATTTTAGTTTTCATAGAAAATTCCACTAAATGCTAGGGCATTCTTGCATCTGTTTGTGATTGTATTCATTCATATATGTTTTTTTTTTTTTTTTTTTTTTTTTTTTTTTTTTTTTTTTTTTTTTTTTTTTTTTTTTTTTTTTTTTTTTTTTTTTTTTATAATCTGGCATTGCTAATTTGCTATTATATTATGATACTCTGCAAACGAACTTCTAGATTAGTAACTCTTTCTCTTGATGTAGTGTCAATCTTTGGTTGAAGAATTATCAGCTTCCCACTCTACGGATTTGCAGCAACGTGCATATGAATTGCAAGCAGTCGTTAGCTTGGATGCTCATGCTGTTGAGAGTATTATGCCATTAGACGCAAGTTGTGAGGACATAGAGGTAATTACAGAACCTACTAGCATTATTTTGAATCTCATGCAAGTGCCTCCCCTTTTAAATGCTTATTGGTAATCTTGGAAGATATTTTAATCCTACCTATCTCCTATTTATGTGCTGATCTAATTATCTAAACTTATTTCTTGTTTCTCTGTTTATTAGTTTGCCCCTTCTAACTTATCAAAAAAAAAAGTTTGCTCTTCTAGAGGCCTTATGCTTATATTTTGAGTTCTTGCTTAAGTTCCATTGTGACATCAGGTGTTGAGTTTGTTCATCTGGTTTACGTCAATTTGTGCCATGTTTTAGGTAATGTGATCTTCTGATAAAATGTTAGTTACTAATTTCTAGGACTTATCAAGTCCTGCTTGGTTATCATCTACTTGACCTTATGTGATTTTACTTAGAGAGATTAAAGACTGAGGCAGGTGATATAAATGTGATTACTAAAGATACAGACTTCAGGTTTTGCAAGTGCTATTCTGAATTATAGTTTTAATTTCTGGGATGGCACAGTTAAATCAAAGATAAATTGTGGTTCAGGGTTTGTTAATATTGTTAATTATGAATTAAAAATTGAGTGTATGAGAGATATATATGTTCTGAGATTCCAATAGTCAGATAAATTTGGTGGTATGTTTTCTTACAGTGGAGGGTACTGAAGTGCTAAATTCTTGGTGGAAATGAGAGTATGAATTATATCTGAATCATTTAATAGTACTTTCTAGTGGCTTGGTCAAGTCAAAATTTGTTGAATTAATAATTTGTTCCATTTGTGTTAAAAGTATGTTTTAGAGGAGAGCTTATCAATTTTCATGGTTTGATGTCTGAATACTTTGCTCAACTAATAAATTAGATCTCATTTGCAGTCCTTGTGCCTCTGCATCGGTTCCTTTTATTCTTAATCCTTTGTTTTTTCTCTCTTGGTCTTACAAATCTTATCCTTGGCCTTACTTATCCAAAAAAAAAAAAAAATCTTATCCTTGGCCTTCTATTAATTTTCAGAACCAATGAACTGTAGATCAAACATTGAGCTACAATTTCTATGAAATGGGAATTGGTTTTAGATTTTTTTGTTAGTTTGTTGAAGAAAAAAATACATCAATATTAGTTGGAGAAGGTTCTGAGATTTATTCAGTTAAACTTTACATAGTAGAATGAGTATCAATTGAACTTGCCAACTGGGCTTTTGGGGTTAGATTGCTGAAAACTCAGAATCAGTTTAAGCTTAGGGGTCATAGTTAGTCGACATTCAGTATACTCTCTGTGCAAAAGAATCCATATATTTTGCAGATTCAGTAGGTTCTGCCATTAATATTATTTATTTGGTAATTTGTACCTCTGTGTGGCATGCTTGTATTCTTAGCAGGCTTTTATTGGATTTTGGTTTTTGTTGCACTTAGTTCTTGTGTCTTGTTTCTTTTTTTATGAAATCAACTTTATCAAAGTTTTGCAAAGGTAAATCCTTTGCTTGATTGCTTGAAAATCCTCGTTTTGGATTGTAAATTAATGCATTATACTTGGTAGTAATCTAAATTTGTTTCATGTACATCCTGTTTCTGCCCCTCTAGTTTATGATTGTTAGTTGCTTGGAAGAGCATTCATACTTTGGATGTATTTATTGAGAAAATATGTAATGTGCTGATGCACAATTCAGTAGATGAGGACATATGTGGGCATGTGTGTGTGTTGTGTGGGGCCACGTGTGCATGCACCTGTGGGCGGGTGGGCAGTGTACCTGCATGGGTGTGCATCTTAGTATGTTTGAAAGGCATCTCTTCTGTCTTGGCTGACTTTAAATGCCTGCCACTTGGATTGGTCTGTTTTGATATTCTTCACGTCATTTAATTCCAGAATACTAAAATCTGTAAATTCTCCTTGCAGATTGATAAAAATCTCTCATTCCTCAACAGTTATGTCCAACAATCGCTGGAAAATGGTGCCCAGCCTTACATTCCTGAGAGTCAGCGCTCTGGTGTGTTAGATATCAGCAATTTCAGAAGCCAAGACCAGCCTGAAGCTTCAATGCATGGTCTTAGGTTTGAGGCATATGAGCTTCCAAAGGCCCCAGTGACATCAAGAATACCTCCAGCTTCAGTTGCACCCTCAACTGAACTTGTTCCAGTACCTGAGCCATCTTATTCAAGGGAGACCCACCAGGTTGCATCAGTGCCATCCATATCAGATGCAGGGTCAACAGAACTCAGGCTACGACTTGATGGTGTTCAAAGAAAGTGGGGTAAACCAACATACTCTTCTCCTACATCATCTACCTCAAATGCTTCCCAGAGTACATCAAATGGGGTCACACAAGTAGATTCTGCAGCCAATGTAAATTCAAAAGCACGTAATACTCATGATTCAAGGAAGCCACAAGCTGAAATTACTCCAGAAAAGCAGAAGCTTGCTGCTTCATTGTTTGGTGGACCCTCAAAAACTGAGAAGAGGCCTACTTCAGCTAGCCATAAGGTAGCCAAGGCAAGTAGCCATGCTGCAGAGAAGTCTCAGGCACCAAAGGCAGCAGTCGTATCCAATCAAGCTACATTGGAGAAGATCAATCATCAACCTCCTCCAGACTTGCTTGACTTGGGTGAACCAACTGTTACAAATAGTGCTCCATCTGTGGATCCATTCAAGCAGTTAGAAGGGCTTCTTGACCCAACTCAAGTTACTTCAACAGTGAATCATGGTGCAGTTGGTGCTACTGAAGCACCTGATATTATGGCGCTATATGTAGGGACACCTGCTGGTGGACAGAGTAGCAGTGCTGAAAACTCTCTGCCAAGCAACAGCTATGATGTCAATCTCACATCTGAGTTATCTAATTTAACTAGTGGCGCTACTAATGCAGGAGCTACACTTCTGACACAATTTACTAAAGGTCCAAACCCTAAAGATGCCCTAGAAAAGGATGCACTTGTGAGGCAGATGGGTGTCACCCCTTCAAGTCAAAATCCAAACTTGTTTAGTGATTTGCTTGGCTAAATTCATCAGACAGAGAGTTTTAAATCAAAGATGCTTGAAGATTGATTGCTTTGTGATATGCATATGGTTTTCTGGAGCAGCTTGCTATTTGACAGGGCAATATTTATAAATTGTACAATTAGTGAAACAATCAGAGTAGCAAGTGACACTGTGAATGGAGTAATTCAACCTCCAGAACTGTAAAATCAGGTACAGATTTGTATTTGTTGAAGGACAATAGAACTTTTGATAGGAATAGAACCATAGCCGGTGCATTTGAGGTTTTCCCTTCAAGCGAGTCAACATGCAGCTTTTTGTGAATGCTGTCGCAGCCCATTTGGGGTTTTGGAGCACTCCATAAGCAAAAGGGTTCTGCTGAGCATGTTTGTATGCTTTTGCTCCGCATGGCATTTGAGACATCTTGTTGTAATAATAACGCTGTATAAGTGAGTTCTCTTTCCCACATTTTTTTTTTCATTTTTCATTGGTTTCCAATTTTACATCATCTTGGATAATGAGAGGCCACTTGTTTGAACTTGACATTCAAGATCTAATCGTGTAATTTCAAATATAATAATGAGCATGGATTGGAGGTAAAGGTAATCCCATTACATAAAGTGCAGTGCATAAGGGCTTTTCGGTGGGTTTTTTTTTTTTTTTTTTTTTTTTTTTTTTATGTGGTACAGTGCGTACAAGCTTGGTAGAACCAGAGCAGAGTATCTAAAGTTTTTAAGATACGATTTAAAGTGGTACCAGTTGAGTAGCCTTGAAAGAGTTACCAATTCGTTTAATAAGTGATCTCTGTGATACATATATTTTTTGAAAATTACATCCGTTTATTCATACTTCAAATTATTTTCTGGTTTATTTAGGTAAAAGGTACATACTTTTGCACATAATTGTAAAAGACTGTTTCCTTTAGACGTGCATGCTTTATTCTTAGTTTATCTGATTCTGTTATGGCTGTTTCTCAAAATATAAAATGGGGAAAAATGGCTAGACACCCTTTGAACTTTGAGGTAGTGGCCACTACACTCCCTAAACTTTTAATTTAGCTAATTTACTTGTGAATTTTTCACTTTTGCCAAATTAAGATATCTGTTAGTTTGCTATTAAAAATTTAAAATTGACTCATGCCCAAATGCATGTGCAATTAAATTACCCAAAACAATCTATCGTCTTTTCTTTAAAAAAAAAAAAAAATCCAAAAACAAACGCAAACAAAGAGAGGCTGCATCATCACCAGACTTTGTGGTCTTGACGCTGCTCATTTTTGCCACCGATCTCACCATCCTAGCGGAACCCGCTCGTGGTTGCAACCGATTGGGTTGGAGCAAGAGCGTCGAAAATATGTGCACAGACCAGGCTTGTAAATTTTTTTTCAAGGAAGTTTAATATATGTGCATATGCACAAATCGGGGTTGGTCATGGAAACACCATATGATTTAGAATTACTAATACGGCTAGAAGTGTGATGCCCCAAAATCATAAGCAATAAAACCTATTCCATCTAAATAATCCTTAAAAATATTAAATAAAAGCAACTAACAATCTAAAATCTCATCACAAATGTCGAGCTTTAATCCACTAAAGATAAAACATCCTCAAAATAATTCTTCAATACAATGTTTAATACCATAAAAATAATAGTAAAATCCTCAGTTCCACAAAACAATTCGTAATTATTGCCTTCCAAAAATCTCTACTCTAATGATCCCTTTAATGTATCCGTAAGGAGGAATAAAGGGGGGGGGGGGTGAGATAACTCAATAAGTAGAATTCGCTAACATTGGGAGTGTGAGAACAAACTTTTCAAATAAATAATTATTACAACAAATTCATAATTTATAATTCATCAATATTTTATTATCAAATATTTCATATAAAAAATATTTTTATATTGTGAGCCATCATAATATATATATCAATACCATCATATAAACAATTTCTTAGGCTTTTCTCGCGGTCAACATTTACGCCCCATTGATGGGTTGTGTTATCCCCTTTTTGGGACTTAAACCTCATTTTCATCCCCTTTCTTAAGAATGACTCCTTTATAACCTAAAGGTGCACTCCCTTGCTAAGGAACTTTCTTTTTGGATCCTCAATAGTATACTTCCTTCCTAAGGAGCTATCAAATGTGCACTGTCCCTTTTTTTGGGACTGTCCCTTGCTAAAGACTAGCTGCTGAGATGATTGTCTCTTACTAAGGACTAAATACAATACTAAGCTTTTATTCACAACTTGCCATAGGTTTTCAAAACATATTCAATATGCTCACAAAAATAATTCATTCATAATTCTAAAAAATATAAAGATATATTCACACATACAAGTTTAAATAAATTTAGGTTGTCCCACAAGTTTTTCATAAAATGAATAGTCAATGTGCACATCAAACATTTATAAAATATCAATTTATATATAGAATATTAACATATTTCTTTGATATAAAATAGTTTAATAATCAACACTGTTTTGGGAAAACCCCCCAAAATTAGTAAACACTACTTACCTCTTATTTGCAAAAATATGAAACCAACCTCCCTTGAATCACAACAAATCAGTAGGATTAGAACCTAGCAACACTAAAGATAGGTCCATCAATACACAATTTCTCACTTAAAATCGGTTTTCACACTTAAACAATTTTATCTTAGACAATTCTGATATATCCAAAATTCTCTATTTATTTACTTAACTATCCAATTTACTTTCAGCTTTGAAACAATTTTATCTTAGACAATACTGATATATCCAAAATTCTCTATTTATTTACTTAACTATCCAATTTACTTTCAGCTTTGATCAGATTTTTGGCTCTGCCTAATCAGATTTTCCATTAATGTAATCATAGATATTCATGAAACTTCAATATGGTCGAATAATGAATATCTGATCAATTTTGATATAATGACCATATGTTTTATTCATATCTATTCACTCTAACATTATATCTATTCAATCTAATATTGGAAGCCACGTATAATAGCCTTAATTTATCAATCCAGTTGCCTATTATTCCCTTGATGCCATTTGGACTAGTATTTAGACAATAACAAAGGTGTGGATGCATGTTAGTTTGATGGTGAACTTAGTGAGGCTATATACGATTATATAATAACCACAAAGCACCCTTTTTCCCATTAATATAATCATAGATCAGGTACACAAATCATAGATGCTTCCTATAAGCGTGGAAACAACCCTAGGGCAGAAAAATAAATTCAACCTTGTGCGCCGCTAAAAGAGAGGAAGTCTCCTATTTATATATATACGTAGCTCAAGGATAAGGCTAGGGTTTTAAAATCATCAAGGCCCATATTTATACTTATGACATCTCACTTGGGCCTCATATACTATAATAATTATCTGATTTAAATATTTTAGGTCCAAATCAATTAAATCCATTTAATTATGAGACTCCTCTTTAATTTATGCATATGAAATAAATTTATATAAAATTATGGGGTGTTACAAGAAGTGTCATAAGGATAGTTATAAAAAATGAACAAATCCACACATGAACATATGATTTGTACTCATTTTTTAGAGTTAGCGTTATGATGATGTTAGTTGTATTAGTAGTTCTAAATACTTAATTTTTGTAGAAAAACGTGTAAATCTCAAATTAAAATCAGTAAAAAATTATGATACTAACTATAGGGACACGATTTTTAACGACCTAAGGATAACATTGGATTCGTATGTAATGGGCCCGAACAATATGATTTATAGAGAGTGGGTTTGAAAGGCGTGCCCTTGGTCGCATTTGGGGCGGCGGTTTGGCCTGATTTTTATGAGAACTCGCACAAAGGTGGGTTTGGCCTAAATAGCTAAGCCTTACATTGATGTTGTTTGAAAGGTTTGTCTCATCGAATTAGTCCAAGGAGCATCACATTCTCCCCATTCTTCTTTTTTGTAGGGTCTTTCGATCCCCCCCTCCTTTTCTCGGCTCCCTTTCCCTTTTATACTAGTGTTTACTTCCCTCTTCTCCATCTACGTGTCAGTTTTTCCTTTTTTGGGGTAAATACTCGTCCTATCAATCCATACGTCGAGTGGTTGGGAGTGGTTGGGGAAAGTTGAATAGCAAGGTCCGGAATGTGGGCTTGTTAGGTCTTTGGGCTCCACATTACGGTGTGGGCGACTTTCTCCTTGTAATGCTCTTGTCTTGAGTTTGTCCTTTACTTTAGGCGTTTTGTGAGGTGTTGAGCGTGAAATCGTCCTCGGCCACATCCTTGGGCCTTTAAGGGACTTTCATCATACGTCCTTGGTAGTAGGGCTCCTCGGCTTGGGCTTTGGGCTCTTAATACAAGGTGGGTTGGGACCGCAGATTTTGGGTCCCACAATAGCCCCTCAAAATCCTACCGCCCGGCCTTGTTGTTGGGGAGGAGGGTTTTGGTGAGATAGGGCCCACATCATGGCTCACTCAAATTCTGCACTTCTACTAATTTTTGTGTTTTCCCACTTACATGTGAGACGTGCCAAATTAAGAGGCATTCCTTTATTCACTCACGCGGAGCCCCTTTGATGCTCCAGTATTCGAGGCGCACCTTCACGAGGATCTTGATTCTACTACTGTGGATGAGGTTGGAAATTGAGCCAAGTCCGCCTTGTCCGTAGCATTCCTTGGAAACTTGAATGGATTAAATGCCACCGGTTTGCTCTCTATATAAATAGGATAGGGAGTCACTCCCCTTGCATACAAACCCTTCTGCGTCCTTCAGAATCATAACCCTTCCTCCATACACATGATCTCCATTTCCGGTGCCATTACGCCTCGAGCAATATGTTTGAGGCATGGGTGGGGATGAAGGGTCTTCACTTGCTACAAAGGCACCGAATCCTTCCGATACTCAAAGTGATGTGGTCCGGACAAGGGAGGCACAGATTCAAAACAATCTTCCGTCTTGACAAGGGGGAAATGATATTTTTCCCTCTTTCGGTCAAAATTCCAGGCAGTCTGGTCGCACAGATTCTTGGTGCGTCAGAAGTAAGGTTTTCCGCCATCGCGCGCCGTCGCTTTATCGCAGGCATGATTACGTGGAGGCTCATCAACTTCCGGCTCCCGACACCTTTTCTTCAATCGTGTCTTTGGCCGCAAGTTGGGTTCCCCGCACCTTTTCTTCAGCAGCGCTAGCCCGGAGTCGGGCTCTCTACACCTTTTCTTCAACGGTGCAAGCCCCAAGTTGGGCTCTTTTGCTGCCTGAGTTATAGGCATGTAAAAGTATTGAGGAATGGCTTCCTTAGACAAAATTTTGGAGCGGCAAAGACACCTCTCTTCTTTGCATCTCTTCTTCGACTTTTCCTTCATTCCCTTGTATCTTTCCTTTCGCTTGTGTAGTTAGTTTCAGTATGAGCTTATTTAAGCTCTTTCATTGTCTGTTATCTTGTTTCTTTATCTTAATAAGAAATGGATTTGCTTATTCTCAAATTCTTTTCTTTTCTGCAACAACTATTTTGTGCATGAATATTAAATGTGCATTTTCCTTTAATGATGCTTAGAGCAGGAAAAAACCTTGAAACAAATTCCTACTAGTTTGAACTTACCGACATTATCAAGTATAATAATGGTAATTCCCAGTAGATTAAACTTTTGAAACTAACCGAGATAACGGCCGAGCGCTTCGTAATGCATGCAAGGCGACCGTCCGAGAACGATAAACTCTAAATAATTCGTCCGAGAAGGTGGCCGCCGAGTGTGAGGGACTTTGATTTGTGTTTTTGACAACATATTGCCCTATATTGCATCAATCCCCTTGGTATTGAGGATCCGAGGATAGACTGGGGAATCCATGCGGTTTAGGGACTAGCCCAACTATCAATGGGGAACTTTTCTCTGGGGTAGATTCTAAGGGCCATATAACGTCCAGGTTATGTCCAAACCCCATGTTGTCTCTTCTAGGTAGTTGGTTTTCCCATAGGCTTGAGTCCGAGGACCATATAAGACCTTGATTCTGTCCAAAACTTGTACTTTTTCTTTTAAGTAGTTGGTTTCCCCACAGGCTTGAGTCCGAGGACCATACAAGGCCTTGGTTCTGTCCAAAACTTGTACTTTTTCTTTTTAGTAGTTGGTTTCCCCACGGGCTTGAGTCCGAGGACCATACAAGACTTTGGTTTGTCCAAAACTTGTACTTTTTATTTTAAATAGTTGGTTTCCCCACGGGTTTGAGTCCGAGGACCATACAAGGCCTTGGTTCTGTCCAAGACTTGTACTTTTTCTTTTAAGTAGTTGGTTTCCCCAAAGGCTTGGTCCGAGGACCATACAAGGCCTTGATTCTGTCCAAAACTTGTACTTTTTCTTTTAAGTAGTTGGTTTCCCCACGGACTTGAGTCCGAGGACCATACAAGGCCTTGGTTCTGTCCAAAACTTGTACTTTTTATTTTAAGTAGTTGGTTTCCCCACGGACTTGAGTCCGAGGACCATACAAGACCTTGGTTCTGTCCAAAACTTGTACTTTTTCTTTTAAGTAGTTGGTTTCCCCATAGGCTTGAGTCCGAGGACCATACAAGGTCTTGGTTTTGTCCAAAACTTGTATTTTCTCGAAGGTTAGCCCCTCGACCAAGGTGGGGAGAGTTAGCTTGATTTTGGAAGCCCCTAGAGCTGCCCGTGCCATTGGCACTACAAGGCGTAGCCCCTAAGCGGGAGTTTATGTCGGAGTAACAACCGCATGTCGTTGGAAACGGAGGAAACTTTGCGGACCTCTATTTTATAGAGACTTGACCCCCCCGCCACCTGCGCCAACGCGCAAGCCTTCTCACGAGACGGCGCCAATTGTAGGGACACGATTTTTAACGACCCAAGGATAACATTAGATTCATATGTAATGGGCCCGAACAATATGATTTATAGAGAGTGGGTTTGAAAGGCGTGCCCTTGGTCGCCGGGCGGCGGTTTGGCGATTCTGATTTTTATGAGAGCTCGCACAAAGGTGGGTTTGGCCTGAATAGCTAAGCCTTACATTGATGTTGTTTGAAAGGTTTGTCTCCTCAGAATTAGTCCGAGGAGCATCACATTCTCCCCATTCTTCTTTTTGTAGGGTCTTTCGATCCCCCCCTTTTCTCGGCTCTCCTTTCCCTTTTATACTAGTGTTTACTTCCCCCTTCTCCATCTACGTGTCAGTTTTTCCTTTTTTGGGGTAAGTACTCGTCCTATCAATCCATACGTCAGAGTGGTTGGGAGTGGTTGGGGAAAGTTGAATAGCAGGGTCCGGAGTGTGGGCTTGTTGTCGGTCTTTGGGCTCCACATTACGATGTGGGCGACTTTCTCCTTGTAATGCTCTTGTCTCGAGTTTGTTCTTTACTTGAGCGTTTTGTGAGGTGTTGAGCGTGAAATCGTCTTGGCCACATCCTTGGGCCTTTAAGGGACTTTCATCATACGTCCTTGGTAGTAGGGCTTCTCGGCCTAGGTTTTGGGCCCCTAATACAAGGTGGGCTGGGACCGCATGATTTTGAGGCCCCACACTAAAAAAAAAAAAAAAAAAAAGTCCCATCTCACGTGCGAAGTTTGGGATTTGATTTTTTTTTTTTTTTTGAATTTAGTTATTGAATTTGATCCATTTTTTATTTTTTTTAATATAGTGATAATATAATATATTAGGGGTATTTTAGTCAATTTCAAATCTCAAAATTCAAAAAAGGTTTTATGCATCTCGAGAGAAAGCAGTGTTGTTGTCTTCTCGGTTGAGTTTTCTCACGCGTTTGATTTCTCATTTAATTTCTTTCACACTCACACACACTCTTCTCTCAAAAAAAGAAATGGAAGGAAGTGGTGAAAGTGGTGAATGCGATCCTTATGATATGCAATGCGCTCCTTCATCAACAATGGGAATGGGAACGCGAAGTTGGGATATGAAGAAATCATTCAACCTCGCCCTTCGCCCTCTCCTCACTGCCTGCTCTAACCAAGTAAATTGAATTCCATTCTTCTTTTTCTCTTTTCCAAATTCCCAAAACCTAACAATTAACCAAGTAAACTCGTGTTGGTGTGTAGGGATTCTGCAGTGCCTTTCCAAATTTCAGTACCCAGGAGCAACAACATCTCCACCGCCTATTTCTCCAGGTACCTTACACCCCTTCTTTTTGCACCTAATAAATTTTTGATTATGATTAGGGCTTATTGAACTAACACTCTCTTCTCTTTGCTGCTTTTTTTTTTTTTTTTTTTTTTTTTTTTTTTTCAGGTCCTTACATCATTACATGAAAGTATTGAGGTACACACTGCTACTTTCTTCACCCATTTTCCGAAAATTGTTTGACTGATCATAATAATTTTCATCACAACAACAACAAAGCCTTAGTCCCTAATTTATTTTTTATTGTTGGCTATGCATCCTTAAAAGATTGGTCACATGTTTGTTTTTCATTTAAAAAATAAAAAGGTCAAATTAAAACTTACCTACATGTTATTTGACTGAAATTTAAGTTGTCTATCTGAAGTTTAAAATTTGACACTTTATCACATGAGGTTGGCTCAGTTAGAATTTTGTAACCCACTTCTAATAAAAACATGGCTAAATATGTAATTTTGCTCTACTTTTATGCCTCTATTCTCCAAAAAAACATAAAAATACAATATCAAATAAGATAAAAAAGAATCCAGCAGAACACTTGCATCATGAGATTTCAAACCACAAGTAGGTAACTTAAATTTTGGTCAAATCTTAGGTGGATAAAGTGTCAAATTTCAAACCACAGGTAAGTAACTTAAATTTCGGTTAAACCACATGTGGGTAAGTTGTAATTTACCCAAATTAAAAAGAAAAAGAAAATTTGTTCATTCTTCAAAGTCGATTTTACTGCAATTATGCAAGAGTGGATGTAGGGGAAGTGTAAAAGGTGTTGTGTGCCAAATTGTCAAAATTAAGAGAATGGAGTTTGAGCTTTGTTGCCACTTGTTTGATTTATGTTTTGTGGGAGTTGTTTATTTGTTAGGGTCAGTGTGTTTGAATGGCAAATTGGTTTACTTAATTGGCTTGTTTTTATACTTGGCTAGTCTGTACTCTATGCAATTGCTGCACTTTCATATTTGTGATAGTGATTTTATTTTTTTCAGTGTATTCTCTCAAATGCGATTACTTAAATCTTCCTTGCTCTTTCTTTTTATTTACTTAGCGCCTTCTCTGGCCTTGAAGTTCTCATCTTTTATGAAACATTTAGTATTTCAGCCTGCTCTCAACTTAAATGTTAGGCTAAAACGTACTTTACACATTCTTAGTTTGGGGTCACTTCTAAATTGTTCTATTGACTTCCAAAACTTGCAGTTTATACTTTCGACTATTATAATGATGTTAATGGGCCCTTTCCATTATGGTTTGTTACATTTTTCACTGTTAACCCGCCTAAAAATGGCATTTTTTAAAAATTTTCTTTTCAATTTTTTTTGGGGGTTGGGTAATAGGAAGATTCTAACTAATGATGATGGGAGGGCACATCAACATTGATGTAATACTCAGGGTTGTAAATTAAAAGTTTTCATAGTCAAGGGACCCTGATTTGGAATCGACCTCAAACTTAAAGGGTGTAAATAGTATTTTAGCCTAACTTTTACCACCTTTTTTTTATATACTCTCTCTCTCTCTCTCTCTCTAAAGTTGAAAAATTGGATTAGACATAGTTACCCTGTGTTGCTGCATCAGTGCAAACCTTATTGAAGATGACCATTACTCTAGTGAATTTGGCTCTCTACTTAACATTCAGAACCGTTATGATTTTATTTTCTAAATTTGCAAGGAAACATAATTACTCTATGCTCCTACGTTACTACATACACCAGAGAGATCTTAGCTTTTCAGTTTATGGCAATTCATAGGAAATTTTCAAGTGTTAATGAGCTTAGCTGCAGTCTGATTATCACTCTTTCTATGTGATGGAAAAACTGTTTTATGAAATTGAGTTAAATGGACACTTTGGTTATTATGGCATGTCTAACTAGTTTTCCAATAAAATGGACATTTATCATTATTTCATGTGTTAGTGTACATGAAATGTCTTTGGAATTGATACTCAAATACCAAGTGGATTTTTTGATAAATAATAAAGGTTTATTGATATCAAAAAAAGAGACACCCAAGTACACAAGGATCGTTCAGGAGACATAGCCTCATAGACAATTCATGATCGTTCATGATATTGTGATCATTCAGGAGACATAGCCTCATAGACAGAAAAATGAATTTTTCTTCTATGCTGAACTATTTCTGCAAAATGCCAATCAAATCAGATAACGTTTTTATAAATGTGTTCTGTCTTGGAACACCAATAGTCACGTATGAAAGAAAAAATAATTAGTTACTTTATCTCACTTTGATGTTGAAGAATAAGTGAATAACAATGGGTTAATTTCTTTGAAATGTTGGCATTTATCATGTTTTACTATTAATAAGTTCATAAAATAAAAATAGCAGACATTATGGTTTGAAAAAGGAGAATTTGAACCAGTAAATTATTTGGAATTTTGGATGATATGGGAAAATATGTATGCATTCACTCATATTGAATTTAATGGGAATATTGTGCATATGTAATATGATAGACCTGTTACTCTCTGTTCCTACAAACAAAATTTCTCATTATTTTATTTGTTATCAAGTGAGATTATTTTAAATTCTTCAACTGAATATTTAATGCTTTGCTAAAGTGGGATTGGTAACAAGCATGTTTTGGTTGGGCATTGATGCTTCTATTTCAATAGTCTTGCATGCTTTATAGGTAAAATACACACATCCCTAGTGAGTTTTGAATCCATGACCTCACGCCCAACTATCAAAGTTTTGAATCCATGACCTCACGCCCAACTATCGAATTATCCACTAGGAAAAAAAAATCTTGCATGCTTAATTTAAAATTAGTCTCATTTTTATATCTTTTATTCCCTTTGTAGTGTTGCTTAAAGATCTTAGCTAAAGCCTAAAGTGGACTTCTTTTTAGGGATCTTCCCATTGCATGGTGTTTTTGTTGTTGATTTTATTGCATGTGTTAAAAACTATAGTTCCTGAAATAGCTCCTTCATCAACTTTATATAGAATGTATAAATTAGATTGCTACCTGGGCTCTATGGCAATCAACAGGGCCAACTTCTTAATTGCTGTTTTGATATAATCTTATGGTATAATTCTAAATTTCATGCTACCTTATTTGAATTTGACAGGATGAGTTCGAGTCTTTATGTCTTGAAACACAGGTACTCATTTTATTAATATCTTTGCTGTTATCATTTTTTCTTAATTACCTTCAATTTCTACGTCGAAGGTTTAGGTTATGTTTGGTAATAGTTTTTGTTTTCTATTTTCAAAAACTTGTTTTGGGAATATAAAGAAAAAACAATTTTCTTTTATTTTTGAAATAAAAAACATGTTTGGTTAGTTGAAATTAAAAAGATAGTTTTTTTGAACAAAAAAATAGAAAATACTAAAATATGTTGTTACTCGGATTTGAACTTTAATGCTAACTCATTAAATGAGACAGATTCATTAAATTAAATGCGTGTTTTCATTGACTTTTGAAAATTAGAAATTGAAAACAGTATTTTGCATGATTTTAGTTTTCTTCACAAGTTGAGTTTTGAGAACAGTTTTTGTTTTCTATCCATTTTGAGTTGCCAAACAAGTTTTTTAGTCTAAAAAATAGAAAATTGTTTTTGAAAACAGAAAATAAGAGGAAAAAACAGTTACAAACATACCCTTAGTATCTTACACATCATAGAATTGAAGCAGGTTGTTTCCGTCGCTAGGATATGATTTTTTTTTTTTTCCTTTTACTTTGGAAAAAGAAAAAAAGTAAGGGGGGTGGGGAAGGGGTTGCCTCATATGTGAAACATACCTTTAGAATCAATGGAACCACAATGAAAAGCACTTAAACAGTGAAAACTGAAAACAAGAAAGTTTTGGTTATGTTGTTTACGTGACAGATGATCTTTTAATTTTTAAATGATTTATAGGTAAGTTAAATCTTATCAAGAAAAAAGATTACAACCAAGTACACTGAATGTGTACTTAATGGCTAGACATTAACTTAAAGTACAATAATATACAGAATTGAGTAATTCTGAGAAAGAATGGCCACTTAATGTATCCATCCAACCATACAACATACGTAAAATAAATGAAAAAGCTTAAGCTCCATTGTTGTATGTTCAACTCCTTCAAACATTTGAGGATTTTGTTCTTGGCATGCCCTGTTTCAATTTACTATCAAGACACGCATTCGCAATTAGATCTGTATCAAGAATTTGTCTACATTTGATGAGTGTGTTTTGAGAATGAGAAACTGACTTCCTTTGGACCAACTTCAATCTATTTTGCCAATACCCTTGCCAGAATCTTATAAACGTTGCCAATTAGGCTAATGAGTCTAAAATCCTTCCCATCCAATAATCCAAAGCCCTTATCTATAAATGCTAAAGGACCCAAGATTGAGCTAATGACTAGAAGAATAGAAGCATTTGGGGGAATACTTACTCAAATTGGTTACACTTGGATTCCTTGGGAGCTTCAGGTGGTATTTTAGTGTTATGGGATAGAGCTAGGGAGTTGTTAGTTGGTGGAATGTTCCTTGGTGCATAGGGGGGTTTTAAGTGTTATTTGTTTTTCAAGCAAAAGAAAGGGAGCAACAAGAATAACAACAGGGATGTGGGTTTTCTCAACATGCTTTGCTAGATTTACCCTTGGAGAGGGGTGGGGTGCCTTCACCTGGTCAAGCAATCACGATCCACCATTAATGTCCAGGCTAGACAGATTCTTGGTATCATCAAATTGGGAAATACATTTTCTTAATGTGAGTAAAAAATTACTCCAACAGCCCATCTCAGACCCTTTCCTATCCTACTCTATTGCAATTGCGTAAACGTAGGGTTTGGAAATATATGGCTGAAATCTTTGTGCTTTGTGGAAAGAGTCCAGAATTGGTGCGGGAGTTATAATGTCAAGGGTCACCCAATTGGATGTTGGCTCAGAAACTCAAATCTTTGAAAATTGATTTGAGAATTTGGAATAAGGAATTTTTTTGGGGGATGTGGCATCAAGGAAGTCTTTTGTCTTGAATGAAATAAGGGAGATGGATAGGAGGGAGGAAGATGGAAGGTTGAGTGCTGATGTGAGAGTTACTAAGGAAGATAATAAATTGGAATTGCAAAAGTTAATTGTTGTGGAGGAAATGAGTTGGAGACAAAAGTCATGAGTTCCCTGGTTAAAGGAAAGGGACAGAACTACCACCTTTTTTCACTGCCTTGCCAATGCACGTAGGCAGAATAACTTTGTTAGTTGCTTAAAATTTGGTGACACTTGCACCAATGTGTGGTGGCTCCATAACCATGTTGGTTGGATCTTTGCTTGTTCTGTGATGGAGCTTCTATAATGTTGGAAAGGAGACTTTGGTAAGAGAGGTTACAGGAGGATTTGCTAAGTGACCCATTTATGCTTATACGGTGTTTTTCGAGGGAAAGAAATGCCCCTTATTTTGAAGGGAAATTACAAAATTTGATTAATTGAAGTTGTTATTTTTTAAGACCCTTTTATTTATGATTGGAGTGTAGGGTCCATGCATTGGGGTGTTACTTTTGTGCGGGATGATCATGATTGGAAATTGAAACGTTGGTGGATTTCATGGACCCTATTTATTCAATCAAGATTAGGGGGGACGTTGAAGATCAAATTTGTTGGAGACCAACAAAGAATAATTTTTGAGGTAAAATCTTTCTATATGCTATTTTCTAATGGGGACAAGCCTTATTTCCCATGGAGAAAGTTCCTTTATAAGTAGCTTTCTTTGCTTGGACTATTGCGGTGGAGAAAATTCTTACTTTATATAATCTTCAAAGGTGAAGGATTATTGTTGTAGATTGATGTTATCTGTGTAAGAAGGGTGGAGAGACTGTAGATCATATATTGCTGTATTGTGGTTACACCAGAAAGTTATGGTCTTTCGTTTTGTGTTTATTTGGAGTGCATGGGTCATTTTAAATTTTTAATTGGTTAGTTGATTTGTTGGCATTTTGGATGGCATGGATTGCAAAACTTCAGAGTTGTGGTAGTTGGAAGGCCGCTAATCATCGAAGGAGAAGGGTTGTTGTTGTAGATTGATGTTATCTGTGTAAAAAGGGTGGAGAGACTGTAGATTATATATTGATGCATTGTGGTTACACCAGAGAGTTAAGGTCTCTTGTTTTGTGTTTCATTGGAATGCACTGGGTCATCCTAGTCAGTTAGTTGATTTGTTGCTTTTTGGCCTTTTGGATGGGGAAGTTCGCAAAACATCAAAGTGGTGGTAGTTGGAAGGCTGTCCCTTCGAACCTTACGTGGGCCATTTGGCGAGAGTGAAATAGCTGAGCTTTTGAAGGCATTGAATGATCTACGAAAGAGCTTAAGATGCTTTTTTTACATTCTTTGTATGAATGGATGGCTGTTTTACCAGGCCAACCGTGTTCCAATCTGTTAGAGTTTCTTGACTGTAAAATTTTCTTGATTTTGCCCTCTAAGTGCACCCCTTCTGTACTGGGTGGTTTCTTTATTCTCAATAAAACTTTCTATTTAAAGAAAAAAACTAGCAGATGAAGATTTTATTACCATCTAAGATGATTCATATAATGTCCAGTCAGAACTGTCACATTATTGGCACTTTGCTTCAAGAATCCTTGGCTTTTTCTTGTGTCTTGGTTGCTCCACATCACTGAGTAAGCAAATTGAATTGGTCACCATGTTAACATATACTGTACATGCAGGTGGGAGCCGCTCTAGATACTGTAGAGCAACTTGTGGAAGAACAAGCCTTGGACCCTTTGTTTTCAGATAAGTAGGTATCATTTAATTTTTGATTAATTTGATTCAAATTTATTGATTGGTTGGCTGGCTGCTAAAATTGTAGTCATTGTTATTATTATTATAAGTTTTGGTCGTTATTTGATTTGTTATTTTATAATTGGCTTGTTATTCTTGTATCAGCTTAAGGGGATTTTATAATTGGCTTGTTAATATCTAATTTTCTCCTCTTTCAAATTATGCCCTCTTCTCATCTAACCCGAATCTTCCAAAGTTTACATTCAATTATTATTATATTATTTCTAGTAAATGGGATGTCATTTATTTATAGGATTGTTTCGATGTTGAAGACTTTTAAGAATCTAGTAGAACCATTGATTCTAAACTTTTACAGCTTACTGAAATGCTCATACTGGAATTCAAAGACATTAACAAATTCAGGGTTAGTCAGATTTATTCAACATCCTATATCTTGGTATCATAATCAATTTTAGAATATTTTATTCTTAGGGGATATTTCTTTGCTGAAGTTAATCTTCATTCCCTTATGTAATTTGTAAATTCTTGTATTTGTTGGGAAATATTCGTTGGGAAGTAGTTAAGTCCTATTCAAATCTTGGGTTGCAAATTGGCACTCTGACTTCTAATTCTTTTGGTTTTGGGAAAGGGAAAATTGCAAAAGGACTCTCTAAACTTTGGGTCAAAATAAAATTGACACTGTTTTTCTAATTTGATTTTCGTTTGGGCTTAATGGACATAAAATCCTATCACGTATGGGGTACATGATTTATTTTAATAAAATACTGGTTTGAAATTAATAAAAAAATCATTTTAAAATTCGGTTTTTTTTTTCCCTCCTTATTCTTCCTCCACCAGTGGCTTGGTGGATTTACCATGGCTGAAAATTGAGCCAACCTGGCAACCATAGGAGGCCCCCATCACCATCCACATCTAGCTTGCCTTTTAGGCCCAAAACACCACCACCTCACTGCCTATAATTAAGCACCAATGCAGGCCACCATGAAACCCACCACAAAATCACTCTATTTCTACCACCTTCCTCAACTAGTTCCCATAAGTATTCTCAAAGCCCTTTAGTAAATATGCCAAATGCACAACTAGACACACCCAAATAACCAGCCAAACACCCAAGCGGCGGCTCTACTCCATTGGCCCTCCACTCAAACTAACACCTAAACTCATCCCTTCCACACTAAACCAGCACAACCCATTACTAATTCAAAGCCCATCAAACAGAACACCTTTAAACACAAAAGTGATCTAATTTTCAAACCTCAATTGACCTTTATAACCCATCATTGACCATGCTAGCCAACCTATCAACTATCAAGCTGATTTAGGCCCAAGCTGTGACACCCACAACTCAAATTTGTTGTGCCCCAAAAACTGTCGTGGCGACACTGGTGAGAAAAGAAGAAGAATAGAAAAAGGAGGTGAAGTTTCCGTTCAGATGGAAGAGAGAATATGATAAAGAAGGAAAGAGAAAAAGAAGATAAGGAGGAGAGAGAAGAAGTAGGTGGTTGGAGATTGAGAGAAACAGAAGGCTGTATCCAGTACACAAAGGTCTTACTTTTGCAGGGTTTAGGAGAGGTGATTGGTAAGTAGCATTACCCCCATTTTCTTTGGAGACTAATTCTATGACTCGAACCATGATTAGTCACTTTGGGTAGAAGGCACTTGCCATTGCTATTTGCTTAGGAGAGAAGGAAAAAAAATTGAGTTTTAAAATGAATTTTATTAATTAAATCATGAGCTTTTCACTTGAGGATATTCTGTACTTATCAAGAAGAGAGTTTCTAATTTCAAATTAGAAGAACTAGGGATTATTTTTATTATGGCCCAAAGTTCACATGATCCCTATGCATTTTTCCCTTCAGGAAATGTCTCTCCTACAGTCCTAATTATTTTCATGTTGATTAGTAGTGTTCCTCAAGGATAACCATTTGTCAAGAAGATTTTTCATAGTTTATAAAAACATCCCTTTGTTGCCTGTTGGTCTTAATCTCTTCATGTTTTTTGAGAACTCTTGAATTTTCTATCTTCTAGTTTTGGCTTTCTTCAATTTCTCTTCACCACTCATAAAAAAACCCTGACCCCTCCCCTACCCCCACCAATTTTGTCCAATTTGGAGAGTGGACAAAATTCCATAAAAAAATAAATTTTGCTTTACCTTTATACCTAATACCCCATTTCTGTTTTTGGTCAAGCTTAAGAGTTGAACCCAAGACCTTACCCAATTCTATTGGTGTCTTTATAACTCCATTTTTATAACAAACCACAACAACCCCCCCCTTCCCATCCCCTCTCACTATTTATTTTACTTGAATTGTGAATAACTACAAATATTTTTTCTATATCTGTTGCCATAAGTAAGGTGTTGCTGTCTAGTCAACCTGTTTGTGGAAATTTAGCAATAACCTTGAAAGCATTCCTACTTTATCATATTCTATCTAGTACTTGTAAGATCTGTGGTTTCTATTTTGTAAACATTGGAAACCAGAAGAAGTCTGAAACCTAAGTTTAAGGTTCTCTGTTATCAGTAGTAATATACTTTATAATGGATTCACAACAGTGCCCTTAATAGAATATATGATTATGCATCAACATTCTACAATATTTTATGTTGGTTAGAATGGAATTACGTTTTCCTTGATCTCATTTATTGGAATTATAGAGTGCTTGTAACATATTAACCCAAATGCAGGACTAATGTAATGGATGTTGCTCAAAATCTTTCATCAGCAAAGAGGAGTGAGATCCAATACTTGACGGATATGCTAAATATGGTGAGTGATTGGGTTTTTGTATTTAACTAACTTAATAGACTATGACAGTTGTCATCTCTTTTTATGGTTATATTTTTACTTATGATCACACTTATCAGTATTTGTAGAAGGGATAAAATCAGCTATATATGCATTGGTTGAAGAGGTTGTAAGTTAACTGCTTAGGATAAATCATTTTATCATCTCCTTTTCCCCTTTCTGATCAAGAAGAATCATTAGATATCTTCTATTAAAATCTTGCACCAGAAGCCACAGTGCTTAGGCTTGTATATGATATGCACAAAATCAAATTAATAGAATTGACCACTAGACATTACTTAAATTTGCAGAATTGAAAAGTTTTGTGTGCATTGGAGGATTAGGAATAAGTAAATTGTGTACTTTCAACCAAGTTTTATTGGGCAAATGGGGTGTGTGTGTGTGTTTTTTTTTTTTTTTTTTTTTTTTTTTTTTTTTTTTTTGAGGATATGGTGTAGACATGGAAGATTGATTCATTGCTAGTTCAGAATTTCGTCCATTCAAGGTTTATATTATTGGGTCAATGTATGAAGTCTAGTTGAAGCAAAAGTCATTATTTTATATGTCTAGTCGTCCACCACAAGATTGGGAAGAAGAAGCCTTTGACCGGTTTATGGAATTGGTCTATTCTTCGACGGTGCGGGGGTTTGGTCCTGATAAGGTTTGTTGGAAACCTGCAAGGAATAGAGGTTTTGAGGTTAGAGGTTATTATAACTCATTCTACCCTCCTACTTTTGTTTCTTTTCCATGGAGAATGATATGGCAATCAAAGGTTCCCCCAAGGGTGGCGTTCTTTTCTTGGTCTGCTTCCTTGGGTAAGATCTTAACAACAGATAACCTTCGTAAAAGACGAGTGATGGTGCTTGACTGGTGCTATATGTGTAAGAGGAGTGGGGAGTCGATGGATCATCTTTTACTTCATTGCTCCATAGCTTGGGAGTTGTGGTCCATGGTTTTCTGCTTGTTTGGTATTCAATGGGTTATGCCTCATACTGTTCTTGAGTTGTTTGAGGCTTGGCAAGGAAAGTTTGTGCGACATCGCCATATTGATGTTTGGAGAATGGTGCCTCATTGCTTGATTTGGTGCATTTGGCGTGAAAGGAATGATAGAAGTTTTGAGGGTTGTGAACGCTCTTTCTCGGAGCTTAAGTCTTTTTTCCTACACACTCTCATTGAATGGAGTGTGGTTTTTTCTCATTTTTCTTGTTCTTCCTTTTCTTTGTTTCTTGACCATTGTTCTTTTGTTTCTTGACTTGTGCCCCCATAGTACATCCCCAATGTACTCGGTTTGGCAATCTTTTTATTATTAATAATATTCTTACGTTATTTATCAAAAAAAAAAAAAGTTATAGACATTCTGGGGTTCATACAAATTTTAATTTGGTTTTTCAATTTACAAGTTATGGTTAGTTTTTAATTTAGGCCAATTTTGTAATTTTCAATTCTTTTGAAATAATGGTATTTTGGTGGAGTCTAAAATTATCTAAGAGATTCTAAGTATCTTAGGTTTATTTCCTTGAGTGCAAGTTTTTTATTACCTTAGTAGGTTTTTAGTTTACTAGTCTAATAAGGAGTTCGTGTAATAGTCAAAGTTGGAGCTCTAGTTCTATTATAGAAGTTCAGATTTTGAGTCTATTTAAGTGTCTTATTGTACTCATTAAAGGTGGATTTGATTATAAAAATAATGGGTTTTTTTTTTTAGTATTGAGGCACATTGGCCTTACTGTGTTATTTCTCCTTTGCGCTTCTCTCTCCCCTTTATTTGATATTGTGTCACTGTCCACGTGCATTGTTGGCATGCACTGTTCATGCTATTGTTCCCTACTAAAAACCTAGTCATACTTGAATCATAACCTTAACCCTAAGTCACCACGAACCCTACCACAAGCACGTACAAACAAATTCCTCATTTTGTCCTATGTTAGGAAATTGATCATTTATGGAAGCTATTAATTACAGGGAAGTGTGGAGAGTCTTGGGATACAAATTTGGTTGGGATGTCTTATGGGTGTAGCCTTTGGAAACATATAGTGCAGGATGTAAGTTATTTTAGTTTTGTTAATTTGTGGTTGGGGATGATAGGATGGAAGGGGTTTTTTTATTTTTGTTAATTTGTGGTTGGGGATGATAGGATAGGTCACTTGTGGAATGATTTGTGGTGGAACACAAATTGAAAGGGGCATTGAGGAAAACAAATAAAACAAAAAAGATAGGAAAGCCTATGAACCAACACCTAGAATTACTTGGAATTAGCACCACGTAGGAAAACCTAGGAATTTATACTTTGGTTGCCAGAAATCAGCACCTAGATATTGGATAATCCAGTATAAAATTTTATTCATCATCAATCATAATTTTTTCTCTGGGCCTTTAAATAGGCTAATCTCTCTCTCTCTCTCTCTCTCTCTCTCTCTCTCTCTCTCTATATATATATATATATATATAATCAGAAACCTCATGTATGAGATAATGATGTGTTGCCTTGTGGCTCATTCTTAGAGAACTCCTTCACTTAGCCTTCCACTTAATCAAAGATTTTAAAGATTTATTTGATTTTTATTATTTATTTGTATTCAACAATAAATAATTTTGGGTTAATCACCATTTTGGTTCCTAATGTTTTTGCACTATGTGGCAAAATGGTCCCTAATATTTCAAATGTGTCAATTTAGTCCCCAACATTTGGTATTGTGTCAATAGTTCCCGCCCGCCATTAAGTAGTGGATTGAAAGTGCTTGTGGCTAACAGTCAAAATAAAAATGTTTTATATGAAACCTAGACTTCCACATGGAGGTGAAATTTCTACTTTGTGGCTGATTCTTTAGCTATAATGAATTTAATCTTGCCGAAGGTAAATCATCATATGTGCTAACTTCTCTATTGTACTCTTCTGGATGATGAACTTGTTAGGAAATGCTAAACCTAACCCAAGATTTGTGAGATGTGAACAACAGAAAACAGAAACAAAATATATCTAAGCATACAAACGCAAGAACACTAGTTTTATGTGGTTCACCCCAAAACCAAGGCTATGTCCTCGAAGTTGTTGCAGCTTTTTGTTGACCTAAAAAATTGATTACAAGGATCATAGGTATATATACTGCCTATCCATGTGTGAAAATACCATAGTGTGTTTAAAGCTTCTAATGTATTCTCAAATACTGAATTATCCCCTATAATTATATGCACTAACACAATAAAGGCTCCACACAAATCTTATTAGAACCTTACCCAAGCAAATATTGTTTGTTTCAAGCTCTGGCCCTTTTGTTTGATTTTTAAGATGAAAGAAGAATGATTATAAAGTAGTGGGTGAGTATTCTTATCACCACTCCGTTTATTAGGTTGAGGAACAGAATCGCCATATTCGTGCTCATGTTGAAATCCGCAGGAAGGAGATGGAAGATGCCAAACGCTTGGCAGATGCCGTAGAGAAGGTACAATGTTTTTTCTCTAACCTAGACTTCTCTCCCCCCCCACCCCCTTCCCACTTTCTCCCCAAAAAAAGGAAAGAAAAAGCTATGTCAAAAGTTGTCATGAAAAGTGTTTGATGGCTGATTAAATTAGTTTCTCGTATGCTAATTTGCAGTTAAGAAGCAGGAGTTTAAGTTATGGGACATTTGGCAGCAACATGGTTGATTAAATTGGTTTTGCATATTGACAGCTGCTTCCTTCAGTGGATTTTTACAATATATGTCTGTCTATCTTTTGTTCTCAAAACCTGTCTATCACAGCTTGTTAATTGTGATACAGTTCTAGTGTGTATAGGCCTTTATGGCTCTTAGGAATTCTTGTTAATGGACTAGTCTTATTCTGATGTTTAAGATCATAAGAAGCTGAGAAATTTGCCCACTTATGATATCCGTGTCAATTGCTATTGAATTTAATATGACTTATTGACACTATTTTTCTCTGGGGTGCATTTGATGAAGTAATTGTTGCTAACATACCCAAGAAAGTTCAAGCGAGATTGGAAATTTCTAAATGTTTGCTTCTCAGTTCCCACATTCTTAGGTTGACATGGACCAATATCATCGGCTACGCCTACGCAAATCTAATTTAAAGCTCTAAGCTTCTAACTAAAAATGGAAAAAACAATTGCTTGTCGGCCCACATGGCCCAAAGTATTTCTATCCTGACCGAGAAGTATTATTGGGCTCTAAGCTAATTCCTGGATCCATTATAAGTTTTGTACAAGCTCAAATGAACTACACCTACAAGCCGATTTTGAGCTCGAATTTTCTCTTCCCTGTATCTTGAATCCCTATAGCTTGGCAAGTTTTCTAAAGAAAATCTAGTTTTTAATGCTTGTTCTTGAACATTCTTTTGATAAGGCAAATAATTTTACTCAAAAGCATCAAAGTTTAGATTTTAAACAGTCATCAATATTTAAGACACACCTAGGCCTTTTAGAATGCATAATATGAACTCCCGCCAAATAGAATTGTATGCTTTTATAGTCGTCTTATGCTCTGCATCTTGGAGAAGTACATGAAATTTCAGTCAACTAAGAAAGCAGCCTAACGTCAACTGTCCCTCTACAGGGCCAGCTCTTTAGTTGGGGCCTAAAATAACTTTTATATTAAAAAAAAAAAAATAGTGAGTACACATCATACTAACATGACATTCTTAATTTTTATTTTAACATGATACATTTATGTTAAAAGCTAGAGATTCGGTTGTTTACTGTGTTCACAAAGAGAATTTCTTAGTGCCAATAAGTTAAATTTCCTTCGTGCAAAATTATACTTTGCAGTTTTGTGTTATATTTTGCTCTGGTTCTACTGTTTATGGCATATTTATTATATGAAGTAAAATATATTTATTTTTATACCTTGAAAGTGAAAAGTGAAATAATGAAAAATGTAGTATATATAGATTTTACTCTTATACATTTATTACATAATATATAAGAAATAATTTATTTGTAATAAAAAATAAAAAAATATTACTTATTATCAATAAAAATTAATTTATTAAAATTAACACATCACACGTATTAATCTACTGATTTAATTTTCTTTTATTATAATATTTTTGTATATTACAATTAATGAGGGTAAATTTATCAAGACCATCTATCTACAAAGATGGACCGAGTAAATAGCATTTATGGCAAGGCCGCATAACGGCCAACCATCAATGATAGACGAAACCATAAAAAAACATTAAATACAAGAGACAGCTAAGGAGTAACGTTCGGATACCAACAGACGAATAGCCATTGACAGATAATAAAAGCCAAAATTTATTACCAATGACTCCAAATCCCATAAATGCAAATATTCATTTAGATAATGAATACAAAAGGTATAAAACTCACACAATTAAAAGAGAGAAAGGTACACAATTTCATCCTCACAACTCTTAGCCATTTTAGCTCTTTGATTTAAGCAAGTGATCGGTTCACCTTCAACTAACTTTTATCATCGAAAGACCCTTGGCCAACACCACACCGGTGTTTTATCATTTCTTGGTCTCTCTTTGCAAATTGATCTTGAGAATGACTGTCATCGTCCATCAACATAGACAAAGAGCACAACCGATGATTTTTTCGCATCATCAACAATCATAATAAAATGAGAAATAGTATATGGGCTGACGTTTGTTTTGTTGTAGAATTTTTTTTCTCATAAAAATTTAATAATTCTTTGTATTACGTTGCATTCCTAAAAATACTTTAAAAAAAAAAAAAACATTTCATTAGATTTGACTTGTATAGGAATACCCTTTTATGGAAATAAAATAATAATTTATGTTCATAGATTTAAAATATTGATACATGACAACTAATATCTAAAAAATCAACCTATTCTATCATTTAGCTCAAAAAAAAAAAAAATCATCATATAATTTATATTTTTTTAACAAGACATACATGTTGATGGTGCAAAGAACCTCAGTGGGCCATTCATCCAAAAGAGTTTTAAAATACTTGTGATATACAACACACTCAAACAGAGGGACACTTCCTTCTCAAAAAAAGAAAAAAAAAGAAGAAGAGGGGGACACTAATATGATGCCAGCGAGGCTCATCATGCTTAAGCTCAAACGGCAAGTAACTTATTGGCTTTCATGCTCAATTAAATGACCATCCATTACTATCCTTTGGTCAAAGGCTTTTAATAGGTGGAGCCATGCCTTTTTATAGCTCATGTAATTAAGTTCTGAAATTCTTTTTGATACCTGGAATCGAATGGAAAGGCTACCGTGAGCTCTATATATATCCATTATATATATAATAATCATGCTTTCAACACGATATATTTCGGGTGAAGAGCTTCTCATCCTATAAGTAGTGTAGGCTTGTAAGGATATACAGCTAGGTGGTTGGGTTTGTTGTATCCTGAAGGCGATACACATAATTGTTAGTTTATTACACCTAAAAACTCCATAGATAACGTATATCGTCTCAAGAGAGCTCTTAAGAACCAAAATATATGGACCAAATTGACAATAATCACAAAATGAAAGAACCAAAATATTATTTCTCCTTAAACTTTTTACGGAATCAACCATTACATGTCAAGAAGTATCTACATACACGGTTATAGTACACAATCCATGAACCATCACTGCAATTTAATACTAATGCTAAGCATTCTAAATAAGTTCATTCTCCACTGATTATGGTACATCACTTCAGTCCATTTCTCCTCAGCCCATTTCTATAAGCTTGTGCGCACTGTTTAGAATGGCCGAAAACCTTGCAAGAAGAATATTGGGAAGAAGCTCACATAGTGGGCAAAAACTGATTTAAAGACAAAAGACTTTAGATGCAAGATGATGAAGTACAAAAACTGAACTTTTTATGTGGACAGGAATATGTTAAGAAGAAATTGAATAAGATTGGTAGCGGACTCAGAATATATATTTTTAGTTGGGCCAAGTTATATATATATATATATATATATATATATTAAAAATTAAATCCAAAGAATAACCTATCAAAAAAAAGTTTACTTCCAAAATAGTTTGGATGAATTTTCCTTACCGGCAATCAAATGAATATTCAAGTATACTTTAAGTTATATAATATTTTTAATAGGTTAAATCTTGTTACACACACCTTATTCCACACTCTTGTACACAAACACGATTCTAGTTATAAATTTGAAATATCTAACAATTAATATTACAAATAGACCTTTGTGAGTGAATAAGCCCAATTCTCTGTGAATATATACACACCCACATGACTACACAAAGGCTTTTGACATTTTAAGATTCTATTTGAGACTTTGTATCAATCCTAAATTTTATAATTATTTGAGTCTCATAACTCAAACTCAACCTAAGTTAGCCTTCCCTTTTACCGAAACCCACACCTGTACTTATCCCAACTAAAAAAAGAACCCAAATCTAGTGATTAATCTAATTCATAGCTACCTAAGCCTAAATCATGTTCGAGGACTCGTGTGGAAAAGATGCTTTTGTCTAGTGTTCCAAAGTACTAGCCGAATAACAAGATTGACATGTGTGTGTTGTCATGTCTAGTGCAATGAACAAGCTGAAGCCACTGTTGTGTGGTTTCAATAGTAGTTTGATGAAACAAATATCCTAGACCTTCTCAAATTCCCATAAGAAAATATATTGTAGAGGATTAAAATTATTTTACATGATATAGTTATGTTGTTGAATCATTTTTGTTGTTTGTTAGTTTCGATTGTAAATTCAAAAGCTAATTGAGTAGCTCAAGCTTGGCCCAATGGGCCTTTTTCATAACAAGGATGGGGCTGTACCTATTTCTGACCTCCCAGATTGAGTTATATCTTAAGATTGGAGTTTGAAGCCTTCTTTTTTTTTTTTTTTTTTTTTTTTTCATAAATTTTTATTCAAAAAAAAAAAAAAAGAGCATGCTTTGCACTCTAAGGATCCGTTTAGGATCCGCTTATTTGGCTAAAATTGAAAACTTTTTGTTGAAAGTATGATAGATAAAGGTAAAAGTTAATTTGAAATAGTATCGTGAAATCCATGAATAGTACTAAAAAGATACGATTGGAACTTATGAATAGTATAAAAAAAAGTTAAATAGTAAAATAAGTTAGTAAAAATAATTTTTGCCAAACAAACACTAAAATGTTGCATTTGAGAAAAGTTGAAAAATGTAGCATTTTTTATTATTATTTAGCTTATTTTTATTATTATTCATGGGTTTCATTCCATTTTTGGTACTTTTCATAGGTTCTATTGTCTTATTTCAGCTACTTTTTAGTACTTTCAGCAAAAAGATTTAAGTTTCAGTTAAATAAGTTGTTACTAAACAGATTCTAAATAGCATAGTTATTAAGCTCGACCTAACCTTGCTAGTTGAACTAGAAACCTAGTGAACCAGTACCTAAGCCGGTCTAGTTGTTTAATTGAAAAACTTATACAATTGAACCAGTAAGATCCAACAGTTTTCTTGCAATCCATGCAACACGGTTTTCTTGGTTTTTTTTAAAAATGAAATGATGGTGCATACTCCACACTCTTGATTTCATTTTTTTTAAGAGTTACGGTGCCTTTAATTTTAAGACAATTATTAATAAACCGTTTAAAAAACTTTCAAAAAAATTAATTAATTATTTATTTATTTTTTCATAAAATATTTCTAAAAATAGTTTATAAACTACTGTCCATAGAAACATTTCCCTCTTTTAAAATTATAGTCTTTAAGGGTGTGGATTTGGGTAAAAGGGGAGGCTGACCCGGATTCAAATTATTTTAGTTTAATGCTCTCTGAGTGTCTGTGTCTCAGATAGAAGAACAGAATAGAACCCTAAAAAAAAAAGCCCAAAAACCCTCTTCACTCGGCACAGAACAGCTCCTCTCTCGTTCCGAATGGCGGTGAGTTTTTTTATTTTTATTATTATTTTAATCAATTTACAATAAGTTTGTGTTTGTGTTTATGTTTATGTATATATTCTAAGTAATCAATTTGAAAATTTTCATCAGACAATACCAGTTAACCCGAAACCATTCTTGAACAATTTGACCGGGAAGCCTGTCATTGTCAAACTCAAGTGGGGAATGGAGTACAAAGGTTTCTTCTTTTTTCTCTGCTTTCTTTAAATGGGTCCATCTATATTCCCTAACATATTCTCTCTTTTTGATTTGGTCTCTATTCATTCAGGTTTTCTTGCCTCAGTGGATTCATACATGAACTTGCAGGTCCTACTTTTTTTATATCATTTTACTGTGTACCCACTTCGTGTTTGCCTTAATTTCTAGTTTCTAAGCTTTCATTCATGTCACATGGGTTGCTACTTTTAGCAATTATGATTTTTAATGGTGCTTTAAGATACACAAAATATGTACACTCCTTATAGTAATGCTCCTTGTTTATTTTCATGAATTTGATTATCAAGGTTAGCACAAGTGCTATGTGGTTTCGAAATCTTCACTAGCAGTGTAGTGCTTCTTCTTATATGGAATAAAGAAACAAGGAAAACTTGACATCTAGTAGGCTACAAAATAATATTGGGCTATTATTCCTTGCACGTTTTCATTGTTGTATATTCTTCTACTGCAAAAAAAAAAGTCAATTACTGCCCAATCCTCCGAAGGTGAAGAATGATATCTAAAACATTCATCCGTGCAATCCAAAGTTTTGAAACAACTTGTTCTTTTTTACATAAAGAAAAGTGAAAGAGATATTAATCTAAGAAAGCAATTTTCTTTGACCGAATACTCATTTTTAAGGTTGATGCCGATATGTGATACCATTTGAAATTGTATGAGAATTGGTAGAAATAAAATTATATACTTCTCATCATATTATAACTTTATACTTTGAATAGTTTGATCTTTATAGACTTCTCATCATATAAATCCTAAAAAGAATTAATCCTAATTTAAGCCATATGAATAAGACTCTTATTTTATAGTTTCACATTACTGTCTTGTCCAATGTATTATGTTTGAACCATGTTGACAGTTGTGATCCATTTTGTCTTATATATGAAGATATGTTATATGAAATATGATTCAAACATCATGATAATGTCTGAACTTGGAAGTTTCATATACTGAGCTGTTTTCAACCTTCTTGTGTATTTAGTACGCATCTGCATGTTTGTATTCTAATGCTATACGTATATGATCTGTAGCTGGCTAACACCGAAGAATACATTGATGGACAATTCACTGGAAATCTGGGAGAGATTTTGATCAGGTAACTTCAGTCTAATGCTGGAATCTCTCAATACTCCTTTGTTTCAATGGCCTCGCTTACTTAAAGTATATGTTTCCTTGATAGATTATCACATGTGCTATATGATAAATGAAGAACTGCTTATAAGACATGATAAGAACTACTTCATAGTTTTTAATAATGGTGTTGCATCATTTATAAGCTTGCTTATTTTCTCCATAATATCCACAACTGGATGCGAGAGACGAGTGAATCTTTTAAGATTGTTGCAAATACAAATTTGTCCTTTAGAAGTAGATTTAATTCTTATGGGAAAATCAAAATAGTCAACCCAGAAAGATTTGTAAATTGTGACCACCTTGATTTGAAATTGAAGGAGTGTATTGAGAATTACTATACGACACTTTGTTTATGTCCTTTCTGTACATATAGCTTAAGCTACCAATCATATAGGTTAGCTGCATAATTTGGGAATTAGTTACAAGTTCTGCCACATGTTGACACATCAGAGCTAATAATTTGTGTTTCATATAAAGGCATTTTGACTTATCAAAAAAAAAAAAAAAATAGTTTGTGTTTCTATTATTTACCTTTACGCTGCTCTGGTAGTATATTATCAACAGAGCTCTTGTAATCTTATTTAGTTAGCTTAATACAGAATTAGTTTTCCCATATTTCTCTCAAATTCTGTTAGAGTGGAACAGAAACTTAGTTTCTTAACTAAATTTTGTATTTTTATGTTACCTTTAGCCATAGAACTGCTGAACAGAGTATTTTCATCTATTTGTCAAATTTGAGTGTGCTTTACGAGTAACTATACCGTAGTTCAAATGGAATGGTCAAAGACCATCCAGTTGAGGCCTCCTAAAGGTGCGAGTTATTACAAATAATTCTTTCACATCTTTAATAGTTATAATTGCCTCAAATTTCAAAAACATAGTACCGTACTACTGGATTTTAAATGGAAATAGTCAAAGACTAACCAGTCTAAGGCTCTGGCTCATTGGAGTATGGGACAATAACTTCTCCATCCAAAACTTGTGAATTATAGCAAATATTGCTTCCACATCTTTGATGAACAATAGTAATCTATTTATGACTAGAAGAATTATAATTGATACAAAATTCATCAATGTTCAGACAACTCACAGCATCTTTTAATGTTTTTCCATCTGCAGATGTAACAATGTTCTTTATCTTCGTGGAGTACCAGAGGATGAGGAAATTGAAGAAGCTGATCGAGACTAAGAAATGGGGCATCCCAGCAGTTTGGTAGTGGCCTAAGTAGGATTCCAGTATTCTATTTTGCTTCTTTGAGTCATGGCACCTACATTGTACTTGTATCCCATGTAGAGGTCTTCTGGATGTTCCATTGCTCATGCTAACAATGCCTTATAAAGGGACCCTCATAGATATATTGTTCCCTTAAGTTGGTTCTGATTGCCTGCCCTTTATCATGGTGAATAGTTCAATACACTGCAAAAATATTTCACTTAGTGTTAACTATCCCTTTGGTTTGAAATGAACGCATTTTTCTTCCATTGCATTAAAATCATTTCATCACAATGAGAATCATATGAAGTTTTAATTTATGTTTTAATTGTTAATTCCGACATATGGAATAATTGGTTTACATATCCACTTTTGGAGATGAGGTCAAGTTTTTATGACCGCGTCATTTTATACTGTGGATCTTTAAGTAATCCTTATCAACAAGACTAGGTGGTATTAAATCACGGATGAAGGGAGCTTGTAGGAATGCAAGAAAATGTGATTTCTAATTTGATTCCAAAAGCGTTATGCTATTGAGATGATATTAAAAAAAAAAAAAAAAAAAAAAAAAAAAAAAAACCCAATTTCTTGCATTTATTATTTAATTGCTGAATGAAAATGAACCTTTAACTTTGTTGGTTGCTTAAAAATTGGTGACACTTTGCATCAATGTGTACCATGCTGATTGGATCTTTGCTTGTACTGTGATGGAGCTTCTCTCAGGTTGGAAAGGAGACTTTTGTAAGAGAGGTTACCGGAGGATTTGAAAAGTGACTCTTTTTATGCTTATATGGTGTTTTTGGAAAGAAAGAAATGCCCCTTGTTTTGAAGGTGTTAAGGACATATTTTGTGTAATTGACTAATTTTTTGACAAAACGCACTTTACTTGTAATTTGGTAGATCTAGGATGTGTTTAATACTTCAAGAAACATATTGTTCAAGTCTAGTATTAAAACCATGAAGATTAGACAAAGAAACAAGTGAAGAAAAGTTGTTCATTAAAGCTGGAGAGATAGCTTGACACCTCTCGATAATCGGTGGATCAATCGAGAAAGCTCCTGTCTCTTTGACAGCTCCTCGATAGCTATATCTGTTGAAGTTTAAAGCTCAACACCTCCTCGACACCTCCCGATCGATCGAGGTTACGGAAATTAGAATTTTCAGATTTGATTTTTGGGCTAGGCTTTTGTATTTGTGTAGGGTTTCTTTTCTCACAACCCTAGACCTATATAAGGCTTATTTTAAAAGCCGTCACATAAAAGAATACAAGGAGAACATATGTAAAAGGTGACCGATGCCTTATTCTCTCTGAAAGAAGTTACTGCGTTTGCGCCTTAGGGTTTTGTAATTAAGTGCTTTTTTATCTTCATTGTTGATGAAGTGAAGAACTTTGCAACCAACATTCTTCTTCCTCAAGTTGGTGAGTGAGTCACGTCTTGGGATTCGTGCAATAAAAAGGGTGGCGTTCATATATTGAAGAATTCAGAGGTTCTGAAGCGATAGAAGGTTTCTGCTGTAAGTTCATTTACGGGAATTGTAGAGTCTAGGGACAAAAGTTTTGTACTAGATCTGAAACTTCTCTTTTCAATAGTGGATTGCTTTTCGGGAAGGTTTCCCTCCAGGTTTTTTATTGTTTGATTGGTTTCATTGGTTTTCCTGAGTCATCATATCTTGTCTTATTTATTTTTCTGCTGCATGATTTTGACATGATATTGATGTTTGTTTGTTTTAACAAGTTTTATTGATAATAAATCTAATTATCAATTTGAATTTAAAACTTGTTAATTCTATCAATCGGAGTCTAAATTTCCCAACAAGTGGTATCAGGGCGGGTTCACTCTGATTGGATTAATTTCCTGAGTGTGATCCTTGACCCCTGTTGTCATGGATTGTGGACAATCTCTTTTTATTCCTCCTTTATTTGATGGAACTAATTATGTGTACTAGAAAGTTTGTATGAAAGTTTTTTGCAGGCTCTAGGTGAACAGGTATGGCAAGTTGTTGAAGTTGGCTGGATTAAGCCAAAGGAAGTGCCGGTGGATTGGGATGCTGCAACAATCATAGCGGCAAATTTCAACAGTAGGGTCTTGAATGCTTTGTTTTGTGGGGTGACCAATGAGGAATTCAAGAGAATATCATCCACTGAAGTTGCCAAGGAAGCATGGACCATACTTGAGACCATCTATGAAGGTACCAAGGCGATAAAGGCTGTGAAACTTCAAAGACTCACTAGTAGTTTTAAAGAAATAAGAATGGAGAAGGATGAGACCTTTGATGAGTTTTAAGCTAAACTCATGGATATTGTGAATTCTGCCTTCAATCTTGGAGAATCTATTGCAGAATCCAAAATTGTTAGGAAAATCCTTAGGTCCTTACTTGAAAGATTCCATGCCAAAATCACTACCATTGAAAAAGTGAAGGATATTGATCAAATTCTTTTGACTGAACTTGTAGGGAACCTTCAAACCTATGAGATGGGATTAGGCTCAATGGGAAAAGGTGGAAAGAGTAAAAACTTGGCTCTTAAGGGTATAGAGGAAGAGATTGAAGACTCTAAAGATGAAGATGAAGATGATGATGAGGATGAGGATCTAACTTTCATAATCGATGACATTATCAAGCTTCTTGAGTTTAGGAAAAAGGATAAAGGCAAACATCCTAGGAAATCTAAATCCTCTAGGAAGAGCAAGAATGAGAAACCCCTCATCCAATGCTATGAGTGCAAAGGTTTTGGTCATATGAGGATAAAGTGTCCAAACTACCTCATGAAGGAAAAAACCAAGGAGTCAAAAGATAAAGGGATGGTAGCGACTTGGAGTGATACTGAGAATGACTTTTTTGATGAGTATTTGGATGAATGTCGTCACGTTATGGCCTTTGCTGCCTCAACCAATAAGGTGATTGTGGAGAGTGCTAGTGACAATAAGGATTCTTCTGATGATGAAGTATCCAAGAAGTTGACCATTCAGGAAGCCTATGATAAGCTATGCATTGAATTCATAAAATCTGAAAAGACTTCTCATCTTTGTAGAAGAGAGCTTAATGAGGTAAAAACTGAAAAAGTTGATCTATTAGTCAAACAAGATGAGATTACAAGGGTAGTTGAGACTTTTGTTATAGAGAACACCTCATTTGAAGAGAAGGTCAAGAATCTCGAGGTTGAGCTTAGTCAAGCTAGAACTCAAATAGAGAAGATGTCTAGTGCAAAGCTTGATGAGGTCTTGAGTGCTCAAAAGCCTAATTCGATAAGGCGGCTTAGGATATGTTGTCTCCTCGGGCCCCTCCTCTTCCACGGCTTCTGGATTAAGGACTGTCTTTCTGCCCCAATCTGAGAAAGGTAATAAAGGTATGAAATCCAAATTTGATTTATCTAATTCTAAATCCTTTGTTAGACCTCATGTTTGTCACCATTGTGGTATTTCTGGACACATTCGTCTTAATTGCTTTAAGTTGTATCCTCATAAGTAATTATCCAAACGGTTCTGAGTTTCCTCTCAAGGACCTATACCTTTGTTTGGAGAGTTATTAAAAGTTTTGAGCTTTTTAACTCAATTTCAGGAGAATTCTAATTCTTCTATGTTCTTTAGTAGACATACTAGGACACGTGTCTTTTCATCTTCATGACCAAAGACTCGTACTGTATGGGTGAGAAAGAAGCCTAAGACTTAATTGTCTTTTCTGTTTGTCCTCTGCTTTAATTCTTTCTATCTAAAGTAGGACTCTCTTTGCTTGATTTCTTATCTACTTTTGGAATCATGCTTTCATGCATCTGCACCTTTCTGTCATGCCTTCATGCATATGCATCTTTCTTTCATGCTTTCATGTTGTTTGTCTGTTTTTGTTTGGTTGCTTAGTCTTTATTTTGTTTTGTTTTCAAAATAAAAATAAAAATAAAAATTGAAAAAATCATAAAAAGACAAAAACAGTGTGTGTTTTGTGTACATTGGTACTTGTGTACCTTGAATGGCCATTGAAATAAAGTTTTCTAAATTTTGTATCTTTTGTAGCTTAGATGAGCATCTCTATGCACAACTAAGCAAGTGAGCTTTGTGGCTCATGTTAGTGATAAGTAAGATTAAGTTATCTCTTGTACTTAATACTTGTATCACTTTTTTTTACGGGAATGACTAAAAAATCCTAAAAGAAAGGCATTAATAACCATCTCACCATTGTTGCCTGCCAATCATAATATGACACCTGTATGCTTTAGCATAGCAAAAGTGCAGTGTCAATGACATTTGTATGCTTAGGCATAGCAAAATTGGAATGTCAAATATCATTGAGTATTTCTTTTCTCTCTCTAATATGTCCATGCATGATATGCTTAAAAAGAAAAATATGCAAAGAAAATAAAAAACAAAAAGATCAAAAAATGCTTTAAAAAATGATTGCAAGCGTGTATTCTAGGAGATGTGAGAGTTATAGGATGTACATCGAAGGTGATAGTCCCCATTAAACAGTTATGATTGTATGTGAATTAAAGTGATTTTCTCATATCTCAAATCGTCATAACATGTATACATTTATGCAATCTTGCAATATTTTTTCACACACAACACGCAATATTCTTTACTACTTTTGATACATGTGCAGGTACAATGTGATTTGACCATCACAAGATGTTACATGTGTCAATGTATGCTCACTAAACTGTCTTAACTTGTTTTTTAAATATAAAATTGGTTAGATTTGTTTAGTGTGTGTGTGTGTTTTAGGATCTATGTGCATAACATTTTTCTTATTGAAAGATTTGTTTTTTACATGTTTTGCATCTTTTTATTATCTTGTCATTCATAGCATCTTGTTTCATTACATTCATGCATTTATATGGATTTCTTTTGCCCCCTTGATCATCTTTATGTCTCTCGGGTGAAACTTTCTAGCTTCTTGTACCCTTTGTCAATCATGACAAAAAATGGGAGAAATTGTGGAGACTTTGTGATTTCTTTTTTAAGATTCTACATGTTAGGGGGAGAAATACATTCCTTTGTAAGGGGGAGATGATGTGTTTCATCTTGTTAGAGGGAGTGCTTACTTCCTTCTTCTTGTACCTTGGGTCTTGTGACCTTTTTTGACATACATTCTACTTATCTCCTTATTTATGTTGATGTATGTTCTTCTTCACCTACCTCTACATGTATTGTTTCTTTTCTATCTTTATATACATGTTTTTTATTACCTGTATGCAATCTATTATTTCCGTTTTACACAAAGATGCCTTGATGAGTTTTGTTTAAAATGTTTCAGAAATACAGGTTGTCAAAGTCTACTTGCCATAAATTCTCTTCTTACAAAGTTTTTCAAGAGTTTGTGTTAGGATAGATTTTATTGTATTTAACAAGTGAATATGAGTTGAGTGATTTATGACTTTTCTCATATGTTTATTTATTTGTTGTGGTTTTGTCATGGATTGCCAAATGGGAAGATTGTTAAGGACATATTTTATGTAATTGGCTAATCTTTTGACAAAACGCACTTTACTTGTAATTGGGTAGATCTAGGATGTGTTTAATACTTCAAGAAACATGTTGTTCAAGTCTAGTATTAAAGCCATGAAAATTGGACCAAGAAATAAGTGAAGAAAAGCTGTTCATTAAAGCTGATGAGATAGCTCGACAACTGCGGACAGATAACTCGACATCTCTTGATAACTGGTAGATTGATCGAGAAAGCTTCTGTCTCCTCGGCTTGACTCCTCAATAGCTTCTCGATAGCTGTATCTGTCGAAATTTAAAACTCGAAACCTCCTCGACACCTCCCGATCGATCGAGGTTACGGAAATTAGAATTTTCAGATCTGATTTTTGGGTCAGGCTTTTGTATTTGTGTAGGGTTTCTTTTCTCATAACCCTAAACCTATATATGGTTTATTTTAGAGGCCATCACATAAGAGAATACAAGGAGAACATATGCAAAATGTGACTGATGCCTTATTCTCTCTGAAAGAAGCTACTGCGTCTTTGCGCCTTAGGGTTTTGTAACCAAGTGCTTCTTGATCTTCATTGTTGATGAAGTGAAGAACTTTGCAGCCAACATTCTTCTTCCTCAAGTTGGTGAGTGAGCCACGTCTTGGGATCCGTGCAATAAAAAGGGTGGCGTTTATATATTAAAGAGTTCAGAGGTTCTCAAACAGTAGAAGGTTTCTACTGTAAGTTCATCTATAGGGATTGTAGAGTCTAGGGACAAATGTTTTGTACTAGATTTGAAACTTCTCTTTTCAATAGTGGATTGCTTTTCAGGAAGGTTTCCCCCGGTTTTTTTTTGTGAAAACTGGTTGATTTTATTGGTTTTCCTCGGTCATCATATCTTGTCTTATTTATTTTTCCGCTACATGATTTTGATATGATATTGATGTTTGTTTGTTTTAACAAGTTTTATTGATAATAAATCTAATTAACAATTTGGATTTAAAACTTGTTAATTCTATCAACCGGGGTCTAAATTTTCCAACAAAAGGAAAATAACTCAAAACTTGATTAAGACCCTCTATAATTGGAGTACATGGTCCATGCATTGAGGTGTTACTTTCATTCTAGATGATCATGATTGGGAGTTAAGAAATGTTGGTGGATATTTAATGGATCCCATTTATTCAATCAAGATTAGGTGGGACGTTGAAGATCATATTTGTTGGAGACCTACCAAGAGTAAGTTTTTGAGGTTAAATCTTTCTATATGCTATTTTCTAATGGGGGACAAGCCTTATTTCCCATGGAAAAATATTTGGAGAAAGTTCCTTTATAAGCAGCTTTCTTTGCTTGGACTATAGCAGTAGAGAAAATTCTTACTATATATAATCTACCAAGGAGAAGGATTATTGTTGAAGATTGAAGACAGCAGAAAATTTGTTATATATTTTTGAGTTTGTCATAGATACATGATTGCCGATGAGTTTGTTTAATTTTATATTTCTGTCTAATTTATTGGTCTATGTGATTTTTCCAGCAAGATGGTTTTCCTTTTTTTGGGTGATTTTTATTGGCTTTACTTACAATTAAGTGATGTTTGTATGCAATTTTGTTAATCAAATGGTTTGATAAAATTGGTATAGACATTTAAAGTCGAATTTCATGGTGGGTTTGTGTGATTGTATCTAAAATTATAATTTTAAGATGGCTTTGCTTGACTTTGAAGTCTCGAATTTATTTGTTCAAAAGAATTTTCCACAATGATACTATTTGTGGTTAGTTTTATTACTTTTTACTTAAACTAAGTGATATTTGGATGTTGGTGGAATTTCATAGTGAGGTTGTGTTTGAAATTGTAATTTTCAAATCGGTTTGCTTGATTTTGATTGCTCAAATTTATTTGTCTCAAAGTAAATGTACTACAATAATACTTTTTGGGTTACTGGTATTGTTGGGTTCCTTAGCATTATGGCATTGTGGTCATAAGAAAATGTTTGCTCTACTCTCTGCCCTCCACAACACTCCTATATATAACATTGGTTACATATGTTTAGATTGGATATTAGCTTTAGGATGTTGATTGTAATGAGAAGAATTTTGTGTAACATTATAGTATTATAGTATTATACATATTTTTATATAGTTACTACATACTTTTTAAAGCTTTTGAAGGATGGAAGGATGCAAACTATAATGAAAAGAATTCAGTCACCTTGGAAATTACAGAGGATATGAGAATGTAATTTGTAGATCTATTTAGCACTGGCTTTGTAGACAAATTGATGGATGTTAATATAAGCTCTTTAAGATTTTAAAATTTTAAAGCATTTAAATTGCTAAAATTTTAAAAATATTAATATCTTTCTCATGCATCGCATGGATTAACGACTAGTATCAACATATACGAGAGAGGAGGCTTTTTTAATGACGATGATTTATCTTATATTTTATGTAAGGTAACGGTTAATCGCTACTTGGTGAGCTACATAAAATTAACACGTTATTGATTGATTTCATGACACATGGGCTCGACTAAGATGGCTTTTTCACGTCCACTTCTTCCGACCCACATTAATTAATCATCTCATAGGTGATGGGCCAATTTTAATTAGTTTTTGGACTGTAAATTCGGTCTATTTAATTAGCAAAACTAGTGGGCCCTTAGGATTAAATTTTATGGGCCCAATTCAACTGAATTTCTGCTATTTATTCTCACTGGTAGTGTACTAGAGAGATGGACTTTAGTCTTGAATTTGTGGGCTTTCGGCCTATTTATTTATTGTGTGAAAGACAATTGCTACTATCAGAAGGCAAAGAATTAGACTAAAAAACATCAAAGTTTAGATTGAAAAAAAAAAAAAAAAGAATAAAATTTAAGACACATCAAGGACTTAAATGCAAAATATGAACTCCCACCAATTAGAAGTATATTCTTTTATAGTCTTCTTTAACTCAGCATCTTGGAGAAAAGTACATGAAATTTCAGTATATGCTAAGCAAGCAGCTTAACATCAACTTTCTCTTGCATTAGTAAAGGCATAATTTTTCCACATGAATTATTTTGAGCGGTACTTTGTTTTGTGTTTACCAACCTAAAAGATGTCCAATCTCAAGATGAACTAATTTAAGAGAAAAGGATTAAAAAACATGTATTTTGGAAACTAGAGTTTAATTACAGCCTAAAAACATGTATTTTGTATAAATAAATAAAAAGAATTCAAAGATATATAAAAGAGTTGGTGGGTCAATTTTATAAGTGTGAATTTAAAGAATAATGAGAAAGAAATAGAGTTGGTAGGTTATAGTAGAAAACTAACTGATATATTAATGGTAGCAGTAGTGGTCAGTTGAGTCATTTCTCAAGGGCTCCAGAACAAGTCGTATACAAAGTGGACATAACATTACCATGAAGATTATGACTACTCAAGAAATATTGATTTATTGATGAATCATCATTAGAATTTTTCTATAAAGAAAAAGTCTCTCTTTGACATTTTATAATGACATACATGATGATGAATGTTTTATATATTTAGAGTCAGCCAATTTTGAACGTTTAGTAGGTTTTTATTTATTTATTTTATCCACTTTTTCCATGTACTTGTGTGGAAATGTCCAAATGCATCCTTTGGAATATCTGTCTACTACATCATAGTATATATGAGAGACACATGTCCCATAGTATTTAGAAATGGGACCATAAGTCACCATTTCGGCTTTAGATCTTGAAGACATTTCAATTTTCAAATCAAAGGAGGATGCCTTTGCTATTATTGTAAAATGATTGATGCGTTTTGATAGAAGATGTTCTGTCATTGTATTAAACCAATTCAACAAACTATGTTATGTGTCAAATTGGGAAAACATCAACTTTGTGGTAGTTATACTCATCTTGATTTTCTAATTAAGCATGACTTGCACGTGAGACACACACATATATATCATATCATGATTATATCACTATTCACATGAGACACACACACACATATATATATATATATATATATATATGGGGTAAAAAAATATATATAAATCCAAATTTATTTTATAAATTAGATTTAGGGTTGTAAACAAGTCAAATTTAGCAAAGTATTGACAATTTAAGATTGTTCATTTAATTTTACTGAACATGAATCTAGCTCAAGTTTATTACCAAACTATAACACATGTTCAAATTAAACCTGTTTCATTTTCTTGCAGAACAAATTTGAGTTTGTTTATGAACTATTTGATTAATTTATTATTTTCACAGTAAACACTATAAGTAATTTTTTTAACTTTTCAAAAACTCAATGCTAATAATTAATAACTAAATTATAGTTGAAATTATATTATTTAAATTAATTAAATAAAATGGTTTTATTTTCCAAACTTAATTATAAAATTATAATTTCCAACCTTGTATTGTTAAAAGTAATTTTCAATAGACTATTAATATTATCAATAAATAACAAATAATCATCATGTGATATCTCATGAACTTATTTACAAACTTATATAATCCAATTTCAAGTCTATATAAGTATATTTTTGTACATGTATATGTATAAAAATATTATATATATATATATATATATATATATATATATATATAAATCTAGCCTCATATCCAAGTTTTTTTTTTTTTTTTTTTTTTAAATACATTATTATATTTGAACTTGACTAGTTTAGTAGCTAAGCCTAAACCTAAATTGAGCTTGACAAACTTACTAAATAAACAAATATAAACAAACATTTTTCCGATTCGAGCTTGAGTTATTATTAAACATTTCAATTCCTTTACAGCCCATCACTCCATAATAAAAAGACATTTCTTCTTCTTAAAAAAAAAAAAAAACATGAAATATCCTTCCTAAACCCTAACTCCCTCCATGAAGATGAAGATTTATTATGAAGAAAAAAAATACTTAATTACTTTTTTATTTTTGGGGTGAATCCAACATCTTAATTTACTATCAATAAAAATAATTGATATTTCTTCATTAAAAAAAAAAAAAACACTAATTATAAAATGTGAAGTAAGTGCAAAGTAGTAATAATAGGAGGAGACAAAATGCATTTGACACCTTAGCAATGATATTATTTTGCCGCAATGGCCGGTACTTATAAAAAAGAAAGAAAACAACACGTAATTTCAAACGAGTAATATATAGGCACGTTACATGTGGGTTGTCTAAATCTAATGAAACATAACAGTGATTGATTTGAATATAATGCTTTTTTTCATATAGCCCCTAAAACAAAAATGTCAAAAATTCTTGCTTGGAAAAATGGAAGCGTATATATATCATCATTTTTGGAATTATTGAGCGGTGCCGTGAATAGCAAGTATTTCTCTTTTACAGAAATTGAACAAATTAGCATTAGAAGTTTCTAAAACCAAAAAAAAAAAAAAAAAAAAAAAAAAAAAAAAAAAAAAAACTTAGCATTAGATAATTCCTATATGCATTTTAAAAAATTTATTTATTTATTTATTTTTTAAAATGTTTTATTTTTTATACATTTTAAATAAGGAGTGGGAGATGCAAACCTTACACGTTTCCATTAAAAAGAATAAAAAAATAATATTTAACTTGAAGGTCATCGGCATGCATGTATTTGATTAGCACCCAATCGAACAAGTTTTATTATTATTTTCTTCTTTCATACTTGTCATCCATTTGTTTCTTGTCATGGTAAGTCGAAAAATATGAAAGAATAAAATAATATAATTATGTTCAAATTTTATTTATTACTCCCCTTCTTTTTTAAGAAAAAAAATATTATAAACAGTCATTTAAAATATTACTATTTAAAGCATATATTTACACAATATATAAGTACATCTATTTATTTAAAAAATTTTCTTTTCCAAAAACAAATTATTTATTTAAGAAAGTAAGGGAAATTCATTTAGTTTATATGCTTATTATATTTATCTTATTCACATTGTATTTGTTAAGCACATAAGTGTGACATTTATTATTTATTCTATCTGAAATTGATTGATTTGTATACATTTCTAGTGTATATTATTATGTGTAATCTTTAATTTATTTATTTATTAAAATTAAACCTAGATTTAAAATGTTTAACGACTATTAACTATGATTAATGTAACTTCAAGGAAAATTATATATGATTTGATGAAAGAAAATATTCTTTTTAACGATATAAAACTGGATTGATGAAAATTTTATTTTATACAAGAAAAATAAAAAGAAAAAGAAAATAAATAAATAAATAAATAAATATATATATATATATATATATATATATATATATATATTTATATATAATGTGTGTGTGTTTTTTGTTATTTTGTGGATTTAGATAACCAGCTTAAAATTTATGACTCCACCGCTGCTTAGAATAAAAATTGATGAGTGAATGGAAGACACGCTAGAATATTTCTTTGAGCATTCTCTGATTTCATATGCCTATCTCTTTTCCATTTAAAAAATAAAAAAGAAGAAGAAGAAGAAGAATTATTTCAGCTCCTATAGTCCTATCACACTATCGTACTCAATGAGGAAATCAAAGACATCTGAAACTCCTCTTAGCATTTATGAATGGTCGCCATTAAGCTGGATTGATAGACGAACTTTGCTCGAAATTACTTATAGAGAGAGGTTTTTTATTTATTCACTTCTCTCTTCAAATTTATTTTTAAAATAGAAAAGAAAATAAGGTGCATTATTTTTAAAGATTTGGTCATTACAAAGATGTTCTTGTCAGTGGTTTGACCGTTTGAGTCACAATTTATGGGGTGCATAATATACTTCTATAACTTTTTCTGTAGCCAAAGCCTATATATATATATATATATATAGGCTTTGGCTCTGCCTTTTGGATATTGGAAGTGATTATGAGCAAAACATTTTTTACATTATTTCTCCATTTCCCTCCTTATTTTCTAAGTTCAAACTTGGAATTAGAAAAAAGAGAAATTAAAGAAATTAAAAGAGCTTAAAAAAAGAAAGGAACAAGCAGGTTGAAAAACTGACTTGTTTAATCATAGTTGTAATGATTCAAATGAGCCCTTTTCAATGGCTGATTCATTGAAATTACGATTAGGAAACAATATTTGATTATTCACGAATCATCAAAACCATCTCCATCTAAAGAAATAATCCAACTTTGAAGTTCATCATGAAATAAAAAGTAATTGCTTTATGACCCGAGCAGTTTGAATATTCGAAGATTCAGCCAGCCAGCCACTACAGTTATATATATATATTAATTGTCTTTCTTAGAATAAAAAATCTAGCAAATAAAATTCCTTCAACTGAATGTGACCCTTTAGGAGTCCTATAGGTAACACTTGTTCACCCCTGAAAATGAAACTTATTTGTTTTATTTGGTCAAAAGAGGTGTTTCCATTCTTGTAAACAATGATGTAGTAAACCTGGGTTTTTTTTTTTTTTTTTTTTTTTTTCAGTTGATTCTTTATTATATGCTAGGTCAAAAATTCATATATATATAATATTATATATACTAGGTCAAAAAAGTTTAAATTATAATTTTCCCTCTGAGCTGTTTTTTTTTTTTTTCCAGTTGATTCTTTATTATGTGCTAGGTCAAAAATTCATATATATAATATTATATATACTAGGTCAAAAAAAGTTTAAATTATAATTTTCCCTCTGATTTTGATCAATATAAGATCTGGTGAAAATTAATCAGTACTAGCAAGGTGTAGTTCTTTCTTTGGTTCTCTAAATCTACTATGCTGAAAATCAAATAAACAAAGATTTAAAAAAAATAAAAAATGTTATAGTAGCATCTTGTGAAAAGTCTCTAATTAAGTAGGGACAATTCTACTAGTCTAGAAATTGGTTCTTCTTCTATTGGACTGGACTAATATGAAAGCAGTACGTAGCTATATATATTAATTGTCTTTCTTAGAATAAAAAGTCTAGCAAATAAAATTCCTTCAACTGAATGTGACCCTTTAGGAGTCCTATAGGTAACACTTGTTCACCCCTGAAAATGAAACTTATTTGTTATATTTGGTCAAAAGAGGTGTTTCCATTCTTGTAAACAATGATGTAGTAAACCTGGGTTTTTTTTTTTCAGTTGATTCTTTATTATATGCTAGGTCAAAAATTCATATATATATATAATATTATATATACTAGGTCAAAAAAAGTTTAAATTATAATTTCCCCTCTGATTTTGATCAATATAAGATCTGGTGAAAATTAATCATTACTAGCAAAGTGTAGTTCTTTCTTTGGTTCTCTAATTCTACTATGCTGAAAATCAAATAAACAAAGATTTAAAAAAAAAAAAAATTTTGTTATAGTAGCATCTTGTGAAAAGTCTCTAATTAAGTAGGGACAATTCTACTAGTCTAGAAATTGGTTCTTATACTATTGGACTGGACTAATATGAAAGCAGTACGTAGCACTAGTGAAAGTGACTTAATGAACGAATATTTACAATTTCAAGCGTAATGAACTACTTTGAGAATTCAGTTGGAATTAGCTGCGCAAAAACCTTGTTCCTAATTTAATGGTTTTGGAAAAGAGAGAACAATATATGCAAAACCTAATCTTCACAAACTACGTACGTATTGTCGTATTCATTTCATTTTTTGAGATGTGAAGGTCCGATATTTATGCCTTCATATATATATATATATATATATATATATATAATAGTGGTTATAGCTAACAAAGTTTGTCTTCGGTTAATTTAACTGTAGCTAATGATTTGTGAGTCAAATGACACTTTTTTAGTACTTTTCAATGGAGATATTTAAGATTCAAATATCTATCACCACTTAAAAAGTATAAAGATTAAAAAGAAAGGACCTTCACATAAAAGAAAAAACTTGGCAAACAAGTAATTGGTGTAGGAAAGTTATAAACAGAACAAAGCTTTCCTCCAAAGCTTTCCTCCAAATCAGTTTGAATAAATTTCCTTCATTCCATTACGTGGTGATTCATAAACTCATTAATATGTATTATTTAAACAAGTCACACGCCTCATAAAATAGTTTATATGATTTAAATTACTTGTACATGATTTTATCAGTTAATCATCATAGAGTGAATTGAAAGAACTTTCCTCTAAACCAGTTTGAAAGTAAACGTTTTACTTGTAAATATAGGTGATAGCCAAAATTAAGTAGTGAAATTGGAAAAGGGCGTGGGATTTGCATGAATTTCATTCTATGACTTGGAGAATCTCAATAAGTATGAAAAGCGAGCTCTTGTTGCATCCTTTAAGAAAACAATATATATATATATATATATATATATATTTATATGATCATGGTAAGCTATGTCATCTTATTATATCCTTCAAAATAAGCAGGGTTTTCTTTAAAATTATCTTCAATCTTGTGTATGACTTTTCTTCCCCCATCCCTCGCCTCTTTATGTAAAAAGTTAGTCCATTTTTGCTGGCCTCTAGAAGGAAAACACTAGTTTATCCTCGAGAAGTAAAAGAATATGCAGTAAACATAACTAAATCATGTAATCGGTACTCAAAGATATTTTAATTCCAGTCCTCTATGCTAGTTGTGATATTTCAACACTTACCCTACAGGCTACACCACTGACTTTAGAGGTCATCTTAAGACAAGATTAACATTGTTGAACCTTTTTTTGTTCTTTATTCTCTTTTGGCTTTTGTAAAGACACAGACAAAAAATCACAAGGGCACAAGAAACACAACAAATTAAGAACCAGAACACACACACAGATATACATACATACATACATACATACATATATATATATATATATATATATATATATATAATTAAAAAAAAAAAAAAAAGAACAAAGGAAAGAGGAAGGTCGGCTAGAGGAAACAAATTAGTCAATTAGGAATAAGCTTCATGGACTTTATGGGAATAAAAAATTTAAATTGAAGAAGATTAGAAGAAAAAAAAAAAGTCTCAATATCCTATTGTGCCCATGTGCATGCCTTGTTAGCACCTGTAAATTCCTTACAAAGATAAGTCCGACTGATCTATGACTGAGTTTGTTTTGTATCGAAATATCTAAGTTTGAGCCTCCCATGCATTGCGTATTATAGTATGGCAAGAATTACAATCTATGCATTTCCGTCAAAGCTTATTGCCTTACATTCGTTTTTGGTATATAGCTTCCAAAACAGCACATCTCAAGGCATTCCATTATGATCTTTTACTTTAACAACACATATAGAACATGATAAGCCCCTAAGCAGTGAGATTAATTCTTTAAAATATTTGAGAATTAAATAGATTTAAATCAACCCTTTTAATAATTTAAGAATGAGTTGATAATCTATTTGTTGGTGTGTTGTGTTGAGTTAGAGTTATTTGAGTAAATGAGTTTACACAAACACAACCTATTAATAATCATTTCAACCCTAACTCAATTTTTTTATAAAGTAGGTTGACATGACACGACCCACTTAACACAATATTTAAATGAATTATTTTGAGTTGACACGAATGCTACACAGATTATTTCAATAAACAATTTGTGTTAATTGACACAAATACAACTTTTTTAACCCACTTCAAACACGAATCATTTCAACTTGTTCGACTTGATTAATATTATTTTAAATTTAATAAATAACAAATTTTATAGGAAGTCCTAATTTATACTCCCTCCGTCCCACTTTGTTTGTCCTCTATTCCATTTTGGGATGTCCCAAAATATTGTCCTGTTTCTAAAAATAAAAGTTATTAGTTTACTAATGTTTCTATTATACCCCTAAGCCTCATTAAGAATAACTCTTTTTAAAAAAAGCTGATAAATTTATTTAAGTGTAGTTTTGTAAACTTATACATTTTTATAAGGCAGACAAGACAATAAATGATGTTCCCTTAAAATGTTTGATTTTTCAAACAGGACAAACAAAGTGGGACGGAGGGAGTAACATCTAAAATAAAACAAATATTTAATTGTTATGCATGTTAAATAGGTCATGTTAAAATTGGTCATTTTGTGTAGACACAATTAAATAACCATACTAATCATGTCAATTAAGGGTTAAGAAGGTCAACTCGAAATTGACACATTTCTCACCGTGTTTGATTACAGGTTGACCTGATTATGATTAAAATCCGTTAAGATTAAATCCTAACCCTCAAAAACCTGTGTCATTTCAGTGTCGTGTTTGCAAGCTGTGTCTTTGCCAACTCTAATGTTAATTAAATTACAAGTCTCTTGACTACGAGTTCATATTAAAACAACTCTTGTATGTATTATATATATATATATATATATATATATATATTTATTTATTATGAATGTTTAACATGTATTCTTTGTACTGTTACCTTTGAGTTCATTGCATACTTTGCAATCGATCTTGCATCTGCTTAAGATGTGAAAGAACGGAAGAAAAAAAAAAAAGTTCTTAAAAAGTTTTTACCTTTTACTATCAACTATTAACCCACAAAAAAGGTTTTCTCTAAAAATTATTAAAATAGTAATGAATTTGAAGGAAATAAGAAAAGTCTTACCCTGTTAACTTGTCAAAATCAATCCAGTCCCATATTACCTTGCTTTAGAAGACCATCACCCTAATTAATGTGATTAATGTACAATTTCCTAACTAATGATCTCCTTAATTTCCTACGGTGAATTTTATTTCCCTACCTACCACTAGCTGTCACTAATCACTGATTCATATCATAATATCATTCAGTCAATAGACTACTCTAAAAGCAAAAATTTTATAAGACAAATCATAATTGCACACATGTTTGCATAAGGTATTATTTATATACAAGAGTATATACTACATATATTTTACTGCATAAACCTTTATGTTGTTTGTTTTTTAGAACAATTTATTTAGTTTTTAAGGAATTTTTTTTAAATTGTAATTTATTTAGTTTTTACGGAATTTTTTTAAAATTGTATTAAAATATATTTGTACCTTAAGAAAATAATAAAATATGAGAAAAAACGAGATTTTAAAAAACTGTACATAAAAGCTACTAAAAGTTAAAAGTTAAATATAATGCCAAACGCACTCAAATATGTTGTGTTATCAACAACAAAAAATTAATTTAACATTTTTTTTATCTTGTTAAAATAACACCAATCACAATTATTGCTATTTTAATTTATAAACCTTTTACAGCCAAACTAAATTTATACTTTACTCGTTCACAAGTAGATTTTCTGATATATTCCTTATCTTTTCTGTCCTTAAAAGTAATGGGCACACACAGAATATGCCTTCTCACGAAAACCATTAGTAGTTTTGAAAGTTCAATGACACATTATGGCTATGTTCAGTGGCTACCAAATGTTGGAAGAATTAAGTGTAATGTACAGCACGGCGCATTGTTGGTGCGATGGTTACTCCACAAGTATAAATGTTTGTAGGATGTGGAGGGTAAGGGTTGAAGTTCGAGTCTCCAAAAGGGAGGTTCATACACATATACACGTAAATTATACAATAGTAGAATTTTTATCTTGTATAAAAAAATTGTAATGGACAAAATTTAGGTATAGTAATTTAGATGCACACATTAAATTTTCCTATTAAATTCAAATACATAACAATATTAATCAATAAATTTCAAACATTATTATTTATACAAGAATAATTAAATTTCAATGGAGCTATATGTTTAAAAAATTAATTGGAGAATTCTTAGCAAAAAAAAAAAAATAATAATAATAATAATAATAATTAGAGAATCTAATGTATTGCACGCAAGAAAATGTGGCTAAGATATAAATATATTCACCTACACAACTCTAGCCTTATTTGTGACTAGTGAATCTATATAATCAAGAAAGATCAAGAAAACAGATGAAGAGTGCAAGAATTAACTTTAAAAACATTAAGAAAGAAAGAGGTTTCATTGATATGAGAAATGTAAGAAATGATGATTTCCTTAGGTTCGGTTGCACCCATAGTTTCAAAAACTGGATTGTACTGGTCGGTCTTGATCTGACTATGTACTAGGATATAAAATTAGTTCGGTTTTGACCTTTTTACTTATTTATTTTAAAATTTCAAAAGTCATAATTTTAAAAATCTAACTAGACCAACTGATTCATTTAACCCATTCAATCAAGTACTGAGACCTAATTAAACCAGCTCTTTGTTTGTTTCAATTTTTAGAATCATACATTCACCACTATTTATACTAGGAAAAATTACATAAAAGGCTCAAATTGTGTACAATTTTCCAAATTACGTTTTTCTCATCTAGTACTGCATTCTAGATACCACATTTATTAGGCAAGCAATGAACTTATCTGGTTGAATCTTCCCATTAAATATAAGAAAATAAACCCTCAAATGAGTCAAATCAACATCATAAGATTCTTGGTTTTGATTAAATTGCTTATCTCTTTTTCACTCCAACAAAAAAAATGGAGCACAAAAATAAAAACGGTTAACATCTTCAAGGTTAAATTGTCATCCTCACAACCCCAAGTTTCATAGCATGCAACATGCTAGATTTTATAAAAACTATGAAACACTAGCTTGCAAAGTGTCCAAGAGTTTATAAATACATGATTAAATTTATACTTAATCCATGTGGGACATTAGAATTATAACATATCACCATGCTCCGTAGTTGACGTTCACGATGGCTCACTCTAGCGACACCGACTTGATGGTAGTCATTTCTCTTTTTGGTGGCTCCACTCACCTATCATTAATTTTAATCTAGCCTCTAGGTTGCCTCCGCTAAGATCCGACCACAAAGCTGCAACTTATTTGATCCCATACTCAATGAGTTACGTCCGATTACTTGACATGATGGTTGGCGCTGATACCAAATGTTACAAACTCATGGGTAGAACTCACCCTTGAAAACCAGCTTCAAAGATGAGGGTGCCCAAGAACTTATAAATACATGGTTAAATTTATACTTAATCCATTTGGGACGTTAGGATCATAACATAAACTAGTTATGAGCATCCATATAAATACACCCACTCTACCACACATTTCACCAGATAGATTAGTGTGAGGACCACTTCTATTTTTATAACATTTTCACAATAAATTCTAGATGATATGTTGTTATTGGTTCTAATTTGATCCTACCACTAAAATTACTTTTTTGCTCACCAATAACAATTAATAGCAACTTACCACTTAAGATTTGTTATTAAAATGTTGTGAAAATATTGTAGACATAACAGTTCTCTTCATTCATTTGTATTCTTTCTATTCATCCATTTTATTTAATTGTATCCTTCCTTCTCCTCTAATTTTCATGGTTTTTATTGATAATAATCATAGGACTATAAGTCTATAACAATTATGGAAACTTTTTAAAAATGTTTAAAGTCTGTACTGTGTATCCAAAAGTTAGGTTATTTTAGATATACATCACCATCAGTTTTTATAAGACTTTCTCATTTCTCCACGTGTGTGTGTTAAAAACTTAAAATACTTAGTATTAAAAAAAAAAAATAGTGTAGATATTGTAAATATATTTCTAACCTATGTGAAATATTATAGCATAATTAAGTGATGATAAAATAAATTATTAAACTAATATATCCCAAATTTGTAACAAATACACCTTATATATATTTATAAATTTTATATAGTAATTATGTGTATATGATGCATGATATATATGAGACAATATACGATAAACAAAACTAAAACTAAATTAAAGAAAAAAAGATTCACTATATGCGTGCAAATATATTTTTAATGCTTGGAGTGGGGTGAAATAAAGAGAAATGATCTGTAGGGTGGCCTGAATCTGAGTGAACACGTTTAAATTTGAATAACTTTTGTATGAACTAAATTGGGTCAAACTTGAACCTGATATGACCCAACCTATTGCCAAGTAAATAATCCTTAAGTTAGATTCAATTCCTAATCTTTCCTTTAAAAAATCGATTCATTATATACGTGTGCTTTGCAACCTTTTTTTAAAATTTTTTTGAACACACATATCACATCACATTACGTTCATTTTGGTTGTAAATTGTTAAAATTATTTAACTTGAGTAATTGTAAATTGTATTAATCTTAAGATATATCACATGCTAATTGAGATATATGATATTTTATCAAATTTAGTGCTACTAATTAGTAATAATTAGTATATTTCTATTTTTTTTTTTTTGGGGGGGAATGAGAAGTGACTGGTGTGCGGGTTGGCCTTTGCCCATATCAGTGTTGACCCGTTTATATTCAAATATTTTGGCTTGAACTAGCTAGATTGAACTTGACATATATGAGTGGAGCAATTGCCAAGTCTTGTAATCTTTAAGATTGGTTAGCTTCCTAATCTTCCTTTCAGACTTTTGCCAGAAGTGGCTATTCTCCTCTTAACTATCACTGAATTAATTCTGTATTGCTTAGAAGGACTTGGGTGGAACGTGTTAGTGTTATGAGATGTTCCAACCTCGATCATTGGGAGAGAGAACAAACATATTAAGTACAAATTTTTGTCAGTAACACTCTCAGTTATGCATGCAACTAAAGTTATCTAATATCGGACATGACAGTGATGTATTGTCATGATTCGATCATATAAAGTTATAACCTTGGTAAAAAATTGACTTAGATCATGCCTTTATGAAGAGCTGGAAGCCAAGATGATCATTAGAATGATCTGGAAGTGCAGTGAATCATAAGTATTGCCTTTTTTTTTTTTTTTTAATAAATTTATACAATAATTGGGGTCTATTTTCACTGTTTTGCTGTTCCTTATAATAATATGTACGGGGTCTATTTACACCGTTTATTGTGAAGTCTTTTGGGAAGCATTATCCTCATGGCTCATACGTGCACTTGGATGATATGAGTTGTGGTGTAACTAATTCAAAGGCAACAATAATATAAACAAGAAAAAGTATATTGGAATCAAAATGTTGATCGTTGAATTCTCATTTCACCTTGCGGCAGAGATTATATTTGTTAACAATAACAAGAACACTACTAAATCTGTATAAACCTACTTAAATACATTAATCCCATACCCGAGGAGCTTTCTCCTCGTCTCTTGAAGAAAGAAGAAAAATGAGCAAAATTTTCTTGCACATCTTTTTTTTTATAATGTTTTTGGTATGTAGACTACTCTTCTGTACACTTGGTTCTTGACCTTTTTTTCTTGGTATAATCTTAAACTTTCTTCCTCTGGGTGTCTTGGCCCAAAAATGAAGACAGTGTCTCTCTCTCCACTTAATTTCTTTTTGGTCTTATTCTTCATCATCATAAATAATTATCTTGAGAAAGAGAAACCAATTGGTGATGCAATTATTTCTATATTTAGAAAGTGCCTCTTCTTAAACTGTTGGGACTAGCTTTTTTGGTGTTGGTGTAGCCTCTTTCTTCAGAAATAATCTGATGGGCAATCCATTCTGGGGAAGAGCAAAAGGACCATACTGTATCCCATTCTGTGCACCCACCACAGACCACCTGCATAATGTAACAGACAAAATTCATGTCAGCACACTCCTTACAAAAAAACATTCTATTTCTAGAAGTTGGCCTTCTATAAGTCATAACCACTAGTGAAAAAAAACAAGTTAAAAAGGTTTACTCATTCTGTTACCTGTACTTTGTGGTCAGATGATGGAGAAGGACCGATATTTCAAGTTTAGCTAATTCATTCCCAGGACATGAGTGGGTCCCATTGCCAAATGGAATAAAAGTATTGGCTTTTGGAGCAACCTGTGGATCATTAAAGAAAATTAATTAAAAATTTAGCTACAGGGTGTAAAACAATATTTTTTTTAAGAGAGAATACTAGCAAATGAAAATTTACCTCAAATCTTGAGGGGTCAAACTTCTCAGGGTCTGGGAAATTCTCTGGGCTGTGGTGAATATTTCTGAAAAGTGGCAAAACTTTCCACCCCTTTGGTATAAGATACCCTGAAGAAGAATTTCCAAGTATTAGCATAAGAATAATGCATGAAACTCATACTAAGGTTAATGGGTTATATATATATAAACTTTTATCAGATTTCTAAGTAATTGACTGACCTTCATATTCAACGTCTTCCACAGCTTCTCTGAAAGTAAAAGATAAAATACTGGCAACTCTAAGTGTCTCCTGAATCACCTTTGAAGTTATTGGCATCTTCTTGGTGTCTGCCCAAGTGAGAACTTTCTCCTCACCACATTCCTCTTTACTCCTCACAATGGCCTCTTGCTCTTCCTGTAAATCCAAAATCACTCAAAATCATTAGTCACTGCAGCAACAATTACCAACTTTTCTTGATTTGTGAAAAAATAATTTAAATAAAGAAATTATTTTCAAAACTAGCTGTTACTTATAAAGTAATTATGAGTATTTAAGATTTCTTACAGTGACTGCCTGAAGAACACTGGGGTTCTCGCTGAGGTACTTGAAGATCCAGGTGAGGACACTGGCGGTGGTGTCACGAGCGGCGAAGATGACACCTATGATGTTATCGGCAATCTGTTGGTCAGTTAGGCCTTCTTTGTCACCCATGAAAGATCCCAGCAAGTCGTTGTGGTCCTTCTTCATTTGCCTCCTGCTTAAGAGGATTTTGGCTACGATTTCAGCTAGCTCCTTTCTTGCTTTCATGGATTTGTTGAAGAGTGTTCCAGGAAGGTTAATGGGCATTGAATTGTAACCCTTCTCAAGAATGTAGTAGCACCGCTTCAGATCCTCTCGGTACAAAACTCCATCCTCTCCAAATATGGAAAGCAGTGCAATGTTGAATGTGTACTGCAAATGCAAACAAAGTTTAGTGTTTGGATATTTTGATGAAAAACCACGAACCCATTTTAATTCATTGAGTTTTAAGCTCATTATTATTATTATTAATTTTCCTTAGATATTTCAATCTCAGCAGTCTGATCGGACATCGCAGAGTCTTACTTTGCTCTGTTTTCCTCTGTTTTAATCTGTTTTTCTTTTATTTAAGGAAAAGTAGGTAGGAAATGTTTAGGGAAGAGAGAGCTCACTGTCTTCATTTCCTGGTAGGTGTTCACCAACCGCCCTTCCAAGGATTGGAGAGAATCGTTGGCAATGGATTCGATGTTGGAGACTTTGTTTTTAATTCCTTCGGGCGTGAAGGCGCGGAGAACAAGCTTTCTAAGTTTGGCATGGTAGGCTCCTTGGTTAAAGAAGATAGCTTCTTTCCCCAACATCCTCTCTTTACTTGCTGGGAATGTTGGCTTAAACAGATGAGCTCTGGTCACCAACACAAATTTCACGGCTTCCGGGCTTGAAATCATCACACAAGGACACCCCAATATGTGGGACTTGAAGATAGAGCCATACCTATAAGTCAAAAACCAACAATCCCATCTCATATAAATTAGTATATACTTTACATAAACATTATTAGTAAGTAGTTAGCAAATTTTAGGATAAAAGGGCAAAAGGGTATGAACCTTTTTACTTTTGAGGCAAAGAATACATTTGGGTTTTGAGAGTAGAGTTGAAAGGTTTCCCCTATGTAAGGCCATCCTAAGGTACCGGGTGGAAGTGGCAATTTCGGGCGACTTGAAGTGAAGAACTTGATGAGGGAATGAAGAAGAAAGACGAAGAAAATGGAAGAAAATAAGTAAGACATGGAGGTGATGAACTCCATAGGTTTTTGAGGTGGGGTAGTATTATTTGTATGAGGAGGAGTAGAGTAATGGTAGATAGGAAGATGAAAGGAAGTGTGAGCAAAGAAGTGAAGGAACTAAGGGATATATATAGGCTTTATTTTGGCCCATGCCCATGGGAAGAGAGGTAGAAAGAGGGAATGGCGAAAGGAGCCTATCATTCTATCAATTACAGCTAGAATCCTCATTACACGGAATCTCCCTCCAGCTCATTCTTTTTTTCCTTTATCTTTTTTTTTTCCCCTCTTCTCTTTTGGATCTTACTTATTCTTGGAGAGAGAAAGAGAGAGAGAGCACGTGTCACAAGAATTGGTAAAAGATCGTGTGAGGAGTACACAGCGTAGGTTGACCGTGTGAGCGAGGGAGAAATGAGTTATCACAACTTTCATAAAAAAATTTACAATTGTTGATGGAAAATTGTTATGGTAAGTAAAAGGGTAAATAAAAATATATATATATATATATATCTACAATAAGTCAAGACAATAGTAAGTAAAAATTTATTAACTCAACTACTAAGTATTATATTGTATTTATAGCATTACTCATGATTAAGAGTAATATGAGTGGCGCTAGTGACGAAGACGGGGTGCGTTTTTGGCATCACAAAGAACCAGAACCGAAAAAAGAAAGTGGCCTTTGAGTAAGACAAAAGGCCGGGGGGGGTGGGGGTTAGAGTGAAGAACCTTTTAATATAGCTCTGTCCGTACTTTCTGCTTGGAGTCGGCTAGAAAACCATTACCCTTCACTTCCTATTTAGTAATTCCTTTTACTCAGCACTCTCACTCCAACTTTCTGCCAAACCCACAGAATTATTTGTTACTATTAGCTTTTAGTTGCCATCTCAGATAATGCTCAATAATGAAAATATCATCTTACACTATTTTGTATTTAGTATTTTATATTAATACAGAAATGGATGACCCAAATTCTATCCAATATTTTACCTATGTTTTCAGATTTTGTCTTATAATCTTTGACATGCCATAAAATAAAATAAATTAGACTTTTCCAGTTTTTTGAAGCCTGAAGCTCGAACTCTTTTTTCTTCTCTAAACTCTTAACACTTTGTGTATGCGAATGTATCAATTCAACTACAAACCACATTCAAATCATGTGGTAGCTGTTGGAAGATAAGAGTTGGAACTCTTTATTCAATGAGGTTGCCACCCACCTTGAAATAATTCATTCATTATTCAAAATGTGGGAATTTTTCTACTCCAAATGGCATTATTTCATAACATGTGTTTTCTTATTTTTGAATGATGTCAAAAATTTCAATGGAGCTGCTGAGGCCGCATTTATGAATCTCAAACTAGGTGCCATTTAAATAAAATAAAAAAGTTGTCCCCTACCACCAAAAAGAAATGGTTTTCAAATTTCTTTATTTGGAATGATTTTCCCATTTTTAAATAGTTTTAGTGGGGCTTCTAAAAATAAAAATAAAAAGTTGAACAAAGGGTCTGTTATTATTAAAAATTGAAAATTGAAAATACTGTAACAAAATAATTTTTAAATGTGTGAATAGTGCCGTGGAATCCATTTTTAATAAAAATTTTGTTAAAAAAAGAGGTTTGTGGGTCCCATGAACAATGCACGGGACCCACTGACAGACGCCAAACGCAAACGTTGAGGGAAATCATTTGTATCCAAACGCTCACAAAGTTTCTCTCCAAACCCTACAAACTTATTATTTTTATATTGAGTGTGAATTTTGAAAATCTAACTATTAGATTGCATGTTCTTATTCTATTCTTAATACTTACAAAATTTCAAGAAAATCAAAGATGAATTGCTATGTCATCAAATAAATGTTATAATTTCAAGTTTTTGTGATTTAAAATTATATATAAAAAATAAGTTAATTGATCAAATAGTAAAGAACATCCAATTTGAATGAAATTTGATATGTATGTTAATAATATAAAGAATATGAAATTCAATGGTTAGATTTTCAAAATTCATACCCCAAAAAGAAGTATATGAAAATTTTGAAGAGTTTCTTTTCAAACTAGTTTGAAAAAAAAATTTGTTCTAAAAAGTTTTAGTGGGGTATCTCGGAAAAAAAAATTTGTGCTTCATTTGGGAGTATTTTACCTTTTAAAGAATATGCGGTTCGCATTGTAACTCATTTTTGCCGAAAGTGAGTAAAAAAAAATTTCCTTAAATAATTGTTGTTTTCACTTTCGGATTTTCATCAACTTCATTTCATTTCATTGTCAATCAACTAAAGATATTTTTACATGGATTCTTATTTTCTAAAAAATGATGAAAATTTTGAAAAAGTATTTTTATTTTTTAATAACCAAATGTGGATAGTCTTCGCTCTTTCACTCTTTTGCTTCTGCAATCGTCATTTAGGAAAGATAAAAACGGAAAGGTGGAAGAACCATTTCTTTGATACAATTCCAATATGCCTTGAGTTTTATCTTCTTCTTATCTCACATCTTATTAGTTGCCACTCATCCAGGCAACATTTTGGTGTTAGTTACACCCATTTTTAGTGTGTGTCGCGAGAAAAAGAAACACGTTGTGTCCTCTTGATCAATGCATGATTACTTGATTATACAATGTGGGTTTGTAATTATAACTTTTTTTTTTCTTTATTACTCCAGGTTGATTAGTGTAGATACTCAGAAAATAAAGGCCCAAGTCCACTAAGAACAGTGGTACCTTGTCCTTCGAACCAAGTCCAAATAATAGAATTTTTGAAGAGAGTGAGAAAATACTTCAAGTGTAATTCCAAGCTAAGTTCAAGTCTAAGGTCGAAGAACCCAGAGTAATAGAAAAGTGAAATTTGAGTAGCAATTAAGAATAATGTTCTCCTCGGGTTGGTTCGAGGATTAGTCTCTTATATATATTTGGTTTAGGTTTTACACCAGATAATATAGATGGTGTTTGGTTTGTGTTTTCAAACAACAATTTTCAGTTTTTAAACAACATTACACGTATTTTCATATACTTTTTCACCCACACGTATTTTCACTAATGTTTTCAAACAACAATTTTCAGTTTTTAAACACATGTACCAAATGGGCCCATACTGTTCGCTTCCTTCTTTTTCTATTTCTTAGAGAAAATGTGTCTTGGAGATTCACTTCCTTTTATATCCCCATTCTTTGGATCCTAACCCTCCACCCGTATGCCTCTAGGCATTTCTAAAGATACTTGTCCCATCAAAACTTTGCTGAAGGTGGTGGAAGGGGCTGCTAGCTATGAAGTTACTATTCAGGAGTCATTTCCATATTAATGCAACTGATAAGGTTGGTGTATGACATTCAATGCGGAGGGGGGAAGTGTACCCTCCAGGAAACTTCCTCCCACCATCCTTGCCTTCATTGCTATCCCTTCTTCTTTCCCTAGAACACCACAAGACACCAATTGCCCCGATTCTATTTCCATCCTCGGGTGGGTGAAATTCTCGGAGCATATTTATCTTTTTGGGCTTGGACTATGCAATTTATTCCTTTGTCCGATCCTCCTTAGTCCTCGGACCCCCACAATTAGTATTTTGTTGATTACACCAAGATTTCAAATGATCAACTACTCTATTCATTCTTGAGGAAAAAAATCTTTAACGTTTAATAAATTATTTTCAATAGTAATTTAAAATTATAAATTTATAAAGTCTAAACAGTAATTGTAGAGTTTTTTTTTTTTTTTTTTTTTGGTAAAAACTTTAAATTTCAACTTTTTTTAGATAATAAATAATAATAATAAATTTTAAGAGGTTTAAAATTTATTTCCAACGAGGCTATTAGACACCCTCTCCTTCTTCTTCTTTTTGGTCCCCCATAAACAGCCTATTTAAATTTTTAGTTTACACATAGTGATAATTAAATATTTTTAATAGTCTTGTAACTCAACTTACATTTCGCATTTTTAATGGAGACATCTAGTGTTCAAATATCTCATCCTCTAACTATCAAATTCCGAAAAAATAAAAATTTAAATATTGGGATTAATTATCATGCTAATTCCGTAACCATATGCTTGTAAAGTGTGCATGTAAAAGATATTATTGATCTGTTCTTTCCACTACCAAAAAACAAAGAAGGAGGGAGGGAGAGAGAGAGTGAATATATTATTGATATTGCAAATTTTCCCTTTTCCTTGTAATCCTCTTTCTTTCAACATATAAATATAACATTTTGGGTGCATGTTCACGTGCATAATTATACAACATAACACTACCTTGGTCAATTTGGTAAGGAGCTTGAACATGATGCTAATTACAAATTGAATGTTGTTATCACCAATCAACTAAACTAAACTAAACTAATAGTTGACTTTTGGAGGGGGGCCAATATTTTCATCACCTCTAAGCTCATAACATTTAAAACCTTATTTTACTATATTGGCTTCTCATTTTTTGCCTAGTGTTGGTTTTAGATATCACATCTTTTCTATCGAATGGGGCAGATTCTGAAAATGACATTGCTTGCATTTAAAAAAAATGCCAACTTGCTATTTGATACAAAACGGGATTCAACTCAAACTCTACAAAATCATGATTATAATAACTACAAAGACATATAATAAGGTTATATTGAAACGAAATTGAGTAGAATAGATGCCCAAGTTCTTGGAGCATTGACAAAGGCATCTATCAATTATGAAACAGGGTTTTGGACTTCATTTCTCTCTTCTTCTTTTTTTCAAATGAATCTAGTTTATTTACATTATTATATTTGTATCTTGGCCGCCCCCCACCACCCCCCCTTTTTTTTGGTCAAAAAAAGGAAGCAAAATACAGTTAGTTTGATTCAAGTAAACTGGTGTGTCCATTGAACCTTTGTTAAGTTAAATTGCGGTAAGTGTTGGATGAGCTATGCATAGATGCTTTAGTATATTAATTTTTTTTACTTTTCTTTCTACAAGAAGATTAATTAACGGTTAAAGAATAAAGATGCCACTTATACTTACTATGTCCTCTGTTTGTTTGCTTTCTTTTTTTTTTTTTTTTAATTCATTTATTGCTTATACATTGTCAAGTCATGCTCCTGCTAAATTGCAAACTGTGTACAGAAACTAAACGTGCTTAGAGGTGTTTGCGGGGTTCAGGTTAGTTTAGAATTTGGTTAAATTTGGTTTAAGGTTTACTAACTCGAAGCCAATTCACTAGATATTTATGTTAAAAATTATAAAGGTTAAGTTTGGCCTAAGCGGTCCAGCCTGAGACCACGTCCACTTGGTGACCCTACTTCATCCTAGTGACCTACATACTTTGTGCATTGGTCAATACCCAAGCAAGGTTCTCTCAGCCATGAAACACATGATGCAGGGGGCCAAACACCTAGAAGGGCAAAGCTCCAAACTGGTCGAGAATGCCGAGAGCTTGGTAACCAAGCACCTCCTCAGCTTAAAAAAATGCCTAAGAAATGTCACTCACCCTATCATGTCAGTATTAGGGGCCGCTTGTTAATGTTGTTCTAGTAACGTTGTTTGTATTTTTTGAAAATCATGTAGGTGAAAAAGTCTGTGGAAATACGTGTAATATTGTTTAAACATTGAAAACTGTTGCTCAAAACACCCTACCAAACAACCCCTTAATTACTCTTACCAATCCTCCATTCCCTCAAGAAATTATTCACTCCTATGAGAGGAGTCTCTCTCTCCCCTTTTGCATTAAATGCAACTGTTTGTTTTTAGATTCCTTAAAATACAACCAGATTAACCTAGTTATTTAGCCAAGTGATTACTTAGTCAAATTATCAGATCTAGGTTAATACAAATATATTATATCAATGTAAAGTGCGAAAAATAAAGAATACAAAGATATGATGACCTAGGAAACCAAACCGGTAAAAACCTAGGGAGGATTTAACCTAGCTATCCTCAAGGTAAACCTGAATCCACTATGAGAGAATTGAAGTTTACACTATAGCGATTTAAACCACTAACATCCTATTGCTACCTCGAGTAGGAAACTTACTATCACGATCATGTGACAGCTCCGAGTCTACAGACTACTTCTTTCTTGGATTCATAGCAAGTACAAGCACTCTAGCTTGTATATCTTTAAGCTTCTTGAATGCAAAGAATCGAATGATCACCAAGTTCTTGACATAATCTTGAATCTTGGAAACCCTAAGTATGTGTGAAGGCAACCACCTCTTGATCTCGCAGAAGATTCACACACACAGCATAAGGAGTAACCTAAAACGTGGTTAGGGTTTTCCCTTTTATACTTAAGACAAAACATAAAACCCTACACGTCAAATGGGCTTAGGACCGAGTTGGAAATTCTGCAGAAAAAATAATCAGTACGACTTTTGATCGATTGAGTCTAATTCTCAATCGATCGAAACAGATAGAATTGCACTATAAGTTCTGCAGTAACTCGATTCCAACTTTACATAAAACGCATACACTTTGAGCAGGTCTAAACAAGACTTAAAACCTGTTTTGATCATTGTTTGCCAACAATACAAATTAGAGTTCTAATACATTAGTTCCTAATCCTTAGAACCTAACAAAGAACAATCAAAATATGTAGTTACTCTATTGTATTGGGGAGCACCTTAGATACACGTTCCCTTAGCAAAACTATAGAGATGGTGTATTGCCACTCACAAAAATTTCATAAATGCTCTATCAACCCACAAACAAAGGTATAAACTATGCATAAAAGATGAGGTTTTGGATCAATAATAAATAACATCCGATTAATATCAAAAATTTCATGAATGTTAAGAACATAAAGAATATGTAATCCACTTGTAGAATTTTCAAAATATTAATCCAATAAAAATTTATTAGGTGATGTAACATTGGTTAAGGTTACACTAGGTATAAGTTGAACCCATCCATATGTGTGTGTGTTTCCAAATCATTATCCAACTATTGGAAGTAAGTTATACGGTGGCACTGTGGCAATGAGTTTGGGTTAGATTTAGGGTTTAAAAATGTGTTGGCAAATCCTAGTGTCAAAACATATCAAAATTGGATTATATCAATAAAATTGCGTTAGCATCGAGTTTGGATTAGAAGTTTCTTAAGGATGAAATAGTTAAAATCTGATTAAAAAGAGTTTTTTTTTTTTTTAAAAAAATCAAATAGGAGTCTAAATATTTTTCAAAAACTTTAGAGACAATTTTTTTTTTAGCTGTTAAGAAAGTAAGTTATTAATAATAATAAGTAAAAAAAAATGATACCAATGATTGACCCACCTAATAATCCATAAAAGTTTATCCATTCAGCGCTTATCTTGGCACAGTGCATGGAGTTTAGACCTTTAATGAGCATTTGAGCAAAACAAGACTTCTTTTGCTAGACCAAGACAAGGCAGACTTTATTACATGTATGTGACAATGTAAGTATGCTTTCCATAAAAGAAGTAGATACTAGGTAAGGCCCTGTATCTCACCAACATGTCTGAAACCAATACACAATATAAAATAATGTGTCCTGAAAAATGAGGAAAGGAAGAAGAATTCAAGATAATATTGTCAAACTAATGCAGCTTTATGTATTTATGGAGGAAACAAACAGACAACGCTCACCTTGTACTGTATTAGGCCCACATCAAAGACACACCGAGAGCCACAGCCGACAAAGAGAGTAAAAAGAGATGGGCTTGAAAGTTGGAGAAATTAAGAGGGTGATGAATTATTGCATGCAATATGTCATACTTGTGTAAGTACACGTTGCCAAAGCAAGATATGGAGACGACTATGTGTATGGTATAGTATTTGCTTGTATGAGTGAAATTCATACATTTGTACGTATATGTAGTAGCTTCTTGCTTGTCTTACCAACTCCAATTTCCAGCGCGTGATGTATATGCCCTTGCTAGCTAAAGTTTTAGGCTTGGAATGTATCAAACATTTTACCTAAATAATATACGGAGGAAATGGGCATGTGCACATAATTTATAAACTATGCAGTAAAATGCTCATGTTTTAAAACTATTTAGCAAAATGTTTTTTTATTTTTTTTAATTTTTTTAACTTGATTTTATCAACGGTGCCTAGTTGATTGGTGTGGTGTGTAAGGGAGTAACAAGGAGGATAGTGGCTTGGAGGATTTATGTAAGCAATGGATGTGTACCTTGGCAAGCAATCCACACCTTGATAGGCACCCTATGATCCAATGAAAGGATGATAATTGTACCATATGACACCAATCTCTTCAGATCTAATGATTACATCAATCAGAAGATCCTTAAGAAAGAGGGCCTATGTTCTTTACAAGTTACAACTTTGACCTATAAATAGAAATAATTCCTTATTAAGAAAGGGCTTCAAAATGAAAACGGGAGAAAATATAAGAATCTCTAAGTTGAACAGGCTAAAGTGAAGAAGGGATACTAATTATGGAAGTCCTTATTTCGATTTTCGAATGAGGCATTTCCATTCAGATAGACTCCTATGGTAGTTTTGCACTGGATCTCCAAGCCTAACCTAGTGCTTGGAGCTCAGACCCTGTCTTTTATTCACCCATGTTTGGCCTTATTTGCCTTGTTTCGCTTCTTCATGCCATATTAATAGAATTCTCTGATCATATAGAGTTCGGCATTTCTGTTTCTTAGAATCATGCAGGGCATTGAGGATATGAAACAGAGCCTCATTTGCAAGGAAGGAACCTGTAACTAAGCCCCTCTAGCTTAGTCCCTTAAAATAGGTTGATTTTTCCTTTTCTATAAAAGACTCGATGTAGCGCTTGACAACCTATTTTTTTTTTTTTTTTTTTTGAGGAAATAAATGTCTACCGCCTTTACTTTTCTTCCACCCGCAACAATTTTCTTTTCCCCAGTGCCATTGTTGAATTTTTTGGCCATTAGATAGTCATCAAGAAACATCTAACACATGCAATAATTAGAAAAAAAATTATATCATTATGGTAATTAGTTATTAAACTGTTGATGTGGCATTAAACACCTAGATTGTCATGTCAATTTGTGAACCAATACAAATTTTTTCTTGTGCACCTAGTTCAACTGGATTTTGGTTAATCATTTCAATTTAATTGAAGATTATACAAAAAAGTGATTTTTCTCAAAGAAATAGGTTAAAAGATTTATTATTATTATTATGAACAATAGTCAAACTCCTCTCTGCGAGTGGCATTCATCCCAAGCCTTTAGTTAACTAATGCACAAAAATTTTATGAGAGTTAGTGTGTGTATATACACAAACATAACCTCAGGGCTTGATCTAGTTATTTCCAAGATCTAATGAGATTTATGAAGTTTTGAGTTCAAAACTCCTAATTTAATCTTGGAATCACCTCAATAAATTCCTCTATGTAATTTTTTTTTATTTTTTTGAGAAGAAGATTCCTCTACGTAATTAGCATTTGCTATATGTGAAAATGAGGGAATGGTCAATTGTACGAAAGGTTCTGGATACCCACGTTAGTCAAAAAAATACACACGTGTGTTTTTGTTATTGGTTCACTTTCACTTGTTTAATCTTTAAACTCAATTGATTGCCTAGCATTTTTACAAGTAAAAAAACCTTAGAAACACTTACATATAGCCTCAACCTAATGCAACTCACCTAACCCATTATTCTGTTTTTTTCGTTTTTTATTTATTTTTTATGTAGTTTGAAATTTTCTTTTTTATATTTTACTGTGAGATATGAACTTTTTTTTTAATAATTTATTGAAAAACCTGTCAAATTCAGCCATGGCGCCTGGGCTCTTTGTAATGGCTGGGTGGTGAGCATCCTGATGACACTATCCATTTAGGATGTTCCACATGCACAAAAGTTTAAGTTTCATGAAGTCACGCGATTTATTTAAGTTAAAAAGACTGATAAGTCAAAAAGGAATTGACCCATTGTGATTAATTAATTGATTAATTAGTCAAGTTTATTAATTAATCAAATTAACATGCAAACGCGTGATAGTACAAACAAATCACCAATAACTAAAGTATGCAGCGGAAAATAAATTGACACGGTGATTTGTTTACGAATGGGAAAAACCTACACAAAGAAAAAAACCCCACCGGGTGATTTTAAGGTCATCACTCCCGAAACTTCACTATTATCACAACAAGTGGTTACAAGTAAAAGAATCCCATTACCTTATACCAACTTACGGTTGAATCCTTATCCCAATACCCAATTGGACTTGTTCTGTAGTGACAATTTCTCCTTTTGATGCACGGCTCCCAAGCACGTGACTAACCAATTTGATGCGCGGATCCCAAGACGCGGCTTACTCCTTTGCACGAACCCAAGCACGTGACTAACACCAAAGCAACCCCTTGATTGTTGTAGTTGATTTGCAGCAACTTCACATAGAAACACCAATAAAATCTTCAATGTTGGTGCAAGAGACTTTGCTTGGTTACAAAACCCAAAGGCATACAAGAAACGCAACAAGAACTCTTTCTTCTGTAGGAGGAGGCTAGGGTTTCAAAAAGAAAACCTTATGAAACTCTCTAGGGTTAGGTTTTTCTTTTTCCACCTCCTTTAAATAGGAGCTTAATGGGCTCTCCTATTCCAAATAGGTTTACACAAATCTTGGGCTTTCCTAGTCCAATAAGGATTATACAAACCCACAAACCTTAGGTTTTACTAGTCCTATAAAGATTTTACAAAACCTATAAACAAATAGCCTTTTAGAATAAAAACGTTGCTGCCTATAATCTGAATCTCGTAAGCTTGATAGATCGAGACATCTGTCGAGCTTTAATGAATCTCGACAGATCGAGCTTCTATCGAAGAGGTATCGAGACTCGCAGATTGCACTTTTCTTGAGCAGTTCTTGAGTAATCTTCATATCTTCAATTTAACCACTTGTAATGATTATCTTGAACCTACTTAGATTTACCCAAATACAAGTAAAGTACGTTTTGTCAAAAGATATGTCAATTACATAAAGATATGTCAATTACATAAAAATATGTCCCTAACAAAGACTATAATCATAGAGGTTATAATTAACTTATAAAGGAAAAGATAACTCCATTTAATAAATGTAGTTTGAGATTATCAGTGAGAAGATAATACAGCAACCAAATGTCAACGCATTTTATATAGAAGAAGGCAGACGTATTTCATTAATTATCTTTGTATTATGTTGAATGTCATACATAAGACTGGTTTGAGGCTTTTGAATTAATGTCTCTCTCTAGTCTCCATACTTGTTATGGCTAGATTTTTGCCGTTTTCAAGTTAATTATCACCTTTTTTTTATGATGACAATGGGGCAATGTGGGACTAAATGATGGAGTCTTCATTCCCACCCTGCATAGTTTTATCTTGTTTTCTTCTCACTTATCTTTCGTAATAGGGCAAACTATCTTGCACCATCCCTACTCCCTCAAAACTCTACTTTGTGTTAATTCGATATGCCACAAAAGTCACACCAATTACTTTTTTTTTTAATCATTATAAAACATGTTTCATTAATAAAAATGTACAATTATAAATAAATTTATCACATCAAATCAAACTAAATTTTATTAAGGGCTTAATAATATTATTTTTAACAAGACAATATCACAACAAAAACAAGAGTCTTAATATCCTTGCATTTAAATACTTAGTAATACAAATCAAGTCTTTAACACTAAGTGTCTAATTAAAAAAACAATTTTTCTTCCTTTCCCATACACTAATAGTCTTACACATAACAATATAGGTGGGACGAGGCTAAAAATCCTAATCCATCCCTGTCCCACCACCTCTGTGGGGTGGGGAAAACCCTCACAGGGCGGGAGGAATAGGTTAAGGTAGGGCAGAGCAAAATTGTTATCCCTATTTTTTTTTCTCCTTACTAATGATCCTTTGGTATAGTGTGGAATTTTCTATCATTCTGCACTTTAAATCACTCCTTCAAATGCATAAAAGTGTACAAAAAGTGATTAGAAAATTCTAAAGCTACTATCAGTTTATTAGAAAATATTTAAAAACTCACGTATCAATGAATGAGATTGGTGTCATATTAACAACATATAAATTCATTTTTTTATTATTTGTTTTTTTTTTGTGTTTAAAAGTTGATACAAGAGTGTGTTAAGCTTACATAGTAAAATTTGTAATATCCATAATGTGTCAAAAAGGGTTTTCTAAAAAAATACTTAAAAAAAAAAAACTTTTCCCCCATTTTAAGACAAGTATCATGATAAGCATGCAACATGATTTTTTCAAAATTTTTTATTAGAAGCAAATAAGAAATGATAAAAAGGAAGAAAGTACATCTTAAATAGCTCAAATTAGGGGTAGCATGAGGCTCACCCCCCCAAAACCATTTTACTTGTAAAATGGTATAGAGCGATTTATTTTAAAAATCATATAACTTTTTATTGTTAAATTAATGATTGTCCTAAAAATTTAAGCTTTTGGGATATAGTAAATTTATTCATTAATTTAACCCCACAATTCTAATACTCTCCCTCACATGTGGGCCAAAACTACCTTTTAATAGGTGTGGCCCAACATGTGGGAATTTAAATGGGAGGTAGAGTGGAGGAGACAAGGATCAAACTCAAAATCTCATGCTCTAATTTTATTTTAAATTACCGATTGTCCCGATATGGTAAATTTAATTAATCATTTAACCACACTGTTGGGAAATTTGGACTCCGGTTGATAGAATTAATAAGTTTTAAACCCAAGTTGTTAATTAGATTTATTATGAATAAACCTTGTTAAAACAAGCAAACATCAATATCAGGTCAATATCATGCACATCGAAATAATAAATAAGACAAGATATGATGACCCAAGAAAACCAATGAAACAAACTTGTTTCACAGTAAAAAAACCGGGAGGAAACCTTCTCAAAAAGCAATTCACTTTAATAAAGAGAAGTTTTAGATCTAGTACAAAACTTTTGTCCCTAAACTCTACAATCCCCGTAGATAAACTAACAGCAGAAACTTTTTACCGCTTTAGAACCTCTAAACTCTTCAATATATGAACGCCACCCTTTTGCACGGATCCCAGGACGTGACTAACCAATGACGCACAGATCCCAGTACGTGACTAACTCTAGCAACTTGAAGATGTTGTTGGTTGCAAAGTTCTCTACTTCATCAACAACGAAGATCAAGAAGTACTTGGTTACAAAATCCTAAGGCACAAAAGATGTAGCAACTTCTTGCAGAGAGAATAAGGCACTAGGTCACTTTTTGCATGTGTTCTCCATGTATAACGACCTTTAAAATAAGTCTTATATATGTCTAGGATTGTGAGAAAAGAAACCCTACACATACATGTCAGCATGAGCCAAAAATTAGATCTGGAAATTATGATTTCATAGATCTTGACAGATTCATTTTCTGTCGAGCTTCGTTCTTAAGTCTCGATAGATCTTTGTTTTTCTGTCGAGGTATCTATAGAGCTTTAATGAACAACTTTTCTTCACTTGTTTCTTGGTCCAATCTTCATGGCTTTAATACTTGGCTTGAACAACATGTTTGTTAAAGTACTAAACTCATTCTAGATCTATCAAATTACAAGTAAAGTGCATTTTATCAAATGATTAGCCAATCATATAAAATATGTCTCTAACACACACAATTCTAACACTGATCAAATTTGTAGGAAAAGGTATAACTAAATGCAAATTCTTAGATAAAACCTTGATATTTTATTAAAGAATTTCCAATTTTTAGTTTGGAAATTGATCCTTCGAATATAAATATTTTTCTTATTTATATATATTTTTCCTGTAAAAGCCTTAATAGTAAACACATGTTAATGTAATATTTAGCTTGAAAAACCATCCAGGTGTCATCATCATTTAATAAACAAACATTGACTAACACTATATATATTTTATTATATATTTAATATTATTGATGATTTGGAAAAATCTAACCTACTCATTAATAAATTGAGTGAATTTTAATTAAGAATTAAAGAATTGAATTATTGTAATAACTCTAGAAAATTGTAATAAAGTATTGGCAACATTTTTTTTTTTTTTTTTCTAGAAGCCTATATACCTTTGACAACCATGGGATTCCTTTTTAAAAGGTTGGTGCATGTTAGCGCAATTGTTGATAAATATAGTTAGACTAAAAGTTTTAAGGTAGGCAGTAGGCACACATGTAAGCTTAAGATAAACTAAAAAGAAAAAATATAGATTCAAAAAGAATCTAAAACACATCATAGGCAGCTTTTTTTGGGGTTAAAAATTTGAGATTATCGCATCAAAAAAAAAAAATTTTGAGATTATCCACATATAAGATTTATTTATTTTTTACATAATCAATTATGTATGCTTTTGTTGGGCTAATGCATTTGTCCAATAACATAGTAACACGCGCTTATATGAGACAAAATTTTCAGTCATTTGCGTTCATTGGGTTTAATACTTTTATCTAAAATATAGATAGCTATAATTTATCTAAAATATTATTTAGTTTGAAAGTTCAACTTCATTTAGTCATTCCCACAGCCATCCAACCAACTTTGTAGGGAATTCCAAAAATTTCTTCTCTGTTAAGATGTCTATGATTTGGCTTAACAACTTATATGTCAATTAATTGTCTTCTCTATTAAATTTCATACTAAAGACTGTTTTGGTTTGGTTAAATGAACGAAATATTTCGGTACTAATTAATATCGGTGTACCATTTCGAATTATTGCTACTTTAAATATATATGTATATAGAGTATGAATTTATTCATATTTATTTTTATTGATGATGCCGTAAAATCACCAGTGAGCTACACGATTCACGCTCGCTCAAGCTAACAACCCGCAAGAAGAATAAGTGATCTCGCCAAGGGCACCGGTGTGGTGTCAACCAAATACCCTCCGACGGTAAAGTTAGAATTGTTCTTAACTCTAAAGTGCTAGAGAAGGTAAATTATACGTACCTTGATTTGCGAGGATATTGAGACTTTTATAGTAGTAGGTTAACCTCTCTTCCTTGATATGGAAGTTTTTTCCTTATAGGAATCCTCTTGAGTAATCTCAAACGTGATGGACAAGACATTTCCTTATAGAGGGGATTAACGTGCGTATCTTCCGGAATGCTCTTTGCGTTAGGTTTCTGATTTCCTTGGAGACCCTACGTGTGCGACAAGAATATGGAACTGCTCTAGGCCATTGGGCTCTCTTGTTGCCGGCCCATGGGCTCGGATCCGTCAAGCCCAATGTGGTGAAAGTCCATTGCGCTAAATTTTGCCCCTTCAATGTTTGCCCCCTTCACCCTACAGGTCTGTCACTTCTTATATGGACAGACCCTTAGGGTGATGGTTTGATATTATTTGGGTTTGACAGTCAAAGAAAATTTAGGATGGCAGCTTAAGGTTACCGAGGTTGACGGTTCTCCAGGAGAAGACGGATTGCGACTATTGGATGGCAGGTTGTCAAGCATTTATGAGCACGCCACGTGTCACTTTTTGATTTGATTTTCTATCGGATCGAAGCATTGCTTCGTCTTCCGTGCACTTAAGGTATATATATAACACTTCTTAATCCTCATTTCTTCATTTTACAGCCAAAACACATTGTCAGAGTGCAACCATCATCCTTGTCAGAATAATCCGTCGCCCATACAAACCCGTTGACCATACAACCGTTGACCTTGAGTTACTTCAAAGAACGGTGAGTATAGCTATTCTCATGTACAAGTCTTGTATTTGGCAATTATATTTAGCTAGATCTATACAACCGTCAATACTCTTAGATCCGTCAGTTTTAGGTTTTACCGTCATTGTAGGAAATGTCTAGTGCGTCAAGTAATCAGTCAATGGTTCGTGACGGGACGAAATATGAGGAAGTATACCCATCCGGTCATAAAGACCAAGAGAGTCCTGGAAGGAGTCCGTCCGCCTCTTCCTCGTCCTCAATAAATGAGGATATGGAGATGGTCGAAGTAGAAGGATCGTCTGATGACAGCGAGGATCTACCGTCGGGACTTGTCGTCTGTGTTGATGGACTTAGGGAGTTCATCATGCTACCAGAGTGGACGGTGCATAAATTCAATTCTGTCATTAAGGAGAAACACTTTAGCACATTTAGGGTCAACTTTTAAATTCCTGACTACATTCCAATCCATCTACCCTACGTATCGGAGAAATGCTATTACGATTGGGTAGAAGGTGTCGGAGTGTATGAATAGATGCTGAAGGCGGGACTTAGGTTTCCATTAAGTACATTGCATAGAGAGCTTTTAAAATATCCGGGTGCATTCGTCATCCGGATATCCCCAAATGCTTGGAGGGTCTTCATAGCCATGGAGATACTCTATGGTGCAATGACAGACGGTGCACGGAGGTCGACGGTGCGTGAATTCCTTCATTGCTACCGTCCAGGCGAGATTGACAGGTCAAGGGGAATTTATAATTTTGCCAATAGGAGGCCGTTGCTGAAGGTCATTTTTGAAACACCCGACTCAAATAGAGACTGGAAGAGTTGTTATTTCTTCCTAGAGGGTGACAGATGGATGAGTCGTCTAGGAGAGACGGAGTTTATGCCCATCAACACAACTTGAGGGGTTTTACATTCATCTCGTATGCATCCGTCACATTTGCTTAATATTTTACATTCATCACCCACAGTTGTTTTCTTTAACCGTCTATTTCCTCTGTAGGTAGACGGCGCCCCCAAGTCGGCGTTGAGGAGTTTGGCTTCCTAGAAAGAATTTTTCAGAAGACGAAGCCGAAAGAACGAACTTGGGCGAAGTTGGTAAATCCGAGAACAATCCATTGGTACTGTGACGGTCCCGAACCTACCCATGAAGCCATCGATACGATTTAAAGAGTTCACAGACGTAAGTCCGTCATCTTTTACTTTGCGTAAATAGTTTTAATTTATGTAGATAACTTCATCCGTCTTGTATTACAGAGATGGACGACGCAAAGATGAGGGCACCGATAAAATCACAGGCCGCCAAGCAAAAGGAGTCGGGCGAGGTTGTGGTTCCTAAGGGGATGGTGTCGTCGGCAAAGAGGAAACAGCCGCCCAAGTCCGGCCGTCCACATAAGCAGCAGAAGGTCCCTTTGGAACCCGTCGTAGGGTTGATGGCTAAGGGTGCGAAGACCGTCACCCCAGCAAAACAAGGGTCTAGCAAGGGCTTAATGAAGGCCCAGTCCACTAGCCAGGAGAAGCCTCCTCCTCTTCTCCGTGATGACTCCAAATTTGCCTTGGAGAGACTTTCGTCAATTATTTCCTCGGAGGACTACGAGGACCTGGGCAATCATTCGACGGAGGTAATGGGGGAGACGGGTCTTTTTGCCGTTGCACAGGTAACTTTATCCGTCGATTTGAGTCAGTCTATTTTGCTTAGCTTTCTGTTTAACACCTTTTAACTTGTTTATTTCAGTCCTTGGTTATGATGAAGGGCCTAATGGACTGGTGTCTAAACCGTGAGGCAGCTCTCGAACGTGTACGAGCAAAGGCAGAGCGGACGGAGGATGAACTCGGTCAACTTCATAAGTGGAAGTCTACAATGGAGAAGAAATTTGACCTGTCAGAGCAGGCGAGAAAAGAGCTTGAGCAGAGGACAGAGGAAGCTGGGAAGGCCACGGAAACCAAAGACAATGAAGTCCAGGACTTGAAGGAAAAGCTCCGTCAAGCTAAGGAGGTTGCGGTCCGTGAATACCGAGACTCCGACGCTTTGTTGAGAGAGCTGGGGGGATCATTCCTTCAAGGCTTCGATGATGCACTCCGTCAACTTAAGAAAGCCTACCCTGAATTGGACGTGTCAATGATAAATGTCAATGATCAAGATCAGACGTCTGCTTTGCCCGCCGCTTCAGAGAATACAGACGACCTCTTTGGTGATGATGCGGTTCGGGGTGACGGAGAATCAGTCCCATCGAAGGATGTCCAAGATGCCGACCCAAAAATGTAGATCGATATTACATATCTTTTTTTGTATTTATTTTGAGAACAATCCGTCCTTTATTTTTGTATTAAACGATTTGCCCTCCTGGGGGTTTTATCCGTTATTAATGTTTCATTTTATTTTTATGCTTTCTAATACTTTTTGTTTGAAACTTTCTTAAATATCCGTCCTCCTTATGAAGGGGAGATTGAGAAAATACTCGTCTATCCGTTATCTGTCTAACACGAGTATTTCTAGCCAACGCTAAATCCGTCCACTTTGTGGAGTTTAATTAAATTTCAGTATTGATTGATCCGTCCACTCGGTGGGTGATTCATCCTCTTTGTGGACTAGTATGTCATCCTTTGGGTGGTCCGTCCATTTTGTGGACTGTAAATTATGTCATCCCTTAGGTGATCCGTCCACTTTGTGGACTAAGTTGTTTCACCATTTTGGTGATCCGTCCACTTTGTGGACAATTATTTCACCCTTTGGGTGATCCGTATACTTTGTGGCCTAAGTTATTTCACCATCTTGGTGATCCGTCCACATTGTGGACTAAGTTATTTCACCATCTTGGTGATCCGTCCACTTTGTGGACAGCTATTTCATCATTTGGGTGATCCGTCCATTTTGTGAATTTGTAAATTAGTTCACCGTTTTGGTGATCCGTCCACTTTGTGAACAGTTTTTTCACCATCTTGATGATCCGTCCACTTTGTGGACAGTTATTTCACCCTTTGGGTGATCCGTCCATTTTGTGCACTTGTAAATTAGTTCACCGTTTTGGTGATCCGTCCACTTTGTGGACAGGTTTTTCACCATCTTGGTGATCCGTCCACTTTGTGGACAGTTATTTCACCCTTTTAGGTGATCCGTCCATTTTGTGGACTTGTAAATTAGTTCACTGTTTTGGTTATCCGTCCACTTTGTGGAAAGTTTTTTCATCGTCTTGGTGATCCGTCCACTTTGTGGATTTTGTTGCCTGTAGCATATCCATTCGTAATAAACATCCATGTGGAAAAAGTTGTGTCTGAATATTCTTCTTTAAAGAAAATGCGTTTGTAGAAAAAGTACCTGCCCCCTTGGGCTTAAAAAGGCACAAAAAGATTGTAGCAAAAGTCAAAGAAAAACTAGTAAATTGTAGCTAAAAGAATAGAATAAAATAAACTGGGAAATCACTGGTTCCTCATATTCTCTCTCTTGGTAGTATTTCCGAAGATGCTCCGTGTTCCAAGGGTGCTGCAGCTTTTGTCCGTCCATTGTCTCGAGGTGGTAGGTGCCCTTCCTTTGCCATGACGCGATCCTGTAGGGTCCTTCCGAGTTGGGGCCAAGTTTTCCTTGTGAAGGATCTCTAGCGGCACCCATTACTTTCCGTAGTACAAGGTCCCCGACTTGGAAGTCCCTACATCTCACTTTGTTGTTGTAGTGTTTCGCCATGAGATTCTGATAGCGCGCCAACCGCGCTCTCTTGTCGCTCGACTTCGTCCACTAGATCGAGCTGGAGGCGCATAGCCTCTTTGTTCTTATCTTCGTCGTATCTCTCCACTCGGTAGCTCGTGAGCCCCACTTCTACGGGAATGACAGCTTCGGTTCCATATGCAAGTCGGAATGGTGTTTCTCCGGTGGGTGTTCTTTCTGTGGTCCGGTATGCCCATAGGACGCTAGGTAGTTCGTCCGACCGGATACCCTCTGCCCCCTTAAGATGGGTCTTGATTATTTTGAGCGGGGACCGGTTCGTGACTTCAACTTGCCCGTTCGCTTGTGGGTGTGCGGGTGACGAGTAGTGATTCTTGATCCCTAACTCCGAGCAGAAGTCTCGAACGCGTTTGTTGTAGAATTGCTTACCATTGTTAGAGACTAGTACCCTAGGTATCCCGTGCCTGCATACGATATTTCTCCGGACAAAACTCCGGATGTTTTTCTCCGTGATGGTGGCTAAGGCTTCCGCCTCGACCCACTTAGTGAAGTAGTCTATGCCGATGACCAAGAATTTGGTTGTCGGATCGCCGTCGGGAATGGGCCCATGATATCAAGTCCCCATTGTGCGAACGGCCAGGGTGCCGTCATAGGTGTCGATTCTTGGACGGCCGCTTGATGAGATTGCTGAACCTCTGGCATTTGTCGCAAGACTGGACATAGGCTTGCGCATCCTTCATCATTGTAGGCCAGTAGTATCATGCTCGGATCAACTTGTGTACAAGTGATCGTGCGTCCGAGTGGTTCCCGCAGATACCCTCGTGTACTTCTCTCATCACGTGATCTGCTTCCTCTTGGCACAAACACCTCAGGTATGGTCGAGAGAAACCCCTTTTATATAGGACGTCCTTTATCAGCACGAACCGTGATGCTTGGACTTTCGGCTTTCTTGTGACACCCTTCTCCTCTGGTAACACCCCAGCCTTTAGGTAGGAGATCAATGGCATGGTCTAGTTATATTCTGAGTTCATCACCCGCATATTTGCTTCGTCATCGATAAGTGAGGATATTTGGACGAATGATAATACCTGTTCGGGAACCAGCATGAATTCAGGTGATGCGGCTTTTGCTAGGTGGTCAACCCATTCGTTCTCTTCTCTTAGGATCTGAATGAATTCGACTTGAGGTTTTGATTCGGTACTTCACTTCTTCTAAATACCTCTTCATTCTATCGTTCTTGCATTCGTAGTCGCCATTGATCTGACTCGTTACCACTTGTGAATCGCAGTGGACAATTATGTTTTCTGCCCCGGCGGCCTTTGTAAGGTCTAGCCCTACGACCAAGGCTTCATTCTCTGTCTCGTTATTGGTTGTTGGGAAATCTAGTCGGATCATGCATTGTATCTTGTCCCCATGCGGAGTTTGGATCACTACTCCGACTCCTCCGGCTCGTCTGTTTGAGGATCCGTCTGTATAGATATTCCATTATTCCTTCTATTCCACCAACTGGTCTTCCCCGAGTGTGAACTCGACGATGAAGTCAGGTCACGCCTACCCTTTTATGGCCGTCTGCGGGCGGTATTGGATGTTGAATTCGCTTAGCTCTATTGCCCACAAAGCCATTCTTCCTGTTGTTTTCCGGGTTATTCATGGCTTTTCTCGGTGGCTTGTCCGTTAAGACAATGATTGTATGCGCCTGGAAGTATGGCTTAAGTCTTCGCGTAGCGATTACTAACGCGAAAGCCAACTTCTCCATCCGAGGGTACCTCTCTTCTGCTCCACGGAGTGCACGACCGGTAAAGTAGACGGGTTTTCGTATTCCGTCCTCCTCCCTCACCAAAGTTGCGCTTACTGCGGCATGCGAGACCGCCAAATAAAGGTAAAGTTCCTCGCCTTGCACGGACGGACTGAGCAGCGGTGGAGACGAGAGATATGTCTTTAAGTCGTTGAAGGCCGTTTGGCATTCATCCGTCCACTCAAATGATTTTCTTAGAGTGCGAAAGAATGGTAAACACCTGTCCGTCGCCCTTGAGACGAACTTGTTTAGAGCTACGATCTTTCCATTTAAACTTTGGACCTCCTTAACCATCCTTGGTGGTTCCAACTCCATTATGGCCCGCACCTTCTCCGGGTTGACCTCTATTCCTCTTTGGGATACCATGAAACCCAAGAATTTTCCCGCCGTTACTCCGAATGCGCACTTGTTCGGATTGAGCTTCATGTTGAACGATCGGAGTGTATCGAATGTTTCTCTGAGGTCGTCTAGATGATCTTCTTCGTGCATGCTTTTAACCAACATGTCGTCAACATAAACATGAACGTTCCTGCCGATCCGATATGCAAACATCTTGTTCATTAACCTTTGTTATGTTGCTCTAGCATTTTTGAGTCCAAAAGGCATCACCTTGTAGCTAAATAATCCCTGGCTTGTGACAAAAAAGGTCTTCTCCTGATCAGATTCGTCCATCCCGATATGGTTGTAGCCAGAGAAAGCGTCCATGAAGTTTAGGAGTTGGTGTCTTGCGGTCGAATCCACCAGGGTATCTATCCGTGGGAGCGGGTAGCTGTCTTTGGGGCAAGCCTTATTGAGGTCTGTGAAATCTACGCACATCCTTGAGTTTCCATTGGCCTTTTTAACCATAACGACGTTTGCCAACCAGTCGGGATAGTATACTTCCTGGATGAAACCTGCTTTGAAGAACTTTCGAACCTTCTCGACTATGGCCTTGTCCCGCTCCCGGGCGAAGACCCGTTTCTTTTGCCGGATTGGAGGGAAGGAGGGCGACACATTCAGCCTGTGGACCATGACCAAGGGGTCGATTCCTGGCATGTCTTCATGACTCCAAGCGAAGACATCTTGGTTATTTCTTAGGAAAGTCGTGATCGTCTGGCGTACCAGCCAATTGGCTAGTGTGCCAATTTTAGTCGTTCATTCAGGCCGCATGTCGTCAAGTCTTACTTCTTCTAGCTCTTCAACTAGCTCTGCTAATGCTCGCTGCTTCCCGATACACATCGTCTGCTGCCGATCCTTCATCTCTAACATGGCAATATAGCATTCTCATGTCGCTACTTGAATTCCCCGCAGTTCTCCTACCCCCATATTCCATCGGGAATTTGATCATCAGGTGGTATGTTGAAGTTACCGCCTTCCGGGAATTGAGAGTGGGTCGCCCGAGGATGGCGTTGTAGGCGGACGAGCAATCGACTACGAGAAACGTTATCTCCTTAGTGATTTATCGAGGATAGTCACTAGCCGTCACAGCTAGTGTTATTGCGCCCAAAGAGAACACCTTCGTACCCCTAAATCCCACGAGTGGGGCGTTCGTTGGGGACAACCGTTCCCTGTCAATCCTTATTTGTTGGAATGCTGGATAGTACAGGATGTTTGCTAAGTTGCCGTTGTCGATGAGGACCCGATGCATGAGATAATCCCCTATCTGCAGGCTGACCACTAGCGCGTCGTCATGAGGATGGTGAAGTCTCCGAACGTCATCCTCTGAAAATTTTATGACGGGGTTATCTATTCGTGGCATCTTTGGTACGGATCCTGTGAGTTGGACGCTATGGACCATCCTAGAGTAGATTTTGCGGGCTTTCTTGGAAGATCTGGCTGTAGCTATGCCCCCTACGATCATTCTTACGTCCCCTATGGGTGGTCTAGGGCGCTCGTTCTCCCGTCGTGGGGCCTGTTCCTCCGGTGTATCAGTTCTTTCCCTGCCGACGAACCTCTGTAGCTTCCCCTACCCGATTAGGGCCTCAATCTGCCGCTTTAGGTCGTAGCGAGGTTGGTCGTGTCGTGCCCGTGGTCTCGGTGAAAGCGACAATACTTATCTCTTGGTCTTTTGTTGGGGTCTCCCTTCAACTTCCTAGGGAAAGTCAATGCTCCTTCATCTTTGATTTGCATCAATACTTGGTCGATCGGGGCGGTTAACTGGGTGAAATTGGTGAATCTTCGGTGGGGGTCTAGAGCGCTTTTCATCACGTTGATCCCCGGTTCTAGCGACCTTTCGCCCCATATCCTATCGCGTGTCCTCCCGCCTCTCCCTCTTCTTAAGCTTTTCCTCGCGGGCCGCGATGCATCATCCTCTGCATTCATGTACTTGGTAACCCTATAGAGAACTTCCGTCATGGTCTTTGGGTCATTCTTGTACAAGGAAAACAAGAACTTACCCTTCCGTAGCCCGCTAGTAAATGCGGCTACGAGTATCTTATCGTCAGTTTCGTCAATCGAAAGGGCTTCTTTGTTGAAACGAGTTATGTAGGCCCGCAGCGTCTCGTCTTCTCGCTGCTTGATGCTCATTAAGCACGCAGTGGACCTTTTGTACCGATGTCCGCCTATGAAGTGTGAGGTGAATCGGGCGCTCAACTCCTTGAAAGTATTGATGGAGTTTGGTGTTAACCTGCTGAACCAAACCCTCGCAGGCCCTTTCAACGTGGTCGGGAACGCCCTACACATGATCTCGCCTGGTACCCCCTGAAGGTGCATCGGGGTCTTGAAGGTCTCTAGATGATCGAGGGGGTCCTTAACCCCGTCGTAGCTTTCGATCCGGGGCATCCGAAACTTTGGTGGCAGGGGGAATGAATTGACGGACGTGGTGAATGGTGAGTCGATTCTGTTCACTAAATCGTCGAGATCAGAAGATACTCGTCCCTTGAGGGCATTCATCATGACCTCCATCTGCTCCTTCATCGCTTGCATCTCTGCGATGATAGGCGGAGGGGCAAAATCCATAAGAGATGGAAGGCTTACGTTTTGCCGCTCCGGTCGGCTTGGAGCGTTGTCGCCCTCGGCCTCTCTTGCTCCCTTCGCTCAGCTTTGTTACCTTCCTGGTTTTGCTCCTGAAGGTTAGGTCCTGCATCCCTTTGGCGTAGCTGCTCCTCTAGGTCATGGTTCTGCTTTGTGAGTCGTTCTACTACTGTCATAAGAGTCCGGACCTGCCTTTCTCGATGCAAGAGATCTCGATGGCTCATCTTCTTGAGCGTTGTTGGTGGTAGCCATTGAGCGAGTGATTAACATGCGACTCTTATGTCCGAGAGGCGATAATCTGGCTCAAATTCGCGTTCCCACGGATGGCGCCAACTAATGATGCCGTAAAATCACCAGTGAGCTACACAATTCACGCTCGCTCAAGCTAACAACCCGCAAGAAGAAAAAGTGATCTCGCCGAGGGCACCGGTGTGATGTCGGCCAAATACCCTCCAACGGTCAAGTTAGAATTGTTCTCAACTCTAGAGTGCTAGAGAGGGTAAATTATGCGTACCTTGATTTGCGAGGGTATTGAGGCTTTTATAGTAGTAGGTTGACCTCTCTTTCTTGATATGGAAGTCTTTTCCTTATAGGAATCCTCTTGAGTAATCCCAAACGTGATGGACAAGACATTTCCTTGTAGAGGGGATTAACGCGTGTATCTTCAGGAATACTCTTTGCGCTAGGTTTTTGATTTCCTTGGAGACCCTACGTGTGCGACAAGAATATGGAACTGCTCTAGGCCACTAGGCTATACTTTTGCCGGCCCATGGGCTCGGATCCGTCAGGCCCAATGTGGTGAAAGTCCATTGCGCTAAATTTTGCCCCTTCATTTATCAATATAAAATTTTAAATCCACATGTTTTATAAACCTAAATATTAGTTTAAGCACATTAACCAATATATTTGCTTAAATAAAATGTTTTTTTATATAAAAAAAATTAATTTTTTATTTTTTATTTTTTTCATTGTATCAACCAAAACAGTAATATCGATCGAAACAATAATAATATTATGCCCGGTATAGTCGATATAGGCAAATACAACCCCTTTTTTTTTTTAATTTGTACATTATAGAGGAGTATTGGTAAGGCCGATATTGGTATGGTATTAACTTCCCTTATCTTAACTACTCAGAATTGTTGTTTAAAGCGAATCTTAAATAAGGTGTATATATAGGAAGTAAAATTGAGTTAGGAGAATCACTAGCTCATTTAGGATATTAACATGTGCTAAACCTAACATGTATGATAAACTAAGAATTTCTATGGCTCTAACTTCCCCACATGTACTTAAACTATTGGGGAAGATTACTAGATGTAGACGCTTTTTGTCTAGATGTACAGAAAGAACCTATAAATTTGTAGTTACACTGAAGATTAAAAGAACAACCCATACAACAGCAAGACACATGTACGTACGATAATTCTCCAGGCTCCAGCCATACTTTTTCATAGAGAATGTATATAAAAATAGAAAGACAGAAGAAAAGTAAGATTTGGGAAATGCATGCACGTACAGTTGGGCATCCCCATGCCATTATTATTACACAATTATCTCAATATTTTATATTCTTTTATTTTTTTATGTGCGCATGTTCAAAATAGATAAAGAAATAGAAATTGTATATTATACTATTATGGGTAGTAAAAAAATAAACAAGAATACTCGCAGAGATGGTGTGTAACTATGTGTGTTTTGTAAGAGTATTCACCTCAAGGATCTCAAAAAATATATAGTATTTAGCCACTTAAAAATTTATTATATTAATTTTAATAACTCACTTTATAATTCATCTCACATCAAAATTTTTATTTTTTTACCATTTTATTTATGCTAATATAAACAACTCACTAAAATAATAAAAAATAATCACCACAAAACCAATCACCACAAAATCATTAAAAAATAATAGTCAGTTCACTATAGCAGAATGCTAAATCTTTTTAGATATGACATCTTTAATGAAGTATAATTTTTATAATTTAAGATACTTTAAAAATAGCTTATGAGTGGGTTTGACACAATTATTTTGAATACTCTAATACTTATAAAAATATGCTTAATTAATTTGCTACTTTTTTTTTTTTGGTTGTTGTGTGGACCTTTTCAAGGTGGTCAATGCCTTTAACTTTGAGATTGTAATTCTTCTTCTGATCACGAGAGGAGCTTGAGCTTCGGGATGGGGCCCACGTGCCACGCAAGAGTTCGCTGGCTTTGATTAATTTGATGTCCACTTCAGGGTGGGACCCAAAATTCATTTTGTTAACCCATCACTCACTTGACTTTCATAGCTTTCATTCATTCAGCTATCTCTGTCCACTGCCTTTCTGTAAGCGCGTACCACTTGCCGTACATTTTATTCATTTGAATTTTGGAATTAGGATCCGGTGCAACTTGCAATTCACCCATTTCATCTCATTAATTTTTTTTTCACTTTTTATATTGTTTTACTCTAATTTTTTACTTTTCTTAACTTTTTTGAATCAATGGTTGAAATTGAAAGTTACTTTTTACAACTATTAATTTCAACTATTCATAAAAAATGGCTTAAGACTTCAATATTAGCCTTAAGAATCTAATTAAATAAGGTTGGAAGGTTGATTTATTTCAATGAATTAAAAAAAAATCATACATTTAATTTTATTTTTTTCGTCTAGGAAGGAGGCGGCAAGGGATACATCTTTAAGGTTTCTATTTTTTTTTTTTTTTTTTGGGTTAAGATGTAAAATCCACCTTCTATGTTTCATCAAACTTCATTTCAATCCTTTAACTTAAGTTTATTCAATTAAGGTTTTTCCATCAACTTTTATTATATGTTGTGGTTAATTATCCAATTTTTTTAATTTTTACTTCAAAATTTTTAAATAAAAAAAATTCAAATATTGATTGAAAAATATTTTCCAAATTTTTAAAAAATAACAGAAGTTGTAAGAAATGCTTTAATTGAATAAACCTAAAACTTAAATAACCGAAATGAATGAAAACAAAATTAAACGGTGGAAATGAATTCCCAAAAAAAGTTAGAAGATGGGTTTTTTTCAAAAAGGAAGAGAGATATAATACGGTATAGGCATGAGGTCATTCATAGTAAGGGCCTTATTCATAACAATTTGCAAAGTTGGGATGGGCACCAGCCCAAACCGAATACAAAAGCCCCAACTTTCCAACTTTAATTAGGGTTGGAATGATGGTATATTTGAATGAAAAAAAAATATATGTAGTTCATTCAATTTTATCAGGCTCTAATAGGACTGTATACAAGTCAGGCTGGCAAGTCAAGACTAAAATATTCTTGATTAAACCATATATCATTGGTGGGTTGAAAATTTTCAGTCTTCTATCAATAACCTACCGACCTTTGAAATGAAAACCAACGAGTTTGTTGAAAATGTAGGCAGTTTTTACTTCTTTTTTTTTTTTTTTTTTTTGAGAAGGTAGGCAGTCTTTACTTGGTTGTGCAAGTTGGCAAATTTATACAATATATATACATTTACTTAAAAATTAGGTCTTCTCTAATTCGGCCATAAATAAAGCATTTTAGTTGACCTTTTTAATGGGTGTTGTGGGAGGACTTTCGTCTCGGCCTCCAATCAGGTATTATTCGCTTTGGGATGGGTAAGAATCGACCTACGTCCCATTTGCACGAATCTACTCAATCCCACATCGGGGAGAGACGCCTCCCACCCTTGCCTTATAAGCCTTTAGCCTAAGGATGAGTGTACCACTACTACACAGCAGATTCATGCGGGTGGGACGTAGGTTGATCCTTTTCTTTCCCAAAGCGAACAATACCTGATTGGGGGCCGAGATGAAAGTCCTCCCACAATGTGTAGTAGGAATACACTCATCCTTAGGCCAAAGGCTTATAAGGCATGAGTGGGAGGCGTCTCTCCCCGATGTGGAATTGAGCAAATTCATGCGGATAGGATGTAGGTCGATTTTTGCCCATCACAAAGTGAACAATATCTGATTGCGGATCGAGACGAAAGCCCTCCCATAGATGCTATTTCCACATACACACACACCCAAAAAAAAAAAAAAAAAAAAAAAAACCTTTGTTCTATCAAATAAAAACAGAAGAAAATATAACAAAAAATTTATAAGGTTTCTAAACTCTCCTTTTTTTCTGGATAATTGTCATATTCATTTAACAAAAGAAAATGCTAAGACCATAACTTTTGTTACAACTTATTCACATAGTAAGCTGTGAATGATGTAGGAAAAATTGTGGTCTTAGCATTCAAACAAAACAAAATAAGAGGGATATAATATTACATAGACATGAGGTCATCTCTAGTAAGGACCCTATTCATTCACAACAGAGGATAGAGGTGACATGGGGACCAATTAATATTCAAGCATCGAGCTGACATGGGGACCCTACTAGCTAGTCGCTTACGCTTCATCGCTTGAACTCTTGAACTGTTCTTACCCAATTTCTTCTTAACAACAAGCTACATTTTTAGTTATTGAATAAACAGTATTATGGATGTGTAGATTGGATTTTATTTTATTTTTATTTGGATGCATGATTTCTGGCATGCGCGCACTTTCTTTGTATTTAGCTTAATTTCTTAGATGGACAAGGTTTTACACACTAAATTCCTAATTAATTAGTTATGTAAAACCCACTTAACCCGCATATTATATGTGGCCTGCAGATCTTTTGAACTCCTTTAATTTTATATAAATATTTTATCCTTTAGATTATCAAACTATGGTTTATTGGAAACTATCCAATTATGGGTGTGTTTCCAAAGATTCCTTCCTAAAATGATTTTGTTTTTGTTGGAAAAACTCATAAAGGATGGTTTTGAATCTTTTGATACATTCGAAACATTTTTTTTTTTCTTCCAAAATCCTAATAAATTACTTTCCTTGAGAAATGTAATTTCCATGAAAACCCTTTTCTTTGAAAATATCAAAGAATGATTTTCCTTGGAAAAATATCTTTCTAAAAGCCTTAAGGGCTGTCTTTCTCAAAAGACCCAAAAAAAAAAGATTTTTCATAAAGAAAGTGTCTTATGTGATCGAAAAGACTTTTTGCTTTAAAACAAAAAACAAAACAAAAAAGTCCAATTAAGGTTTTCCTCAAAGTATCTTTTCTGAGGGTTTTCTCCAAGAATATATTTCCAAGATATTGTCTCCTTAGATCAAAGGTTTTACATGAAGTCATCACTTACATTATTAAATGAGAAAATCTTGCAAATGAAACAACACCTTTTTATTTCATTTTAAATTAAAAAACAAAATTTACATTATAATTGAATGCAAAGGGAAGAATATGTAGCTTAATTTTCTAGTTACAATATAGGAAAATTACATAGATTTGATTTCCTAGTTACATTTAATAATAATAATAATAATGAAATTTTTTACAAGATAAGACCTAATCTAGAACCATTAATCTAAGATTGGAAGCTAAGTTATAGAGATAAATAAGGAATTCATGTATAAAATGGAGATTTTGTATATATTATTTTGTTGATAAGAAAGAGTATATCTTTGTTGGATTTTTTGCTTTATGGTATTGTACAAACACATTAAGCTTATAATATATGTGGTTAAAACTATTGTTTCTAGTAAGCGGTTTTACTAATGTCCTCTTAGTTCAAGAGTTTTACATAGAGTCATCACTTATTTTATTGAATAAAAAAAAATTAACATTGAAAATGAAACTAAATTATTTTTTTACATTAAAAAAAATTATATTATTATTGAATGCAAAAGAAAAAAAAAAATCATAGCTTCATTCTCTAGTTACAATTTAAGAAAATTACAAAACTTTGATATCTTGGTTACATTCTTAAAATAACAAAATTTATTTGTTTAGGTACTCCACAATTTTTGATAGTTTATTTGCATAGTATTTAGGAAATGATATCATTTTTTGTTAACTTTTATATTGAATGTGTAACAAAAAGCTAAAAACTAGCTTATTTACAAATAATATAACTCTTAGATTTTTCAAAAATAAGCTACAAGTTAGATTATTAGATTATTTTCAAATGAGACAAAAAAAAAACCAAAAAGCAAAATGATTTTTGACTTTTCCCAAACACCCTTTAGAACCAGTGATCTAAGATTAGGGACTAAGTTACAAAGATAGATAAGGAATTCATTTATATATTATAGTGTATGTGGCTAGGCTATTGTATCTAGAAACACACATTATGAACACAACGCATATCTGTTTGAAAATTACTTATTTTTAATAACTTATTTGCATAATGATTATTAACCGTTATAGTTTTTGGTAACTTTTATATTAAATGTTTTAAAAAAATTAAAAGCTGATTTATTTATAAATAAATAAATAGATTATTTAAATAAATAAATAAACAACTGAGACAAAAAAAATAATAATAAAAAGCTAAACTTTTTCCAACAATTTCGAAAACACACGACACCGATTGAAAAATATGTATGTATAATATTATTTTGCGGCGTGAAACACCTTTAGCAGTGACTCAACCAAGTTATGTATATCCTCTCAACCCTACTATATATTATAGATTTATTTACCAATCATGCATGTGTGATTTTTCATATAAATGTATTAAAATGAATAGTGAAAATCCATATTATTTATTGCAATTTTATTATTTTAATATGAATTATTGTATTAATTTTTGAAAAACAGAACCAACACATCTTTCTTTTTTTTTGGTTAAGAACCAACTCATCTGGATTCTTATAAGTTCCACTATCGATATATATCAATTTCTTATTGTACATCAACATTATAAGTAAGAAAGTTTTTTATATATATTCGGTTTTAATTGATAGTGGACAAAATCTACAGATAACAAGACAAAGACCTTCTAAGCAAGATTAATCGAATCTAATGCAACTAGGTTCACATTTTTTATGTTTATTTTTTCTTTCTGAGTTTAGTTTTTGAATAAATTTAAAATTATGTGATGGTTAATGGATTGTTAATGCTTGATAAGTGATATATAAAACTAGTGGCTATAGATTTTTTTTTTAACTCAAATCTTTCTTCACTAGCACTAAATGTAAGTTATTAATTATTGGTCATAAATTAAGGTACATAATACCAAAGCAAGAGGACCTCATATAATTTTTAAAAGATTTAAATATAGATAAATTGGACAAAGTCTATAATGAATGATTTGAATTGGATTGTTTGTATCTTTTCCCTTTTCAAAGAGTACTTGGTTACAGCTATCACTTGTCTTTAGAGAGTGAGAGAGACATGAAGAAAGGGATGGGAGGGATCTCCCACTCGTACCAATGTGCCTTTATAAGTGGACATTCACCTTGATGGTGTAAAAAAAAAAAGGTGTTGGATTTTGCTCTGTAGGTTTTTCCAATTCATACTGATATTATAAAGTTTAAGATAATGATCATAAACAATATATATATATTCTCTCATTACAATGACCTTGAATCCACCAAAGACAGAAAAAAGGTCCCATCCTTTTCATAGAAATTGACATTAGCAGCTTAGCTTGCCTTTTTTGTCTAACAAAATCAGTTTCCTGTAGCAGCTGCTGCTATAGGAATGGTCATGTAAACCCCACAAACAAAGTCTATCAAATTGCACAACTTGTACACTGACCAAACTAACAAAAAAACATATCAACAAAGACACTTGGGGGAAATCAGATCACAATCTTTAGCCAAAATGATATTTAGCCAAAAAAGAACTGGTATCAATTCCACCACTTATCGATACAAATAATTTGTGCATACATAGATTGACTAGATACAAAGCAAGGACTCTTAAGGAGTCAAGTAGTTTGACTCTTATTCAAAGCGCCACCGCTGTTTCAAAACGTGTTATTCTCTTGAGTGGATGCTATTTTTGTAGCCGAAAATTCTTGAGTATATATTTTTTTTTTTTTTGAGAATGAATTCTTGAGTATATTTGATCTTTCTTCGTAATTACTATAGTTAATTAGTTATACACTTTTTTTTAGTTATACTTTCTTTACCTTAAAGTGAAAATATTAAGCTCCATTTGTTTCATTGTAAAATATAAGAAAATATTTTTAGCATTTTATTTTTCTGTGTTTGTTTTATTATAAAATCTTGGTAAACCTGAAACCATTTTTCGTTGTAAACTCTCAACCCTAATCTCATTTCCCACAAACTCTCTCTTCATTTCTCATCGAGAACTGTTCTTGAACGCTTAACCTATTATAATGCTGAGCCCTAGCCGAACTTTTTTTTTTTTTTTTTTTTTTTTGAGAAAGTAGCCGAACCTAGAAGTGCCTTAAACACCTAGCCAGGCAACCAAGCCCTCAAAAACTGAATTCACACCTCGAGGAACATTGCGTATTCCCAACACTAGCCACTATCAAAGGATGGACCACATTACTCCTAGCTAGTCAAGAGTTAGAATCTAGATAATAATAGGCAAAATAAATGGTACGGTGTGCCATAAGAAAAGCGTTAATTACATATACCTTATACCCCCATAAAGGCTTGTTGAGTTACAGTTGAGGTTCATTATAATCATTTATATATCTAAAATTCACTTAGTAAACACTTAATGTAAAACTCATCACTATGTTTATGTACAACACAAATCATATAATCCAATCAAATTTATACAACTTGGAACATCACAACACCAATCACAAAATGTCAACTCATAAACAGTAATGAAAGTTATTGGTATATTAGACTTAATTATTAGTATTGCAATGTACGTACATGGCATTGCTCTACCTCCCAAAGACCATACTCCGTACATACCAAAAATTTGAAAAAAAAGAAAAAGTAGATACACGATGTTCATATTTTGTAAAATAATGTTCTAGAGATATTAGAAGAAGAATAAGAGACAATCATTGGCCTACTTTAAACGGCAAAGAATATGCCACCGCTTACTTAGGGCCTAAACAAAACCAGGGAGAGTCCCAGTATGTGAAAAACCACTAAGAATAGAAACCAGGGGTCAGTCTCAGTTTGCTGCGTGCAACTTGGAAGAGTTTGTTGATGAATATATCAGATAAGTTTCAACTTTTTGACGCCCAAATAGGGGCATCCTTGCATGTGGGCCCATAATCCCTCTTACTCAAAACTGGTCTCTTTGCTAAATAATAATAATAATAATTATGCATACCAGATTTCAACAATTTATTAAGGTATCATTCTTCTCCCTAAGCTATTCTCTCTCTCTAGAGGCTTCTTCTTGCTTATTATTATATTCTTTGTTCTTGAATGAGACAATATGGGATGGGATTGGGATATGGAAACAAAATACAAATCAACCTCTCCTACCCCACATGGATACTATTCCTTTGGTGTTTCAGCAACTTTCTGGGGTGGAAACCACTCCTAATTTAATACCAACTTTTGATGATTTTCGTTTTCTCAAGCCCCAAAGTGCTCCCTTAAAATGTTTTTATTATATATTTATTATATGGGTGGGGATAGTTACACACTATACGTACGGGAAAAATAACTAAAATACACGGTTTTGGTTAAAAATATGATTTCACCATTTTTCAACCACAAATGAAATTGTGTATTCACAAGTTACGTGTAATTGAACGTGTGCAACAATAAGTATAGTTATTATTATATGTATATAATCACTTTCTGTACGAGTCATTCTCTGACTTTACAGATAAGGCGTTGCTGTTCTTCTCAAAGTGTTCATGGCACACCTAATTAACTATTATTTTAAGAAGAAAAGTAGGTCACTGACATAATAATGCATATACATTCACTCATCTGTCATAGTCTTAACAATTTATAAACATCCTTTGACCTATTAAATAATGAGTGGTGTGCTAATTCATGCAACTGTAGACACGTGCTTCCATTTGATTTGAAGTACACATGCACGTACGTACTAATATGTACATATGTAGAATAATTTTTTTAAAGGTAATTGTATAAAGTTTTAACGAGAAATAATAAACAATGGATCATACTTTACGAGTGGCATTCAATGAAGCATCCATGCCCTAGGGCACATACTACAGAGATAATTAATTCTATACATATGTGAGTCCAAAACCAGACAAAGCCAGTTGTGTTTAGTGCTTCGACAGTCCCTACTAATAAGAAATAATTTCTTAATTGATCATGATGCTTTGCCAAGAACAATAATGTATGTATTAGATATTTTAGATATTTTAGACCAATAAAGTGTTTTCAAACAATAATAATTAGGTGTATTAGATATTTTACTATTTTCAAAACAATAGTTAACTAAGGAATGAACGATTTGATTGGGAGCCATGGTTGACTTTTAAACAAAGTCCACCGGTGGCTAGATTTAAGTAGAGTACTAGACCCCTAGAATTTAATCTAAACACTAAAATAAAAATAAAGACAAACAAAACCTCTACTTATCTTGATGTAATATGTTTAATAATGAAAAATATTTTCAAGACAATCGACTATTTTTCGTGTTTTGTTACATTTTTGAAAATACTTTAAAAAAAAATCAATTGGTTTTTACAAAAATCACAAAAAAAAAATCTTACATATATATATATATATATATATATTATCATTTCAACTATCCCATTTTTCTTACCAATAAAGGAAGTCTAATTGAAATTTTTTGTTTCGTAGAATAGCACTCAATGACTTTGGAGAGAGAGAGAGAGAGAGAGAGAGAGAGATACTAAAGTAGTAGGTGAATTAATTTTTAAAAAGTAGAGGGAAAATAAAAAAGATACAAACAGGACATATCTAGACAGAAAATTTTTCTCCGATGACTAGGGCATGTCTTAAAGAGTCTCAGTCTGGTCACAATTGAGGAACAAGTTTTGTTATAGAGTGGGTGGAGTGTGGATTGGGGGCAGTTGGGTCGTAAAGGGGGGCAGTTGTGGGGAAGTTTGTCTCTGGTGGTTGAGGAAACCTCAGTGGAAGGGCATTAGTTAAAAATGTTTTAGTAGACCATTACAGGGTGAGTATGTGCTGAAATTGTTTTAGGTCTGTTATGAATTACATCAATCGTTTTAAGTTTTTCTCTGATCTTATCAAATGAAATCATTTTCAGTTTGACCAAAATCTTCAAGTGTCCTAAATCTTATCTTGTATGATATATAAAAGCAGAAGCTGAGAGAACTTTTTTAAATCTACTGTGAATTACTTCAACCTATTTTAAGTTTTTTTTTTTTTTTTTTTCTCAAATCAATTAAAATCATTTTTAATTTGGCCAAAATATTCAAGTGTCTCAAATCTTACCATGTATAATATATAAACGAAGAAGCTAGCTGAGAGAAATGTTTTAGGACCTTTATAAATTACATCAACCGTTTTTTAATTTTCTTTTATCTTTAACCAATTGAAACCATGTTCAATTTGACCAAAATCTTCAAGCGTTTCAACGTTCAAATCTTATTTTATATATAATATATAAAAGCAAGAGATAAGATTAAGCTCAATCACAAATCCAAATTAGATTTTAATTGTACTCGAAGTTTATGTCAAGTGTCATTCTAATTGTTTTATTATTTGATGTCTAGTGTCTCTATATTTTAAATATATTCCAATTTCATGTCAAGTGTCATTCCAGTGATACTAATTATATGTCAATTATGTTTACATGCAAATTCAAGTATCTAAACTTAGAAAATATAAAATAACTCATTTCGAATTTATTATCCCTTCTATGAGTTCTATCTAATATTATAAATATGTAGAATATGTTTTTTTTTTTTACGAATATGTACAATATATTATTTGTGTGTATTACACTCCTACATATAGAGGGTTTATAAGCTAGTAACCAAATAGGGCCGGCTGAAGCTATAGGCCACTTAGGCGATGGCCTAAGGCCCCCACCGATAAAGGGCCCCCAAATAGTAATAATATATTATATAATATCCCATCAAAAAATTGTATAGTTTGAAAAAAAATTGTCTTAATCTTGAATATTTTCTCACACATGAAACTAATTCCGATATTGATGGCTTAAATTTATTTTCAAAACTAAAAGTTTTAAAAGAAGTTTTGCAAATAAATGAAAACTCTCCAATTAATGTACTAAATTATATAAAGAGGCTAGAATCTTTTCCAAATGCATGTATTGCTTTCAGAATATTACTAACTATAGTTGTTGCGATTGCTTCTTGAGAAATAAGTTTTTCAAAATTAAAATTAATAAAATCCTATTTAAGATCAACTATGTCACAAGAAAGATTAAGTGGATTAGTCATATTACCAATTGAAAAGGAAATGTTAGAGGAACTTGAATGCAAAAATTTAATTAGTAATTTTGCCTCTCAAAAAGCAAGAAAAATAAATTTTAATTGAAAAAAATATATGAATTTATAATTAAATATAATAAAAGATCCCATTTAAAGTTTTTGCCTAGGGTCCCCAAATTCATTGAGCCAGCCCTGTAACCAAAATGGGAAAAACATTTTTTTGAAAACTGTATTTATGCCGCTAAGCATTATTCTCTATATTTTAACTTATCTTCTTCCTCTTATTTTTTTTATTTTGAAACCTATATTCTAACTTATCAACTACTCATTCTTGTATTTTTGCTTATGAATTACATCTATGCTATCCAATCCACGGGGCAGCGTCCAGGAAAGAACATCGGGTATTTTTTTTTTTTTTTTTTTTGAGAAGCACATCGGGTATTTATAAATGAACATATACTATTAGAAATTTAGGGCTGAACCTAGGATCAAGTGCAATGGTATTGGATCCCAGTAGGCTGATTTGACCTTTCTACATATAATAATGTTTATACCAATTAATTTTGTGAATTCGATGTCTAATTAATAAGAATGATGAAAGGGTCTGCTTGTGCTGTCAAAAAAAAAAAAAAAAAGAAAGGGTCTGCTTGTACAGTATGCATGTTTAAGCAATTAATTAAGAATAATTTCTATTGTCTGTCATAGACTCTGACCTACTGATTTTCAAAACAAAAGACTCTGACCTACTTGCTATAACCCTATAATTAAGTTAATTTAATGAAAATTTAGGGTCCAAATTTTCTGAATCCACTATAGTAAAAATTTGCAAAACGTGACTACAACCTTCTAATGTGGGTGGAGAACAAGTAACCATGATCCAAAAAAAAATCCAACAAACAGAAATTGGTGGAAATTATAAATTCTTTTTTTCCAATAATAATGATGAGGAGCTACGCGGTTTTGCCACAGGAATCATTAATTGTTAGTTCCCTATGTGAGAACCAAAAACAAGTGGCGATCGAAGAATTGAATTTTCCACTCATGCCAATTCCTTTGACAAAGTGATGAAATAACTGGAGCTCAAACAAGAATAGACTTTGGACTTGTATTGCATGTGGGATAATTGATTGTCAGAAATTCCACACGGAAAGGGACTCTAAAAGAAGATGGATATAACTGTCCTTTATGATAGACCCAGTCCATGCACGCCAGCAAAATGGATTCTAGCTAGTATATCATCTAAAACATGTGATGATGTAAAACTACAATTTCTGTCCATAAAAAAAAAACTACAATTTCTGTCCATCAAAAAAAAAACTACAATTTCTGAATTTTATAAATTAAGAAAGAAAATGGAAAATGGTCAATTAATAAGTAAAAAAAAATATTTTACCATGAGTTTAAAGAATCAATCTAATATTAGATTTACAAATAATACATTGTGGGGCCAGAAAATTCATGGCCCAGGCCCGCTCTATATCGGGGCCCAGGGCCCGATCCGAGAAGACCTATTGTCAAGGACGAGTTTAATGCGGGGATAAGATAAGTGAAAAGATCACAATCTTGTAGTAAGGAACTCGTGTGCTCGACAGAGGCCCCTATTCTTGACCATGCTATTCAACCTTTACGTCTACTCCCAACCACTTGAGGTATGGGCCGATAGGACAAGTCCCCTTCCCGGAGGGTAAAAACTTACACGTGGACCCTAAAGGGAGGGAGGAATACGAGTATAAAAGGAAACGAAAGCCAAGAGAAGAGGGAGAGGCGGAAAAAGAAGAGAAGAATGGGAAGAACTTGATGCTCCTCGGACTAAGTCCGAGGAGTCCAACCCTTCAGGCTACAACGTTGTAGGGCTTGGATGTTCAGGGTGAACCACCTTCTACATGAGCCCCCCTAAAATCCAGACCGGACCGTTGCCCAACGATCAAAGGCAAGCCTTTTAAACCCATTCTCTACAAATCATATTGTGAGGGATCTTTTATGTACGAGCCCAACGTCATTCCCGGGCCGTTAAATAATCGTGTCCTTACAATTGGCGCCGTCTGTAGGGAGGCTTGCGCATTGGCCCAAGTGGCGGTGGAGTCAACTCTCTAGCAAGTAGAGGTTCGCGGGGTTTCCTTCATCTTCGGCGACATGCAGTTGTTGCTCCGACATAAATTTCTGCTGGGGGCTACGCCCTGCGGTGCCAACGGCGCGGGCAACTCTAGGGGCTTCCGGCCTCAAGCCAACTCTCCCCGCCATGGTCTAGGGGCTGACTTTCGAAAAACAAATAAATACAAAAAAAAAAAACTACAAGTTTTGGACAGAACCAAGGCCTTGTATGGTCCTCGAACTCAAGCCTATGGGGAAACCAAGTACACACAGAAAAAACTACAAGTTTTGGACAGAACCAAGGCCTTGCATGGTCCTCGGACTCAAGCCTATGGGGAAACCAAGTACACACAGAAAAAACTACAAGTTTTGGACAAAACCAAGACCTTGCATGGTCCTCGGACTCAAGCCTATGGGGAAACCAAGTACACACAGAAAAAACTACAAGTTTTGGACAGAACCAAGGCCTTGCATGGTCCTCGGACTCAAGCCTATGGGGAAACCAAGTACACAGAAAAAACTACAAGTTTTGGAGAGAACCAAGGCCTTGCATGGTCCTCGGACTCAAGCCTATAGGGAAACCAACTACTTAAAAGAAAAACTACATTACACGGATCTTAGAATCTATCCGAGGAGAACTCTCCATTAACAATTGGGTTAATTCCTAAACCGCATGGATCCCCAAGTCCGCTCTTGGATCCTCGCACCAAAGGGATTGATGCAATATAGAGCAATATGTTACCAAAAACACAATCGGAGTCCCTTATCGCTTCGGTTACCCCCTCGGATGAATTATTTAGAGTTTATTGTTCTCGGACGGTCTCCTCGCACTTATTACAGAATATTCAATTTGTTATCCCGGTTAGTTTCCTCGGTTTAATTTATTGTGAATTATAGTTATTATGCCCGATAATGTTGGTAAATTAGGATTAGTCGGATTATGTTTCAAGATTTTCTGCTCTAAGTATCATTGAAGAAAAACACACATGGAGCACACCCATTCACAAAGTAGTGTTGCAAAAAAGAAAAATATTCAAAACAAGTAAATAAATTCCTCTTTTATTAAAATAAAGAAATAGTACAACAGACAATGAAAAAGTGGAATCAGCTTATATTAAAACTAACTATATAATCGAAAAGAAAGATATAAGAGAATAAAGAGAAAGCCGAGGAGGTAGTACAGAGGAGAGATTGGTCTTTGTTTCAAGACGTTGTTCAAGGAAAATCATTCCTCAACACTTTTACATGCCTATAACTCAGTGAGCCAAAGAACCCAACGTGGGTCCCGCACCATTGAAGAAAATGCGCAGAGAGCCCGGCCGGCCGGGTTAGCGCAGCTGAAGAAAAGGTGCAGAGAACCCAACTTGAGGCCAGCACCGTTGAAGAAAAGGTGCAGGCAGCCGGAAGTTGATGGGCCTTCATGGAACCACACCTGCGGTATCGCAGACGGCGCCGATGGCGGAAAACCTTTCTTCTGACGCACCAAGAATGCAGTGCGACCAAGACTGCCGGATTTTGACCGAAAGAGGGAGGAATACTATTTTCCCCCTTGTCAAAACGGAAGATTATCTTGAATCTGTGCCTCCCCTGTCCAGGCCACACCACCTTGAGTAGCGGAAGGACTCGGCGCCTCTGTGGCGGGGGTAAAATCCTTACTCCCGTCCGTGTTTCGAACATGTTGCACTAAGGATATAGAGGCCGTGATTATAGCTGAAGGTTGGTGACTCTGAAGAAAGCCAAAGGGTTTGTATGCAAGAAGAATAACCTCCTATCCTACTTATATAAAGGGTAGGGAGGTAACATTTAATCCGTGTAGCTTTCCAAGGAGCGCTACGGACAAGGCAAGTCTGGGCTCAATTTCCCACGCCATCCACAACCGTAGGATCTCAAGATCCTCGGGAAGGCGCGCTTCGATTGTTGAAAAAACGAAGGGATGACTCTTAACTTAGCACGTCTCCCATGTGAATGTAAAAACACAAGTATGAGTGGAGTGCAGAACTTGAACGAGCCATGATGTGGGCCCAAAGTCACCAAAACCCTCCTCCCCAACTAAAAGTCAGGCAGCAGGATTTTGAGGGGCTATTGTGGGGCCGAGAAAATTCATGGCCAGGCCCGCTCTATATCGGGCCCGGGCCACGATCCGAGGAGACCTATTGTCAAGGACGAGTTTAATGCGGGGATAAGATAAGTGAAAAGACCGCCAATATCGTAGTAAGGAACTCGTGCTCGACAAGCCCCTATTCTTGACCATGCTATTCAACCTTTACGTCTACTCCCAACCACTTGAGGTATGAGCCGATAGGACAAGTCCCCTTCCCGGAGGGTAAAAACTTACACGTGGACCCTAAAGGGAGGGAGGAATACGAGTATAAAAGGAAACGAAAGCCAAGAGAAGAGGGAGAGGCGGAAAAAGAAGAGAAGAATGGGAAGAACTTGATGCTCCTCGGACTAAGTCCGAGGAGTCCAACCCTTCAGGCTACAACGTTGTAGGGCTTGGATGTTCAGGCTGAACCACCTTCTACATGAGCCCCCTAAAATCCGGACCGGACCGTTGCCCAGCGATCAAAGGCAAGCCTTTTAAACCCATTCTCTACAAATCATATTGTGAGGGATCTTTTATGTACGAGCCCAACGTCATTCCTGGGCCGTTAAATAATCGTGTCCTTACATACATTATTAGCAAGTATTAACAAGAACAAAACATACTTACAATTTCTTAAGTATTGTACCTTAGTTTGTCCAATTAAATTCAATCAGATACGATTGCGTATTTTCTTGAAAAAAGATAACACATTTTGTGCTATATTATTCAATACTTCGATGTAGCCATATGGTTGAATTTGATTGAAAATTTTAAGATATAATATTTAAGGAATTGTACCTATGTTTCGCTACATTCTGTACAATTTTATACCGACAGCTCTAATTGGAGTTGGGGTTCTATAGAACTCAAAATCACATCCACAATCTGGCTCATATCAGGTCTCCCTTCTAAATTCTCAAGTAAGGCCAAGTTGGCTACACTAATCAAAGATAGTAGTTGCTCTAAATTTGCATCATCATTTAGTTTTGGATCCAACATTCTAGCCAAGGCCTCAATATCATTGCTCTTCCGGCACTCCTCAGTCCATTCCACAAGTGTTAGTGAGCCTTGTGTGGATTTCAGGCCCGTTATTAACTCAAGCAATAAGACCCCAAAACCATAAAGATCACTCTTAGGCGAGACTAGGGCTGTACTAAGATAAATAGTGTCAATGTAACCAAATGAACCTTTTACACTAGTTGGAGTTTGTGAGCCATGTTCTGTGCCATAGCCCAACTTGCAAAGGCCAAAGTCAGCAAGCTTGGCATGGTTATTGTCAACTAAGAGAATGTTAGAGGACTTGACATCTCTGTGAATGATGGGTGGGTCGGCTTGTGAGTGAAGGTACTCAAGAGCTCGAGCAATGTCAAGAGCAATGTTCAACCGGTTAGACCATGTCAATATCCCTGAGGATTGGCCATGGTATGTGTGCATTTTATCAAAAAGGCTCTTGTTTGGGATGTACTCCAGTAGTAGAAGTTGTTCACCTGCTTAATTACAACTTAAAATTAGCTGCATAAAGGGTTTGTCATTGCAACCACATTACCATTTGGCAACAAATGTGTGAGCATATTTTGGTGAAGAGTTTTTGCATAGGCCCTTTAAATTGTGAACAGAAAAGGCCCAATTTACTCTTATTTGAGTTAAAACTTGGTCATAAAAAAAAATTTATGATTTTGAAACAAGCAGCAAGAAGCATACGTCACTAACTATTGAAGATGAATCCATTTTATGCAAAGAACATTGGTCCCAATGAAAAAACATTTGAAAGGCCCAATTAGGACTTTAAGCCCAATATACTCGGGCTTAATATAGATGAAGCATGTAGCTAGGCCCGTTAAAAATATTTTCTAACAAATGCAGAAGGCTTAGCTGTTAGGTGACTTACCTGGGCTGGGCCCTGAAATTAAAAATGAAAATAGGCTGAGCAAGATGTGGTTCTTTGTTTGGGCTTACCTTTGTCCAAGCAAAAGCCCAATAAGCCCACCAAATTTGGATGAGAAATTCTTAGCAAAACTGAAACTTCATCCAAGAACATCTTCCTGCTGCCACCCCTCTCCTCCATCACCCGCTTCACTGCACCAAATCTTCCGTCTCCAAGCTCCGCAAGATACACGAAAGAAGTGGCTCCGACCCCGATTCGAAACTTGAAATCCGCTGTCGCCGTTTTCAATTCTTGGAGCGCATATGTCCTTATAACACCAGGGCAACACAAACTACTTGCAGTCCTTGAAGTTCCATGGTGATGTTTCTGAACACTCTCTCTCTTTCTGACCATTTGTTTTCTTGGTCTTCTACGTAGACTGCCCACTTCTTTAAGACCATGGTTAGAAGAACCACCAGCAGAATAGCACCGATTATCCATCGGTTTCTTGGATGGCTGGTGGAGAAACCAAAGAGCCACATGATGCTATTATTAATTTGCCTTTACTAGTGCTTGTGTACCTTTCTTTTCTTTATATCAACTTGTGCCCTATATCATTCTCCTGTTTGTGAGGGAGGAAGAGAGAGCTAGAAATGGAAGTGCTAAGAAGGATCAAGGAAGGAAATTATGTTGGTGTACAGAAATGCTTTGAAGATTCATTGATTTGGAGCGTCGCATGACTAAGCTTGAAATTACCAAAGACTTTCTTATGCATGGAATAATCTAAGGGTCTTAACTTTGACGTTTTCGTTAATTTGTCCATTTCTTGTCAAATACAGAGTAGAACACAAGGTCATAGGATTATTACCCATACAAGATTTCTTAGATAATAAATATTAGGCCAAAATGCAATTTATACCGGCTAATTTTGCTAAAAAATCGTTTTAATCATTTAAATTTGAAATTGGTCATTTTTAGTTTGATAAAGTTGTCCAAAAATTATTTTAATCCTTTAAGTTTGAAGTTGGTCATTTTTAGTCCGATAAATTTGCCCAAAAATTATTTTAGTCATTTAAGTTTAAAGTTGGTCATTTTTAGTCCGATAAATTTGCTTATAAATCATTTAGGTTATTTAAGTTTAAAGTTGTACATATTAGTCCTTTAGTCCTTAAATGACTAATATGATTTTTAAGTAAAGTTACCGAATTAAAATGAACAACTTCAAACTTAAATGACTAAAATGATTTTTGGGTAAAGATACTGGACTAAAATGTCAAACTTTAAGTAAAAGACTAAAATGAATTAACAGTGTAAATTACATTTTTGCCTAAATATTACTCTTGTGTAGTGCTAAAATGTTTTCTGAGGATGCAAAAGATCTTTAAGAAAGAAACAAATTTCTCTATATATAAAAAGAGCCAATCTGCAAAGCAACAGTAATTTTGATTTATTCAATCCGCACTCTTTCATTGGGTTCCTTTTCCTTTTTTTTTTTTTTTTTTTTTTTTTTTTTTTTTGGAAATATCGCATATTGAACACATTTTTTATTTTTTATTTTTTTTATCTACATATGAGTTATTACTCTAAATAAATAAAATATCAACACAACAAATTGTTACAATATTTTCACAATTATTAAGGTATTAATTCTTTATAGGCTAAAATAAAATAAAAAAATATCATACTGGAACCAATTATAACTAAAAATAAAGGTATTGTTAAAAAAAAATGCGACATGTATAACATTTTTCATAATACTTTCATAGCAAATCATAGATGGTAAATTGTTACTAGTTCTAATTTAAACTTACCAATGAAATTACTTTTTGCCAAGGACGGAGTCAAAACTTTGAGTTAAAAGGGGCGGTTTTACTTTTATTTGTGTGCGGTGGTTTCTACCTCTGACTCTGCTACTACTTAACTCGCTTGAGGTTTTTTTTTTTTTTTTTTGTGGATAAGAACAAAATTATTTTTGTTTATAATGTTTTAAACGGTATGGTTGTATATTTTGGATAAAATTTGCTGATTGGGCTTAATTTTTTTTTTAGTTTTACTATTGGTAATTTTTGTTGTTGAGCTAATTTTTTTTTGGCTTGTATATTTTGCTTTAGATTTTAGATCTATAAATTTTTTTATAGTCACTAAAATGAAGAAAATGCTAGAGTTACAAACTTATTTAAAAATCGTTGAGATAAAAAAGTAGTTATTAGTAAGTAAAAAAATAATGTAAGTAGTGAGCCCATATGCGAACCAATAAGAATTTGCTACAAAAACAGTTTGTAAAAAAGTTTGTGAGTATAGCATTACTCTTAAAAGAATCAATGATATTGTTTAAGGAGAGTAAAATGTAATTTTATAAAATAAAATTGCTAAAATTAGTACAAACATATATAATATATATATATATTTTTTTTTTATAAAGGGGGAGCCATTGCCCCCCCTAGTCCAACAGTGGTTCCGTCCCTGCTTTATTTTTGCCCACCAATAACAACCAGTAACAACCTACTACTTTATAATTTTTTGTAAAAATGTTATAGATATAGCATTTCTCTTGTGAAAAATATTAAGACATTTTATTATCGTCATAATATTTTTACAACTACTAAAGTGTCAATTCTTTATGAGTCAAAATAAAATATAGCAAAATTATAAAGGTATTACAAAAATGTTGTACCATTATGTTGTGTTTCTAGAAAAAAATTTTGTTTAGTTAACTTGTTGAGCTAAAATTCATTATTTTACATATAGTTTTTTTGGATTAACTTTTTTTATTTTTTATTATATTTTTATTTACACACCATTTTAAGTAAAAATACATAGTTTTACACACACACACACACAAAAGAAGCAAAAACTTAAGATAAAATCACATTTTATTCTTTATTTTCAGGTAGTTCACAATTCTTACTTCAACTTTAAAATCAAGCAATTCTCCCCTTAATATTTTGGAAATGAGCTAATATGTCATATTGTTATTCTCTTAGTTAAACCCTAATGAAAACTTATGATTCTTAAAATATTACATTGTGTAATGTCTAAAATACTCCCACTAAATTTTAACATTTCAAAATTTTATTTCTATACTTATTTTGAGTTTTAGATGGTAGTAATGCTTAGAAAGTTGGAATGGTGATATAAGGTGTTTTATTTATTACCTAAAGAACATTGATTTTCTAGGTTTAAATTTTCAAAACTTATAATTTATATTTGATGACACATGCCTTTTGTTATGTTTTCTTTTCTTTTCTTTTCTTTTCTTGCCTAAAATGGGTGTTCATTAAAAACTATGTAAGCTAAACATTGCACCTAGAGTCAAATAGAATGACAGAGAAGAAAGTATGAATGAAAAATTTTTATTGTGTATGGTTGAAGGTATTTGATGAAAATTTTCAATTATAGTATATGACATCATTCATTATGAAAATTTAAATATTGCGACAATATTTTAGCAAAACTCAGTTGCTTATTGTTGAAAGATAATGATATTCGTTATCATTCTTAGAAGTTTTTAATGAGTCGATATTGCCTTTAGTAAATAAATACTAAGTAACTATTATAGTAAAATAGATATTCATATGTTAAATAGCTACCCTAACTCTGTATGTGACATAAATTTTTTATATATGTAGTTTCATACTTCTTCAAATATAAATTTTATCTTAATTTTTTCACTCAAGAGGTGGCACGTTGCAACGTGCCACCCTAACTAGTTATTATTGAAACGTTGTAAAAGCATTAGCATCCGATATCTAAAAAATATATCATTCTACCATCTCAAAAGCTATTTTATCTATTATACCATATTATTTTATAATACATCCAACATCCTAACTTTTATTTTACCATATAACACATTAAAATAAGGCCAAAATGCAAAAGTCACCCTCTAAGTTTCACCATTTGTCATTTTAGTCATTTAAGTTTTGGTTTTATCATTTTAGTCCTCTAAGTTTTATTTTTTCTCAATTAAGTTCTCTGTCAACCAGCCATTAGTTGTTGCCGTTATTATTTTTTGTGACTCTTTATAACTTTTCAGTTTTCACCTACAGCTCTTTCAAAAAAAAAAAAATCACCTACAACTTCTACATCAACTTGGTTTTATGTCTAAGCCTAAACTGGGTCCAATTTGTATATAGCAAAAAAACAACCAAACCCACTTTGTTGGCTTTGAAAACCTTGCCAGTACTTATCATTAACTCGCCAGAAAATTTCATACCCACAAGAAAACCCAAGTCTCTAAGCCAAACCGAAAACCTAGTCGTCATTATCATAGTATCAAACCACCTAAACCCACACCCATCACACATCATCATTGATCCTCCAGGAAAAAAAAAAACCAGAATTGTCCGTCATAACCTCTTGGTCCACAAATCCTACAACAACAACCATAATTAATAAAATGGCTTCACTCTGCGATAGAACAATGCCATAGAGGCAAGCATCCACCGCAAGGCCCAACTATTGCCACCATTCATCCGATCTATTTCTCCGCCTACAATTCCACCTCTCTTCTCCCTCTTTCCACCCCTCAATCTCTCTTCTCCCTCTTTCCCCTTCTTGATCTCTCTTTCTCTCCCTTTCCCCCTCTTTCTCCCTCTTAATTCTCGATGATCGTGGGGATTGAATTTTGTTATTCGTTATTGTTCTCCAAATACAACGCCCTTTCTTTAGCTTATTTCTCTTTTTTTCTTTTTCTTTTTTCAAATTTAAAATTAACGTTTTCTTAAAATTAATAAATTAATACTAAATTAAAATTTTAAATTAAAAAAAAATACAAAACATTGTCGTTTTTCTGTAGATAACGATAGCCATTAAGGGATTGTTAAGAGAAGACTTAATTGAGGAAAAATGAAACTTAGATAATGAAATGACAAAACCCAAACTTAGAGGACTGAAATGAAAAATAGTGAAACTTGAAAGGTGAGTTTTGCATTTTGGCCTTAAAATAATATATCTACACAATAAAATATAATATAAGCCAATACCCAAATTAAACCCAAAATCCAATTTTTTTTTTTTTTTTTTTAAATACCATCTTGCTATAGTACCATTTGTAGCACAATTGTAAATTTTTTTACAATTAGAGTTCCGGATAATGCACACTTTTATGGTTTTGATGTTATATATTTACAATTTGGGGGTTTTATAACCCCCAATGCCAAGCTAGAATACTATTTATACTTACCTATACCTTTTATAATTGTAAGGCAAAAGCTATGTGAGTGATAGCGAAGTAGCTGACCAAAACAGAGTGGGAAGAGGGTGTTTTGGTCATTTTCACCAATACTCTTTCCAAAATCAAATTTGAATTTGGAAATAGGTTTTAGGGTTTCAAAATAAAATAAACTAGTCGCTAACCCGTGCGATGCACGAGATAATTTTTATAATTTGCATGGCTCAAAGCATATTATGGCTCAAAGCATATTATAATTTTTTTTTAACCCATAATAGTTTAAGAATGTTAAAGCAAGAGCAAAATGGGGGAAAATATAAGGAAAATACAAATTGACTAAAAAGGGATGAGAATCTTAACAAATTTAAGTTAAGAATAAGTAGTTGCCAATGTAAATCCTTCAATTTAAGAACTTTCATGGCCTTACAATTAATGCCCAAAAACCAAGTCTTGTCCGGTTGAAAATAGCTATGGAATAAAAAAAAAAAATTAAAAAGGGGGGCTCTCTCCTTTTCTTCTAACCTCAAGTGTCAAGCAAGGATCATAGGATGGATTATGGGCAATAATAAAAGTCCACAACACAAATTTGGGTAAAAGAAACCACCTACAACATTTAACATTCTTGAGGCAAAAGATATGACAATCCAACTACAAATTTGAGTTAAAAATTAATTGCAAGTAATATAGAAAAGCATGATTCCAATCCAAAATTTGGAATAATAGGTTCAGAACAAAATATGATCCAACAGATTTTCAACAAAGATGAAAAAATTGATGTGTAACCCCAAAGTCTTAGGGCATAAAGTTCAACTTAAGCGATCTATAAATTAAACTCTAGGAGTTTAAACTTTCTTTTTCAGTTTTAGATGTCTTTGTGATTCTCATTAAAAAAAAAAGCTTTAAATGTAAATAATCACCCTTTCATCAACATGTTTAATATAAACACAGGCTAGGGAAAAAAACCATAACCAAAAAGAAAAAAAAAGAAAAAAGAAGAGAATCCTATAGAGTTGAGAACAATTACATCTCAAATGAAGAAGCAATTAACAATAAAAGTACTAAATTTCTAAACTTTGTTTTATCAACATAGTACAACTTTTTCATTAAAAAAATTAAATTAAAAAAAAAAACATAGTACAACTTAAAATGATGAACCATAGAACAATGGAGAACTTTGTTCTGTTTTTTTTAATAGTAGAAAAAGGAACAAAACGGAATAGTAGAAGAATTAAAACCTTCTAGGTTGTGTTCCTTGCAATCCTCCAAAACCAAAGGAAACCCATCAAACAAAAAAAAAAAAAAAAACATGAAAAATAATCAAGCAATAGGGAACCAAACGAAATAAAAGAAAAATCCATATGAAAAAAAGAGAGGAAAAATAGGGATGTACAGAGATTCAATGGTGGAGTTTACAAACAAATAGAGAGACAAACGGATATAATTTAGGAAAACAAATTTGAAAAGAATTGGGAGAATTACGACATGAGAAACCAATCAAAATCTCATCCCGATTATATTTTTGCTGAATAAAACTTTGGATGCTCATGTACTTATTTTGCTAAATCTTGTCTTTGCCATTGCAAGGTGAAAACAACACAACTTTCTTATATCCTTTATGCAACATAAATTTCAATGAGGTTGATGGCATGCTAAGCATGGTCTGTAGCTCTTACACCGCAATTACATATATGTACTTACATATTTGTATTGTAAGAGTTCCAATTAAAACAAATTAGAGATAATTAATAACTTCCCTAATATGAAAAAAATTCATCAAGAGCATTTACAAATATAATAAGTCTAGAGGATAATTCAGTGATATAACAATAAGGGAAGTGGCAAAATAAATAAAATCTAAATGCATCTTATAGGGAGTAACAATTAGCATAGTTGCTCCTGGTTGCTCCTTTTGGAATTTAGATCAAACATATCTTTGCAGCTCTCCATACCATTTTAAATCACAATCATATCATTGAAAAAACTATAACACTATAAGAAGAAACTATACAATGTATAAAAGGAATTGAAATGGAACAGAGCTGATATTGTACAAAATTACAACAGAAATTGCTATGATAAGCCTAAAGACCGAGCTAACCTACATTTTTTTTATAAGTAAGATACACATACATTGGCTGGATCTTGAACCCAAGACCTCACCATCTACTTTGCTCTTACTAACATATAAGCGGGTTTAGAACACAAAGAGCCTCTGTAAGGTTGAATTTATTCAACCATCTAATTGGCTTTATTCCGTGCCAAATTTGCTTGTAATTCAACATTTAGTAACCCCGTATTTAGGTGGGTTTGTTGTAAGGGTAGTGAGTAAGATAGAGTGAAGATTGCTCAAGAGTGTGCAAGAAAATAGAGAGTCGTGGCTGGGACTCGCGGGTGGATTGGCCGCAAGCCGCCGAACGCACATGTGCCAAGCATCTTTGGAAGATGAACAGTCATGCTAGCTGGAGCACTACAGGACAAAACAGGACAAGCGGCCATACGAGTTATCTTGGATCGGAACTCGCGACTTAGTCAAGCCGCGAGGTCAAGTCGCGAGCCCTGTTTTATAAAACCCGACGTTTCACATTCCTCTCCCACTCCAAAGTATAAATACCCCTTTTACCCACGATTGAGAGAGCTTCCAGAGAGAATTTTGAGAGAGAAACCCTAAAGAAAAACAAGATTGTTTCACACACAATCCCTACCTTAGAGTCTCTTCATATTCCTCAACTCTCTTCCTCTCCATTGTCAAATCCTTGAGAGGCTTTATACCAAACCTGGTTCTCACCATCGCATCACTTTGTGAGAAAGTTGTTTGGAGTTTCGGGAAGCGATTAGGAAGGAGCCAATCTTCATTGGTTGATGCTATGGTTTAGTAGCGGAACCAGGGAAGCTAGAAAAGAAAAAGGTTCGACGCAACCTCGTTGGAGCAAGAAGCTTGGAGGGCTTAGGTGCACTAGGTAGATTAGGCTTGGAGGGTCTATTTCTTTGTCCTTGTATCCCAATTATATTTTCTAGTGGATTGATTACCGCTTGGAGGGCGGCGGAGAGGTTTTTCGCCGAGGACTTGGTTTCCTCTTCGATAACACATCGCGTGTTGTCTTTGTGTTTGCATCTTCTTTCCTCTCTATCTTTGCCTTTATATTATCTCTTTGTGATTTTATTATGTTATGGCTTAGATAGTATTTAACCTATTTCACATTATAGCATATGTTAAGTTTCCGCACACTTGTTGTTTAACATATTGCTTGTGTTGGTTAAGTTAATTTTTGGGAGTTTAAACATTCAAAAGTGCTTTGTACACGTTTTTTGAACTTTCAGCCTCCACAAAGTCGATCAAGCTTGCTCTCCAAACTTCTTCACGGGTTTGATACCCAATAAATTAAATCAAAACCAACCAACAAAAATACAGAAAACTAAATCCTACGAAATGTAAAATTAAAAATATTTTTGTTAGTGTTCATATATTTTGATGAAGATTAAGTCTTTCAAACATGGAAGACTCATAACTTGTCTACAATTATATGGATAACAACAAATAGAACCCAAAATATATTTAAAACCTTATTCAGAAGTTTTGAATTAAAAAAACACAAATTAGTAAACCAAAGTGCTAAACTGGACCCAAAAACCACAATTTCACTCCTACTAACAAATAAATAAAGAGAACAGGTTCGGGATGAAATCCTAAATTAAATTAAAACCTCAAAACACAAAGAGACAAAGCATAGGTAGAATTTGATCTTCTATGGTGTTCCCCAGGAAAAACAAAAAAGAACAAAGAGGAAACATATTAGCAATTGAAATCTATAATTGCAAAGCAAACCCTAATTAGGAACCCCAAAATCCCAAAACTAATAAAAACCCCAAATCAATCCTTGACCTCAAAGTCATCTTGATTTCGTCCTAATTCAAGAATGTTCAAAAACTATGGAAACAAAAACCACAAATTAATTATAAGCAAATAGATTAGGACAACAAAGAACAACAAAAAAGGAAGAAGATAAGGAAGATTGAGGATTCAAGGTGATCTTACCAAGGAGTTCTTGAGAAACACCAAAATTATTGAATTCCTCTTTGTTCAATAATTTTAGCGGTGTGTAAGAAGAGGTTTAGGGTTTTATCGGGAACTTACACAAAGGATAGTATATAATAGAAAAATTAGCACGAATGATCAATGTTGGTGATGATAGTGGCTACGTTTTGTCAATGAAATATGCAAGAAGCAAAGAATTAATTTAGATAATAGCGGTGATTCAACAAAAAAAAAAAAATAGAAAAGAAAAGAACGTAATTGGGCTAATTAGTACTCCGATCTCCCATCGGCAATGAACAAAAAGGAAGGAAAAACAATAAGAATTTAGAAAAGCAAAGCAGACAAAACGTTCACTTATATAGGCTCACCATCTCGCCCCAGTAGCAATTTAGAACATATGTTAAAAAAAACCATGTTAAAATAAGTCAAAGAACCTCCTGGTGGACATGACACCATTATGATCTATATTTTTAAGAGAAACAAAAAAATAATAATAATAACAAAAGGAGCAAACGACTTCACAATGCAAAAAATCTGATATTGGAAGGATTGGAAAAAGGGAAATAAAAGGACTTCACAGTTGACCAATAGTCTAAAGTAAATCTCAGTATATGACTTCCTCTCTCATGCAATCGATAATGGAGAACATTTTGCAGTTATAAATGAAAAATAGAAATCAATTCTATGGAGTAACACATCCCAAAGGAAAATTGCCCTTTTTTTCAGAGTTGTATGTTTTGCCATGAACAAAAACAAATCGAGGTTGAAAGGGTAGAGAAGAGAGATGAGGGAGAGAAATAGAGAACAAAGAGGCGGTGTGTAAGAAGAGGTTTAGGGTTTGGGGAAGGAGAACAAAAATTTGGGTATCGAGTTTGGTTTTGTCGTGGAAATAGAAATAGGTTTTTTAGCCTTTTTTTTTTTTTTTTTTAATAATGCTGATGATTTTAAAAAAAATGATAACGTGGAGTTTTTTTTTTTTTTAATAATGCTGATGATTTAAAAAAAAATGATGACGTGGATTGGAAAATAAAAATAATTTTTTAAGTTTTTTTAAATGGCGATGATGTGGAAAATTGTGAAAGCTTCAAAAGTTTCGGTTTTATATATATATATATATATATATATATATATATATATATATATATATATAGATAAATAAAAGTTCCTTTTTCATTTTTTTAAAAAAACATTGTTTCAAAAAAAAAAAAAAAAAGGAAAACACATCGTTTTCGTTTTTGGTACTACAACTACAAGCTCTGAGCTCAACTCTGCTTTTTTAACTTTTGGGAAGGAAAATTAGCTCCAAAAAAAAAAAAAAAAAAACTAATATCAAAACATTACAAACAAACCCATTTCACCAAAACCCTAATATCTCTCTCTCTCTCAAGTTTTTGTATGGTTGTAGAGAAAAACCTAGGAAAAGAATAGAAAATTGAATTTTAATTTTATCAAGGTCACAATTTTTAATTTTCTAAAGTTCCACTGTTTAGCTTAGTGAAGAAGTTGGTTTAGGATGAAAAACAGCTATTAAAGTGTTAACTTAGGGTCCATTTGGATACAAATTTAAAACCGAAAACTGAAAGCTGAAAATTATTGTAGCAAAACGTGAGTACTATAGCGCAATTTAAAAATATATAAGGGTTGCGTTTTACTATAGCTCAATTGAAAACACCCTTTTTTTTTCTCTCTTTGCTATTCACTCCTCACCCACCGAGAGAAGAGAGTTCCACGCCCACCAGAGAAAGCGACGAGGTCCAATGTCGGCGAAGAACTCGTAAGAGAAATCCACAAGGAACGTCACCCAATCCGACGCTGGCAAAGACAACCCAGTCCTTTCATAAACCCATTTCACCCTCTTCCCTAATTTCACTCCTCTCCCACCCATGACAGTGCTCCTTGAAACTTGAAGTCGAATTAGCTTCGAGCTCAAAAACCCGAAGCAAAACACAAACGAATCCCACTTCCCTAAGGTGAGTGTTCTCAAATTTTTTTCACTATTTTCTATCCTGTCTTGTTCGAATTTCAATTCTTGTTAATGGGTTTCTTTTCATTTGCTGGAATTTACTTCATTTGGTTTGATAAAGTGCAAGTTCAGTCCTCTATATTCATTTGCTAGAATTTGAGTTTCTGTTAATGGGTTCATTTGGTTTCTTTTTACAAAGTTTTGATCTTGTTAATGGGTTAATGGGTTTCTTTTAAATCAGATTCTTGCTCCTATATATACTGAAGCCATTATAGAGTTTGTGGTCATAACTAAAAAAAGATTTTATTATGGGTTCATGTTTATGATCACAATGTCTTGAAGGCATCATTGGCCATACATGCTAGTTTTTAACTTTTTGAATGAGTGGTAGTATGGTTTTGACAATAAAGAGTAATATCATGGTGTCAACCATGTGTAATTTCTAAAATATATTAGCAGATTTGCTAAATATATTGGGAGCTGTGTTTAGAAAAATCTGACAAAGAGATTGATCAAGGTTTAGTTGAGCTAGTCGGAAAAACCTATTGGCATTTGATTTACTTTTCATTGGAAGTGTTACATGAATGAAGATGATGAAGCAGAGTGGAATTTTATGTTGAGTAAACCCTTTGGTACCTCCCATAGGCAGAAAATTTGGAGTTTTATTTTATTTTATTTTTTTTGCAGCAAAAATTGATAATCAAGAAGAGAGGATTGATAGTTCCATGGATATTTTAAGGACGATTGTAAATGTAAATGTATATAATTTCAAGTGTTTATATCTTCTTTTCTCTTTCATCAAGAAAGTTCACTAATATGCTCATTTTCAATTATATTTATTTAGTATAAACACTAACCATTGCTCTGTGGGAATCAGATTTGCAAATTAAATTTTGATGCTAAACAGTTTGGTGAAGTAATGAATCTTCATTCCTATTCAGATTCCATTCTACCATTCAATTACCTATCTTATGCTGAACAATTGCAGGTACTCATCTAAACTCAGCATTGGTTATTTTAGGAATTCTTCTCTGCTTGTGTATCTCTAGTGTGTGTGGTTTGGAAAATGTGGAGATTACTGAATCTTGTAGTTGGAATTGCTTGTGAACAAAAAAGAAAAAGAGAAAAGAAAAGAAACATGTTTTGTTTAGGATTAAGTGTTGTTAAGCCAACTTATAAAGTTATTTGCCATTTATTTCAATAAGAAATGTTTCTTGGCAAGGGAAACATATAGAAGTAAAAGTTGAGTTTTACATTTTTTGAACTGAATATAGTATTTTGCCAAACCCCCAATTGTGCACATATAATGTCAAATCATTAATTTTAGTTGGGGTCTACAAATCTACTATGGCAATTTGAATCTGAAGGGCAATCCTGATATAATGATAAAATATTTGAATCAAATTTGTAATATTTCCAAATTCAGTTATGAGTCATGACTATAACATTGTGCATGGTAGAGCTAACATGCAACCATGGTTGAGCTTCAAATGAAATGTGTTCATAATTGAGCTAATTAGAACCGACCTCTTTCTTGTTACATACATTCGAAGGCCACAGTTTTGTTAGATGCATAATATTTCGGACCACATATTTCTTTGGGACCAGAGAGAGTACTAAGAAGTAAGAAGTAAGAAGTAAGAATTACCTTTATGAGAGCAGTGCAAGTTAATGTTTATGGATAAAACCCATCACGCACCATCATAAAACCAAAGTGCACATGCAGATTTGAAGCATCTTGAAATAGTACAACAATCAATCATTATGTTATAAGTTGTAGCATTTGGGGGATACCACATGACTTCATATTTTTGAATATTTCTACCGCCATCCGACTTTGCATGTCAACCATAAATAATACAAATAAACATTTGATAAATTACACCAATGCGGTATGGAATAGCAACTAAAATGATTAATAAATGTATATTTGGCACAACAAGAGTACAAGTACCATAATGTTTTGTGTATGTCAATGCATTCTCAATGATACAAGTACCATAATATTTGGCAGTAGCTTGTGCATGTCTAGGCAACTCTTATGCACGAGCTCTTGCGACCGGGTGGCATCTTTGTCTTTTCACTGGTGGTGGCGGTGATGTTGCATCACCTGGTTCACTAGCTGTTGCATTATGAGGCAAGTTGAGCCGCACTTTGGTGTAGCGGTGGTAATGCATCCTTTAGCTTTTTACATCATTTGCATTTTATTTCTATAAATCTAGTTACATCAACATGTTTACATAAAAACTCTTGAGTTACATGTGGGGAGATAGTTTTTATAGTTTCAAGTCTTAAATATAAATGCCTCTTGAACTATAGTTTAAAGAAGATTTTTATTTTCAAATGTGTAGAGATCAGTAACTTTATTGGTGTTTCATAGGTCGTTACTTGTAAAAGTGCTCAACTTATGATAATTATCTAATGTGTAATTTTTGGCGGTCTTGTAGACTTATTTACGTGATGGTGTAAAGTGAGTTTGGTGTACTGTTCACTATTCTAAGCCAACGTAATATCTCTCGCCAAGAACTACAAATGTCGGAAACAAGTAACTATCTCTCCAGTTTTGATGGTCATTTTTGTGACGTTGAGAACTGCAGAATTAGGACGTCCCTAAAACTTCATACATTTGGTAGGAGGTTTTATAGTTATCACTATTGGTCACCAGTAAGTACCATATCCAAGTATTGACAAAATATTTGTGTTGTGCGTTAAAGAACCAATTCGTTGTATTCCTGTTTATGTGTTGTATTGTATTGTGCAAGATGATGACCGTGCATGCAAATTCTTCAAGTGGTTAGACACCAGCATTTGTTGTACGCGTGGTGCAACAATAACACCTATAGTTATTGTCAAATTCAACCGATTGGAGCATGCGGTGGAAGTTGAGTGAAAAGTCAAAGCAAGCACACGCCCTAATAGTCGTAGCATTAGAAAGGGAGAGAGTTGCAAAATGAAAGTTTGAAAGAGCCAAGGCTATATGCATGATCTCTGAAGAGAAAGCAAAGAAGTTGACAATAGCTCTAGTAGTCTTGGAGGTCATGTTTCTAGTATTGCTTATCTTATCTACTAGGTTTAGGGAAGTCAAAATTAGGCGGATGTGTCTGCCATAATGGGATGTGTATGTATGTAATAAGCGCAAGTTGTATTATTACATTTGTTTTGTATGTTAATTGTACTATTGCAAGTCAGTTTATGATATGTATGTAGTTGTACTTTTTAAAACAATGTGGAGATATTTGATGGAGATAATGTTATTGCTAAGTTTAAAGAAGATTGTAAATTCTGTTGTTGTATATGTTTGTCTATATATATATATACACAATTTGTCAGCCATTGATAGATTGGGTTCTTGGTGTCTTAAAAAAATTGAGAGCAGATTTTGTTTTTTTTTTTTTTTTTTTTATAAATTCCTCGTAGTTTCTTGTTGCAATCTTAAAATCCATTGAGTTTCTTGTAATATTTAGATTAGATTGGACTCTATTCAGAAGTCCCTTGTAACCAAGAAATCTCTTGTTGCAATATCGATGAGTTTCACATGTAACGATATATACAACTTCATAAATCGAAGGCTTTACAATCAAATTTTGTGAGCTATTAGTTTCGCTTGACAACAAAAAAGAACCATAATACAAAATGGTATTACATTGAAGTTTGTGAACCATCAGTTATGGTCCATACATATTGATGTTGTAATATAATTCCGAACCTCTTTCATCTCATCTGAATCCAAGTAAGAGACAACATCTGCCACTCCATCGTAATGACCTCCCTCACTACCTCCATATATGCCCCGTGCGTAACGCGAATGTGGAACATCATTGTGGTCATGTGCTCTAATAAAGTTGTGAAGAACTATTGTAGCAACAATGATGTAATTTTGAGTGCGTATATGAAAGCCTAGCATACATCTCAAAATTTTCCATCTATTCTTCTAAACTCCAAAAGTTCGTTCTATGACCGAACGAAGTGAGGAATTGAGATAATTAAATCTCTCCTCCGGACGATGCAATTGTGAACTTCTTTGAAAATCGGGGATGTAGCACCGCTCCCCCTTATATGGTGCAAGGAACCCTGTCTTCATCGGGTACCCTAAATCAACAAGATAATATTTTCTTACAAACGAACACGTTTATTATATTAGTATTTTCAATACGTAATATATACTTTAATACTGTAATTAAACCGCATATTTACAAACCGGATGAAGGTTTTGGGAAGTTATCACTCTCATTATTAAGGCAATTTAAAAAGATCCTAGTGTCATACGCTGACCCTTCCCATCCCACACACGCGAATGTGAATTTCATGTCAAAATCACATGCGCACATGCGATTCTTGTTGTGGCCCCTTTCCTTCCTCTATATGGGTGTTGCTCCTCTTCCGGTAAGACCATGAGAACGTGAACCCCATCAATCGCACCAATACAACCCTAACAATTGCCATAAAAATGCCATATGAAAATGAAATACATGGTAGGATCATAAAGATAATAGGAATACAATTAAGTCAAGATACCAAATTCATAAAGTACCTTGAAATGTGGCCAATATTGATCTAACCCCTGAATATGTGATGGCACGATACGAAATGTAGGATCAGCAGACACGATAATGTCCGGTGCTATAATCGTGGCTAACAAAGTAATTACCGTGGCCACATGTCGATGCACTATCTCACCGGAATGTTGAAATTTATCCTGCATCATTCTGTTACCCATGGCATTACCAAGTACCACCAATGCCATTGCCACTGACTCCTCCAAGCAAACTCTTTTGGTATCGTCATATCCATATCAAGTGCGCAATGTATTACACAATTGTCGAAACACATGGCTTGACATTCTAAACACATTGTGACATTTCTTCTCATTTCCATTTAATGTATATTGTACCCATTCATACCATGTTTGTATATTCGTATGCATTGGTACTTTGGTCATATAGGTCTCTATGTAAGTTACGACACTTGCACACCTAGCTATATATGCTGCAAGTACAATGTCCTCGTTAATCTCAAAGTCCGTGTCCCCGCATATGTTACCAACTTTAATTACATGTACAAAATTTGGAGTGATACTATAATATCTAGGCTAAAAGCAAGTTATTAGTATAGAAACTTTCTTTGGTCTTTGGAAATCAGATAAGTCGTTTAGCAAATCCATCATTTTGAATACCTTGAGATTTCTTTCTTTTTATGTCTGTGGAAAGCCAATCAACACAATATTTAGCAGTCACCTAAAGAATATAGTCCATACCACAGCAATATCTAATCACCCATCCAAAACTTCTACAATGATTATAGTAATGATATTGATCTCTAGTGCTATAATAATCTCAAAGAAACCTCAAAACAATGCAAGTTCTTCATGAAATGTTAGTACACATAAAACATCGAAGGAACTAAATACTACATAAAACCACTAGACAAAATTTTTGGGCCAAAATTCATCATCTTGTGGCAACATTCATTGTTCACGGGCTGTGTGAACAATACCTATGAAAACGAGACCGAGAAGGCAATGTGCACAACAGTACCCAAAAATTATGTCTACTTCCTTTCCCGCCTCAAAGCTGGTTATCATATCCTACTACTGAGTTGACAAACACACAAATGAATATAATTGTTGTGAGTACTTATTCTCTTCTACTTTCATAAATGCCTATTGTTATTTTTTGTACATTATTAGTCCCTAAAGTTTGCCTTGTGTGCGCAATTGGTCCCTCAAGTTTGAAGCGAGCACAATTAGTCCCTTAAGTTTTAAAACTGAGTTGTATTGGTCCTTTTACTAACTGTTGTTAACGGTGTTACTTACATGGCTAACGAAACAATGACTTGACATTTTTTAATGATATGGCATGATTTTTTAAAAAATTAAAAAAATAGTTTCCACGTTAGATGAAATTGAAATCATATTGACCCAATTAAAAACAAATCTGAGATTTTTTTAACAAAGGCACGATGGAGAGAAAGAAGGGGAAGAGAGAGATTTGCCAAGTTAAAAATTGTGCCTTAGTTTTCTTCGGCTTAATCTTCCTCTCTGTCTTTTTCCGATCTTCGTCTTGAGTCCAAATCCGATGACCCAACTCGCCGAGCTCTCGGAACTAACAATTGGGGAGGACCCACTTGGGAAAAACGGGTCCGAACCTCTGCTCGGGTCCACTCCAGCAAAGGTGGCATGTCCATGGTCGTTCACGGAGAGCTGTCGGATTCGTCGGAACCCATGTCTCCCCACATTCAAGTGGTGTGGAGACGGTGTGGTGGGCATCAACAATTTCAATGACTACTATGACCCAACGTTGAAGCGATCAAGGCAAGCGCTTTTGGAGTGTTCGGGAGTTTTCATTGTAGAAGGAGATATCAATGACATGATGCTTTTGAAGAAGCTTTTTGAGCTTATGACTTTTACCCATGTGTTGCATTTGGCAGCTCAAGTTGGAGTGAGGTATGCTATGGAAAATCCTCTATCTTATATGCATAGTAATCTTGCTGGTTTTGTTAGCTTGTTAGAAGTTTGTAAAACTGTGAATCTAAAACCCGCAATTGTGTGGGCTTCGTCTAGTTCAATTTATGGACTTAATACTAAGGTACCCTTTTTGGAAAAAGATCAAACAGACCGGCTTGCTAGTTTGTATACTACTACTAAGAAAGCTGGTGAAGAAATTGGCAAATCTCTCTCTTCCCCTTCTCTCTCTGTCGTGCCTTTGTTAAAAAATCTTAGATTTGTTTTTAATCGGGTCAATATGATTTCAATTTCATCTAACGTGGAAACTATTTTTTTAATTTTTTAATTAAAATCATGCCACGTCATTAAAAAAATGCCAAGTCATTGTTTCGTTAGCCACGTAATAACACCGTTAACAACAGTTAGTAAAAGGACCAATACAACTCAGTTTTAAAACTTAAGGGACTAATTGTGCTCGCTTCAAACTTGAGGGATCAATTGCACACACAAAGCAAACTTCAAGGACCAATAGTGTAGTTTCACCTTATTTTTTGTTTCTAGTTTGAATTTTGAAGAGCCCCAATTTAAGTCTTCCATGCTACATGTCAAATGACAAGGTGGGATTGTAAGTGTTATACATATGTCAGTAGAAATTTGGGTTGGCTGATCCTTTTCTACACATGTTTAGAAGAAAGAAGCACTAACTTGACATGATTTCATACAGACACTAACACTACACAGGTACAACTACTTCATTTCAGTAACAAATAAAAGAAGAAAATATTAGCAATAGAATAAATCAATGGCTACATGTGATCATAATTAATTATCAACATACCCCTATAATTAATCAACTGTAAGACTCGTTATCATTAATCAATGGCTACATGTGATCTTAAAACACACGTACCATTGTATACCATAACAAATAAAAATAAATTAAAAAAAAAAAAAAAAGCAACTAATGACAGCCCTTGTTCACCTCCACAACATTTAAAACTACTGCTATAAAAGATCTACATGCAATTCCTTAAAAAAAAAAAAAAATGACGAAAACAATTAAAAGAAAGGCATGAAAATGAAACCCATCATCTAGTGGCATCGCAGCACTGTTCATGAGTGTGTGAATAGTACCCGTGAACAATACCAGAGAAGATCTAGGGTGCTTTTGTACCCAAAAAGAAAAAAAAAAAAAAAAAAAAAGAGAGGAAAAATATACATTAAATTTTTTTTGTACCCATTGCTAAAGTTGTCATGTAGTTGTTGGAATTAGATTAGTTTCTTTGTACCCATTGTTATGATGGCCAACAGACTATGCATTCCTTTTCCAAGAACAAGACTTCTAAAAGAAAAAAATTGTGAACCTCGTCAAAAAGAGAGGGAAATATTACCCCATTTCTCTTGCACATGCTCAATTTATGAGAAAATGGATGCCTTTAAAACAATCTAGTTTGTTTACGGTTTTAGTTTGAAACTTGTCATTCTTATTAGTAAGTTACCACACACTCAATGGGTTTTACATTCATGACCTCACCCTCCATGCAATATTGCGGGAGGAAATACTATTTGAGCTAGAGCTCATTAGCAGTTTGTTCACATTTTCATGAATAAAACTCCATCAAAGCTGCTGCACATACCTCGATAGTTAACAAAACACACACACACACACACACACACACACACACAGAGGACTAACAATCCTCGGGTAGCGAGAAAGTAGTTTTCAGCAAGGAGGGAAAGCATGATATATAATTATAAACACACACAGGACTAACAATCCGCAGGCATCACTATGTATTTGAGTTAATCATCTAATAGGTAGAGGTAAAATTAAGTATGATATATAATTAATTTATTATGATATGACCAATTAGAAGTCCTTCATTTTTACCCGGACATCACATCTTTGGCTTGGGTTTCTCTCGATCTAGCGAGTTAGGATATTGTTTTTTTTTTTTTTTTGGCTATTTGTTTATGGCAAAGACAAAGCAACACTTGCACTTGTTTACTACCCCAATTTCCCCTCTCTATAAACCCTTCCAAAAATATATTTTAAAAACACAAATATCACACAAAGCCAGTAGCAAAGTCTGGATAATTCTTAACACAATATTTTCTAAACAAAGAATTTCATACTTTTGTTCGGATATTCAAACAATCAAGCGACTCATAATAAATCTATGTGGTTCTTCAAATCCACCATTTTAGGATTACATAATTGAATCACAAATTTTCTAATGAAACCTGATAGCATCAACTAATCTTGATATTAGAGCAAGAACTAACAATTTTCTGATACCTCTTCCAAAAAACACATAGCACCAAAAAGACACTTTGAAAAGTAAATAAATTTGAAATGATTTCCATCATTAAACAATGGAAATAAAAAACAATTGAAAAAATAAATGAATTCTCACCACTAAGTCTAGCTTTGACATGAGCTTGGAAAGTGCTCACGAGAAATGAATTCTCACCAAAATATAAAAATAATCCTGTCAACGTAAACAGTAAACATTTCAAAAAATAATGTTAGGCAGTTTTATATTCAAACTATGGGGTAGAAATTGATGCAATTAGAACTATGGTTTAATTAGTGACAAATCTCTTACTTACATATGACAATTATAAACACTAGCATAAGAAAAAGGAACAAGTAAGCATACAGAAGATGACAATTAGTAACCATTGTTTTACATACACACCCATGACAAAGCATATAGTTTTGCCAATGCCAAAAAAAAAAAAAAAAAAAAAAAAGAGTGCAAGAGGTACATAAAGATAATCTGATCACTACAACACCAAGAAGTACATAAAGATAAGCAACCCGAGCTATAGACAAGCTCCTTTCCTTCAGAGAACATGAAATTGAGGGTTCATTTCGTACTACTTCTCTAACCACCTTATCTGGACCTCCTTCCTCCGAACATTAGCTACAAACATGTTCCTACAGTCTACGTTATTTACGAAGAAGAAGATGTTGAACATATGAAGGCGATCACTCGCTTGCACCCCAGGAAGACTCAACACCATGTCCATAATCGCTTGCATCTCATTAGCTCTGTGATGCGAAATGGTGTATTATGAGTACTTACACTTCTACTTTCAACAATAACATCTGACATGCTCTTCAAAGAGTCAGACATCTCTTGAATGGTTGAACGCTTCTTTCTTGGTTTCTTGCAAATTCCCCTAAAAAGTTGGACACCGCTTGCCAAGCCTTTCCCTTTATTCACTGTCGGTCTTGCTTTGGACGATGCTGGGCCTTCAACCTCCATTGGGTCAATTGAGTTCGCAAAGGGTTTACATTAAGGGTCAACAAATTCTTTGCTATCAGTAGAGTCCCCGGACCCTTCGATGCATTCATTTGGTATTTCACCACTTGTGTAAAATGCATTTTTTCCCATTGCAACCGTGCCTTCAAACATGATTTCCATGGACTTAACATTCGGCAAAGGTTTGTTTTTAAAGGTTAACGCCTTGGGACATGCCTACATATGGACAACTGGTAGTTAGAACACAATATTAGTTGTAGACAGTTGAGTTTTTCACAATTATGTAAAGTAAACTAACCTGAATATTTCGGATCCACCACTCATCAGTGGCTTGAATAACCCCGATTCTGAGGATCATAACCCTAACTTGAGTCTCACCAAAACACTCCTTCCAAGCCTTCCACTATTTTCTTAGATGATCTCATTTGTTTTTAAGCTGTGTGTGAGTCACCACTTTTCCTATTTCACCCAACTGCTTAATCATTGCATCAACCCCTTCCTTTATCAAAAATCCTTGAAGCTTCTTGCCATCAAGGACTTGAGTAGCAGATAAATCACAATAAGTTTTTAGTTTCTTAGGATCTTTCCACCAAGTTCTCACTTCATTACCATCGGCCTTCGATTTCCCCTTACCCATTTTTGCTACAACTTCCTTCTATACTCATTGAGGCATTTTAACGAATAGTTTGTATGCATATCATAATAAGTTACGCATGCCCACATGAAAAATGCAAAGTAAACTCACATATATAGTCCAAATACAACATAGGCAGGAAGAGAAACACCTAAAATTACACAAAGGAGAGAGAAAGACACATACTAATGTCATGGAAAACACAAAAATCACACACAAACGTTGAACACAAAACCATAGATTGAAGTGTGTTCATGGAAAACAATATAACCAGACAGCAATAGATCAAAGAGTATAAAAAGTTAGACAGAACAGTACCCATGAATGTAGAGACCCACGGTGGTGGCAATGACGTCCCAAGTGGAGAGAAGGTGAGCTCGAGCGAAGCACGAAGGGATGGGTTTGTTTGTTCCGTGTGGGATTGCAATTACCGTGTTTCAACTCTTGTTTTGATGGTTTATTGTAGGATGGTGGGTAGATGCATTTCATTGAAGACGAAGAGGACAAGGCATTGATGAAAATTGAAGACATCTCTGCATGGTAGTTGAGAGGAAGAAAGGGAATGCAAAAATTTAGCCGTTGGAGAGAACGCAACCTTTTGTCCTTTGTCCTTCTAGTGTTGTCGTGATTAGGTTCGCGTTTTGTGTTTATGCTCACCAAAAAAAGTGGAGTACCTACACATTAGGTTCAATGAAATGGTGCGTATTGGAGTTTCATTTTGCGTTTCAGCATGGAGGTTTTGCGCGTTATTTGCTGCCACCGTAGCCGGGTCCCATGCCTATCAAAACGCAAACGTGAAACGCTCACAAGAAACGCCCAATCCAAATGTAACCTTAGGTTCTCAATAATTCTTAGGTTCTAGATGGTTTTTTTGCTTTTCTTCTTTTTTCTCGCAAACCAAATAAGAGGGGATTGATTTGATATATATTATTTTGGTAGTGGAATTGAAGATCTATTTATTTGTTTGTATGATTGGTTTGTATATTGTTTGCTATGGTTGCTGAGAGAATTAAGAAAAAAGGTATGTAAATGGTAATTTGGATGATTAGATTGTATGTGGATTGCTACTTAGGTTTTTTAGTTTATTTGAATTTTGTGGTTGCAAAGAAAACCCCAGGAAAAAAATGAAAAATTGAATTTTAATTTTGTGAGTTCACGATTTTTGAGTTTTCTAAAGTTCCATTGTTTAGCTTAGTGAAGAAGTTGGTTTAGGATGAAAAACAGCTATTAGAAACCCATGAAAAGAATAGAAAACTGAATTTTAATTTTGTCAGGTCATGATTTTTGAGTTTTCTAAAGTTCCACTGTTTAGCTCAATGAAGAAGTTGGTTTAGGATTAAAAACAGCTATTAGAGTGTTAACTTAAGTACTCAAAAATTCTTGGGTTCTAGTTGGTTTTTTTGCTTTTTCTTCTTCTTTTTTCTCGCAAACCAAGTGAGAGGGGATTGATTTGATATATATTATTTTGTAGTGGAATTTGAAGATCTATTTATTTGTTTGTACGATTGGTTTGTATATTGTTTGCTATGGTTGCTAAGAGAATTAAGAAAAAAAGTATGTAAATGGTAATTTGGATGATTAGATTGTATTTGGATTGCTGCTTAGGTTTTTTAGTTTATTTGAATTTTGTGTTGAATATTTCTAGTAATTTGAAAAGACAACAAAAAGAATAAAAACTTAAAATGAAGTTTTGTAACAATCTCACACGACTATAAAATCAAATAAATACGTTGTCTTTAAAGGTTAATTGTGTTGCCCTAGGTAAAACCCTGTGTGAAAAGATTCTTTGACCAAACAACACCCATAACTAGACTATAGTGTTGACTTTCATATTGGACGCAGTTCTACTTACAAGGTTAAAAAAACAACATTTTACAAAAATGAGCTTTTCCATGCCTTTATTGCCTAAGCTATTTTATCTATCCCCAACCTTGTCTTACCTAAAGCTGAAAAGTTGTTTTGGGTACTAGAATCTAAGGGTGAGTTCTTCATTAAGTTGGCATATCGTGCTCTGCTTCCCCCAGCAACTCCCTCTACATCTCTAAATGTCAACTGGAATAGGTTATGGAAGCTCAAAGCTCCTCAGAGAATAAAAATGTTCATGTGGTGTCTCGGATGCAACGTCCTCCCTATCAAAGATAATCTCTCATGTCTGCTAGGTACGTCAAAAATGTGTTGTGTGCTCTATAACAATGAGGTGGAATCCCCTCCCCACCTTTTCTTCAATTGTCATCACGCAAAGGCTCTTTGGTTTACAACCTGTTAGGGTTTCAAAGCGGACTCCAATTATCCTTCAACCTGATCCTCAACCCCCCTGAAGCCCAATGCTTCTTCGAAGATCTCTGGGTTATATCTCTTAACTTGGCATTCACCTTAGAGAAGATTTGGGCCATCAGAAACAATGTTATGGACCTTCTCCTACTTTTTCTCTACCTTTGCTGGCTTAGACCCCCTCCCCCTAGTTGGATCAAGATCAATGTTGACGTTGCCTTTCCTCTCTCAAAGCTTGCCTTGCTATTTTTGTCGGGGACCATTTTGGAGAGCTTATCAAAGCCTGGGCCAGAATCACAAAAGCTTAATCCCCTCTCCAGGTTGAAGCTGAAGCTCTCATTTAGGCCTTAAAGCTAGCAAGAATGGAAGCTTGGTCCAAGGTTATCTTTGAAGGTGACACTAAATGTGTGTTCGACCTTATCCCCGAGGGTAGGCCTCCCCTTGACTGATCTATTAATGCTACTATCTTAGACATCCGAGCTTTATCCACGTTCTTCGTCTTCTCTTCCTTTGTTTGGGTTCATAGGTCCTGTAATGTAGTAGCTCACACTATAGCAAATTTTGCTTTAATGTTTTTATATTTCTGCTTTTTCAATAAGGACAATCTTCCCTTGGCATTGACTGCCATATGTAAGGAAGATTTTCCCTCTGTTTCTGTTTCCTAGTTTAATACATTGCAGATTATCAAAAATAAAAGTCTTTCCTTTGAAGATGGAGAAAGAACAAAATGATTTTTTCTTACTCAAGTGAGATGAGCAATCTATGTAGGATAAAAACTAAGGTCTAATGGGATTGTTTGAGTAGAGAATAAGCTAAAGAGTTAGAGCACTAGCATCAGGTGTGCTAAATGCTAAATTTTAGCATTTAGCACACCAAACACTAAAAATCATGCTCCATCAAGTGTGACAAACGCCAAAAAAAAAAAAAAAAATTTGGCGTGAGCTTTAATACCCTTCTATTAGTAGAAAGATACAATAGAAACTGATAATATTTGGGTTTTTTTATTCAACTTTCTCTCTCTCCTAATAATAAAATATTCATTCTCTTCTCCCTCACCCATTTGGTCTCTCTCCTCTTTTATCTCTTCTCTCATCCATCACTCTTTGATCTCTTGGTTTTTCTCCTCTTCTTCTCTTCTCTACCTCTCTTATTTGAAAGCTTGGGTATTGCACTCTCTCTCTCTCTCTCTCTCTCTCACATTCATCTTTTCACTCTCTCTCCTTTATGTTCCCCTTCTTCTCTCTTCTGATCTCTCGGTATCTCTAGTGGTTGTTTTTTTGTTTCTTATCTCAGAACCAAAGCTTTACTTTGGGTCAATTGACAGCGATGACTCTCTCTCTCTCAATTGGGTTGTGGTCATTGTGAATGTGAAGCTTGGGTTGATTTTGGGTTTCACTTGATCTAGTGTTGATCACGGTGGTTGGGTTTAGTGGTTATTAGTTGAGTTTGGCCTAGGGTGATAAAGAACAAGTATGATTTTTTTTTTTTTCATTCTTGCAATGGTGGTGGTGTTTTTTTCCTTGGGATTGAAGAGAGAGAGAGAGAGAGAGAGAGAGAGAGAGAGAGAAGGCTTTAAAATTCAGATGTAAAAAGACAAGGCTTTAAATGAATGCATATTTTTATTGGGTTATTTATATTATTTTAATGGATTGGTTATATTATTTTAATGTGATGAATGTTAAAATAGAAAATGTGATGTAATGTTTATTATTAAAATCTATAATAAAATAGATAAAGTAGGTTTTGATGTGTTAAAATTGCATTTGGATTAACATAGTTGATGCTGGTGCTTTTATTTTGGTTTGGTTGTTGGTACGTAAGACCCTGACTTGGTAAGAAATTAATGAAATAACTTTTTAGCTTATAAAGAAAGCAAACTACCCAATAGTTACAAATAACTATATAAGCCCAAGAATTGCAGGCACAACAACAAAAGGTCTTGAAAGAGAGGAAAAAGGAAGGAAAAATAAAATTTTTAAAATGGTAAAATAAAAGCAAAGTTGAAGATAAATGCTTTTTGAGATGGTAACATTAGTTACGGCTGCGGATGCTCTAAAGAAAGCAAATTAGTTACAAATAACTATATAACTATTAACAGGTCCCCAAAGTTTTCATTATAAATACCCCTTTCATATAAATAGTTTTTTATTTATTTGACATATAGATACAATATAATTTCATCTTATGATATTAATTCCATAATGATTACTTTTCATTATCTAACTATTAACAAATCTTTTTTTTTTATAGGTAAACTATTAACAAACCCTTTCATACAAATAGCTTTTTTTTTTTTTTTTTTTTTTTTTTTTTTTTAATTTTATATATAGATACAATATAATTTCAACTTATGATGTTTATTCCATAATGATTACTTTTCATTATCGGCCTAAATATACCAACTGGTTTTCGGTGTAGGTAGAGCTTGAATCTCGAATCTCTTATTTGACAACAAAAAACTTTACTAATTTAACTAATTAAAACTTACTAGTAAATGAATTTTTTTTTATAGGGGTAAGTGGAATCTTGATTAAAAAAAAAAAAAAAAAATTCACAAAATGACTTATACAGTTATACTGGTATACACAACCTCTAACCAATAGTTTCTCCACACAAAAAATCTAACTAATAAGCACAAAACCGTTTTTTAATATAAAAAATATTGTTTATTATTCAAATAAATTGTTTTTTATTGTTTAGATTGATCATAAGTGTCAAATCCTAGCTCTGCACGCTGTAACACTACTCTTAGCACAAATTGCTGATTATTTATTTATTTTTATTTCAAAGATGGCTACCTACCCATGGTGGGTGGGTGTTGCTCTTTAAACCCAAAGGGCGAGGGTATTGCTGATCTGTTGTTGCCTTGCTGGGGAGGACACAAACCACAACAGCCAATCGCATCCAACCCTTGGCAATATTCCAAACACAAATTCAACCACTCTCAATGCCCCTAACTATTAACTAGATTGGTGTATGTCCTATTAAATCATAATAATAATCTCTTATTCATTTGCTCTTAATTAATTTATTTTATTTTAAATCAAAATGAGAAAAATCAATTTTTTTTTTTTAAAATAAGTTAATTGAGTATTTAAGCATAAATTTTTTTTATAGAGAGTTTTAAACTGTCTTCCATTACTAATGAGAGAGACTTTATCGATTAAGCTAATTTTACCTTATTATTTAAGCATAACTTCATTATTTAAAAAAAAAAAAAAAAAAAAAAAGCCCAAACACTGAAACACAAGACAAATTTTCGTTCATATCCGATCTCTCAACCTTTTTCCATATATATATATATATATATATATATATATATATATGTACTAAAAACCCGTTCCACATAAGATTGGGCCTTCTTTATTATTGAAACGAAATTAAGATTTGAGACAAACATGGAGGGGTTGACCTTTGGCGGCTTCGGCATGTGACTTAAGTGTCAGAAGAGGAATACAAAAACTTTTAACTGATCTGAATTCGAATCTTAAACATTAAAGAAATCAAAGCGAAGAAACAACCAAACTCAACCAATCAAAATGGCCATGGGGTCTTGTTATTAGGTCGATAGACGCATAGATTGGTTGAGAAGAGAAAAGAGGAAACATGGGTTGGAATTGGAGAAATGGGTTTCAAGAAGTGGCGAATACAAGGCCTCTGTTCTTGACAATTTACGCCACTGTCGTCATTGGTGTAATCTTCTCCTCTTTCTATGTCTTCTCGGCTATATATTCCAAGCCTTTAGTTGACTCCTCCATCTCATGGCTCTCCTCTCCACCTTCAGCTATTTCCTCTCACAGTATGTTTTTCTCTTTTCTAATCTCTATATGAATTTTATTTTGCCTTCACTTTTATGCACACCCATTTGGGTTTTAGGACGATTGGAGGGTTAATCTCGTTTGCATTTTACTTAGGCTGTGATGGGTTTTCCATATTATTATGTTTTTGTTTGTTAAAATTTTTGCTGATTTCTTTGGTATAAACTAAAACCATTTGAGTTCTGTGTGTGATGGGAGTGTTAAGGAAGAGAATTCTTTTTAGAACCTCAATGTTGTGTACATTTCAAGCAGGGACTATGGTAATCAACTTTGGTGCTTGTTTGTGTTTTGCGCTTTTTATGTCATTACTTACCAATCTCTATGTATATCTATTTTGCTTTCACTTTTAAGCACACCCATTTGGGTTTTAGGACGACTGGAGGGTTAATCTCGTTTATGTTTTATTTGGGTTGTGATGGGTTTTTCATATTTTTAAGCTTTGCTATTAAGCATTTTTGCTGATTTGATTGGTAAGAACTAAACCCATTTGAGTTCTGTGTTGGAGTGTTGGGGTAAAAGATTTCTCTTTAGAACTTATGCGTTTTGTGCATTTCAATAGGAACTATGATAATCTGGTTTCGTGCTTTGTTTGTGTTTTGTATCTATTTATGCACACCCTTTGGGTTTTAAGACGACTGTGGAGTTAATCTCATTTATATTTTACTTGGGCTGTGATGGGTTTTTCATTTTAAATTTTGTTGTTAAACAATTTTGCTGATTTGGTTGGTAAAAAAAAAAAAAAAAAAACCCTATTTCAGTCACTTGTTGGATATTTCTAATTGATCTAATTATTTAGAATTAGAATTATTTCAAATTAGAATCTATCTAGAATTAGAATAAATAAGTAAAATTAGAATGTGTAGAATATGATTCTAATGTAATTAGATTCCATTTCTAATATTAATCAGTATGTTCCTCCTCCCTTCTTCCACTCCGCCTTGAAGAGTAACTAGGACTGATTCAGTTACGTTTTCATTCATTTGGAATTTGGGCTCTTCTACTTCATTTTTTTTGGTTTGGGCATTGGCCTCTTTGGTATCATCTGCACCTTTTTACTTTTTCTCCAAAATTTTTGTTATAAGTGTTGCATATAAGCTCAGATCTTAGGACTGACCAGTTAACATGGGACCTATTTTGGAATGAGCTAATAATAGACTTCTTAAGAGGACTGTTTCCTTGATTATTAGTTTCAAGGGGGAACTGGAGAAGTTTTTTGAACTGTTTCCCTTCTGTTAATGATGCAATATTGCATGAATTGCTAGGATAGATTTGAAAAGCTCATGTTCCTGAGCATTATTGTTAATACTTGTTCCCTAGAATTTCTATTCTCAGTGGTTCATCAAGTTCTCTATACTCTATGTTTGAGTATGCAATTCACTTTTCTTGACGCACGTGCTCTCTCCAGATGTGGATTCTCATCCAACAGAGCCAGCAATCAATTTTTCTCGATCAGCAACAGTGGGTCTAACTACAGGGCCTCAAAGCGTGTCGATGCCCCCTATTTGGCAAGTTCCCTCACAAACCAAAAAAATGCCACCTTTGAAGGCTTTTCAACTGACTAAAGAACTGGTTCAGCAAAGGGTGAAAGATAACGTCATAATAGTGACCTTTGGTAACTACGCATTCATGGATTTTATCCTGACTTGGGTTAAACACTTGACAGATTTGGGGCTCTCTAACCTTCTTGTTGGTAAGCTAAATCTAAATTTTAGCTTCATAGCTTTTTTGCAGTTGCACTCACTTTCCTTAGATATTTGATTTTTTTTTTCTTGAAAAATCATATCCATGTATATTTTACTTAAGTGTACACCTCTTAAAGGAGTTCAAAATTGTTGTTTTAGGTGCGATGGATACCAAATTGTTGGAGGCTTTGTATTGGAAAGGTATTCCTGTTTTTGATATGGGCAGCCATATGAGCACAGTTGATGTTGGCTGGGGCTCTCCAACATTTCATAAGATGGGGAGACAAAAAGTTGTTATGATAGATTCATTCCTTCCCTATGGTTTCGAACTGTTGATGTGTGATACAGACATGGTTTGGTTGAAGGTACGGTTTCAGCTCAAGTCCTATTTGATCTTCTGCACGATCAGAGTATTGTTTTTTATTTATTATTATTTTTTTTTGTGTGTATTTTTACTAAACAAATAAATATCTACTGATGAGTATTTTAATCCATATTGGGCAGGCTAGGGTCTGGTGGGAAGGGGGGATAATGGTTAGAACCTGATATTTAATAATAAATAGAATTAGAATTCCCTCCCCCAAATTATCTATATTATATTCTTTTGCTTTCCTTGGTTATAGATTTGTTGATTAGAAGTGCTGAGCAGCAAAAGCATTTATTATGTTTTTGTTCCAACGGTATGATTTGTGACCCCAGAACTATTCCACTTTCCTGGTGAACCTGTTCAGTAGTGATTTCTGTCTTTATTGTTTAATTTTCTTTAACTTTTTCTATTCCCAGTAAGATATCCTGTATATTTTCCCTTATTTATTTTATTTCTTTCCTGTTTGTCTTTCGCACTCTCATATTTTGTTTGTTATGCGATCAATGCTATTTCATCAAGGACGCTCTAAGATCAGTATTTATTTGTTATAATCAGTATCTTTAAGGTTTTTTTCTTTTATACATCTATTATATTCCTTCTGAAGATTACTATTAATCAAACTCACTTTACCTTATCTGCTATGTCTTGAAACAGAACCCGCTGCCATATTTTGCTCGTTTTCCTGAAGCAGATGTCTTAACTTCTAGTGATCAAGTTATACCAACAGTTGTTGATGACAGGCTAGACATTTGGCAACAAGGTGAAGTTTGTAGTAAAACAAGATTTACTGTTCGTGTTTGTCTTTCCTTCGTTTACTTTATTGTTCATAATAACCTCATTTATCTCTGTGCAAGCATGCGTTGTTACCCCTTTCGCATTAAGAGTTCTCTTAATGATTGGTGTGTGAAATACTAGTTGAAATCTCATGAACTGATGTGAAAATGTGTCTGCCAGAGAATGGATACTTGGAAAGGGTCAACATTTTTTAATGTACTAGCTTGGAACCAAAACACAATAAAAATTTAATACTATGCTGCAATGGATTGGCAAGAATGTTAATTTTGATTACATTAAGAAGTACGGAACTAGTGCAGTATGTTTTTTTGCTATAGAACCCATTACAGTTACTTTTTTTCAATTTTCTGCCACATGGTGCTTCACGTATGTGTACAAGTAGTCTCAATTATAAAAAAGGTGAACTTAGGAAAATGTTTAAAGTACAAACTCTTACCAGGAACCTCTTAGGATGACCTTATTTGCACCCTTTCTCATTCTTTGATGTTTAGAAAGTCCCAGATGCTTTGTTTTCTAGGACAAGTCCCAGTCACTCTTTCTAGTTATAGGCTCATTATCAAATCATTACTTTTTAATTATCAACTTGGAACTTTATAAACTTTTATCCTTTTGAACTCCATGGTTTAATAAGCACTTTTAAATTTAAACTCAGGATCTCCTGCTCTAATATCATATTAAATTACCAATTCTCTCTAAAGCTTAAGCTATTAGGAAATTGTGAATTTAATCATTTAACCATAATTCTAACAAGCACCGCACTCACAATTTTACTTCTTCATCTTCAACAGTTAGTGGAGCCTACAATATAGGAATATTCCACTGGCGGCCAACAGATTCTGCAAAAAAACTGGCAAAGGCATGGAAAGAAATGCTTATAGCTGATGACAAAATATGGGATCAAAATGGGTTTAATGATCTTTTACACAAGCAGTTAGGACCACCTGTGGACGAGGAGAGTGGACTTGTATATGCTTTTGATGGAAATCTCAAGCTGGGAATCCTGCCAGCTAGTATATTTTGTAGTGGACATACTTATTTTGTCCAGGTAGGATATGTGGAATTGCTCTTTGTAGAATGAGCAGTCTTCCTCTCTCTCTGTCTCTACATTAATGTGATGTGGGAAGTTTGTAGACAATTTCATTTCAATTTTGTTTTATTTAATTTTAGAAGTCAACTGTATTTTTGCTCAGTGAGATTTATTTTAGGTCTTATTAGTTAATTAAATGATTAGTATTTTATTTATTTTCCTAAAGTCGAGGTTATATTTGTAATTCAATAAATGCTTTCCTAAGTCAACTAGAATTAGGGTTTTAGTTTTAGTAGTCTATATAATTGTGTTATTGTTCTCCTATGGAGACAAGCTAAGATAAATAAATTTCAGTTGGAACCTTTTCAAATGGCTTGGTGTTGATTCCAGCCAACCATAGGTGATTTTCTATCCCACTTGGTGTTATTTCCAAGCAACTCTAGGTGCTGATTTCTAGGGTATTTTTATTTTTCTATTCAGTTTTCATGTTGCATCAAATTTTTGTTCTACCTCAAAATGCTAGACATTCACTTACTTTGCTAATTTTATTTTAGGCAACTATTGCCGCTGAGCTTGTAAGAATTTTAATTGACCTGGTTAATATAGCTGAACAAACTGTATATCAAGCATGCCCTAAACCCTATGCTATAATCGCAGGCCACGTATCAGCAATTCAGATTGGAGCCATATGCAGTGCATACCACATTTCAGTTTGCAGGTACTGAAGGAAAGCGGCACCGGCTTCGGGAAGCCATGGTTTTCTATGATCCACCAGAATACTATGATTCACCAGGTAATTCTGTGCCACACGTTGCATGTCTCGCCAATTTATCTTAGGTTGCATATGCTTATTCTATATCATAATTCGTTATTCTGTGGACATGAGTCTCTCAAGGTGTTGCAGGGTCTTTGATTCAGTGATCTGCATGGCTTGTTGATTGTCTTTTATCCTTTGTATCTGCATCTCAGACCAAGTATAAAAAAAGGACCCTTCACCTTGGCAGATTATCCTGATGAAGGGGCCTAAAAATCTACAAATATGCCTTCTTTAAACATTAGTTTTTTAGCCTTTGAGGAATGCACTACTGCATAGTATAATTACTACTATCAGAATGGAATGAGTTATGGTGTTTCAATTAATAATCTTGACAACTTGACCATTATCAGAATGGAATGAGTTCATGCATAAACTGCCCTTCCCTGCTGGAACAGGTTTGGTAGTACACCCTTAACTTAAGCAGGGAGCAGGGATGGGAATTTCAGGGCTGATCCATGTTGGATTTGGGAGATTGTGGGACTTTTTGTATCACCACTGCCCATGTTGTTTGTCCATCTTAATTCCATCATTGAAGTAGTAGGATAGAACAATATACTATATCTCTTAAGGTGAGGGAGCTACAATGAGATGTAAAATGCCAAAATGAAGAGCATTTTGTATTTGCTCCGTTCTTGATATTTCTCATATGGTAATGCATGATTCCACTCTGCAAGGGGTGGGTAATGTAGAACAGGTTTGCAAGAATAAGAAAGAAATGGAAAAGCAGAGAACCTCAGGCTTCACCACCTAAGGGTGCTTGGAATCACCAGCAAGATGTAGAGAATACTGTTAACTCAAAATGTTTTTATTCAAATTGTTTTGCAAGAATACGAAAGAAAAGGAAAAACAGAAAACCATAGGCTTCACAAATAGGGTGCTTGGAATCACCACAAAGGTTTAGAGAAAACTGACTCAGAAAGTTTTTAATCCTAATTGCACTGTTCAAACTATTGCCATAGCCTCTTTTAAATAGGCTTAAGGATTACATCAATAAGCACCATTACATCACATGAAATCCTTAACGACAAATGAAATCTGTTATCTCAAACCAAATAAAGTCTGCCAACATTAACTCTGGTTGCACTCTTGGCATCACAGAGCATAGTTTTTTTTTTTTTTTTTTTTTTGGATAGGTAAGAAAAATGTATATTCAAAAAACTGCTAAACACAAAGTAGCACCAGCATATCAAAAGTACAAAAAAAGATGGAAAAGCAAAAACATAAAAAAGCAGTAATCACAAAGAAGAAGAGAGCTAAGGAATAAAGGAGGAGAATCACTAGATGTGAGTCCCCAAGCCCTAGCCCAATCAAAAGGGAACTAGAAAAGAGAGCAAGCAGTTGGTCATCGGATCTATCCAAATCCTCAAACGTCTGCCGATTTCGTTCCCTCCAAATACACCGCATCAAACCCAATGGAACTAAATTCCAAATGTGAGATGAATGCTTCCCCAACCAATGAAGTAATGAGAGAGGGAGAGGGAGAATGTGACACAATGTATTAACCATATTCAGTGGAATGAAATTGAACAAATTTATCTAGTCTGATTCATCATTGTGTTTTGAACATCTATAAATGATTCTCAACCCTTAGTCCCTTGTGGGTTTTGGGAGGCCATTTTTCTATCCCAAGGCGAAGTGAGGAATGACATAGGGTTAATGGGATACAGGATTGTGAATTTGTTTGTTAGAGAAGACTCTCTCTCTCTCTCTCTCACACTCTCTCACGTGTGCACGCGTGCACACACACACGAACTGTTGTAGATGTCATCAATTGCTTTTCCTTTGCTCTTTGCCTGGGGCACAATTGCTAACCAATGATAATATTCTTCTAAAAATATCATAATATGTTTGATTGCTAAGAATCTTTGGGATGGAATTTAAGGTTCAACAAACACTTTTCTTGCTTTATGATGTTAACCAATGTCTATTTTCAGTGTACTTAAGTTGTTTTAAGACAAAAATAGGCAAAAAGTCCACCTCCCACTGGGTTCTAATCTTCCTGAACTTTGAAAACTCAAATTGTGCTCCTAGAGTCATTAACTTTAACCCCAAGTTTCTAGAAAATCCTGTTTTATATTGTATTTTTTATGCAGTCATGGAAGATTAATTTGCTATTACTTTTCAAATTCACCTATTCAAAAATTATTTTATGGGGTCCACTTGTGAAGTCCAATTGAAGTGAAAGTCATGTAGTTTTAATGTTCTAAGTATGAGTCTTTTAGGGTTAAGACAATTTTTATTTCGATGTTTATTTTATTAGTTATGGTCAATTTTATTTGCAGGGGAAAATCTGTAATTTTTTAAGCAATTTATGCAAATTAAGGTAATTGGTACTTTAATTGAGTCTAGAATCTTCTATGGGATCCTATATATCTTAGGTTTTATTTTCCTTGGGTCCAAGTTAGTCTTTTGCTAGGTTTTTAGTTTACTATTCATTAAGAGTCCTAACACTACTAGGACAAGGAAGAGTCTTTATCTATCATTGTGCTCAATGGATTCAAAGGAGAGAGTTGAATAATAAAGTTATTGAGTGTTTTAAGCCTTTGTGGGTTCTTTTCTTCCTCCTTTCCTGTTCTTTCTTTCTTCTTCTTCTTTCCTGTTCTTCTTCTTCTTCTTCTTCTCTCTCTCTCTCACAGTTGTTGTTCAGAGGTACTGTTCATACAACCCCTAAACATCATAAAACATGTCATTTTCTTCTTCCTTACAACCACAAATCAACCCCCTTTCCTTTACCTATTGAAACCCGATATCCCCACATACTTTCTTCTATCAAATAACCATCAAATAACTCATTAAACCACCTTTTAATTCCTATCAAAACCTCATAACACTTCAATAATTTTAAACCTAGATCTACGAGTTCTCCTAACCTTAACCAACCACAACCACATTTAGAAAAATTCCCCCAATTTGCCCTTTGTCTATTTTAGATATGAACTTTGATAACCTTGTGTCCCTACGTGTGGCCATACTCTATGTTTTGGTTTTAACAATCTGCAACTTACCCTTTTGGACAGTCAAAACCTTAAAAACCTTAACTGGAAAGTGGGATCTGCAAATGTTAAGCCATTTCTCTTGCTTACCTATCAGCTGGGAGTCTATTGTCAAAATATCCATGCAAGAATTCTCCAAATGGTTCTATTATATTCAAATTCCTGTTTTTATAATTATGAAGCTATTGACTTAATTGTTTAAGTTGTTGTCATTGGGCTGATATATTTTATGGGTCAAAATAGCTTTCTTCAACATTTAATTGTTAATATTTTGGGTATTTTAGACTTAGAAGTCAAACTGTCAAAGTTTACACTACTTTTTTACTTATATTGAGAGACTGTAAATCTGTAATATCATAACTTGGTTAATGGAAGTATGTGTTATTTATATTTGTCCTGGCCTGACTGTTTGAGTGTTTTAGAATAGTTCCAAGAACTTTTTTCTCCCTTATTTTCTGTATGTAGGTAAATTTTTGGAGTTGTAAACATGCATTTGAACTTATTTTCATTCATTTCTAATCTATCTTCATTATTTTTAGTTTCAAAATTTTATTGCTTTCTTTGCTACAGGCTTGTTTTGAACTTAAAAAAGTATAATTAGTTAGACTACATGGTTACATGTTTTTCAACTTTTAATTAGTCCCCATGATTATGTGATCCCTTGCTTCTTATGTACTTTTGGCTTGAATTGGTTTGGATGAGACTGCTAGAGAGTTTAAAAAGTGCAAGTTTGTTTTATGATCTGTCCCTTTTCTTGTGATCCAATATCATGAGAGTTGAAAGTTACTCATGGGATGCAAGATTGGGCAATTTTATTGTCTTTTCCTTAGAACCACATTTTTCAATTTTAATTATTTCCCCCATCCTAACCAAATGGAGCTCATTTCCCTTAGATATATCTGCCTCATCAGGAACCTAAATTGCACCAAACTGAAGACAGGAAAAGCAAACTTTGAATATATGGGCGCATGCTCTGTGGTGTCTACTTATAGTAAATGAAGTGCTGCATGGGTCCTTTATCTTTGGTGAATATGACATTATCACTAATTCACTGTAGCATAACTTCTTTGTGGTTATGCAGGAGGATTCTTATCATTTAAGCCATCTATTCCCAAGAGCTTGTTACTAGATGGGCAACATACTATTGAATCACACTTTTCTCTAGTTAATTACCAAGTATGTGTGTATGTACTAACCTAATCCAGCTAACACCTTCGATTTTTGGATATTGCAATATTGCATCTCATGAATTATTTATTTATTTATTTTATTCATCGAAAATAGAATTGTATTCTTTTGATTTCATCTCATGAAGTATTTTGTGAATAATTCTTTCAGATGAAACAAATAAGGACAGCACTTGCGATAGCTTCATTGTTGGATCGTACACTGGTGAGGATAGCTAAATTTCTACATTTTGTGGTAGTTTATAGTAATATATATATTCCTACATTAGTGCATTTGGAAGTATTTGTCCCTCATAACCACTACCATAGTGTATCTTTTTTTCTTTTTGGCACAAATGTGCTATCACATATCAAATCTGCAATAATAATATATTAGAGAGGAAGGCATACTGAATGTCACAATGTTAAATTTGCTGATATGTATTTTTGAACTTGGATGAAGTGAGTATCAAAATTAGGTGCAGCGTGCAGAATATACTTATCTTGTTTTATCAACAGAATGTTATTTAATACTGTCACATCATTGTTGCTATTATTATTAATTACAACTTTTTAAGCAGGCAACAAGCCAGATTTATGTAACTTTTGTAATTGATTGTTTGTCCCCATATACTTCCTGTATACTTGGGTGACTCTTTTTGATACCAAAATTTATTACTTATCCCAAAAAAAAAGAGCAGGCAGCAAGAAGCCAATTTTTTTTTTTAAATTTTGTTTTAATTGTAAGGGGATATTCTGTAATTGTCTAGGGTTTTTTTTTAAAAAAATTTATTATTATTTATTTATTTATTATCATGGGCTGTGCTATTGGACTATTGGGTTTTATTTGAGTTTAGTTATTTAGCTTGGGCTTAACAGTGAAAGCCTGAGTCCAACTCTTATTATTATTAGGTTTTTGATAATGAGATTTTATTGAAAAAAGACTAAAGATTTACAAAAAATAAGTTGTCATGTACAAAATTAGAAATGCTAGTGGTAAAACCTCACATGTGGGACCGGTCAAACAAAACTCTAAGCAACAATGTTTGCAATTGAGTCACCGAACTTTCTGTATCTTCATAAGTATGGCGATTTTGTTCTCTCCCCAAAGTTTACATCAAGGGACAAGATTTCTAATATCCGAATAGTGTTTTCTAAACCAATACCTCCTACCAAACAAAAGATCCATCATCGTCTTTGGTAACACCCATTGAATCCCGAAGGAATTAAAAACATAACCCCACAAAGCATGAGCTTTAGAGCAATTTACCAATAGTCCAATAGATGATCCACTGTTTTCCTGCTGTGTCGGCACATACAAGAGTCCAACTTTTATTATTTATTATGGTATCAAAGTACGTGGTCCTAAGTTTGAACCCTATCTCTAGTCTACCTCCTATGAAGACATTTAAAAGTTCCACATGATGGGTCCCATTCTTTTTTTTTCTTTTTCGTTTTTTTAAATAAGTCTTTTAAAACCCTTATCTCTACTCTACCTCTTATATATTGAGGGGATAATGCAGCGTAAGTGTGTAGAAGCAGAATCTATAACACACAAATATTATAACTCTTCCACTATACCTAAGTTCTACAAGAACACTAGGTTAATAGGCAAAATAATAGAGAAAACCTCTCTAGCAAACTTTTATTCAAAAACACACATAACATCAATAATCAACCCCTCTATAAAGAGTATTTATAAAAATAGAAATTCTCATACTCCTTTTAGGAAAAGAAATAATAAAGCTATTTCTACTTAAGAAAGGAAAAACAATTTAACTCGGAAAAGAAAAACAAATAGAATCCTAATTCAACTAGAAAAAAGAAAACAACATAAAATATTAAAATATTTTATTCTTCCTTAACCAATTTGCATCATTCTCTCGGGGTTGGGGAAAACTCGTCCTCGAGTTTTGTGGCAATCTTCCACGATCAATTGGAACCCCGAATAATCATTTCCATCCTATTCTTCTATGCAAGACAAGACGAATCAGTATGCTACTTATCAATCTTTTCTCACTCATAATGAATCTTGATGTACGGATTTTTATTCTTGATCTCTTTTGCCACGGCAAGATATATGAAGCAAGTACTAAAAAAGAATCCATGCACACATCTAAACTTCATATTTCCTTTTCGACAAAGATTACTTAAAATCATTCGTTCATGCCTCTGGTTGACCTCTATCAATACTTGTTCAATAAAATCCTCCCAGAAGGGATTAATAACCTTTTGTTTTTGAATGTCGAAAGTCTCATCAACGATGTGAGTTATGGGCTCATCTCGTATGTATATGACTTTATTTTTATCAAGCTCAATCTTTTTTCCTTGATTAAAATCTTCAGGATAGTCATCATAAATTGGTGGAGAATCTCAATCTACTAGACAAACTCTTTCAATATATTCATCATCCTCTTTGATATTGCAGCCCTCCTGCTCGATATCAAGATCCTCCTCCTCCTCCACAAAACATGGATTTGGATGGTAGTTTTGAGGTTGACTTCCAACGGCTAAGGCGGTGGGCTGCTTTGAAAGCGCATCAAACCACTCTTCTATTCGTTGAAAGAATGCCTCTAATTTCGCATCGCGTGCAACCTCATCGCATTCATACACGTCATCTATGGCAACAAGTTTTCCCCCATGTACTCCTCTTTGCACCATAGTAGGAACCTAGCCTGGCTCTGATACCAACTAATGTAGTGCGGGCGTGTAGAAGCAGAATCTATAACACACAAATACTACAACTTTTCCACTATACCTAAGTTCTACAAGAACACTAGGCTAATAGGCAAAATAATAGAGAAAACCTCTCTAGCAAACTTTTATTCAAAAACACACATAACATCAATAATCAACCCCTTTATAAAGAGTATTTATAAGAATAGAATTTCTCCTACTCCTTTTAGGAAAAGAAATAATAAACCTACTTCTACTTGAGAAAGGAAAAACAATTTAACTAGGAAAAGAAAAACAATTAGAATCCTAATTCAACTAGAAAAAAGAAAACAACATAAAATATTAAAATATTTTATTCTTCCTTAACCAATCTGTATCAGGGGATATCTAGGTCCCACATGTGAGGGAAGTGTTAATGGTCAAGATGATTAAATTCACCATTTTATTACAATTTAAACTTTTGATATTAGTGTTAATTTATCAGTTATGCATGTCTAGTGTATTTGCATACATGTCTACACACACACATGTCCAACACACACATAAGATATTAGATAGTGTCTTTACTACACAGAATTATGCGGCTGGCAGCTCGAGTTTACAAGCTTCAATTTATATGTTAGGGTCACCAATACTGAATTTCTTTTACTTTGTTTTTATTAGTAACACATGCAACTGATGGGTCTTGAACCTACAACCTTGCCCTCTGCTGTGGACTTAAGGGGAGGAGGTGCCAATTGAGTTAGAGCTAATTTGCAAATTTTATTTACTTTTTAACTGTGGTACTGAAACCCAAAAAAAATAAAGTCAAAAGGAATATTAAATGTGGTGGTCAGCGAGCTCATTCTGTTGAGAAGTGTTAACGTGAATTATGAAGCTGATTGCTCTTTAAATTGTAACTGTAATGGCTGACAATTCAAAAATCCTTGATCTAGAAATCTTTTTCAGAGTGAGCCACTGAAAAAATCTTTCCTTTTAAATTGACCTACCAACATTGCGCCAAATGATTTGGTCTGTTTAAATATCTACTTACGTTGAAAATATCGTGAAACTAAGGAGACAAGTTTGTTTGGTTGAGTTTTTAGAACATAAATATCAAATTGCTAAAATTAGAAATTGCATTTGCTGGTAATATTAAAGTGTATATTTTGATCTCTTTTGTGTTTTTATTGTGTGATTTTAGGTCATGCCTCCACTATGGTGCAGGTTGGATAGGCTGTGGTTTGCGCACCCGGGAGTTTTGGAAGGCTCTGTGACTAGACAACCTTTTATTTGTCCTCTGGACCATGTATTTGAGGTATTTCCTTTTTGTTGCAGCTTAAGGTTTTTGTTGTGATTTGTTGGAAGATTCTATTGGCATTCTTTGATATTGATTATTGAAGCAGCTCATGGTGGTAAAATCAAATAGATTTTACATGCCCTCTTGAATTAGAAACCAGTGGAGCCATGACCTTTCTGACTAGAGTTTCTCTTTAGAAGTAATCACCTAATAGTATTTTGTTAGACACACTTAGTCATTACATTATCAAGTTACCCTTGATAATACTATTTTATCAGACACAAGTAGTGACCAGATTTTTAAGTTTCGCATTCTTGCAATGGTTATATCAATTCTCACCTTCTAAGTGGGCCTTTATATTCTCTTTAGTTTTCAATTTGTGAATGTAAACCTATATGTACAAATAAATTTTTTATACTCAGCCCTAAGCCTGCCCAAAACCCATCAAGACCCACCAAGTCCAGCCCATCAGTGTACAATATGTGTGGGGAACCAGGGATAAGACTAGGCAAGAACCCTGTGAAGTCTAACCAAGAATAGTTACTTAGTTTGTACAAGGAGTTGTACAAGTTGTTAGTTGGTTAAAGAACCAATCTTGAGCTTTTCTTGATGCTAGCTTTGTAAAAGTCCTAATATAAATACTAGGCGACCATGTACTCATCCTCATTATGAAAGTTTATGCAAATTTTTTACTTCTCTTTCTAAGGTCTCTTCTTAATCCTCATTCTTCTCTTGAAGTATGACTACCTCAAACCAAGTCAATTCACTTACATTCCCTATTGCACCCAACCATCTCATTTCCCCAAACCTTTAGACCATGATTTTTTTTTTTTTTTTGACCTTCAGACCACAACTAGATTCATTACAATTGGTATCAAAGCCTTGATCCAGAATGGCTGAAGGTACAAGATTCTCTTGATTGGCAGTCTTTTGCTGGATGGAACAGTAGCAGGAGCACCATCAAAGGTCCATGGAGGTTTTGGCTCAGCAGATTGATAAGTTTGGAGGTTTCCGAGTTGGTTTTATAATCCCATTAAAAGTGTTAGTCTCACATTGATAAGAAAAGAAAAAGGGGTTTAATAGTCCCTAATAAGTAGAGTGGTGGTGTAGCCTTTGTGTGAGAGAGTGCGAAGAAAAAGTTGTCTATTTTGTCTTTTGTAGTTGTGTTAGAGCAGCTTCAGCTGTATTGGAGATTTGGGTTAATTTATGTTTGTGAGTATTGTTATCGTTAACATTGATAGTCGATTTTATGGTAGGCATTGCCCATGGATGTAGGTTTAGAGTTTATTGAACTACATAAATTTTGTGTCTCATGTTGCTTGCCATTATTATTTTGGGTGTTTTTCACAGCACTTAGTGTGAACTGTCACAAACCAGTAGTCTCAATGAGTACATAATGTCTGGAATTGTCTAGTCTTTGTCGTGGTAAATTAGAGGATCGTGTTTTTCACAATGCATAATGTGAAGTGTCACAAACTAGGTGTCCAGATGAGTAAATAATGTCCAGAATCTCTTTGTTTTGGTGAAGAATTAGAGGATTTTCGGGGAATTCACATTTACATTGGGCAGCGTAGGAAATTCTGCCTATGTTTTATGGTCATTACATACATAACAAGTGTACTTCTAATGTTGCCTTTAATTTTAATGTCATTTATCTTAGTCTTATTGTAGTCAGGAATTTGGAGTTGGTACATTTAATAACATTTTTTAAGTCTTATGTCATTTTTTTGAATGTAACATTAGAAGTACAATCTTGTGTGACTTGGAGTTGGTTTGAATTTTTAATCCTTTTGTTACACTTGAATACTTTTGAGTGTCTTTGGATTGAGAGATTGCATTAAAAAGTTCTATGGAAATGAGATGATCCAAACATTTTCATTTTACTGAGTATATTGGATTTGCATAGAAAATCAGCCTGCAATTTACCTTGAATAATTTTTTTTAAGGCCTCTCTTTCATCCATCCGCGCATAAGTGGTGGAAGAGGAGAATAATCACTTGGAAACAAGGATAAATCTTAAATTTGGTTAAACTTAAAGTTTCTTTGGGTTCACCTTAGGTGACCTTATCAGTACTTGTTGACTTTATCTTCTTTATAATTATTGATTGATAACAAAGACAGCCAAGCCTTAATCCCAACATTTTGGGGTCAGCTATGGATCTTCAACAAATTGATTAGGGTCACATGCATGTATTCTTTTTTGCCTATAATTATCGAGTGATAGAAAGTGAAAAGTTGCAAAGAAATTTCCTTGTGTTGGGAAATGTGAGAAGTTGGAATATATTATAGTTGGAGTGAATAAAGGGTTTTGGATGGTTCAGAAATCTATTACAAAATGTATTTGCTTAGTTGCAAGTTTCCAACAGATTATTTAAATTGAAGATAGGGTTGTTAAATGATCTCGTTGTTCATGTCAACTTTGTTGTATTTCCTGTCAGCTTTATCATTTATGGTACTAAGGAATATGCACTGCCTGCAGGTAAATGTAATGTTGAAAGAACTGCCAGAGGACGAGTTTGGCCCCCAGATCGATATTAAGGAGTACTCTTTCTTTGACAATCCATCATTACCAAGACAGGTAAATGAGTATGAGTTGCATTAGATCACAGAGTCACTTTTCTTGACCTGTAACTTACTAGAAACATATTCTCTTTTGCTGCTTGTGACAGGTGAAAGATTCATGGCTTGATGTTAAGCTTTGTCAAGAAGGAAGTAAAGATTGTCATGCATCTAATGGTACCAGTCCACAAGGCGTACTCAGATTTCCAAAGCGCAGCAATGAAGAAACGGTATCTAGATTTTTATTTTTTAATCAGTAAATAATTTTTTTTTAATTGAAAATATGAAGAAAAGTACCCCCAAAAAAAAAAAAAAAATCATTGATAGACAGGAAGTGTACAAGGAAGCAAAAGTCTACCCAAAGTTACATAAATCTAAGAAATCTAAAACAGAGGGTATGACAAGACCACTCAATGCAGTCCTCCATTCAAATAAAGACAGAAGGAAATGTCTCTTCAACTCGATGATAGAATGCTCCTCCCCTTCAAAGATTTTATTGTTCCGCTCTCTCCATATGTACCACATAATATACCGTGGAATAACACCCCAAATAGAGGCTGTCCTATGTCACCCAAGACCTCCAAACCAACAAGCAAGCAACTCAACCACTTGTTTAGGGATTAATATCCTCTAGATTTCTTAGGGTATTGTACTAATAGATTTCCTTAAATCCGAACCATTTTTTATTATTTAAGGGTCTAGATTTTACCATGTCAGCATTCTACTAACAATACTCTTAAAATAATAAAACAATTCTCCAAACAAAATAATTAAGATTATTGTTAGTGGAATGCTGACACAACAAAATCTAGACCATTAAATCATTAAAAAATGGTTAAGATTTAAGAAAATCTAGAGGATCTGAATCCTTTGTTTAGGCATACCCAGGAGATACCAAACAAGATAAACACAAAGGACCATAAATCAGAGGCATAAGGACAATGAATGAGCAGGTGTTCCACCGATTCCCAATCATTTTTACACATCAACACCTGTTAGCAACACAAATATTTCTATTCCTCAAATTACCCAAATGTTAAAATCCTCCCCTTCACTGCTGTCCAAGTGAAAAAAGCTACTTTAGAAGGAGCTTTCACTTCAAAAGAACCACTCCAGAAAGGCCTCCAGGTTGCAAAGGTTATCCAGGGTCACTAACCACAAAACTTCATCTTCCTCATTCTGACCCACCTTATTAGATTAGAGAAGAGCAAAGAAAGAAACCCCAAAACTTCATCTTCCTCATTCTGACCCACCTTATTAGATTAGAAAAGAGCAAAGAAAGAATCCAAGCTCTCCAATTCCCAATCTTGTATCAGTCTAACAAAAAGCGCATACCAGTGCACAATCCCATTTTGCCAACACAAAAGCTACGCCACAAACACATCCTTATTCCTTGATATGTGATACAATGTTGGAAACGCTTCCTTGAGAGGTAACTCCCCACACCACAAATCGTCCCAAAAACAGATTCGAAAACCCGTTCCCACCTCGAATATGATATTTTGAGAAAACCTTCCCCAACCACCTCTAATGTACTTCCACAAAGAAACCCCATGAGGTTTATTTGAAACTCTAGAGCACCAACCACCCCATCATTGCCATATTTGCTAGCTATTACAATTCTCCACAGCAAATTTCAAATACCCAAATCACTTGATTGTAATGGCAGACATACAGACTTCCAATTAACCAAATGCATTTGAACTTCATCACCATAACCACCCCACAAAAAGTCATGCTGTAATTTTTCCAAATGGTGAGCCAAAGTAGTTTATTAAATAAAAATTCAAACCAACTCGAAATTCTTAAATGATAAACAGACGTAGCTTCTATGCTGGCTTTTACATCATAATGTTGCCAATTTGCTATTTCACTCTTCTTTTTAGTGAGGGTTTAGCTTCTAGTGACATTGTCATGGCTAAATTGAGAAAAGGATTTTCAATGGAATTTCTAGGTAAATTCAATAACACTTTCAAAAAAAGTTTCTTGTGTTTGAGTACTTTTGAATTATTTAGAAGTGAAATTTTGGGTGTGATAATGTATGAGCAGTGCACATTTCATATGTGTTTTTGTTTGAAAGTCATTGAACACTAAATGGCATTTCTCACTTTAAGGATTGGAAGGTAAGGTCCTGTTCAAGACCCATTTGGTTTGTGTAACTTTAAAAATAAAATAAATATATAGTTATTTGAAAAACCTTTGTTAAATAAATTGTAGATTCTTACAGTAACTTCTATTGGACTGGTGTGTGCCCATCAGCTGAATATTTTGAGATGCTCATTTACCCATAAAATTCACTGAACATGTTGGATATTTACTTGTACAGTTCAAGGCGGTATTCTCTTCATTCAAGGACGTTAAGGTCATTCAATTCTCTTCGATGCAAGATGCTTTCCTAGGTTTTAGTGATAAGGCAAGTATTTTTTAAATATTTTTCCTCGTGTAATATTTTAAATCTCCAATGTTGCATTAAAAAAGAAAACTTGCACTTGATTATGTTTCGCTGAGAGAATGTTAATTTTTATGTTTAGACAAGGGAACAGAAATTCAGGAACCGTGTGAAGCGGTATGTTGGTATATGGTGTTGTGTGACTGATCACACTCCTGGACACATATATTATGATATGTATTGGGATGAGAAACCTGGTTGGAAACCGAAAGCACCTCAAACTCCAGCAGATGATCACCCACCTTTGTGAGGCACAACCTTAGGCTTATGTTGGTCACAATACTACAAGAGCAATGGAGAAAGGAATAAGAAGAAAAGAAAAATTCCAGCGCTGGATTACTTCCTGACTCATTGTTGAAACTAAGCTGGCCCGTATGCACATTTTTAGAAGAAGAGATGTTGTATCCAAATAGAAAAACTAATTAAACATAGAGATGAGATGAGCTGTATCTTATGTAACAATAGATGATTTATATTCACTTTTTCACAGTGCAAATAAAGGAAACAGGAGCAAATGATTCGAAGGAGGGGAGAGCGATAATTTGTTTGCTTCTTCACAACATTATGATAATTCGTTTGCTTTTGATTAAGTGTCCGCCAACTTTCGGGTTTTGTTCCACATTCGTAAAGAGTAAAATGAGTGAGTTTATAAATGCCCATTGCTATCTTAGAGGTAAGAGTATTCACGTTGAGAATGACATATGTAATATGTAGAGAAAATTTAGCAAGAAAGTCTAAAACCCCATATATCTGGACTTGTAAAAACCAATTACTGCAAAAAAATTTGCAATAGTGCTATAGTGCAATTCTAAAGGTTGAACTGCACTATAGCTCAATTCTTAAAAAAAAAAAAAAAAAAAAAAAATCAAATATTTTATTTACTTTATTAATTCTCTCTCTCTCTCTCTCTCTCTCTCTCTCACCGGGTTTTTGTTTTTATTTGGGTTTTGGGATATGTTATTTTATTTGTAAAAATATTATTTTAATATGTTTTATTGTAAAATAAAAGTTGGGATGTTAAGAGTATTGTAAAATGATATGATATAATTGATAAAGTAATTTTTTTGAATGGTAAAATAGAATGGAATAGAATTTTGAGATATGAATGTTCTAAAAAAGTACTTTTTTTCTTATGGTGGTGTAGGTTGATTATGTCAATAAACACAATCCTTGTTTTGCCAAAAAAGAAAAAGTTGTCTTTTTCTTTTGTCTGGAAAAGTAAACCCAATGCAAATATGTCAAATACTGAAAAGTTGTCTCTTATTGCAAGATCTAATGATAAGCTGCATGATACGGGTCTTCTTTGGAAAATGGTTTTTCCTTTTGCTATTTGGAACTTTTGGAAGAGTAGGAATGATTTCATTTTCAATGGGAAAGCTAGGAGTCCAAATCTGGCTGTGGATATTGAATACCAAGCTAAGGACTTTCTTCACTGTGTGGCAACTCCAAGGTTGGAAAATCGTAGAGTTATTAGGTGCATTCAGTGGGAGAGACTTGAGCAAGGGTGGAAGAAGTTAAACATGGATGGGTCATGCATGGGGCTTCACGGGCTGGGTGGGTGTGGGGGATGGGTAAGGAGTGCTAATGGGCAGTGGGTTGTTGGGTTCAGCAAGTGGATTGGGGTCACTTCCAGTTTTGCCGTTGAGCTATGGGGGGCTACGTGAAGGCCTTCAGTTTTGCTGCAATTTAAATATTAATTTTCTTGAAATTGAGATGGATGCCAAGGTCATTGTTGATGTTGTAGGGAATCTAGACTATGTTAATAACATAATTTCCCCTATTTTGGATGATTGCAGACAGTTGATAATCAGGTTCTACCAAGTTCGTATAAAGCATTATTTTTGACAAGCAAATCAATGTGCTGATGGTTTAGTTAGGAAGAGCTTTAGGATGACTGCTGATTTCTTTATTTATGATAGTCCTCCTGTGAACATTTTAGATGTTTTTGAGGGAGACCTCAATGGGACGTATTCCTATAGGATATGTCTTGATCCTTGTTTTGTTGGTTAGTTTTTAATGGTATCATCTCTTAACCAAAAAAAGAAAAAGAAAAAGTAGTGCAAATTCTTAGGTGTAGCAGTGCACACAACAACGGAAAAAGGTACAAGTCTACTGGATAAAGTTGCCCTTGGTAAAAGCATGAAAATTTTACTATTTATCAGGTGCACGCGAACATTTTTAAGCTCATTGAGCTTGAATTTCAATGTTTCATTTCCACGTTTCGGCCTTAAAAAAAAAAAAAAGATTTCGGGTGGAAGTCTACCAACTTAACATAGGAAGTGAGTGAATCCTAAAGTGTTGGTCTAGTGGTTATTTGCTTGAAGAGATCTTTGGGTATTCCTAGGTAGCATTTTGGAGTGCCATTTCCAAGAGATTCCTTCTTGTAAATTGCAATTATTTAGTACGTGTAGGATTAATTTATTTACTAGTAATTAGTTATATATTTATTTAGTTTGTTTTTTCAATTTTTTTATTACATAGAAGTGTTGACATGGACAAAAACAAAGAAAGCGAAGGTGAAATTTTTCTCTTTTAAAAAAAAAAAAAAATTAAAAACTAAGAGCTAAGTTTCAAGAATAAAGCAAATGGAAAAGTAAGGCAAGAACTAGAGGTTTTATAGAATTGTCAAAACTAAAATGAAGGAGTAGACTCATTGCAATGCAGAAGATGGTTTGAAGTACAATTAAGTAGCTTAAAAAAATCACTTTTCGGCTTTTTATTTTTTATTTTTTTTATTTAAGAGAGAGTCAAAGAGAGTGATACTTCAGCATTTGTGGGTGGGTGGGTAGGAGATTAATGAGTTCTACGCTCTAGTTTTTCTTTGATAAAAGAAATTACTTTTTATTTATTGACTAAAAAATATTTGGGACTTAATTAATACTCCCATTAATACATAAATATCTCTATTGGATAAAATTTTGGGGTCTTTTTTCATTAAGAGGCCTTAGATGGTTGCCCATTTGCCTTATACCTTTAGTTGGCCCTACTCACAAAAAAAATGAGCTTTTGTAACACATCTTAAACAACCATTTCAAGACCCATTTATTTGACAAGTATCAATTTTAGTACAAATCAAATTTCAATTAGTTCAATTAGTAAGTTTTTTGTACTCAAATAAGATATTTAAGTTTGAATTCTACCTAAAAAGTAATTTCATAAATAGACACAGTAAATTCGAAGTTTCAAACCCTATGATCTTGTGTATTTGTCAATTGATTAAAAAAATGATGTCGTAATTTTCATAAATGGACATCATAAATTCAAAGTTTCAAACCCTATGATCCTATGTATTTGTCAATTGATTAAAAAAATAAACATCATTTTAAATAAAAATGTCCACTTGATGCTTCCAAAGAAAAATCGTGTTTTAGGTCTTCCAAAAATAAAAGATCACATTGCACATGATGTATATGTTACTTTCTAGCTAACCAATAAATCTATAAAGGGCCAAAAGGTGTTGCTCGACTAACACCTTATATTTTCAACAGGACATCTTGATTCAAATCTCTCTCTCCCCCCTTTGTAAATCTCAAATTATGAAAAAAAAAAATCCATAAAGCAGTATATTTTCCCATTATTTTATAAAAATAAAAATGTAAATTTATTTATTTAAGTTTAGTTTTATTCCACTCCACTAGTCCACTGTAACAACGGTAAGCTAAACAAAGGGCATGCGAGCGGGGTGGGCAGTGAAGGCTAAAATAAGAGGAACAGTTGAACAAATATCAAACACCTCCTTGGCCTTGCTACTTAGACTTTCATCATCAGCTTCCTCTGCTTTGTTTCCTCACTTCCATTTCCATACTTACAATGTTCTTATCCCAAAAACTAGCCCCCTATTTCATTCTTCTTATTTTTCCACGGCTTTGCAACTGTTCGATGAAATGTCACAGAGAGATCACCATGCACATGATAACCGATTTTACCATGCTCTTCATCTCGTCAAATCCTGCACCGTAAGACCCAACATTGTAAATGCCAGTATTGGCCATTGCATTGCTCTCAAGATAGGTGGTCTAGCTCACTTGCCCACTTCCACATCTCTTCTCACTGTGTACTCTAGAGCTAGACATTTTGGTTCTTCATTCGCCTTGTTTGATGAAATTCATAATAGAGATGTGATCGTTTGGAATGCTATGATTACTGCATCTGTTGAAAATGGATACTTTAGTGCAGCAATGAAACTTTTTGTGGAGATGACTGAAGAAGGAACTGGGTTTGATTCAACGACTCTTTTGGTGGTCGTGTCGGCTTCATCTCATGCAAATCACTTGAAACAAGGAAAAGTAATACATGGGTTGAGTTTGAAATCTGGGTTGCTTTTTGGTTCTATTCTATGCAATGTTCTCTTGGACATGTACTCAAAATGCGGGGATTTGAGCTCTTCGGAGCTTATGTTTGCAGGGATGGAATGGAGAGACATTGTTTCGTGGAATTCAATGATCAGTGGATGTGTCTATAATAGTCATCCCAAGAAGTCCTTATGGTACTTCAAAGATATGGCTTTATTTGGAGAACGAGCGGATAATGTAACTCTGTCTAGTGCTATTTCAGCATCTACTAGTCTAGGAGAGCTGATTTTTGGTGAAGTCATTCGCGGTTGCGGTATTAAACTGGGTTATGAGGACAGCTCTCACATTTCGGTTTCCAACTCTCTCATTTCTTTGTATTCACAATGTGGAGACATTGAGGCTGCAGAAACTATATTCAAAGAAATGAAACACAAGGATGCTGTTTCATGGAATGCAATGATTGAAGGATTTTCCTCAAGTGGAAAGATTTCTGAAGCATTTGATCTACTGCATGAAATGCAAATAACGTGGTCTGCTCAACCCGATAAAGTGACCATAGTTACCATAATTCCACCATGTGCAGAAAAAATGTTGTTGAGAGAAGGAAGAGCCATTCATGGATTCACCATTCGTAGGCAAATGGAATCAGATTTATCAGTAAAAAACTGCCTCATGGACATGTATTCAAAATGCTATAGACTAACAAAGGCTGAACTCTTGTTCAATACTATGTTAGATAGAGACCTGGTGTCATGGAATATAATGATATCTGGATATTCTCAGAATGGGCATTCTGAAGAAGCTAAAATTTTTTTTAGGGAACTACTCCATTTATACTCAAAATGCAGCTTGTCAACGCTTTTAGCTGTACTTCCTTCCTGTGATTCCCATGAGTCTCTCCAGTTTGGTAAATCCATTCACTCTTGGCAGTTGAAATTGGGATTTTCAAATGAAATTCTTGCAGTTAATTCCCTCATGTACATGTATATTAATTATGGAGACTTGAAAGCCGCTTTCTCATTGCTGCAGAGAATTGATGTTGTGGCGGATATTACTAGTTGGAACACAGTAATTGCAGGCTGCTCACAGAAAGGCCATTTTCATGAGGCTATAAACACTTTCAATTTAATGAGGCAGGAATCCAATATCAGCCATGATTCTGTTACTCTTGTTAATGTCATATCAGCTTGTGGGAATCTAGAGTTAGTTTCCGAAGGAAAATCTCTTCATGGGCTTGCTTTTAAAACTTTAATGGGATCAGATACCCGTGTGCAGAATGCATTAATTAGTATGTATGGCAGATGTGGGGATACTGAGAGTGCAAGATCAGTATTTGATTCCTGTTCAAATTGCAATTTATGTTCATGGAATTGCATGATCTCTGTTTTTTCTCAGAATAAGGATGCTAGAAAAGCACTAGAACTATTTCGTTGTCTTCAATATGGACCTAACGAGATCACCTTTAATGGCATCCTCTCGGCTTGTACTCAACTTGGACTTCTAAGATATGGAAGGGAGATTCATGGTCATGTATTTCGGCTTGGATTTCAGGAAAATCCTTTTATATCTGCAGCTCTTCTGGATATGTATAGCAATTGTGGAAGATTGGACATTGCTATCCAAATATTTAGAAATACACAGGAAAAGTCTGTAGCAGCTTGGAATTCTATGATTTCTGCATATGGGTATCATGGCAATGGTAAGAAAGCAATTGAACTATTCCATGAAATGTACAAGGCTGGAACTATGGCAACTAAAAGTACATTTATAAGCCTTTTATCGGCTTGCAGTCACTCTGGGCTTGTCAATGAAGGTATCTGGTATTATGATCATATGTTGAAGGAATATGGAGTGGAGCCTGTCACTGAGCATCACGTCTACATGGTTGATATGCTGGGTCGATGTGGTAAGCTCAATGAGGCTTATGAATTTATCAAGCAAATGCAGAGCCAACCTGAACCAGGTGTTTGGGGGGCACTGCTTAGTGCTTGCAACTATCATGGAGACCTTGAGATGGGAAGAAAAGTGGCAAAACTTCTTTTTGAATTGGAACCTGACAATGTTGCATATTACATTTCACTGTCCAATATGTACGCTTTTTCTGGAAGATGGAAAGAAGCTGTGGAGTTAAGAAAAACAATTCAGGATCAAGGGTTGACAAAGCCAGCAGGTTACAGCCTAATTGATGTTGGTTTCGGGTGAGTGAGAGTTCATCAATGTGTTGAGTTTGGCAACATAGTGTCTTTTCTTTTTCTTTTTTTGTAAATGAAGAAAATATCATGGATGAATTATCTAATGTAATTATATTCTTTGATTATTTCTATCCACCAATCTCACTGCTTCAAATTCAATAAGAAGAAGCTATGTAAAATTACTTAAAAAATGATATCAATGAGACCACAGTTTTTTGGGACTAAGGATTTGTTATTGCTATTGTTGTTCAAATATGAAATATTTGGCATGATATAGTTTAGAAAATGACATGAAATATTGAAATCTCTGAAACTTACACCTTTTCATTTTTGGTAAACCCTGTAGTCTTTGAAAAATTATGGGAGAGTAGTTAATAAGATGACATCTTCATGAATTTGTGAATTCTCGAATAACATATTAAGTACATTGCTAAAGAAATTTATGCTCAGTTTGAACATTGAAAGGAAAAAGTGGAAGACATGCTCTGTTTGCTTGGAGATACATATTTTATTTTGGGATAAGTGTTTGCTTGGAGACACAGTTAGGAGAAGAAAGAAAAGTTGAAAGGTGAAATAAAATTTTCTTCACATTGACGATTTTGTTGGTACTTTTTGCTAAAGGAAAATTTTCATTGAACAACAAGAGGAGATTAAACAGAAACATAAGAGCTTTCAGCACCCCCTAACCTATTGACCATCCCATTCCTCTTTGATAAGGCCTTATTGCTATTCTCCATAGAAATAGCTTCAGTCTTTTTATGAATTTTACTGCCCCAAAGAAGCTTCCGTAAAAATTTTCCCATTGTTCCACCCAAAACCTTGATTTGGTAATAAACTTCCTAGACTTTTCGTACATCCTTAGAATCTTGTATGAAGTTCGTCTATTTGGAATATGAATTTTTAAATAGCTGAAACAATTTTTTAATCAAAAGAACATATGAAGCATTGGATGGGGAAAATTGACATTTGCCCCTAATTTACAAACTATGCAGCAAAATGCCCCTATTTTTTAAACTCTATTTTAACAAAATCGAGTTACAGGTGAAACTCGACATTTATGCATATTTTTACAAAATCGAGTTACAGGTGAAACTCGACATTTATGCATATTTTAACAAAATCGAGTTTTATGCATATTTTGCCACTTAAATTTTCAATTTTTTTTGAAAATTTAAGTGAAACTCAACATTAGCAATGTCGAGTTTTACATATAGCTCAATTTTGAGGATATCGAGTTTTACATAGAACTCGATTTTGTCAAAATCGAGTTTCAAAAACAGGGACATTATGCTAAATAGTTTCAAAACAGGGGCATTTTGCTGCATATTTTATAAATTAAGGGCAAATGCCCATTTTCCCCGCTTACGGATATCCAATTTGCTTGTTTCGTGGTTTTTAAATTTACCACTACAAAGAGCATATTGCCTTATTTTCCTTGATTCTTTGTCTACATCAAGTATGCACGTGTGAATGAAGTTATGCATTGAGTAATAATAATAATAATAATAGTGAGTGGTAAATATAAAATAGGTTGGCTTAAATTCATAGGTCTTAGAATTTGGATTTAAGTGGTGTCCCTATATGGTGGTGTGTGACAAATTGGTAAAGATTTTTAGGGTCCCTTTTGTAGTTACCAATTGTGCCGAATCAACAAAATCTGATTTTTAGGGAGAGTTCATTCACAGTTTTTTTTTTTTTTTTTTTTTGTAATACCTCAACGTGACATGGAGAAATTCTATAGTCCTCTAGTGGACCACATCACTTATCCACCATTCCACTAAAAAACTCCCACTTGTTTAAAATTGTTGAGTTAGTAATCAGTTTCTATTTAAAAAAAATTTCTAACTCAGCAATTTTAAACAGGTGGGAATCTTTTAGTGAAATGGTGGACCACATCACTTGTCCACTATGAGAACTTTATAATTTCTTCGTGACATGAGCATGAAAGGGGTTTAAGAATTAATTTTCTTTTTATAAAGGCTAAAATATTTTTACTCTTTGATCCCATAGTGTAATAAGACTATCCTTGATTTTCCTAAATCCCAACTCCCACATTTCTTAGGTTGATCCATGAGTCCCAATCAGAAAAAGATCCCCTCCAATTCCCTAATCTAATGTGCGACACGTAGCATTTATTTGATTTTTTTTTTTAAAAAAAAAATATCACATGTCTTACATCTAAATATTTCATATATTTCATTAGATGGACCAAAGTGTGATCAATATTTCATATAATTCATTAGTGCTTGAACCATTGATTTTATTAATGTTGCCCTACCAAGTACCAACCTAGCATAGATATCTAACTCTAGACGGATGGTTTGCGTGAAAATTCTTTCAATTTCACAGGCTTTAAAAAAAAAAAAAAAAATTATGATAATTCGATAGTTGGGAGATGAGGGATTTGAACCTAGACGTCAAAACACCAAGAGATGTCACTTAAGCTACAAATAAAGTTTTCAATTTCGTTTCATATATATATATATATATATATATATATATATATATTACAAAATAAATATACATAATCTTCATCGCATAATGTTTTATCATATCAAATTATTAATTTAATACTTCCGCAACATTTTCACAATAATGTCACAAAAAATTTTAGGTGACAGTTTGTTATTAGTGGGTAAAAAAGTTGTAAGGGCAGGTTTTGGATCCTAAGCTCAAAAGGTAAAAGGATATTGACCCAAATAGCCCAATACAAAGAATTTGTAGAGAGTGGGCTAAAAACTAGGCTTCAATGAATTGGACAACGCTCACAATGGACTAAAGATGGCAAGAAAGCAAAGAAAAAAAAAAGTTCATTATGAAGAAATTCTTCCTCGGCAAAGTACGAGGGGAGTAGTTCTTGAATATATTTCTCTTAGACTTAATTACAATTATCATCCTTAGTGCTACAGTGTTTTTTACTACAAATTCCCCGATCCCCCTTGTAATGAGATTTTTCTTCTTTATATTACCCTCGATTACTCCATCTTAGCCCTCCACGTGTAGATCAAATGGCTGGCGCTTACTCCTATCCCATCAACACCTTCCCGAAACTTTTAGGGGTAGCTGTAAGGGTGAACATCACTGTTTAGGCATCACCTCCACATTAATGCGGCCAGAGAATTAGCTACAAAGTATTTAATGCGGTGGTAGCAGCTTTCCCTTAGATATTTCTTACCTTCCCCTTATCTTATTCCTTCCTGATGCTTATCCTTACCAAGAGAACTGCCTCGGAATGTTGCTTTTGATGGCAGGTCAACCCTTTTGACCTTTGCATCTTTGTTAAAGCCAAAGAAGCGTTTGTCCTCGGACCACCTTCCCGAACCCTCATGACCAGTCCCCTTTCTCCATCCACTAATTTGCACTTCCACGCTAATGTTTACCTATCCTCAGACCATCAAATGTCCTCGGACAGGACCCACAACCCAATATGCATTTTTTGGCCTATCATCCCTACAATAGCCTTCGAAATTCTCCTCTTTTGCCCTTTGGGAAAAAAGGAGGATTTCGATATTACAATAACTATCCTGCTCTTCTCATACGTTACCTCTGTCTATGCGGGTGTCTTTTCAACTATCCCAAAGCACACTCTTGACACTTCGACATCCGGGATGCGCCTGTATTAAATTTCTACGGCTCCATGTTCCCCACGCTCTACGGTGCGATGGAGATCTAACGGCCAAGGATTTTCTTGGAACTTGGGCGGGAATTCTCCCACTTGCTTTCGCCTCCGATACATACACCGCTTGAAGACTTCATTTGCTTCACTTTTTGCACTCTTAAATCTCAAGAATTAGTCCGAGGAGACCTCATTTCCTTCCGTAAGTCATTTAAATATTTTCACTTATTTCCTCTTCTATTTTTCTTTATTTAGAGCCCTTTCTTCCTCGGCTCCCTTAATTTCTCCTCGCCTTCCTTCCCCCTTCAACATTTCTTAAACATGGGTAGATTCGCTTACCTAGTAGACACCCCAAAGGGTATAGAGAGCTTTAAAGCTCAATATCGAATCCCATCAGGGGTCGACATTAGGTATTGCAAACAAGGGGAATGGCATACCAGGAGGCGGGAGGGAGAGGTAGTAATCCCCATGATCGTCTTTATAGAGGGAGGGATGAGAATCCTAATGGGTAGACTTACTAAGGATTATCTTATAGCTCATAGGCTTTCCCCCACCCAGTGCGCCCCCAATATGTTTAGGATTTTAGGTAGTGTAGACACCCTTAATGAAAGGATGAATGTGAACCTATCCCACCATGATGTCAACTGGGTTTACAATCTTCACAAACTAACAGGGCAGGGGTACTATCTGAAAACCCGAGTCCCCAAGGTCAGGCTTATATCGTGCCTCCCTGAGTCCAACAAGGGTCTGGACAAGGATTACCTAATCATCTCAAGGGAGTGGCACGATGGACTTCATTGCCCAACACGAGAGGCTACACCAGGTAAGGTACTTAGGTTTAGGTTCACTACTCTAATAATAACCCCTTCATTACTAATGTTTTCTGTGCTTATTTCTCTTATTTTTAATTGCAAGATATCTCTTTAATTTATCCGCGCGTTTCCTAACAACGTTTTTGGTTTTTGGTGAGTTTGCGGATAAACGCTCCGCTATTCCAAACCCGAGCCTTGTCAACGAGCCTGACCTGACAAAGATACTTAAAGTTGAAATCTTTGTCCACACCGACGGGCAATTAACAGTGGCCCACCTCATCCTCGGTTATGACCTACTATCGTTTAGTTTCTAGGTGCCCAAGTGTGTGATCAAGGTAAGAGACCCACGCTTGCATCAAATCAACATTGCAATCCCTGGTTTTCTTGTCACCAGCCCCGTTCCGCAGGGCGTACAGCAAGTAGAGTTGCCTTTTCTGCGTGTATCCGAGGAAGAAGCAGCTCCTTCCCAAGCAACAATTAAGGAAGAAGAAGAAGAAGTAGTTGAAATTTTAGAGTTCGAGGACGATTTTGGAATTTTAACCAACCTCTACCTTCAGAACCTCTAGTTTCGACTTCACCAACTCCCTCCAGCTCAAGTAAGCCATACTCGGGAAGATTCCACCATCCCCGACGCCATGGTGATACAACGTAAAAGCAAATTGAGCCTCCTGGACTTGTTGGAGTCCCACGCTAGAGGCAATGTGCCCAAAAAGGCCATTCGGACCAAGCCCCCCACCCCTCCCTCTGTTCAAGCTTCCTAACCCGATCCTTCTGACAAGAAGAGGAAGAAGGACCAAAAGGGAAAAGAGGTGGTGGAGGAGGGAAAAGGCCTTCCCTCCAAGGAGACTAAGCCTCAGAGAGGAGCCAAAGCGGCCAAAACTGTCCATACCCAATCCTCAAGCGAAGGGTCCATCGTGGAGAAAGGGCCTAACCGCTAAGTTAGGGTACCAACTTAAAACCCCCCTCCGGTGTTGGACGGAGCTCCCCTTCCAACAAATGCCTCTATAAGGGACTTCCAGCATGGGAAGGCCGGGTATGTGGCCAATGTTGTGGAGCAGGCCCTTCTACTACCCAAAAACATGGCCGATCTCAGGTCCATGAAGAAACATGAGGTGTTTCTTAGTCTAAAGAGGGATCTTGCCCTGGTAAGTTTTTCACATGGTTTTCTTTCACTTAAAGTTGTAATTGATTTTTCTAACTATTGTATTTTGTACTTAAAAGGCTGTCCAAGCTGCACAAGACAGGGTCGGAAGAGCTGGTGAACAGCTCCCACAGGCAAATGAAGGAGAAGGAGGACAGGCGTATCGCTATTGTGGACACCTTCAATGTAGCAAAAAAATAATTTCAAAAGTTGAATAACAAACTAACAAAGGCAGACCAAGACAAAAAAAGCACCAAGGCTGCCTTGGAAGGAGCCGAGAGGCAGGCGGAGAGTCAATGTAAATAACTCCGCTAGACCGAGGACCCCTATTTGTAGCCAAGGAGCAGATTGGGGTCCTGAAGAAGAAATTGGAAGAGGCTGAAAAGACCAAGGACCAGGCTGAATAGGATGGCTATGAAGTAGGGGTCGCAGAGACCGAAGAAGCACTTTGGCTGAGGTCTTGGGGGTGTGTAGAATATATTGCCTTCAGGTGTGGAATGAGGTCCTCAACCAGGCTGGGGTTGAGGCCTCCTCCGCCCTTAGCCCTTAGGAGAGCAAAGAATGTCTACTTTCCTCCGGCGATCTATGCCTCGAGCTCCTCGGACCCCAAGGTCGATGATGATAAGGATAGCCCCGCAAAGGTCCTCCCCTCTTCCAACAGTCCTCTAAAGGAAGCAGAATAAGCTAAAGCCACTAAGAAGGAAAAGGATATAACCAAAGGAGTGGTCCCTGAAGCCACTAAGCCCCCAACTGCGCCCAAAGACCCTTCTAAGGATAAAGAAGCCTCTCTTTAACCTTGAGATTGTTCTAGCTACTCTTCCCATACTTGCCAAGGAGGACTTTAAGGGCAAAGGTCCACCCTCCACACAGAAATTTGAAACTACCAAATCCACCAAGGCCCCTAGAAAAGACAACCCTCCATTGAAGATCAAATAAGGCTTAGGTTAAAGTGTATAGATCTTTTGTTTTTATGTAAATGTAGTTTTTATCTTCAAAGTTGTACTTATTTTTCCCCTTCTTCAAGGCTTTATCTTAATGACAGTTCTGAATTTTCTATTATACATGTGGTACTTGTGCAATTCCTAACATAACCTATGCTTTATTTTACACTTAATTGACATAAGAATGAGATATAATCGCATCGACTTAAAACATGCCTATATCCTTGACTTCAACAATCATTTGTACAAGTGATAGTATAACTACCTCAAGTTACATAATCAACCACAGAACAAGCAAAGCTTTCCAAGTTTGCAATCTTCGATAAAAAATGATTTTAACTTCAAAGACATACCTTTACATGCTTGGATCAAGTTATTAACCCGACAAAGAGGTGTTTTAGGCCTTTCCTTTTAACCTTAGATAACAGCAAACCATATACTTGCTTACAGTTTTATCTGCTCATCCACTTAAGAGAATATCACAACAATAATAGATGTTAATTTACCCACAACATATGGTCCAAGGGACCAATCATGACTATGGTTCTGTTTAACACCTAGGGAGATAATGAATAGTGTTAATTTACCCAAGGCATATGATCCGAGGAGCCCAATATGACCAAGATCCTGTTTAACACCTGAATACTTGCTCAGGAAGCATTGATTTACCCAAGGTATATGGTCCAAGGAGCCAGGCATGACCAAGGTTCTGTTTAATATTTAAAAAAAAAAAAAAAAAAGGAATATCAATTTACCCAAGGTATGTGGTTCAAGGAACCAGGCATGACCAAGGTTCTGTTTGATACTTAAACAAATAATAAGGAATTTCAATTTACCCAAGGTATGTGGTTCGAGGAACTAGGCATGATCAAGGTTTTGTTTGATACTTAAACAAATAATAAAGAATATTAATTTATCCAAGGTATGTGGTCCGAGGAACCAGGCATGACCAAGGTTCTGTTTTATACTTAAATAAATAATGAAAGGCACTAATTTACCCAAGGTATGTGGTCTAAGGAACTAGGCATGACCAAGGTTTTGTTTGATACTTAAACAAATAATAAGGAATATTAATTTACCCAAGGTATGTGGTCCAAGGAACCAGGCATGACCAAGGCTCTGTTGATACTTAAACAAATAATGAGAGGCACTAATTTACCTAAGGTATGTGGTCCAAGGAACCAGGCATGACCAAGGTTCTATTTAGTCATTCCATAAATAGTCAAGAATACTGATTTACCTAAGGTATGTGGTATGAGGAACCAGGTATGATCAAGGTTACATTTCAATATTCAAATAAGTAATAAACACAACACATAACATCGAAATAAAAACATGGCGAGTTGCCTTTCATTAATAATAATACATTCGCATGTTATTTACATTCCGGGGACGTGGTATGACATTCTCATCTAAATCTTCTAGGAAATAAATCCTATTGTATGATGCTATATATGATATTATGTATGACATTATGTTTTTTTTTTTTTTTTTTTTGCTAAACACATATGTATGACATTATGTATGACTTAATGTTGTAATTAATAAATTTGTTTTATTATTATCTAAAATAATGGTAATATGAATATTTGGACATTATCATATAGTCCATGAGATGCATAGTATGTGATTTATGTGATTTAGTCACAGAAGATATAAGTCATAAGTTCTTTGTAAACTCATAATTTTAGTTCATAGTCGGTGATGAAATTGGGCATTTCATCTACGAAGACTATAACATATCAGCTAAGATGATTTGTCTTGATCATGGAAGTGGAGACTTCTAGTTGATATGTTGATATGTTTTAAGAGTTAAGACATATTGAACTAGACCGCTGTGAGATTTATTATTCTCCTAACGATTGTCAAATGAATAATAAATCTCACGACTTCTATTTATATGAACTCTTAATCCTAGGAGAATAATGGAACCCGATCATGAAGTGTAGGTTACTTTGATATATCAGGAGTGAGATCTAAAGTTATGATCAAAACCTCAGTATGTTGGGTAGTCACATTTTGTGTTGATGGAAAATATAATTTCAAGATGGAATTCAAAATCTCTTAACGGATATATAAAATATTCCCTTGAGATAAGTTTAATGGGTTTGGTTATTTAGAATGTTAGGCCTAACTACTTTAGTAAGGAGTTACTAAAGTATATATTTATGAAATTGGATTTCATAAATAAATAATGAATAACTTAAAGAATTAAACCGGGTACTCAAGGATTAAGATGTATTAATCTTCAAAGTGGCAGTCAACCTACATGACTTTGTATTACTACAAATATTTTATGAAGGGGTTGCATGTATAATAAAGTCTTGGGATATAATTTATTAATAAAGCCTAAAATGCAATTATATTTATATAGTGGTATTAATTAAAATTAATGGTAACTTTGAACTTGTCAAGAGTTGACAGAAAAACCCAAGGCCCATTAGAGCTATAGTTTTATTTGTTCCCTTTTGGTCTCACTCCAAGCTACATACTAAAACCCAATTGGAATGGCCCAAAAGGCTAGTCCAATTAGATAATCAGTTATAAGGAGAGAAACATACAAAATTTTGTATGATGTATGAAATGGTTTGTATGTGAGTGTAGGACACTCTAATTCTCCCTTGAACACATACATACAAACCGATTGAGAGACCATACTTCTTGGGCACAAGTGAAATTGGAGTGAAGATTAAAAGTGTTCCCAAGTACTTCTAATCTTTGGTTTTGAATTTCACCGCACCAAGGTATACTCTCTTATTCATATATTTTGAAATTTACATAGTACATATTATCAATTGCAAATGAAGTAGATCCGTTAATTTTTCGCTGCGTATGTTTTGTATGCGATACAAACATGTATTTTTCCAATAGACAGTGCTATGGCCCCAAATGCATTCATTTATTCCTATTCATTTATTATCTAAATTTTGCATTTATGTCAAAGTATTACCTCATTATTGTATATTAAATAATAGATTCATTTCTTCTATATATTAATTTGAGAAAGTACACTCTTTCCAAAAGTATCATCTACTCATTTTACATACAAAAATCAATTAATACACGGACATTAATGCATTGATTAGATAATAAATACATATGCATAAATGCATGCACTAATTAATGTGTGATAATAAATTATGAATTTGACATAAATGCATGTGGGGCATTACAAACATCTTTAAATAGCACTCTAAACTAGTAACAAGCATCATCTTCTACTTAATTAGTTTACGAAAACCTCTTCTTTCCACCCAACTTCATGGCAAACAAAACTTTTATGATAACCATTTTCATGGTTATCCTTCTTCTTCAACAAAACCTTAGCCCCATAATAGCATCAAGGCCAACCGATATTTATCCACCAACATTTTCCAAAGGCTCCTTAACCAAGCCAAAACCTCCCTCTACATGGTTCACTCTAAATCGTTATAAAATGGCTGAGATTGAAGACTTTCGCCCAACAACTCCTGGTCATAGCCCTAGTGCAGGACATGACAACCCACCACCTACAAGGTTCACTCCAAATCGTTATAAAATGGCCGAGATTGAAGCCTTTCGCCCAACAACTCCTGGTCATAGCCCTGGTGTAGGACATGACAACCCACCACCCGCAACACGATTGTAAACTTATCAGAAAATGATAATATGCTGTTATTATGAAATAAAGATTTAAATTTTAGTTCATTGAGAAATTGTCATTGTTTGTTTTTAGACTCCTTAAAACACAATTGGATTAACCTAGTTAATTAGCCAAGTGATTACTTAGTCCAAATAAAGACATATATCATAAATAACTCATAAATATAAATCAATAAGCAATGAAACAAGAAACATATAAACAAAAACAATGTATCTTCCCCTATCAAAAAATACATCAAGAACCAAAAAATGTAAATACATAGTGAAGCACCTAGATACAATCTAAATAACTCCACAAGCTCCAAAACATAAAAAACTCCCCCTAAAACAAAAATCTCCTCTACAAAGTACTCAAAATATACTCCCCCTTTTTGTGACGGAATGCCAAAGGGCACTTAGAATCCATCATCAAAAGGAGGTGGCGAAGGCGAACGTCGAAGATGCTCCAGATCAGCTCTCAAAGCATGGATCTCATCAAGCATGTCCACCAAAAGCTGACCATGAGCCGCCTAAACGATCATGACAATCTCCAATGTACGTCGAATGTCAAAATCATCCAAAGCAGATGGTGGAGGAATAGTAGTAGCAGCAGGATCATCAATAGGATCGATGAGACGCCTTACTAGAAGTAGTACTGTAGTGAAGGAGGAGGGAGTGCGGTATCAGAAGGCTTAACTCTAGGGCGTTTAGAGCTTGGTCTCAACCGAGCACCCTCCGCCTAAGAAAGGTGGCACCTATGGGAGCTACAATATGAACAGACTCGGAAGCGGGGAAATCCTTTAACCCTAAATGTAACAAAATCCGATGAATGAAAACCGAAAAGAAGAAAGCGTGACCAGTGGAGACACTCCTATGAACTTCATTCAAAGAACGAAGAAACAGATGAGAGAAACTAATAGGAGCATCCGTGAAAAGAGTACAAAAACACACATCGCTTAATAGGGATGGTGTGAAGGTGAGAGATAGGCCACAAAGAATGACAAGCTATCCTAAAGAAAATATAATGAATCTCGGTGAGCTTAGTAGTGGTGATCCTAGGATCAAAACCCCACCGGATGGAAGACCAAGTGATGTATGACATGACGTCATCCAAGAGAGGAGACTCATCATAAGGATAGATAGGGTCCTGGACCACGGGTACCCTAAGAGCAACAACCACTACCAAAGGGGTAATGGTGAACTCTACACCTCATATCCAACACTTAACTAGAGTGTTGGAATCATAGACGTGAATGAGAGGTTCGAGTAGAACTCTCTAATCAAGGTAGCAGGAGGAAGATGGTCTATATCCAAAAGAGGCAACCAACCTCTACACTCAAAATTAGCCCTAATAGCAGGATCAAGCTCATCTAACAACACCTGACGTTCAGCCCAAATTTTTCTCTTAAGGTTTAGCTTCAAATACTTCTCTTCGTTTTTCAGGCTTGGAAACCTCTCACTATCAAAAGGTGGGTCGGAAGAAGTGGAGGCATCCCCTATTGGCTCTAGTTTTCCTAAGCATAGTGTTAAGGAAAGGACAAGACACACAGAAAAGAACCAAAAGGAACAAAAAGAAAAAACCAAGTGCAGACTACAAGTCAAAGACAAAAAAAAAAAAATATACAAATAGCAATCTATATGATGCATGAACAGAAAAAATGTCATGATGCATGCTTTAATGCAGTGATAACAAGTTCGATTTAAGTTTAGAATTATAAAATTGGCTTAAGCATAGAGTTTATAACAAAAACCCCAAAATTTTGAAAAACCACTTGTTCAATTTGAACTAAATTGACCAATTGATCATCACACAAGTTAGAAAACAGTTTATAATGATCAAATTAATCAATCCAACAAGCCAATTTCAATAATTAAACTCAATTTGAACAAAATCCCCAAATCGGATAGTTTCAAGCCCTAGAATTTTCAATTTCTCACAATACAACAAATTGATCAAATTGAACACCAAAGATCATGTTTATAACATCCCCCAACAAAAACCCATTGATCAATTTCAAGAAATATGGCTTGAATCAACAAAAATCCCAAAATCTAAGAGGTTCGAAATTTTCCCCAAAAAGCATGATTTAATGCATGAAAACATAAAATAAATGAAAAAGAAGGGGCAAAAGAGTCTTACCAGCCTTGTAGAAGGAAAAACTTGCAAAAAGTTTGGAGCAAAACGACAAAAAATCTTGCTTGGAGCCTTTGACCGATCGAATAGAGAGAGAAAGAGTTTGAAAACTTTTGAAAAAGTGTATGAACATGTGAGAAACTCAGTTTTTAAAAAACTCTCTATACGATTTTCGATTGATCGAAAATTAGATTCGATCAATCGAAAATGCTTCGATTAATCCAACACCAATCGAGCATTGATCGAAACAAACAGTGACTCATAGCAAATTTTTATCTCAATTTCAATCTATCAAAAAACAGGTTCGATCAATCGATCGAAATTCTGGAAAAATCAGTTTTTTGAAAAACATAGCATTATTATGCAGAAACTCCTCAAAGCATTGAATTTTATGAAAAAAAAATGCATGAGTATGAGATAAAATGTTTTTTCAAAAACACTTGTTTTGAACCCAATTTTCCCAAAATTAAGATTTTCAATCAAGACCCTTATATTTTCAAGTATCAAACATGTTTTGCAAAAACTCAAGGAATTTTCAAACTTGGTTGGCCAAACCAAAATCACACACAGTAGCATGTACAAAATTTAGCAAAGAAAAACTTGTGTAGTGTGTGCAACTAGCAAAAGCTTGAGATACATGTGAGGTGATATGTGAATAGAAATCAAGCACGGTTTCTACAAAATTCATCACATGAATTTGAAAGTGATTATCACCTAAAGAGTTACACCATATAACTCTCACATCTCCTAGAAAACAAGCTTGCAATCATGTTTTTTTTTTTTTTTATTATATAAATTTGCCTCATATTGTACACACCAATTTTATTTAGAATAGAATTCATTATAGCCCAATAATGTACACACCAATTTTAATTATTTAAGCCGAGGCTACACCTTATGCTCTTTTTGTGCATGTGCTACACTTTCTCGAGTACAAAATCTTACGCTATGCACTAAGGTGTTCATGATTAGCTAGTAAACAGTGGTGAGATGGTTATTTATGCCTTTCTTTTAGGATTTTTTAGTCCTTACAATCAAAAGCATGTGACTTTAAGATCAAGATCATGTGATCAACAACTATAAACATCTTTCCCACACAACATGTACTACAAAGTTTCAACTAGTAAAGTGCAATAAATAAGCTCATCCAAACTAAATAAGGTACATAGACATGTTATGTAAAGATAAATTGGCCAACCTTGATTTCAAATCCAAGAAAATAATGCAAAACACAATTTGCTTCCCTTTTTTTTTTTTTTTTTTTTTTTTTTTTTTTTTTTATTTAGAAAAGAAGAACATAAATAGTCCTAGAATGAAATGCATGAATGTTATGCAATGCAAGTCCTAGAAAAAAAAAAAAAAAAAAAAAAAAAAAAAAAAAACACAAACAAAAAAACAACAATGGTCACAAAGGGTAGAGCAATGAAGCACAAGGACCATGTCAGAAAGACTTAATTTGATTGAGCCTTTTGCATCCAAAACCTTTTAGATGCACTTCAAGCATTGGAGTTCTTATTCACATGAGAATGATTACCAACTCTAGGATTGGAATAAAGGTTTAGAGCCTTTACCAATTCACCAATAAGTACCATAAGATTTTGTGCTTGAGGCACAGTACTTTTGGTTTGTTTGCTCTCTTAGCGACTTGCGAGCTTGTAATAGTTTGGACGAATGTGCCCAAACTTTCCACAAAAATGACAAACCCAAGCAGGCTTACTATGCAACTTGTCCTTAGAAAGGGTAGACTCCTTAGGTTTAGACTCTTTTAGATCAACCCTAATTTTCTTAGGAGGTGTGACCTCTACAGGTTTAACAGTCTCACTCATAGGGGGTTCAAAGGAAGAAGAAGGAACAAAGTTTGTGGAATGGGGTGCAGACACGTAAATGCTTTCTACAAAACCTAATCCAAATTTGTTAGAAGGAGACTTTTGAACACTCAGCATATGATCAAGTTTGGAACTAGCAGATCTATTAGTTTGTTCTCTAGCAACAGATAGTTCAAGTTTCAAATTCTTAACTTTATAAGCAAAAGCATATTCTCAGTTTTCACATTGTTCAAAAGTTCATTAGCATCAAATAGTTTCACAAGCAAATTTTTCTTATCAAGCTCAAGAGATGCAATTTTCTTCAAGCCAAGATCAACATTCATAGCATCCTTTGCGGCAACTTTGCAAAGTTTATTATAGGCTTCTTGAAGATCCGCATCCTCAGAGAGTTCCCCCATCAGAAGGGTTCTCTTCAACAGACAAGCTTTCATTGACTACAACAGTAGTAGTGAAAGCAATGAAGTTTCCATCCTCGTCATAACCAGATTTATCATCAGAAACTTCATCATCACTAAGGGTTACTGCCATAGCCTTACCCTTGGACCTCAAGTAAGTAGGATATTCAGATTTCATATGACCATACCCTTGACATCCAAAACATTGAGGACCCATAGAATTATTAGAAGATTGACCTACTTTTTCTCTAGGTTTTTCAGTGTTGTTAACCTTAGTAGGATCATTCTTCCTAAAATTTCTAGGTTTAGCAGTGTTCGTACCTCTTACCCTTCTATTGTTGTTTCTAAGAAAATTCCTAAAGTTCTTGGCAAGGTAAGCAATTTCTGTAGCAGAGAGCTCATCATCAAATCCACCAACATCAAAATCATCAACTGACTTAAGAGTCATTGATTTGGATTTGCTAGTTTTGGGTAGGTCCAACTCATAAGACTGAAGAGATCCTACAAGTTCATCAACAGGGATGGAGTTCACATCCTTGCTCTCGGTGATGGCAGTCACTTTGGGTCTAAAATCTTGAGTTAAAGATCTAAGAATCTTCCTAACAATTTTAGGTTGATCATAGATTTCACCTCAGATTATAAGCAGAATTAACAATATCATTAAGCTTAGCATAGAATTCATCAAAATATTCATCATCAGACATCCTAATACTTTCAAATCTAGTTGTTAATTGCTGTAACTTATTGATTTTAATCGCCTTTGTGCTTTTATGCATAGTCCGGAGGATATTCCAAGCAGTGTGAGCAATCTCAACATTAGAGATTCTCTTAAATTCCTCCATAGAAACAGCATTAAAGATAGCATTCATAGCTTTGCTATTAAAAGCGGCTGCTTCTTTCTAAGAAGTTTGCCATTCACTCACAGGAGTAGTGGGCTTCTCCCATCCGTATTCAACGGAGTTCTAGACTCTCTCATCAATAGATTTCAAGAATGCTTTCATCCTTACTTTCCAATAAGCATAATTATTCCCATCAAAGTGAGGAAGAATAACCAGAGAGTGTCTGTGTTCCATGACAACAAGGGTTAAGGATCAGCTCAAAGATCAAAAGATCTACAACAAAAGAGCTACCCGCTCCGATACCACTTGTTTGTTTTTAGACCCCTTAAAACACAATTGGATTAACCTAGTTAATTAGCCAAGTGATTACTTAGTCCAAATTTCAGATCTAGGTTAACACACAATCATATAATCATTTCAATGTAAAGTGCGGAAAATAAAGAACACAAAGATATGATGACTCAGGAAACCAAACCGATAAAAACCCGAGGAGGATTTAACCTAACTATCCTCAAGGTAAACTTGAATCTACTATGAAAGAATTGAAATTTTACAATAGTGACTTAGACTACTAACATCTCATTGCTACCTCGAGTAGGAAACTTACTACCATGACTCCATGATAGCTCCGAGTCTATGGACTACTTCTTTCTTGGATTCTCCAACAAGTACAAGCACTCCTGCTTGTGTATCTTTAAGCTTTTATTGCAGCAACTGAATGATCATCAAGCTCTCAATAAAGTCTCCTTCTTGATAATCCTAAGCATGTGTGAAGGCAACCACCTCTCCGATCTCACAAGAGATTCACACACATAGCAAATAGAGCAACCTAAAACATGGCTAGGGTTTTCCCTTTTATAAGAAGTAGTTATGCCTTCTAAGAGAAGGGCTTTGATATAAGATCTTGGTGCCTTCTAGGAGAAGGGCTTTAGTAATAGAAGTTCTTGCCTTTCATGAGAAAAGCTTTTAGTATGAGTGTTTGATATCTCTTGAGAAGTGTGGAGATGGTAAAAGATATAGATGTTTTGTGAGATGTAGTATTTGTAATATGTGTGATATATGGAAGTATGAGAGATATGGAGATTAAAGATAGTAAAAATATAAGATTATAACCGCTAGAAAAGTTCTAGAGATTGCTTTCCAAGAGGAAAGATTTTGTAAGAGAAGAGTATAGAGATGTGTTTATAGGCAGCAAAACAATAGAATTTCAGAATCGAGAGTATGAGAATGGAGCTTAGAAGAGTTGTGGTATGTTATATGTAATTGTTTAGTAAGTGTGTATGAGATTGTGTAGGAGAAGTGAAGAAAGAGATGTTTAGAGATATGGGCAGCAAGATATATGTATTTTCAGAATATGGAGAGTGAGGTAATGAGTATAAGAGAGTAATAGTATTGTAGTGTGTTTAGCAAAGCTGCTGGGATTTTCTTGGGATCTTCTGCTGGGATCTTCTGCTGAAGGATGTATGAAGGCTTATGAATGGAATTTATGAGCTAAGGGCTGAAGAGTTTAGTTCCTAATTTAGAAACTAAAAAACTCAGAAGCTTAAAACTTCATTAAGAGCTTTAGAAGATTATTAAAAGGAGAGAGAAGTTTTTGAGAAAGCCCTCCTCCATTGGTGTCCCCCCCTTTTTGAGGTGTTGATCAAGGGTTTTCTTTTAGAGCTGAGTTTAAGGGGGTATTTCAGTAAAGAATATTAGCCAAAATCTGTCCCAAAACAAAGCAATGAATCTTCAGAGAATCCATCTTAAGATTTGGCCAAAAATGGTATGCTTAGCTTTAAGGTGTTCTTGCTGTTTTGGGTAAGAGCTACTGGGGAAAGAGTAGCAGAAAAGGAAGGTATTTTAGCAAGAGAAAGGTAGTCTCAATAGTTGGTTTTGGTTTTAGCCAAATATGGAAAAAATCAGTAATGCTCAGGCTACTAGGTCACTATCACATACGTGCTCGAAAAGGTTGTCCCAATTGTCGGAAAAGTGTGATAGCTATCATGAAAAAGCTGTCCCAATTATAAGGAAAAGCTATGATAGCTATCATAAGACAGTTGTCACTGTTGTCATAAGACATTTGTTTGCTTTGGGCAGAAACCAATAAGGTCAGATGGGTGATTTTAGATCATTTGGAGAGGTCATTTCATGGATTTGGCTAAAAAATGGTAAGATCTTTTTGAAGGGTATCTTGCTATTTTGGGTATAACAGCTGGTTGTTGGGATTTCAACATTAAATGGCTGATGATATCACTTCACTAGGTGTCAAGTCTTGAATACAATGCTAGGGTTCATTTGAAATGTTTCCTTTTTTGGGTGTTTGTGTTTTTGGTGCAAGGTTCCATTACAATACATTTCTAGTAAATAATAGAATGGTTGGTTGAAAGTTAATGAAGCTTTAGAGATTTAGTCAAGGTCCCATTGTGTTGTGACATAATCTTGGTGAGCAAGAAGAGTATTTAATGTTCGCTTTGGCGGTGGCAGAGAAATATATGGTCCGATTGTGGCAAACAAAAATTTGAGTATGAGAGATATCATGAATATTTTGTATATAATTGGAGATTAAACATAGCCAATCAAATTAGGCCATGTGTTTGAGTTGGATTTTAGCTGAAAGTAGTAATGAGATTATGTAGAATAATATAATGAAGTTTCTAAATTTATATAGCAACAATTGGGAATTGAATGAACAGTTACCCAACGATTAGATGGCTGGAGATATTGAGTATTTGTCATATGATAAATATTAAGCTTTAGAAAAAAGTAATGGGGAATTCTATCATTTTAAGTGCTACGTGATAAAAGATGTTTACCATATGTTACCCGCTATACATGGACTCGTCAAAGTTCAGGGAGTTGGAGAAAACACGCCAAGCAACGTGTCTCTTTTATCAACTTTAAACCGCTGGAGTCTTATTGAACATACCTCTTGGCCCTCCAAACCACGACTCCCAAAGTTTCCCTAAAGAGACTTATGAGCTTGGATCATAAGCCAAAGATGAGATGACGTACCTCAAGTTTTGTTGTCATTTTGTGTAAATATGGACTCTTGTTGAAGAAGCCGCTTGCCATGAGTTTAAGAGAGGTAATATGGGCCGTGAGCTTTGATTCATTGCTTAAGCCCAATCCATATGTTGATGTTGATAATGTCGTGGGGTTATGATCCCAATTGATGAAGAGGAAATGTGGACCATGAATCCGCCTCTTAAAGTAAGGATTTTGCGGTCCATGTGAGCCCAATCCATGTAGTTGAATGAGATATGAGCTTTGATGGTGTCACAAAAAACATCAACTCTTGAACTCGTCCATATGGCTCGTCCAATGAAAGACCATTTAGGGCGAACCGGACAAGTGAAGTGATTGTCCAAAGCGTCCTTGCTAACCTCGTCCGTCTTTGGACGGATGAGATCCCATGAGAATCTTATCCATCCTTAATCATTTGGACAAGGACGAGCCGTCCTAGATAGTCTCGTCCGTCCTTAATGAAAGATGGATGAGTTCACTGGATTAAACTACTAAGTGCCAAATTCTCCATTAACCACTATGGAATGAGCTGTCTAATCGAGGTAACTTCCATAGCGGTTATGGAAGTTATCCCCAATTCTCCGGACTCCTCGACATTAGGAACGATTATTAAACAGATAAACTGTTCACACATACTATATAAGGATTCTTCAATGAGAAGGCATTCAGACATTTTTATTCAAGAAATCACTCCCTTCTTACAAAGAATTCAAAGTTCACTAACTTCACCATCAGAGGACTTTTGGCCGGTCCCCACCGGTCTCCTCCGATTCAGTATTCTTGTTTACAGGATACAGCCCAAAGATCATCGGCGCTCGAGACTTATCAACCTATTGATATCCAAGTAACTATCGATTTGGCACCGTCTAAAGGGAGAAAGATTGTTTTACGATTTACTTCTCCGTGACAAAAGGTTGATGATTTGGACTAGATTCAAGGGCTACTAGCCCAGGCCATCGAGGAAGCGGGGATGCTTCAAGCAACCCTCATCGCGATCGCCAATCTGCACCGGTCATGCGGACATCATCATCCAACATGTGCAATCTATGGTGGCCACTATGGCGGAGTTGACTCACCAAAACCAAGAGTTAAGAATGGAGATTAATATGAGGAGGGAGACACGTGAAGAACATGAAGAAGGAGGACAAACACAAAGTCATAATGATAGAGAGAATACTGAAATTGGAAGTCGGTTCGGAGGCATCACTTCACGAACGGTACCACACTTGAAAGAAGAAATGGACCAAATGAAGAAAGTCATGGAGGAAATGAAAGAGAATATGAGGAGGGCGAATCCAATAGAAGATTTGGTTCACGCAACAGATTCCCCCTTCACGACTTCCATCAACGGTCACCATCTACCATCAAAGTTCAAGTTGCCTTCTCTGGATTCATATGATGGAACACGCGACCCGTTTGATCACATCGCTACCTTTAAGACCACTATGCATCTTCAAGGGGTGCCTGACGAAATAATGTGTAGAGCCTTCCTTACCACCCTCAAGGGCCCAGCACGAGTTTGGTTCAGCAAAATACCCCCGAATTCGATAAGTTCTTTTGAAGAGTTGAGCAAGTTGTTTGTTAACAATTTCATTGGGGGACAGAGGTACAAGCGTTCCTCGTCTAGCTTGTTGACCATAAAGCAGGGGGAGAACGAGAGCCTGCGGTCGTTCATCACCCGTTTCAACAGAGAAGCCCCGAGCGTGGACAAAGCAGATGATAAGCTCCTATTGGTGGCCTTCCATAATGGGGTGAATTCGGATTTGTTTATATATAAAATCTATGAAAAAGAGCCCGAGTCCATGGCCGAACTTGTCCATTCGGCTCAAAATTTTATGAATGCAGAAGAAGCAATCATTGCTAAAAAGAGGAAGAGGTCCGAGAGAGTAGACGCAAACCCCGGCCGCCATCCCGAGCAAGGCCCTCATCCAAAGAAGGGACGGATGGAAGAAAGGAAAGACCGAGATAGTAAGAAGTCAGGCTCTTCAACACGGAACCAGCAGTATACCCCTTTGAACATCCCACTTGAGCAGGTCCTTATGCAGATCAAGGATGATCCTTCCTTGAAATGGCCGGAGAAAATGAAGGGAGATCCTAATAAGCGCAATAGGAACAAGTATTGTTGCTTCCATAGGGATCATGGTCATGATACTGACGAGTGTTTCGATTTAAAGCAGCAAATTGAAAATCTCATAAGGTAAGGGAAGTTAAGGAATTTCCTTGGATGAGACCACAGGGACGAGAAACCGAAAGGGAAGATGGAAGAATCATCACGACCACCGCTCGAAGAAATAAGAGTCATTATAGGGGAAGTTCGACAGGCCGGTCGTCCAAGTCCAAGAAAGCATACTTGAAGGTAGTGCGGAGCGTCCAACTTTCTGGACGGTCACCGAGAGCAAGGTCCACGGACGAACAAGCAATCACCTTCACGGACGAAAACGTTGAGAGAATTCATCACCCCCATGATGATGCTCTCGTCATCACCTTACTAATTGCTGATTACACAACTAGAAGAGTGCTTGTGGACAACGGAAGCTCGGCGGACATTTTATATTATCCGACTTTTCAAAGAGATGAGGTTAGGACAAGACCAGCTCCGTCAAATAAACTCCCCCTAGTAGGTTTTGGTGGAATGAAGGTACAACCCGTGGGTACTATTTCCTTATCGGTGGTAGTGGGGGCATACCCGCGACAAATCACCAAGGATGTGAACTTCCTTGTTATAGATTGTTCATCCTTCTACAACACCATAATTGGAAGACCAACTTTGAATAGTTGGAAGGCTGTTACCTCTACTTACCACCTATCAGTCAAGTTTCCAACAGAACATGGAGTAGGGCAGGTACAAGGGGACCAACTAACATCAAGAGAATGTTACCTGGCCATGTTGGCCATGGATGAACAAGTTCAAGCCATGAATATTGAAGAAAAGAGAGTGGTAGCAGAGCCTACCGAAGCATTGGAAGATATTTCCTTGGATGAAGATAACCCCGAGAGGTGTACCAGGGTCGGAGCATATCTAGAAGAGAAGATTAAGAAGGACCTCGTCCAGTTTTTGAAGAAAAATATTGATGTGTTTATGTGGAGTCATGAGGACATGCCGGGTATAGACCCTAGTGTCATTACCCACCATCCGAATGTATGTCCTTCCTCCAAGCCGGTGCGGCAAAAGAAGAGGGTGTTTGCCCCCGAGAGAGATGATGCTATCAAAGATGAGGTTCAAAAGTTGATGGTGGCAAAGTTTATTCGGGAAGTGTACTACCCGGATTGGTTAGCCAATGTAGTAATGGTCAAAAAGGCAAACGACAAGTGGAGAATGTGCGTAGATTTCACCGACTTAAACAAGGCTTGCCCCAAGGATAGTTATCCGCTGCCACGCATTGACCAGTTGGTAGACTCAACTGCGGGCCACAAGTTGCTTAGCTTCATGGATGCTTTTTCCGGATACAATCGAGATAAGGATGGACGAGGCAGACCAAGAGAAAACATCCTTTGTCACCAGTCAAGGCTTATTCTGTTATAAGGTGATGCCATTTGGCTTAAAGAATGCAGGGGCGACATATCAGAGATTGGTCAACCACATGTTTCGTCCGCAGATTAGGCGGAATGTGGAAGTCTATGTAGATGACATGCTGGTGAAGAGTCGGGACGAGGGAAGGCATCTAGACGACCTGCAGGAGACATTTGACAAACCGAGACAGTTTCACATGAAGCTGAATCCTAGCAAATGTGCTTTTGGAGTATCATCAGGGAAATTCCTTGGCTTTATGGTCTCTCACAGGGGAATTGAAGCGAATCCCGATAAAATTCAAGCAATTTTGGACATGAAGCCTCCGCAAAATACCAAAGAAATCCAATCCCTTCTTGGACAAGTTGCTGCACTCAACAGGTTTGTCTCTAAAGCCACCGACAAATGTTTACCGTTTTTTAAGGTTCTTAGAAAAGCATTCGAATGGACCGATGAGTGTTAGAGAGCTTTCGTAGATCTCAAGGCATACCTTACCATGGCTCCAATCCGAGTCCATCGGTGGTGGGAGAGGAGTTATATTTATACTTAGCAGTAACCTCACATGCCGTGAGCTCGGCATTGATAAGAGAAGAAGATAAAGTGCAAAGACCTATGTACTATTGAGTAAGGCATTAAGGGGAGCGGAAGGTTGGTATCCACAAATGGAGAAATTAGCCTTCACATTGATCACCGCTTCCAGGAAGTTGAGGCATTATTTCCAAGCACATGTCATTAATGTCATGACAGATCATCCGCTCAAGAAGGCAATGAATAGACCGGAAGCTGCGGGACGATTGATCCAGTGGGCTATAGAGCTCAGTGAGTTTGACATTAGATATCAACCAAGGCATGCCATAAAAGCTCAAGCACTAGCAGATTTCATTGCGGAGTTTACCCCAAGTCATGATGAGAGAGAAACTTGAGTAAGAGATGGGTCGTCCATGTGGATAGTTCGTCTACACGGCATGCAGGTGGAATTGGTGTGGTCCTACAATCCCGAGAAAGAGACAAACTGAAACATAAGGTTCGTCTAGAGTATCAAGCAACTAATAATGAAGTCGAGTATGAAACCCTTCTCAAAGGGCTAGAATTGGCTAAGTCTGTGGAAGCCAAGTCTATACTCGTCTTGGGGGATTCTCGATTGATCATGGGGCAAGTAAATGGGATGTATGAAGCGAAGGAAGAACGGATGAGGAAATACCTTAGTAGGGTGATGTGCCTTATGAAAAGATTTGAAAAAGCTGACTTCGTTCAAATCCCAAGGGAGGAGAACGTGGAAGGCGATACCATAGCAAAAGAAGCCTCGGCGAATGAATCTATGGACGAATCTGATGAAGTTCAATATATGTCAAGTATAGATATCCCGAAAGTACAACAGGTGGATAGCAGAGGAAATTGGATGACCCCGATTATATCATACTTGAAAGACGGACGACTACCAAAAGAGAAGGACGAAGCCAGGAAGTTGAGGGTGAGATCGGCTAGGTACGTTCTTATGGACGAAGTGCTATACAAGAGAGGCTTTTCTCAACCTTATCTTAGGTGCTTGGCTCCGGACAAAGCAAACTACGATCGAGAGAAGTTCATGAAGGAGCATGTGGCAATCACTCGGGAGCCAGGTCACTTGTCCACAAGGTCGTCCGTGCGGGGTATTCTCGGGCAAATATGCAAGTTGATGCTAAAGAATACGTTAAGGTCTGCGACCAGTGCCAACGGTTTAGTAACGTCCCCGGACAACCATCAGAATACCTCACCCCGATGGTGGCACCGTGGCCCTTTGCATAATGGGGACTAGACATTTTGGGTCCTTTCCCTCCGGGCACAAGGCGGATGAAGTTTCTAGTGGTGGGCATTGATTATTTCACCAAATGAGTGGAAGCTGAACCATTAGCAAATATCACACAAGAGAATGTAAAAAATTTCGCATGGAAGAACATTGTGTGCAGATTTAGAGTGCTAAAGGTATTGGTGTCTGATAACGGACGACAATTTGACAATGCGCTCTTTAGGAACTTTTGCTTACACTTTGGAATTCAAAACCATTATTCCTCGCCCGCACACCCCCAAGCCAACGGCCAAGCTGAAGTTGCAAACCGATCCTTGTTGAAAATCATCAAGACTCGGCTTGAGGGGGCAAAGGGAGTATGGCCGGACGAGTTACCGGGAGTTCTATGGGCGTACGGGACCACAGTGAGAACCCCTACGGGGGAGACTCCTTTCAAGCTAGCCTATGGAAGCGACGCAGATCATACTGCGAGAAGTACATATGGCCAATCACGGGGTGATGATGTATCAAGACAAGGATAATGAGGAGCAACTCCGTTTGAACCTCGATCCGATAGACGAGGTAAGGGCAAACAGAACACAGGGCAGCAAAGTACAAGAACCTCATGGCTAGGCACTATGATGCAATGGTGAAGCCAAGGCGTTTCAACATAGGAGATCTTGTCCCGAGGAAGGTTTCTTTGTCAACCAAAAACCAAAGACATGGAAAGTTGGGCCCAAATTGGGAAGGACCCTATAGAGTTATCAAATCGTAAAAAGGCAAGGATCCTACTACTTGGAGGCCTTGGACGGGAGAAAATTGGAACATCCTTGGAATGTGGAGCACCTGAAGAGGTACTATCGGTAAAAGTGAATCTGGATGAAATATTACTAAGGACGAGCTTAGACCTTGTTCGTCTACCTACGTTCTACTTATATTGATGCTTTTTATGTTTGATACTACTACCTTATTATTTATTATGTTGTGTCATGATTATGGACAAAGTTATGAAATTTGTACTTATTAAATAAAAAGGCATTAGTATGCATGTGCCTTATCTGTAAACGATATTTATGTTATGTACAAAATGTTGTGTGAATTTTAAATCTCCATGCTATTTTCATCCAAGCTAACCCACAAGGGGACTCAAAGATTCAAGACGAATAAATTCTCTGGACACAGAGATGTAACGTCTAAATTTTCCTGAGTAAAACAAGGAAAAAAACCTTAGGTACACTCGTCCAACTCATGGACGAGGAAAAGCCTTATAGAGCATTTTCGTCCAATTTAAAGGCGAGAATCAAAAGCCAATCGAAACAATCCAACCTCTGGACGAGAGAAAAGTTAGGCAAGATAAATTGGATGGTATGTAAAATCAGCTTGTAAGTCTTGAGACGAATAAAAGTGAATAAAAAATACTACCTGCAAAGACGAGTTAGACTAACAAATAATATGAAGAATATATATATATATATATATATATATATATATTTTCGCCATGGACAAGCCAAAGCTAGAGTTCATATAAATAATAGCATAACAGCACTCGTCCATGCAAAGAAAATGAACCTTCATTCATTTAAAGGGTGGACGTCCTACGTCCAAAAGCCCTTGTTAAGTCAAAAAAACTGAAATGATTGTTTAAAAACCCCGTCCTAAAACCATGGACGAGGCAAGTGTACTTTGGTTACATAAGAAGGTCCCAAAACAGAGGACCAAACAAAAACCAAATAAAAGGAAAACAAACACAAAGATTGTTTAAGTTTGAAAGTCTCGTCCTTAAGAAGAGGGGGCATGGGCATTGGGGTCGTCTTGGGGTGGGTGAGTTTGGCATCGTCCTCCACATTGACATCATCGAAGCTAGTCTGAATAAAAGAGCTGGTGGCAGCAGCAAGGTTAAGTTTGATTGAGCTAAAGTCAACTTTAGGAAATTTCTCAATAGCATCCATTTTGAAGTCCTCAAAACCAGCTGCATAATTACGATCCCGGGCGTCCGTGTACACTTTGGATGACTTGAATTCAGCCACAGCGTCCTCTTTTGCCTTGGAGAGACGAGCACTTAGCTCGTCGTTCATCTTTTGCAAATGGTCAATACGAGTATCTTTCTCCAGTGCATCAGTCCTTAGCTCCTCGATCAGTTTTTTATGCTCGGTGACTTCCTCCTTAGCTTTTGCAGTAGTCCTAGCCCATTTTTTGCAGTCAGCATTCACTTCTTGAATCCTCGTCTCCAACAAGACCCTCGTCTTGTCCGATTCTGTTACTGTCCGGACGCCGCCATAAGTTTTTGACATGGCCTATGAATAGGTAAAGAACATAGGATGGTTAAATGAAGAAAAGTTGTTAAATGAACAAGGACAAGAAAGGAATATTAACATACCTTAAAGAGGTCATGGACGCCAAAGTGCTCAAACTCCTTTAAGTCTATGTTATAACACATGTTTATGTCTTCGTCCAAGATAGCCATCCGAAAGCGCTCCCAAGCTAGATCTTCATTTTCAATGATGTTTGTAGAGGGCTGGGACGAGCCAGGCACAGTTGACTTGGACAAAGGAATCTTGGACGGAGGAGTCTTAGACGGTGTGGACTCAATCGGAGTGGACGAGTCCACATCAACTATCTGGATGGAAGGTTGAGATTGTGGAGGTTTAGACTTAACCACCTTGGACGAACCGTGCTTCACTCTTTTGTCTTGACGACCGAGGAGCCCTTTTAAATCAATGTTTTTTGGTAAGAACTTTCTTTTATCCCCAGCCGTAGGACGAACTTGTACTTGAACCTCAAGACGATCCTAGGACTGAGCCTCGGGACGTTTTCCCTCACCCACAACTTCTTTCCCTTTGTTTTCTTTCATTGTTAACATTCCTAAAATGAGATAATAAGCAGATCGGGAATGTATAACATAGAACTTTCAAAAAAAAAAAAAAAAACAAACAAACAAACAAAAAACCCTTAGCTTAAAACTTACTTTTGCGCACAGTAACCTCATGTGCAATAGCTTCGTCTGATGGCTCAGGACCCTAACCCCACTTGGCAAGACGTCTAAGAGTGACAAGAGAACGAAAGCTCCTGTCTGTGTGAAGACGAGCCCTGTGGACGCGGTCACGATGAAATTTGCTTAAAGACGGACACTTGGGCGGCTACAACACAATGAGTAAACAAAGGTTAGAAATTGTAAACAGATCAAATAGAAAGAGAAAGATAAACAAGGGGAAAGGACGTACCTTCCGGACGAAGGTTCCCTAAGTCCCCAGTATAAGGAGGAAAGGGATCCCCGCCAATGTCCACAGGGTTCCCCTGTCCTTAAAACCAGAGACAAAGATTAATTCCGTCTTCCATTTTCTATTAGACGAAGCTAGGGACTTGATTAACCTACAATCATTCCCCCTAGCGGTGAATTGGTAAAAACCCTCAGATCGACTTATTTCGGAAGGTTTATAACAATAAAGGAACTCGTCCACAGTGAGAGGACGATCCCCACCAAAAACTTCCCTCCACAAAATTTGCATGGAGATAACTAATCTCCACGCATTAGGATTAAATTGACAAACACCTAAACCTAACTTGACCAACAACTCTCTAGCAAAGGCATTTAATGGAAACCTAAGGCCACCCAGGAAATAAGCTTCATAGACGCCTATTCCAAAGCGAGGATCACAACACCACTCTCCATGGACCGGTAGCCTAGGGTTAAACTCGTCCGGAATTTGATACCAAGATTTAAGATTATTTAATCTTTGTTCATCCGTCTTAGAATGAACGCCTACTATACAACTAAAGACGGTCTCCTCCTCATCCGTCGGATTAGACAGAGGGACGCTAGACGGGGAGCCAGCCTAAGAGCTAGAAGCTCTCCTAAGTTGCTCCCGGACGACTTCAATAGGGAACCCAAGGGCCCTAGAAGAATAATTCTCGTCTGTACTTCCTCCACTACCGTCACTAGTACTGCTAGAACTAGACCTATCACTACTATCCTCATAATACTCGTCTATAGCCTTATCAAGGCTATCGGTGAAGAGAAGAAGAAGCAAACCGACATTTTTGACAAAAGAAACTCGAGAACCTAAAGACGGGGAGAAGAAGAATACCTGGCTCTAGACGGAAGAGGACTCTAGACGCAGAGAAACTCCTAGACGAGACTCTAGACGATGGATGTCAAGGAAGAAAATTTCTAAAATGAGAAGGGTTAAGGGAGGCATTCCACTATTTATAGGATGCTGACCTGGGCATTTGAAACGACACCACCAATACGAAAATGACACGCGGCATCTACCTCGGAAAACTAAATCGACGAGATCGGTCGCCAATAAAAAAATAACACGTAGCGCATTGATTTATTAACCAATTATATACGTCCAAGGGCGTGTCGGCAACTCACCCAACTCGTTGGACGACCCACATGGACAAGGGGGCAACTTATGGTGTCACAAAAAACATCAACTCTTGAACTCGTCCATATGGCTTGTCTAATGAAAGACCAGCTAGGGCGAACCGGACAAGCGAAATGATCGTCCCAAGCGTCCTTGCTAACCTCGTCCGTCTTTGGACGGACGAGATCCCATGGGAATCTTATCCATCCTTAATCATTTGGACAAGGACGAGCCGTCCTAGATAGTCTCGTCCGTCCTTAATGAAAGACGGACGAGTTCACTGGATTAAACTACTAAGTGCCAAATCTTCCATTAACCACTTTGGAACGAGCCGTCCAACCGAGGTAACTTCCATAGCGGTTATGGAAGTTACCCCCAATTCTCCGGACTTCTCGACATTAGGAACGGTTATTAAACAGATAACCATTCCACACATACTATATAAGGATTCTTCGATAAGAAGGTAAGACATTCAGACATTTTTATTCAAGAAATCACTCCCTTCTTACAAAGAATTCCAAGTTCACTAACTTCACCATCGGAGGACTTTTGGCCGGTCCCCACCGGTCTCCTCTGATTCATTATTCTTGTTTACAGGATACAGCCCAAAGATCATCGGCGCTTGAGACTTATCAACCTACTAATATCCAAGGAACTATCAAGCTTATTTTGGGCTTTAAATAGATTTACCCAAAAAATAAATAATATGTTGATTTGGCATGGGTTGCCAATGAAGTAATGCCACGTGGGCCGAAAAAACGGTCCTCAACAAGCATTAGGGCACAATTTGTGTTTCCTCAGTATCTCAAAATTACTCCCGAGGTCATCTACATACTCAGACTCTACTTTACTCTTCACCACCATATCATCTATATAAATCTCAATATTTTTACCTAACTAAGGTTCAAACATCCTGGTCATCATCCTCCGGTAAGTAGACCCTGCATTCTTCAATCCAAAGGGCATCACTTTGTAGTGGTAATTCCCAGTGGGTGTAACAAAAGCAGTCTTTTCCTAATCATCCAGAGCTAGCGGTATCTGATAATAGCCTTTGGAAAAGCATTTATTCGAGGCATGGGGAAGGGATCCTTTGGGCAAGTTTTATTTAGATCCGTGAAGTCTACATATACTCGCCACTTCCCACTTTTCTTCCTCACCACCATTGTATTGGCCAACCATTCAGGGTAAAAAACCTCCTTTATGGCCCCGTTCCATTTAAGCTTAACCACCTCCTCTTTGTGAGATCAGAATGTTCCTTAGATGAGTGCCGAGATGGTTCCTTTTTAGGGATAACAGAGGGATTGACGTTTAGGTGATGGCAAATGAAATTTGGATCCACCCTAGGAGCCTCGTAATCATTCCATGCAAACACATCAATATTTTCCCTAGAAAGACTATCAGCTCTTCCTTCTCTCGAGGAGGCAATTGGACTCCAACCTGGAAAAATTTCTCCTTATCTTATCATCACCAATAATAAATTTTTCTAATTCCTCACACTTTGCCCCTTCTATCACCACATCCGTGGACAACCCTGGCATCGTTGATTGCTATAAACCCTGTTCAACAAAGGTCGAGGACTCAACTCCGGTCTGATGTCTAATTGCAGCCACTAAGCACCGCCTAGCCATATATTGGCTCCCAACCAACTACTCAACCTGGTCCTCGGAAGGATACTTTACTTTCAGGTGCGGGGTGGAAGATACGGCTCCCATGGTTTGAAGCTAAGGTCTTGCCACAATAGCAGTATAGGGGGAGTAGACATCTACCACGATGAAATTCACCTCCACAACCTCTATCCTTGCCTGAATAGGTTGTCAAATTTGGCCTTTTGGAAAGACAATCTTTCCATCAAACCCTATTAGAGGGGAATCATAGCAGGCCAGGTCCTCGGTCCTCGCCTTTAGCCCCTTAAATAATTTAGGATACATGATCTCGCACATTTGCTTTGATCCGCCAACACCATCTTCACATCATACCCACCTATCTTGAGAGTGACCACCAAGGCATCATCATGTGGCTGTATGGTTCCAACCTTATATTCATCGGAAAAGGTCAAAGCTGGCCGGACCTCCATTCTACCCCTCTTCGGATCAGGGGGCGTCCTTTGCAGATGGCCGAGCTATAAACATCACCCTGGATGGTCGGGAACCAGTCCTTCCTGGAGCAGCAAGAATGACACTAATTGTACCTAAAGGTGGTCTTGTAGATGCATTTCTCTAAGCCCTCGACCTTGCCTGACTACACTGCATGTTGGGTTGATACAGGAATTGCTTTAACTTTCCAATCTTAACCAATTACTCCAAATGACTCCACAACGTCCCGCAATCTTCTGTAGTGTGCCCCGCTCCCGATGGTATTGGTAGTGAAGGCTTTAGTTACACCTCGTGGGGTCTCCTCCCATCTTATTTGGTCATTTGAAGTACGACTCACTCTTAATTTTTTCCAAGATTTGGTACACAGGTTCTCGGAACACAGTGCTAACCACCCGAGTAGCGATAGATCCCATTGCCCAAACAAAATCTCTCCGAGGTCAGTTATTACTGTATCTATCCAACCTAACATCCCTTCTATCTTGTGAGACCACTTTAGCTTTCTCTTTCCCTTGTTATTGGTCCTCGTCGACCTGCTTATATTCGTCAATGCGGTCCATGAGCGACGACACACTCTTAATAGGCTTCCTTGTTAAAGATTTTCTCAAATCATGCTAAGCGGGTAGGCCGACCTTGAAAGTCCTTATAGCCACATCATCAAAGTTCCCATATATCTCATTAAACATCTCTCAAGATCTGTCAAAATATGTTTTCAAGGTTTCCCCTTCTCGCATAGTCATAGATAACAGGGAGTCTAAGGGCCGAGGAACTCTACTACAGGTAACAAAATGAGATCCAAATGCCCTAGTCAATTCCTTAAATGAGTTTATGGAACCTTCCTTCAAACCATCAAACCACCTCATCATCACAAGCCCCAAATTGGATGGGAACACCTTGCACATCAAGGTTTCATTCTTAGAATGGATAGTCATTCTCTGGTTAAAGTGGTGACATGCTCCACAGGATCTGTCCTACCATTATATATAGTGAATGTGGGCTAAGCAAAATGCCAAGAAAGCTTTCCTCCTTCAATCTTATGGGTAAAAAGGGACTTAGAAATCTAGTTAAGAGCCCCGCTCATAGCATCGTTGCCTAGACCTCTGTGGAATGGACTTTCACCTCTACGCTTATAATGGTAATCCTCATCATACGGAAAAGACTCACTAGGAGGGGTCCTTGACCTAGGTCCGTAGCCGCCATCCCTATCGTCATCGGAAGAAGGATCGAAGCTTAAAGGAGTCTTTCTCCACCGCTATGCACAACCTTCTCTACAAACGGTCAATCTCTAGCTGCATGCTTCTATTATTCTCTTCATGAGAGAGGTGACTCCCACTTCGAGATCGACTCCTACTAGTACGCATGGTTTACATGCTAACCTCCCGGTCCCTTCTTCACTCAAGATTGAGGAACTGATCTTGGCATTAGGAACCAACAAACTCCTCCCGGTTCAGCCTTGAACCCATCATAGTTGGAACGTTGAACTTACCAAAGTTCAAGTTTCCCATAGACGGCACCAATTGTAAAGGCGGGTTTTGGATCCTTAACCCAAAAGGTAAAAGGATTAAGGCCCAAAGAGCCCAATACAAAGAATTTGTAGAGAGTGGGCTAAAAACTAGGCTTCAATGAATTGGATAACGCTCACAATGGACTAAAGATGGTAAGAAAGTAAAGAAAAACAAAAAAAGCAAGTTCATTACGAAGAAATTCTTCCTCGGCAAAGTCCGAGGAGAGTAGTTCTTGAATATATTTCTCATAGACTTGATTACAATTATCGTCCTTAGTGCTACAGTTTTTTTACTACAAATTCCCCGATCCCCCTTATAATGGATTTTTCTTCTTTATATTACCCTCCTTTACTCCATCTTAGCCTTCCACGTGTAGATCAAATGGTTGGCTTTTACTCCTGTCCCATCAACACCTTCCTGAATCTTTTAGGGGTAGTTGTAAGGCCAAACATCACTATTCAGGCATCACCTCCACATTAATGCGGCCAGAGAGTTAGATACTGAGCATTTAATGTGGTGGTAGTAGCTTTCCGTTAGATATTTCTTACCTTCCCCTTATCTTATTCCTTCCCGATGCTTATCCTTACCAGTAGAACTACCTAGAATGTTGCTTTTGATGGCGGGTCAACCCTTTCGACCTCTACACTGTTAAAGCCAAGGAGGCATTTGTCCTCGGACCACCTTCCCGAACCCTCATGACCAGTCCCCTTTCTCCATCCACTAATTTGCACTTCCACGCTAACGTTTACCCATTCTCGAACCATCAAATGTTCTCGGATCGGACCCATGGCACAATATACATTTCCGGGCTTATCATCCCTACAAAAGTGATGTCAGTAGTAGGTTCAAATTAGAACCAGTAATAACTTACTAGCTAACATGTTATATATGAGTGAATTAAAATTTAAAAAAAAAAAAAAAAAAAAAAAAAAAAAAACATATTCTTAATGTTAAAAAAATTCATATGTGAGTAAAGTGATTAAAAAAAAAAGGTTAAAAAAAACAATGATTTGTTTATATACTGGTTGGAATTTTGTGGAATGAACTGAACAAGCTAAATGGACAGAAATAGGTCGGAATTTAGAATGAAACGGAACAGAAATGTGATTCTTACTAATTAATTAACGAGAATGGAATTTCGGTCAATTCGGTTAGAGCGGAATGAAATTGATAACATTAACTACATGCCTCTTGACCTTTTAATTCCACCCACTATGATTTTATCTTTTGGATCTAATTAATATAAATTCGGTCATATAATATAGGGGTATGCGACCAACCCGCCAATTCACCAAAACCGACCCAACCCAACCCAACTCAACCCGCCAAGTTGGGTCGGTTTTTAGGGCTTGGTGGGTTGGGTTAGGTTACAATTTTTTTTTGATAGCAAGTCAGGTTGGGTTCAGGTCATAAAATTCCAAACCCGCCAAACCCGACCCGACTTATCCATATATTTAATATATATTTAAAATATATTATATAATTAATAAATTTTTTCAAATAACCAGCTCTTCCTCCTATCCTATATAAAAGTCAATATTAAAGTATATTAATTCATATATTAATGTATAAATGAGTTGAAATATTAGTTCATATATTAATGTATATTTTGTTTATCAACTCGGGTGGCGGGAGTGATATTTTTTTTTTCTGCTCAATTTAATAATAATAGTAATAAAAAAAAAATGTCCAACCTATAAGTTCAATCCGACCCAACCTGACCCATATGGGTTGGGTTGGACTTATATGATGGGTTGAGTTGGGTTGAATTTTTTTTAACCCACTATGGTGGGTTGGGTCCAAAAAATCTCATTAACTTGACTCAACCCAACCCATGCACACCCCTATATAATATAAAATTTTAAATCACATTTGATTTCTACACCTTTAATAAATTTATATTATGAAAAATTTTAATATAAAAAACAAAATCCATTTAAAGCTCGATTTTGCTAGTACCTACCAATAACGTGGGCGCGAGCATCAGTGGGTTCTTCTGCTTCTCTCATTTTTGTTAACTTATCAGCCCACACAGTAGGTTTGTGTTTTCATGAATTTTCTATATTTGTTTCCATTCACCACCTTTCAACCTCTTGGGTTGGACTAGTCTGCGTAGCTGTTGCTGAAGTTCCGGCTTGGGATTTGGCTAAGGTAGACCTCACTTTTCACTACCTTTCTTTTTATGCCCTGAACCTGTTTGACGTTTTGTCTAAACCAAAAAGCAACATAGTTATCCTCGCATTTCTCTCTTCCTCTATTCATTTTCCCGTCATTGATTAGTGTCCTGCACGAGGACTTCAGTTTGGAATTGTCGTGGCATTGCTAAAGCCTCAACAAAAACCACCCTTGGAGCTTTAACAGAGAGCAAAGCCCAGATTGCATCAACTGTATAGCTCTCTTATACAGCCATACTCTCATTGCCAACATCTCAAAATCCCAATCATGAGATAACTACAATGGAAGTAGTCGTAGCAGCCCCTCAGTTGAAAGCAGTAGGACTAAGTTGTGTTCATGCTCATACTGCACCCATATTCACTAGTAGTACTAGTTTAAGTAAAAGTAAGTGTGCACTTCAGATTCGGCAGCCTCTATGCAGCCCCAAACAAAATGTTTTCATCATTAATGATGATAATAATAATGACAAAACCGATACTTCAAAACCAATGGAAATGGCAATAAAAACTACTACTACTCCTAATAAGAAGAGAGGCAGCAGCAGGTGCACAAGCTCGGATATTTTGCGGTTGATGGATGGGCTTGGCCTCCCCATACCCTATGATATGTATGCCTCCCTTATCCAAGAATGCACTCTTACTGCAGACTCTGCAAGAGCTATGGAGTTGCATGCCCGCATCACCCCGAGGCTAGAACTTCCATTGCCTTTGCTTAACCGACTCCTTCTCATGCACGTATCATGCGGTCTATTTGACACTGCCAGGCATTTGTTTGAACAAATGTTCCGTAAGGACATCCTCACTTGGGCCACCATGATTGTTGCTTATGCCAGCAATGAAGACTACCATGAAGCCGTAACTTTGTTTGGGAAAATGCAATCCCAATCCCAATTTAATTTTTTCGAATTACCCACATGGCTCATAGTTTGTGTTCTCAAGGCATGTCTGTACACTATGGATATGGAACTCGGAAAGCAACTCCATGGCAGCTTACTGAAGTTGGGTATTGCTAATGATTTCTTTCTCAACAGTTCCCTAATCGAATTTTATGGGAAATTCAAATGCCTAGAAGGTGCTGACTTTGTCTTTAATCAACTCCCACGTCACAATACTCTGACATGGACGGCCAGAATCATTAGCAGCTGCAGGGAAGAGCATTTCCATGATGTTTTTACTTACTTTAGGGAGATGGGAAGGGCAGGAATTAAGAAAAACAAGTTCACATTTTCTAGTGTTCTCAAGGCATGTGGTGGGATTCACGACCATGGGCATTGCGGTCGACAGGTCCATGCCAATGCCATCAAGCTTGGGCTGGATACAGATACTTTTGTGCAGTGCGGGTTAATTGACATGTATGGAAGAAGTGGGCTACTGCCAGATGCAAAACTGGTGTTTGAGATGAATGGTGACAACAAGAGAAACACTGCATGTTTGAATGCAATGGTTACCGGGTACATGCGCAATGGCTTTTACATTGAAGCCGTCAAGTTTCTGTATCAGATCAAGGCAGCTGGAGTGCAGCCCCCAGAATCCCTGCTCAACCAACTGAGGCTAGCTTGTGGTAGTAGCTTGTGGTAGTAACGCTACTGAAAGCAAGATCTAAACGGACAGGTGGAATATATACTTGAGGCAGATGACATGCTCTTATAGTTTTCTTCTGTGACTCACCATCATTTGCGCATGACATTTTTGTCCAACAGCATTGAGTGGACGACCTTGCATAGCACCACTGAAACAAACCATAACTGGAATATTTTTTGTACCCCCCCCCCCCCCCTCTTTTATAAGTTTGTGCTTGTATAATCTGCAATAGAACCTAAAATCAGCTTTTAGCTACTGTAAATAAAACATACAACATATTTGAGTATAAGGTATTTATTCATCTTGGGCCACACATCTGAACTATTGATCTGGAGATTTTTGCATTTGCTGTCCAAGATATCCAGGTTCAAAATCATTGGTGTCACTGTTTAGTGTTTACCTTGAAGTTTTGAACAGCCTGACCTGGTGCCTTAATATTATATATAGTTATTGATGAGAGATCCGTGTGTTTTTTTAATGACTTGGGGAAGGAGGGGTAGGGGTAGGGGTTTGCAGTTGTTCTGTTGGCTTTGTTTTCCCTTGGAATTTATTGATGATGATGATGATGATGATGTTGAACAGGTATGTTTAACCACTGGTGGAGGTGCTGATATATGCGTATGGCATATCTGCATAAGCTGAGTTAGGATTAGTTTTTATTTTCTGCATCAATTTCTATTCAAAAGATTATCCTTCCTTTGCAAAAGTCAATTCTCTAATATACTATTTTTTGCTCAATACCAAGCAAGGTTTGATAGTTTTTGGTTCTGGAGCATTTATTTATTCTGTAGGAACACATTCTGAAGGATCTACTCAAAAGGCAACAATGGAAAGCCAAAATTGGTTTCAGTTTAGACAGGACTCTTTTTTTACTACCAACAGTGCTTTGAACAAATAGCATCATGAAAGTCAGCCACAATCAAAAGAGTGTTTGGGGGGGGGGGGAATCAACACATCCAATGGGGTAGGCACAGTGACAATCTTCATTATTTGATGAAGTTATTTAATTTTCTTTATTCTGGATGTTGGATGTTGGTCAATATTCTTGTCAGTAACACTTCTGCACCCCCCCCCCCCCCCCACCCCCTCCCTCCTATCTTATTCCAACCCAAAGAAGATGAAAAAATAAAAGAGGATTTCTTATTATTGCTGAAACTGGTCCGTTTTGGTGAGACCTAGGGAGCTTCTTGCTTTATTGTGCAATAGATTACTGAGCAGTTAGTAAGTCTCTCTCTCTCTCTCTCTCTCTCTCTCACACACACACACATATCAGCACAACTTCAATAATAGCAAGGGTAGATGCATGGGCAATATTTCCAGGAGTTTAATTTTGATCTTTTATATTATGTATTCAGAAGCAGCCATTTTACAATGCCCCTTGATGAAAATGGGAGATTTCTTGCAATCTTTATGATGGGAGGCATAGTGGCATATATATCCAATGGGTGAATTAGCATTCTGATGCAAGGCATTTCAAGTAACTATATGCCTATATCCTAATCCACTTGTAACTAATTAGTTAGTTAGTTAGTTAGACGATTTCTTAAGCATTAGCCTATAGGATTTAGACACTTGTCAACTATCTAGAGGCTGCCAATGCCAAACAACTAGTATAAGTAAGAGAATGTAAGCTCTTTGTAAATCAGTTTTTGGTAATTGAATGAATTGTTAGCCTTTGTGTTCTATTTGGAACTGTGTGTTCTTGCAGAGGTACTTATCCACCTATCAATGTGTTCTTAGCAACTCAGCCTTTCATTGTTTCTAAACCATAGACAAACAGCCCATCACATCCCCTGCATCACATTCCTAATTAATACACAAGGATACTAAGATGGATTTTAGTACAGTGTTTGAGCTATAAACTGTAATTGTTGGTTCCAGAATTCACCAAGCAGTTGTGGTGAGTGGCAAAATTGCACTTCATGATAAAATTCATTATCATCTTTCAGATAAAAAAAGAAAAAAAAGGTATGTCATGCATTTTAATGCTACACATTATTGTAACATTGTCTTGGTCCTGGTGTTATTACAATCTGTATTTTTTTGGCGAACATGTGCATGCACTTGACTTTTCATGCCATGGATACTTGAAATTTAAATGAACCCCTTGTTTTACTACTTAATGACAAATACAAGTTAGGCTTATTTATTGGTTTCATAGAAAATACAAGTTAATCGATCCCAGACGTTACTCAAACCTTCCTTGGAAAGATCTCTGTAGAAAATATCTCATGATTAAGATCGCTACAAGACGATCTCAAGCATGCTGTGAGAACAGGTCTTCCTCAGTAAAATTCTTTTGGGAAGATCTCTATCATACTTTGAGAACATGTCTTTCTTAGCAAATATTTCATTGGACAGATCTGTAAAATTGTCATAAGACAGACCTACATCCTGTTGTGGGATATATTCCTTCTATTTGTCCATTGGAGAGAAGAATCTAAAGTATTTTCTTCCACGGGTTCGGTTCTCACAAATATCAGGTGTCTTAGAAAAAAAAAAAACAAATTATCATTCTTGGTCACATAATATAAGGTTCATACATTTTTTATTAGATTCTAAATGGAGTATCAGTCAGACATTAATAGTGCCTGTTGATGTTGAATTTACGTAACCTGTGACTGTGATAATCTTTAACAATATGCAGGGTGACGGATGCAGACAATTGTTTTCAGAGAGGAGGGGGAGGGGCCAATGATAATGAGTAATGGGGCATATATGAGCTTTGTCCATGCCAGATGGGGATGAAATGTTAGTGGATGTCATGTATTGTAAACATCTCCAACCTTGTTCTTGATGGGAGGATTAATGTTCTGAAAACGAAGGTAGAGATTATCTCAACTCCATTTGTAAGATTTTTTGTGCATTGCATAATTTCTTGACAGATCCTTTGTTAATTAGATTCTTGCTTTCAACATCGGGTCCCCCTTGCATCTGGATATATATGTGTATTTTTTTTTTCTTCTCCTGAATTGCATGTGGATGTATTAGCACTGTGATATTTGGACCAGATAAGGCAAGTAATGAGGATTTAATTGCTTGCTCATTGAAAAGGATTAGCAATGAAAACACATCCGCACTAGTCACTACATATGATATCTGTTTTTTTTTTTTTTTTTTTTTTCTTCTTCTTAAATGGAAAATGAATATCTGGTTTTTAAGATTATTGATTTTTTTTTATATATATATATATATATATATATATAAGATAAGATTGACTAATTGGTTGTTCAATTTGTTTGGTTTATTAATCTTTCACCCTGGGTTGGGTCAAACTAGAAAGAGTGGAATTAGACGATAGAACTTTAAGACTGGGGCTAAAAATCAATCACTCAATTATCTTGATCTCAAAAAATAGTAATGTCTGGGATACAATATTTTTTTTTATAAATTTTTTTTATTTATTCTTTGCAATTGTTTGTTTGGAAATAATTTTGTTAATATAGAAACTCTATATTAAGGAAGAATAAATATATTATCATAATTGGGATGTTCATGTTACCCTACCTTGGTTGAAAATGATTTTTTTTTTTTTTTTTTTTGGTGTTGTGATTGTGAATGAGGGTTTGGTTTGGGAATATGGGATGGTCCCCTAGCGCATTTATCAATACCAAAAGAAATAGAATGTTGCTATAGACACCAAAAATTTCATACACTCATAATTCATCTCCTTCTCACATGGAATGGGACATTGCATACAACAATTGCGCAAAATAATAAATATCTGAGAGAGAGAGAGAGAGAGAGAGAGAGAGAGAGAGAGAGAGAGAGAGAGAGAGAGAGAGAGAGAGAGTTTCAGTCTATATCTCTAAGCTTTCAACAAGAAATATCAACTTTGAGCATCTTTTTCCACCTCAAAATACCTATCCCAAATTGGCCCACCTAACCAAAGGCATGAATATTGATACAATAATACTAGAGTACCATATTTTTCACATTTGTCACAACTCACAACTTTTCTGCGTGGTAAACTGTGAGTGATGGAGAAAAAATAATAGTTTCATGTGATAGTAACATATAACTAATCACAGTCTGTCACATAAAATAATTGTGATAAAATATGTAAGGACAATGTCTATTACACATGTATGCATCCACATCAGAATAAAAGCACCAAAATCATAACTCTTAGGTCAAGTTTTAAAATTTGAAATTGTGACTTTAACAACCATTTTGAAAATGGATATTACTTACTAAAATTAGAGGCATGTATGGGTTTTCCCATTGCCATTGCCCATTTTATATTCACGTAGAGTAATAGATCAGGGGCCCGCTTTATCTTGTATGGTTGTATTCCATATATGGATAGGATAGTTTGTCTTACCATGGAAGTAGTGTGTTTTCAAAATTGTGGTCCAAAATATTTGCTCCTGCCTCACGCTTTATCTTGCGTTTCTTAATATTTACTCTATTATATAGGATAGGAATAGTATAGTTTTATGGAATTTCTGCTTTCATTTTTCTTTTCTTTTTTCACTAAGGAAAACATTAAAATTACTATAAATTTTAATTTTAAAAAAAAATTTGTTTGCAAACTGATATGATAATAAATATAACCAAAATATATAAATTAATACTACAAGCACAAACTATTTTATAACATTTTTACAAATTATTGATGTGAAAATTTTTATTTGTTCTAACATCACATTTTTACTTACAATAACTATTTGGAAAATGCTAAACCTACATTAGTTGTTTGTAAAAATATTGTAAAATAGCTTGCGTATATAGCATTACTCATATATACTATATAAGAAAAGTCGGGCTTAAAACTGCTTTAAATGAAAAAATTTCTGAAAAAAATTAATAATTTTTTAATAATTTGCACCGCTACTTTACTCTTGTCAATAAAATCTACTGGTTACCAAAATTTTCTAAATCACTGCCCCAAACTATGATTGAAAGAAACATGATAATGCCACGGTAATTTCTGATGCAGTATTGCCCAAAGAATGTTGAAGGTGTTACAAACTTGCATTACAAAATGGCATCTATGTGAGAAAGTTTATAAGCACAAAAATTTAACACTTGTTGATGTGACAAATTGTTAGTAATGGATTAAAAAGAAAAAAAGAAACGTCAAAAGTGGGTCTAAATGAACTTCAATACAAGCTTACCAACCCAATTGATGAAAAACTGCGGCCAATATTTATGCGTACTTAGGCGTTGTCCTATTCATAGGTCATTGGATGCTTAAGCTTGATTATCCTGCAATGTACGCTTTCCGAAGATCTGTCACTTTCTAGTGAAAAAATAATTCACCAAGTATTCACTCCTGAATTGAAGCCCATTACCCCACCATTTAAATGCCCATTCAGGACGCAATCATGGCATGGATTTTGCGAACAGTTTGGAAGTTGGAAGGAAACTGCAGCAACAACACGTTCGGCAAGGAGCCCTACTTGTTAAGCGCCAACAGTTAAAGCCAAGCCATCAATTTTTATTATAGGGATGATAAGAGGGCATGATGGGTCTGAATCATGCTGTCTAGTTCACTTTTTAAAGGAAAGAAAAACCCATGCTAGACTCAAGTGGATAGGTCAAGCCAAAGCGGGTTGGTTTTGACACCAACAAGATAATGATGAGAGAAAAAGAATGGGTAATTATTAGAGTTGAGAGAGAGGCTGAGCGAAAAGTGTTTTGGGGAATAATAATAATAAAATAAAATAAAAAATAAAAAAAATATATATATATATACACACACATTAGGAGAGTAAGTATTATTCCAAGAAAGTATAAATAGATTTTACAAGTGGTTGGGATGTAGGTTTCCTAAAGAACCTATCAGACTCAAAGGGTGAAGGTACTATCTTGTGTAATGGTTATATGTAATCAATGTCTCATATAACTTGTGAAGTATATGGATGTATGATTTTTATCAACTATATCTCGGTTGCATGCAATTATATATATAAAATAAAAGTAGTGTTTATTCACACAAACAATTTTATACATACCCCAAAAGTAACTGAGTCACGATTTTAGTTGCTTTTTAAGAGTGTGTGTAAGATAGTTTGTGTTTGAGTTAAACTCATTGGATAATTATTCCAAGTTTTGGGGGCTCTTGTGGTGTAAAAGATCTCTTTAATGGATGGCGTGATTGATCTCTATTTTTATGAAACAAAGACATGGGTCCATTTCGATTGGATAGAATTCTTTCTCCTAATTTTATAGATCTTGCATACTCAAAATGCAACCAATAGTGTAAGTATCAAAGTGTGTGGCTATGGCTCACTGGCTTACTTTCCTTTAAAGGCTCATAAATAACCCCAATTAACAGAAATCTCTAAACCAATCCTCCCTAGCTGCCTCATAACATTTGTTGTGTTTCCCCATTTAGTGGGGGTAGTCGTACTTGTACATTTCTTTCGGAGAGGACCACAACAACATGGATGCCTTATCTTCTTCTTTCCTCTCTACTTTCTCCACCCAAAAGCTTCTCTACCGAACAACACCACCGCCACCACCATCATCATCTCCTATCCTCAATGTTAGGATTGAAGAAAAGCCCCAACAAACCCCAACAACAAAAACTACACAACCCATTTCCACTTCAACCACCCCACCTACAAAAACAACGTCCCAAACCCCATCCTCCATAAGATCATCATCTTCAAATTCTTTACAATCAACAAAGAGAAAAGTAGAGCCATCAGTGCCAGCACTGGTTTTCAATGCATTAGACGACATAATCAACACCTTCATAGACCCTCCTATCAAACCATCGGTGGATCCAAAACACGTTCTCTCCCAAAACTTTGCTCCTGTACTCAACGAGCTTCCCCCAACAGAATGTAAAGTAATACAAGGCTCACTCCCACCATCTTTGAACGGTGCATACATTCGCAATGGCCCGAACCCTCAGTTCCTCCCTCGCGGCCCTTATCACCTCTTCGATGGTGACGGCATGCTTCACTCTTTACGCATCTCACAAGGCAAAGCCTCGCTTTGCAGCCGATACGTGAAGACAAACAAGTACACGTTGGAACGCGAAGCAGGGTTTCCACTATTTCCCAATGTTTTCTCTGGTTTCAATGGCCTGACTGCCTCAGCAGCACGTGGTGCTTTATCTGCTGCTCGAATCCTCGCAGGTCAAGTTGATCTTTCCAATGGCTTTGGCCTGGCGAATACGAGTTTGTTTTTGTTTGCGAATCGTTTGCTTGCACTAGGCGAGTCGGATTTGCCTTACTCGGTGAAACTGAGCTCAAACGGAGATATAGAAACTTTGGGACGCTACGATTTTGATGGGAAACTTTTTATGAGCATGACTGCTCATCCTAAAATCGACTCCGACACCGGTGAAGCCTTTGCGTTTCGATACGGCCCGGTTCCTCCATTTTTGACCTACTTCAGGTTCGATAAAAATGGAGTGAAACAACCAGATGTGCCCATATTCTCCATGACCCGTCCTTCTTTTTTGCATGACTTTGCTATAACAAAGAAGTACGCGATATTTGCTGACATACAAATTGGGATGAACCCATTGGAAATGATAGCAGGAGGGTCTCCTGTGGGATCAGACCCGTCGAAAGTGTCGAGAATTGGAGTGATACCTCGATATGCAAAGGACGAGTCTGAGATGAAATGGTTTGATGTGCCTGGGTTCAATATTATACATGCTATAAATGCATGGGATGAAGAAGATGGCAATGTAATAGAGATGGTTGCACCCAACATATTGTCTGTGGAACACACCTTGGAGAGAATGGAACTTATTCATGCGTTGGTGGAGAAAGTGAGGATCGACCTCAACACAGGGATTGTAAAAAGGTAAGTCAAAACTAACATAGTATTTTCTTCCAATATTTTCTGCCAGGTAATTCTAGGGTCCGTTTGGATTGAACTTATTATTTGCTAAAACTGAAAACTGAAAATATTATAACAAAATAATTTTTAAATGTGTGAAAAGTGCCGTGGGACTCATTTTTAATATTTTTAATGCGTGAACAATATTGCTCTGATACATGAACAAGATCTTGCTACGAGTGTACAAACAATAATTTTTTCTCTGCACAGTAAATTTACTATTCATGCATTGGAAAAAAAAAAAAAAAAAAAAAGGACAGAAACATGAAAATAAAAACGTGAACGTTGGTTTCAGCTGAAACCAAATGCTCACCTAGTGTCACAACTCGTCACATTGACGAATTATGGCACAAGTATTATTCTTGGTTTTTTTAATAATTAAAGGAAAATTCAACTTTCTCATGTCATGTCCCTTTTCATATCACTTTTTTTTTTTTAAAGGATTTTTCACGTCACCTTTAAACTAAGTTAAAAATAAAATTAATCTTTGTCATGACATTTTTTTTTTTTGACAATTTTTTCTTGTCAATTAAACTCAAAGTAATCGGTTAAACATAAAATAATAACAATAAAAAAGTTATTTATGTCCTATTTTTCTACCGCGTTAAATACTTAACATCTCAATTCCTCTATTAATATATTTTTTCTTACTAAAAGCTTTATAAGTCAACTAGTTGGTATTTCTTGATATATCTATGACATATAAAATTCAAATCTCTCATTCAGTTGTAATTATCAAATTATAAACAACCAAAAAAAAAAAACTTTTAAAAGTATGATGTGAAAAATAAATTTTATTATAATATATTACGTTTTGTATGATGTTTAAATTATAATATATTCATTTCTTCAAAACATTTTTTTTCTAATAAAATATACAAAATATTTATTTGACCCACAAACAAAAATCAACAACCGCCGAATTATGATGAATGAAAATGATTAACTTTTGAAAAAAATAGAAAAGTCTCTAATTGCTTGTTTGGATTGCACTTATTCACGTTGCGTTTTTCTTTTTTTTTTTTTTTTTTTTACTTGAGGTTGGTTTCACGTGGGGGACAAACCTGCCAGTGGGTCCCGTGACAGTACACGGGACCCACTAGCACTTGGACGGCCACATATTAGTCTGAAATGGCACTATTTGTGGGTCCCGTGCACTGTTTACGGGACCCACAAACATCTTTTTTTATTCAAATTTTAATTAAAAATGGGTCCACACGGTACTATTCACATATTTAAAAATTATTTTTCTATAGTGTTTTTAGTTTTCAGTTTTTAGTTTTCAGTTTAAGAAAAAATAAGTTGTATCCAAAAGCAGACCAAAGTACGCACATACTTAAAGGCTAGTTTTTATTATTGTCAATTAATTTTGCTCTCAATATTATCCCTTGAACTAAAATCCTGATTCTATCACTAAAGGTATCCCATATCAGCGAGGAATCTAGATTTTGCGGTGATAAATCAGGCATATGTGGGGAAGAAGAACAAGTATGTGTACGCGGGGGTGGGTGATCCAATGCCAAAGATATCTGGGGTGGTGAAGTTGGACTTGTCTAAAGGAGATCAACGTGAAGATTGCACTGTGGCAAGTAGAATGTATGGGGAAGGGTGTTATGGGGGAGAGCCTTTTTTTGTGGCAAGAGAGGCTGCAGAGAATTTGGATGCAGAAGAGGATGATGGGTATGTTGTGTCTTATGTGCATGATGAGAATACAGGAGAGTCAAGGTTCTTGGTGATGGATGCCAAATCTCCCAATCTTGATCTTGTTGCCACCGTGAAGCTCCCACGCAGGGTTCCCTATGGGTTCCATGGATTATTTGTCGCGGAAAGCGACCTCAACAAGATATAGCAAAATTATAGAGAGTACAATAATGTCAAACCATCTCATATGAATAGTGAATCTCATTGATTTAATTTAATTTTTATTAGATTCTCCAAAAAAAAATTTAATTTTTATTAATGAGATTCACTATTCATATTATAAGTTTTATTATAATGTGAGAAAAAGAAGTTTGACAATGTTATACACATAATAAATTTCACTAATCGAGATTGTAAGTTATGATTAGTATAACATCTTTCACAACAAATTATATTAATTACTTATATCATTATTGCAATATACCAGTTACAACCATAAATGATTATGAGATTTATTGTTTCAATAAGAGTCTAACAAGTGGGGTTGTTTGTGCATGATATGATGGCAGAAGAGTCGAGGTTTTTTGTGAGATGGATGATTTGATCTCCCAATCTTGAAGAAACCTTGCGTGGCCACTGTGAAGCTGCCACGCAAGGTTTCTTATATATGGGTAACATGGATGGTTTGTCCTGGAAATGAAAACGACCTCAACAAGCTCTAGTAAGTTGGTGTAATTTTGCCAAATAGAGTAATTTTAAGAAAAAATTAGGAGAAATGTATCCGGATAAATTTATTTAGTCATGTAGTACTTTTTTTTGAAACTTAAGTTTGTCAAACTAGATTTCTAAGTATTATATTTAATCAAATTGCCATGTTAACCCGTAATGCTTGGAACTCAAGTTTGCTAAATCAAGTTTGTCAAACTCAAGTTCCGAAAAAGTACTTTTAGTAATGTAGCACTTAGTGCTACATTACTAAATAAGTTTTGCCGAATGTATTTCTCCTAAATCTTTCATAAAATTATGTTATTTGGCAAAAAAATAAAGCCTGGTAGGTTGTAAGTAGCAAGTAGAAACTAGTAACTTCCCACCCCCAAGTTCCAAGAGTTAGAAATAATAAAATAGAAATAATAATAAAATACTAATGAGATACATATTTTACATTATTTCTCACTTATGACTTATGACACAACATAATAAATTTTACAATATTTTTGTAGGCTTGAGGTGTTAGATCAATGTTAGTGGTAATTACAATGAAGAGTAATTCTTAAGTACTCTCGAAACATGAAAAATAGTGTTCTTTCCTCTCACATTCATATAGGGATCCACTCCTTAAATTTATGATGTGGTCCACCATAAATGTGAGAAGAGAAATCATCATTTCATTTGTATTTGAAAGTACCTAATAATTTTTCTACAATGAAAGTGATATTGTAATAAACTGTCACATCAACCAATTGGGAAAAATTTGGTGAAATTTATTTTGTTTTTAGTATTTTTTTTTTAGGTCCTGTTAATGGAAACTTTATTAAAAAACTTTCAACCTAAAGTCATTTTTATTATCTTTTTCTATTTTTAAATATAGGTGGGACCCATTATAAGCCTTCTTAACTATGATCAATTAACAAAATCCTTGTTGTTTTTTCATACTACAGAATTATCAAATTTTTATTGATTTTCGTATGATTTACAAATAACATCACTTTATTCTCTGTTATTATCACAATAATTTTTACAAAATATTTCATAACTATACAATTGTCATTAGATAATAATGTGATGTTAGTTGTCCCAATTTTAGGGGGTTTTATCAGACTGGACTGGTACCCAATTCCTGATTGAATCAATCGATCTAGTTTGGTTTTTAAAACTATGACAAAAACTCATAAAATTTGTCAACTTAGTCATCAAGAAAAATATCACCTTCATAGTTCTTGAGTATTTGTGAAAAATGTTACAACTTTATGCTTATGCTTAATTCATTAGAGTATTCACATATGAGGTTATAAAAAATTAGCTTTTAGTACCCAAAAAAAAAAAAAAAAAACTACTTTATTTATTTTAACATCTCACTTAACAATACACCATAAATTTCATGTTCTATTTTTACATGCAAATCCAATAAAATAATATAAAAAAACTCAATAAAATAGTATAAGCAATACAATAAAAAATTCATTTAACTATGAGAGAGAGATTCTCCAAAAATAAAAAACTATGAGAGAGAGAGGGAATAAAAATAAGTAGCAAGTCAACTTATTCATATTGTAGCAACTTGTTAAAAAATTTAACTTTAACAACTTGGATGTAATTAAGTAGCTTTATTGTATTTGTGTGCAATAAATAACTATTTTCAAATAAAACATCGTTAATATCACTTTTATTTATACAACTCACATAAATCATAATTAATATCACTTTTCTTTTTTGTTTTAGAAACATCACTTCTACTTTTACTTTTCACCAAAAGTTGGTGTAACTTCACATCATGTTTCCCTGGCCTTGACTGACACGAAGGGCTGTATTGAATTTTTTTTTTTACTCAACTAGTAAAATATTTGATAGTCGAATAAGAAACTTGGTGTTCAATTTTCACCTACATCAAAACCAATTAATATCTTAATGAGTAATTATTATTAAAAATAGATACCATAAGTTGAAACTCTCTTTATCTATCATCAAGATCTAACACTATAAATTAAAATTCTCTTAAAAAAAAATTGGGGTCGCATCCTGTCGCCATAACATTAAGTACATTGCCAATAATACAAGAACACAAGTGAAGGAGTGGTGAGTCTGGTTGCCCAAAATAATATCTTCTTGACTTTTTTTTTTTTGAAAAGATATCTTCTTGACTTTATGATAACGATTCCCACATTGCCAATAATACAAGAACACTAGTGAAGGAGTGGTGAGTCTGGTTGCCCAAAATAATATCTTCTTGACTTTATTATAACGATTCCCCTCTGTGATCACATGTCTCCAGGTTATGGTTGCAAACTTGCAATACAGTGGGGACGCAAATTCCTGGCACCACACAGAGCATTATTTGATGTTCCCTGATATGACTTGTGAATACAAATATTTTTTTGACAAAGTTTCCTATAAACGTGCTCTCTTTATTATAATATCAACGTACCAATCAGTTTTATTTCTGAATAATAATAAACATACAAATTTTCTTTATAAAAAAATTTACAAACTGCTAATGTGATGAGTAATTATTGGTAAATAAAAAATGATATTCATAGTAGACTTAGATAAAAACCAAAAAAGAGTTGACCACATTAAATTATAAAATAGTTTGTAATTGTAGTATTATTTGTCTGGTTAATGTATGTCTTATTTTAAGAAATGTTTTATGAAAAATCGAAAAAAAACAAGCAAAAATTTTTTTTTTTTTCCCATAATTTACTAAAATGGCTTACAAATGAACTAACTGAAACTCGCCTATAAACACAAATCTCAATCTTATAAATTAATCAATTTAAACATGCACACATTGATAGTATTCACATTGCTTATTTAGTGAGGGTTTGGATACACGTTTGCGTTTAAAGTTTGCGTTTTCTGGCTTTTTTTTTTTCCGGTCGTGAACAAGTAACATTACATGGGTTCACTGTGCGGAGACAAAAAATGCCTCTGTTCATCATGCTTTCTTTCACACACTCACCTTTTTCACGGGTCCTACGACACTATTCACACATTAAAAAATTATTTTGTTACCGTGTTTTTGATGTTTTCAGTTTCAACAAAAATAAGTTGTATCCAAACGAACCCTTAATATCATAAATTTGGTTTTACATTTCTTAATTTTAATTTTTAAGGTGGCGTTTGTTTTAAAGGAATAATATTCCATGGAAGTCTAAATTCTCAAATATGGGATACATGAGAATCAAGAGGCCGGACTGTCTATATACCATATGTAGTGGGTTTTATTAGGAATTTTATAAAATTTTCGAAAATATGAAATCTTCTGTTTCATTTATTCTTATCAATTTTATAAGAGTTATATATTCTTCCTCAAATATTCTTAGGTTTATAACTACAATCTCAAGTGTATTGTCCGTAATGAATTGGGTTAAATTTTCTAAAATGTAATAGTTTAACATTAACAAATACACAAAGTAAATCAGTATTTTTTTTTTTTAAAGAAATAGTTTATGAGGACATCAAGCCATGTCAAAAAGTTATTTATAATTCTTTAAAGACAAACAATTCCATATAGTAGATAAAAATCAGTGTAAAAATAATAATCTATAATATATAAAAAAATAAAAAAATAAAATAAAATAAAAAAAAGAGTTGAATACATAGTTGTGGGGATCCAAAAACACCAAGAATGAAGCACAAGTTGATGAAAAATGATCGACACAACTAATTTGTAAGAAAAGAGAAGGTAATCCACAATGGGAAGATTTGACCGAAAAATTGAAGATCAAGATCGATTAACTTACCGTGATTTACTAAAAATGGCCTTAGATGAGGATTACAAGTTGAATTCTAGCTATTACAAAGAGCTTTATATTTTTCTTCAAATTAATGTGGAGGTGACTATTGCTTTGGATTTTGTTTCGTTTTGACGAGAATTCTAGGCCGAGGTCTCATTCTCTGCAATACTGTTGATTTTTTTTTTTTGGGCTAAGGGATCCTCGGATTACTTCGGCTAGTAGCTCAGGTCATTCTGCTCTTCTTCGGCCTTTGGGCTTATGATGTTGAGGCTTGGACCCAATCCCACCCTCCTAAGTTGCTACTCCAATAGTCCTTTTTCGGCCCACAATCCACGTGAAGGAGACACCTACCCCCCACCCTCCACGATAGCATGATCACTTTATTAAAATAACTCTAAAATTAGTCAAAGGTGCTTCTCCAAAAAAAAAAAATTTAAGTCAAAGATATTAAATTAGGATTATAAGTATCACTTTAAAATAAATAAAAGGCTATAGGAATGTGGATATCACCTGTTTATATTAAAATATATTAATAACCATTTTATTTGTAAAATTTTCATAATTTTAGCTTATTTATTTATTAAAAAAAAACACTATATACACAATTTTATGAGTTGGAGAATAAATTCAATTGATATAAAGTTTGGCATATAATAAGCTTAATAAAGAAAAGAAACCATACAAACCTAATGATGTAATTGGCAAAATAGTAATATATATAAATATAATTGACATTTACAAGTACAAAAATAATTTTAAAAAATTCCTAAAGTTCAATCACAAATTGGCATGATAAGTTCCCACAAAAGAATGTCATGATAAATAAAGCTAGTAATTTAGACCATATTTTTTGAAAACCAAACCAGTCAATTTCCGGAGTGGGAAAATCTGAAGCAGACCAACAAGTGTCTCAGTTCGTTTTCTTTGACCTTTTGTCAATTGGATTAGAGCACATTGTTCATTGCCCAAAGTCTTATCCTTAGGCCTATGGAACTATATGGTTAATACTTTCTACGCAAAGTGGTTATTAAAAAATAACCCACCAAACCTAACTACACAAAGCCCAATTGTGCCTCACAAAATTCTATTCCTTTAATTGGATTACAATTAGTAAAATCTGTTGAATAAAATATTTGAGGTTCAATTCTTCTCTATACCAAAACTCGATTGGTATCTTGGTCTAATAAAAAAGAGCTATCATTAGAACAGATGCTATAAGATGAAACTCTAATCAATATATATATATATATAAAACCGAAGCCTTAGACCTCTCCACAATTTTCCACATCATCATTTTTTTAATTTTTTAATTTGATTTTTTTTTAAAAAAATATATATACTCTCCTCTCTCAAACCAAATACTATTCCCTTCTCTCTCACCCTCAATTCTTCCAAGCAAACCTGATATAATTCTAAAACTAAACAGAACCTCTCCTTTCAACAAAACCGAAGTCAACACCTCTCCTTTCAACATTACTCACCAAACGCAGACCTCTACACTCTCTCAAACGCAGATCCAACTATTTCACAGAAAGCTTGCAAGGGCACGATGATGGGAGCCAATGTTTTCAATCTCCGACTCAACCCCCATATCAGAGCATTCTCTATCCGTATCTTTGTATTAATCTATGAATAATCTCTTTTCCTATTGTCTTTAATTAGGTTTTTCTGTCAATTTAAAGATTTCTTTTTTAATTAGGTTTTTCTATCAATTTAGGGATTTCAATTCCTAACCCCCTTTTCTCTCTATTCTTTTTTGTTGAAGTCAGGAAAACACTCATAGAAAATCAAATTCTACAGGTTTTGTAAGAAAGTGGAGATAGTATTGAAGAGCCTCCCAACTGTCAAAATTTGACAACAATCCTACAGGTTTTACTTTACCTTCAAGTTTTGCTTTATTTTGCTATCTAGGTTTTTTAGCACATCTAATTTAGCTTAGCATGGGTTAGTGGAACATGTAAATTTGAATTTAGATACGAATCATTTTTGTGGCTTGGAGGGGTTATAAAATCCCCTGTTAACTCTTTGATTAACTGGGAAATAGATTTATTATTATCATTAGGGTTTATAAAATCAGTCATTCCAAAAGCTATTCCCTTTGTTTTTTTTCCTCTCATTTGTATCAATGCCAATTATCTTTCTTGTCCCTTGCACTCTCACCCCCTGTATGGCTTGCAATTTTCAAGGACATAATTTTAAACTTCCTTCATCCACCATTCGAATATTAAAAAAATCAAATTTAAACCAGATTTGAAAGAGATTTTACTTTTGCATGTCAATTCCCAATTATTAGGAATACCAATTATGGAGCAAAGCAGATGAGGAAGGCTACTTTTCAATTAATGATATACGTCTTAACACAACTGTAGGTATTGTTTTATCAAATTTTATTGTTTCTCTTTCTCCTAATCTCCTATTAAGTTATGCATTAAACTATGAACTTTGATAGTTTTAGTGATGTGTAATGAAGCATTGAAATTGATTTAGAGATTTAATTGATTTTTAAAATTTCGTGTCCCTGTTTTATTCAAGTCCAATTTCTTTGTTATATTTGTTTCCTTTAAGAACAAAGAATGGTTTTGGGAACTATTAATAGCATATTGATACTAATTAATTTATCTAAGAACACATACTTTGTACCTTACAGATGTCAATTGAATTAATAAATATGGTTTTATGTCTATGGAAGCTTCAGAATGGCTTTTCCGATTAGTTTACTACTGTGTTAATGGAACAAAATGAAGGCATTCTTGTACTTCATTTTGAAACCCTATATGTTTTCCATGTTTTCTTTATTTCAGAATTTTTTTCTTTTTTGGTTTTCAAGAAACATAGGTCTTTTCTCACAAAAGCCTACAACAGGAAGTCTTCCCTGCACAAATTCTAATATGTTCTTCTCTTTTCTTTTTAAATTTTCTTTTTGGAATTTGTTTGCTCAATTAATCCAATTTATAACTCTCTTAACACATTGTTATTCTCAACTTTATTCCCATCATCTATAGGGTTTTTGGTTTGAATTTGTTGTTGATTCAAACCCTATATGTAAATCAAAACAAAATGCAATTTGTTTGATGAATTACATTAGTTTTTTGTTCTTTTTCCACAATTTGATTTTGTACAATGTCCCTTTTTCAAGTTTAATAAGTGGACATATATACTCAATGCTTACTCAAATTTGCATATGCATTGTATAAAAAAGGTATAATATACTCTCTTCTATTTTTGCATTGTCTCTTCAAGACCATGGGTTCTCCCAATGGCTACTCTATTTTATGAAATTAAGATTAAAAAAAAAAACAGAAAAATAAATTACATAATTATGACAATAATTAAAGAAGAGAAGCTATTGAAGATCAATATTAAACTCAAGTTCTCACTTGAAGTGAAGCTACAACCTACATTTAGAGTTCAAAATGCTTTATTGTGCACAAAGGCCTTAAGAATTGGATTTGTTAGGACTAAGGAGGGGTTATTTAAAATATGATGATATGATCTTCTTGGCTAATTAGCATTAGCAAGAGGACTATTTTCTTCATATTCAAGTTGTAGATTATCATGTAAAATTATACATGATGGTCCCTTCTTAGGCTTACACCATGAAATTTCTATCCAAAAAACTGTATGTTTTAGTTTTACCTAAGAATGATATGATATTCTTTTTCATTTCCATCAAATTTGATAATAGTTTTCCCTCTCATCATATCTTGAATCTCTTTCCAATTTACAATGGATTATAATATGCAGGGTTTAGAGAATGTATAACAACTTCTTTATTGCAGCTTATGAATTTTAAGGAGAAAGATGGCTTTTCATTTTGACCGGTGATGAATTGGACTAATTATACTACTCACCAATGGCATGGAATCTTTGAGGTTAGTTTTTACTTTGGAATATTTATTTTTTTTATTCTCTTTTTAACAAAAAGGAATATCACATTGATGTTTCCCCTTTTTTGATTGAGAGAGTTTAGCTTAAGGTTGGCTAACTTTTATTCATTTGATAGTTAAGGTGAAAAGGGTTGCATTGGTGAGCTTCTTTTGTATTTCTCTTGCCTTTTAAAGGGCACGAGACTGAGGATGTATACTTTTATAATGCCTGGTCTACATGAGATGGAGTTTCTACTAATGAACAATTAGATGCTTGCAGTGCACACAAGATCGAGACAGGGTGATGAATATCATTATATGTAATAACATTATAACCTTAGTTCACCAAGTTCAAGGTCCTCAATGTTTTTCTTTTAATATGTTTTTTTATTTATTTAAATGGACGTAGTTTATATAAAGATATGTTAAGTATTCTTGTGTTTGCATGTTGTGCTCCCTTTCTACTGTTTACTAATTGCACCATATATGACTTTTCAAATGATAGTCCTAAATGTGATTTTTTAAGCAACATTGATGATGACAAGAACAAGGAATAAACAACTAGGATTACCAAGATTTTGCAAATAGACTGAATAATAGAAGGGATTATGTTAAAAAAAATGATAGAGACCTTAAAGTTCATGAAAGAAAGGATGCAATTAATAATAGACATAGGATGCCTACCAATAGTTTGAGGTTGTTAACTAAAGGTACAAATAAGTTATACAAAGTTATATGTCGTTTTTAACTTCGTACTTGAGTAGAACAAAGCAATCGAATTTCTCATATTGGTATAGTATTTTAAGAGATTTGAACTTCTATAAATACTCATGTATTATTTAACATTCTTAAAAATAAATAAATAACATTATTTTAGAACTTAGTTATTAATTTTTCCATGCATCGCACGGGTTAGCGACTAGTATATATATATATATATATATATATGAAGTTGGGTTCAAGTTACACCTGGTGTAACTCTACAAGTGTAACACCTGGTGTAACTCTACAAGTGTTACACCATTTTTAAGTTGTAGATTTATGAGAGATCCAACGGATACAAAGAAAACACCAATATCTATTACAACATTAAATACTTACCTAATTAATAGTCTCTTCATTATCTCTCTTCTCATTAAATATTTCTTATGTCTCTTTTTCTCTCTCTTTATTAAGTCTTTCTTTCCATTTTCTTTACAATTTCTCCTACGTTTCTACTTTCTTAGTCAAAAGCTTCTGCCATGAACTGAATGGCCACACTGCAAAATTGTTTAGCTGTTTCTTCTTTAGCTTCTGCCGTGAACTAAAATAAAGGAAGTCAAAAGCTTCCATGTTTTATTGAATGTATTCCAATTATATCATCCTGTTATGCTCTTAGTAATAAATTTGTGAAACAGCTTGGTTTTTTTTTTTTTTTTTTTTGGTTTTTTCTTTCTGTTGGTATGATAATAAATTTGCAAACACAAGTTTTTTTTTTTTTTTTTTTTTCTTTTTCTTGAGAAGCCAAACACAAGTTTTGTTTGTATTGAGTGTCATTCTACTAATTTCAATATTTGTAAAAATATGAATAATTTAACATCTTCTTAATAGACTCTCAAAAAAATAAAAATAAAAACTTCTTCGGAATAAAATGGAAAGTCAGCAGTAGTAGAGTTAAATAATTGGGCCTATCTTGAGTTTCTCTCTCTTCTACATTTGGAGACGTTTAATAAAGAGAAAGGTACTTAAGATTGTAAGAACTTATATGATGAGGGTAAACATTAGGATGAATTTGAATTACAAACAAATTCTAATTGTATCAAATTTGGATAGTTAATTTCTATCTTATTGTAATCTATACAATCTGATAAAATTTGATTTACTGTCTTCATCCATTTTTCTCTACGAATGTTTTTTTATTTCTCCTTATTTCTACACTTTCTGGCATCCTTGAACGTAATTCATTTTTTTTTTTTTTAAATATTTGTTAGGAATTTAGATACAATAGTACTTACTCCTTGAAAATTTTATTTTGTTTTTTTCAGTAATTTTCTAAACATACTATCAAGGAGAGAGAAAAAGAGACATAAATCTACGATGAAGTTGTATTCAGGGATGATTTGTTGGAGAAATTGTAAAGAAAATGGAAAGAAAGACTTAATAAGGAGAGAAAAAAATAAACAAAAGAAATATTTAATGAGGAGAGAGATAATGAAGAGACTATTAATTAAGTAAATATTTAATGTTGTAATGGATAATGGTATTTTGTTTTTATCCGTTGAATTTCTCATAAATCTACGATTTAAAAAATGTGTAACTTGAACCCATCTCATATATGTGTGTATATATAAATTGAATTACTCCTTTTCAGTGATAGGAAGCCTGAGTTTGGCAGGAGGAGGGGGCTCATTAGAGGCTCCAATTGCACATGGTTGAGAGCATTTTCAAGGGCAACTGGCATTTCAACCAGCTTTTACAGCTGAATTATTTTTTTTTTTTTTTTAAAAGTTAATCCATTGGCCTTGGATATGGGGGTGTCACCTGTTTATAGATTATTGAAACCGAATCCCTTTTAACTATTAAGCTTCTTCGTTTCTTTTCTTTTCTTTTTTTTCCTACGGATAACTCTTTCCACAACAAATTTCATAATTGCTGTGTTAATCAACTATGACAGGAAAAATATTGGTGGATCCATGAACGTTAAGTATTGTCCACCGCTCACAACTAACCAATTTAACAATTGTGAAATTTGTGATGAAAAAAATTGTGTTGGTAGCATTACTGTATTTTGTTCCCAGTACAGCACATCTTTATTTAACTCCTCCAAAACATGTTCTAAGAGCATTAGAGTTTGATTGCTCAAACAATCTGTATGTACCCTACCGTTTATAGCTAGTGTGGTTCTATTTCCATTGGTACCCAAAACAAAATGGTAAAGCAAGCACCCAAACTCGTGCGGTTAGCCGTTGGATTTGTTCTTTGTAGTAAATTTTACAGTAGTTTAACCTCCTTTTGTACAAATTGCACAAATGGGCTTTGCATAATATGTACCAATATTATGTTAACCAAAATTGAGTCATTAATATGACATACTCAGAGAATTAGCATCCTGGATGCCAAAACCTGAACTAAAAGCAAATAAAGTTTGCACATGGTTCCAGAAGTAAAAATAATATATTTGTATATAACTAAGGAACACTTTGGCCCTTAAAATTTTCATCGACCCTTCATTCTAGCTCTACATAAAAATAAAAATTTTGAAACGTAAAAGGTCAAACAGAAAAATTAAACCAAATATGTAGGGTTAAACACAAACAGCCAATATAAAAACAAATCAAACATGAAGGGCTAATGATAAAAAAATTGAAACATAAAAGACCAAAATGAAAATCACCCCAAATTTTAAGGGTCAAAAGTGTATTTTACTTTTTTTTTTTTCATTATCTTTTGGATAACTACTTTTAGCCCAAAGAGAGTACAAGAAGAGAAATTGTAATATGATTAATTATCTTTTGGATAAATACTTACTTCTCCAAGAAAAGGTTAGGAAGAACCTGCATCGTAATGAAATTGAACAATGTACATATATTTCATGTATAAGAGGTGATTTGTGTATATCATTTTATGATTACTCCCCAGGATTCATCTCTTCAATCAAAGAAAGGGAGAAGTACCAGCAAGTGACAGCTAACTCGAGTCTAGTCTACCATGATATGAGGAATAAAACCATTCATCTTTGGTCCCATCAAACAAATGTTTCACCCAATAATTGTCAATGGCTTTCCCTGATCGAAGGTGAATACAATTGGATTTGGAGGGGCTTCATAAACTTAACTGACAGGAGTGGCACAACATGGAGTGAGTGAAAACCATGACCCAGAATCCCAAAGAGCTAGCTTGTTTAAACTGGGTAATTTGTGAAAGAATATCTGATTAACGAGTGCCAAAATCTCTGCTGAGCAGAATCTGTTAGAGTCAGTGATCAGACCAGCACATCATTAGCCCTACAATAATCCTTGGAAAAAATCCTCTACATGCTCATAGCATGTAGAATATACACACACACATAAGGGAATGCTTTAAGGATCAAGAATTCAAGATGAATTAACCCATTAAAGAAATTAAATTTAAATTTTTTTTGTTAGTTAAGGTTTATGAGAGGCACTATCTTTGTTTATAAAAAAAAATATATATATATATATTTAAAGAAATCTCGATGCAACTGAAGCAACATTCATGGTGTGAATTGAAAATGGAATTTTTTAAACCTTGGACAGTGAGTTTTCATTTTTGGAAGCTCTCTTTTAATTGATATGACTGAGCTAATAGATATGTTTCTCATACGCAAGAGCAATTTATTACTAGATGAGAGGTTCAAGCAGACCATTTCATTTATTATATATTTCAAGCATTTTTTTTTCTTTGGATAGTTATAATGGGGGAGGGGGGATTTAGACTCTAAACATCTCCGTTGGAAACAGCAAGAAGTGTCAGTTGACATACAAGGCTCTTGACATAGCGAGCATGTTAGAGAAAAGCATGTAACAAAAGAAAATAACTGTGTCAAACTAATTCTCAGCTGAAGTGGGTTTTTTTATATGGTACAAAAGAATGGCTAGAATTGAATAGGTAAAGCAAGACTTTCTAAGGAGATTTTGATAAACTGGTTTCTATTAAAAGAAATGTAATTTGAGAAAGAAAAAAATTTAAGTGACCATACCAGAATTTCTGGATAAGCATGCCCTAGACCTTCACCATGTGTGCTTCGGCTAGAGAAGAATTAAGGTCTTCTCGAGATTGTGATCTCCGACTTTGAAGATGCATCTGACTTCTGTGAGGGGGCCGGAAGGAAGCCATGATACTACCATCAATCTGGCCCAAATTACTTGAGGAGTAACTATGTAAAACACTGCTACTTGATGGGTACAAGGAGGACTCTATGAGCTGGATGCTGCTGCTGCTGCCACCACCGCTGCCACTGAGACCATGTCCAAAGCCAAATGGTCTTTCTTGGGCTGTTGGACTCAGCGGCATCTTTCTTCCATCTACAAGAACACAACATAACATAAAATAAATAAGAGATAAATAATCTACAAGAACATAACATAAAAATAAATTTAATAGTTAAAAAACTGTCAAAGATGAATGGCCAAATCAACTGAAAATAAAATACATGGAAATGACAAGAAGCATGTATAAAAAAATATAGAGTAAGACCATAATTAAGTATGCTTAACAATGCGTTGCAGAAATGTATAACAAGGTTAGGCCAGTCGGAAGAGTTAAGAAAGTGAAAAACTATATGTTAAATGGAAAAAGATAGCAAAGACTTCAAAACCAGGAAACTATACTGAGCCTAGCTTTCAAATTTCGTTTTATCCTCCCTTACAAGTAAATATATGTAATGTGTGTAATCAGTTCACCATAGAATATTCTTCTTGGACAGCCCTCAATTTCTCTTGTTTCCAATAAATTCTTAAAAAGTCAGGTAAAAATGGCAAGCACAGTTCGTCCATTAAAATATAGTCATGTTTGTCAAATACTTGGTGCCAATTTTAGCATAAAATTGATGAATCAAGTTGCAGTAAGCCTCTCCCCTTAAGGTAACTGCACACATAGATAGTTGATCAATAGAATTGCATCGCAATCTAGCAGAAACTTTAAATCAATTAAAACTCAATACTACAAAGGTGGGCTTTTCTCTGATTTTCCCTCAAATTGTGAACAATCAAATATAAATTTTCATCCATGACCAGCAGAGTGCAAAGAAATTTGGAGGGATAGTAGGCCACCCAATAAAAAATAGAAGAAAGAAAATCCTATTTCATGCAAAAGCTTACAGTGTCCTGTTTAATGCAGAATTATATTAGCATACAATTAATATCTTAACCATATTCTTGTTTAAATTTCTCTAAGGAGTTCTTTTTTTTTTTTAATGAGTAAAAATTTTCTCTAAGGAGTTGGGATGATCTTCGTATCCAAGAGATACTATCAGATCAAAAATAGTTTGTCATATTAGTATACACTCGAAAGTTAGAACAAAATGATGTAACCAACAAGATATACTCTTATAATTATCCATGCCTAAAAGATTTCTTTCATAATGAATCTTGAGACATGCACAAGTTTTAAAATAATTTGAGCAACCTCTAAAAATCCTTTCATGTAGTTGTCATCCTACATCAATTGATTGTGCCATGACATTGTCCATAATGTCAAGTACAAAAAGATTATTCCAAAGGAAAGATTACCAAAAGCTGGAGAGTTAGAACATAACTTTTCTCATCCAAAGCAAAACACAACAATTGCAATCAATAGTCATAAAGAATAAGACATACTTCAAAATGTGCAGGATATATGAAACAGTATTAATTTTAAAACATTACAGAACTATGCACAGATCAAAAATCTTGTAGAGGAGCTTACCAGAACTGATGGGACTCCAACGCTGGAATCCGAAAGGAGATGAAATATTCGATGCACTATTATGCCTGAAAAGTGGGAGATATGACCTCCGGGAAAATCTTGGCATCCAATTGCCAACACATGATAACGCACAAACTAGGAGAACCAATGAAATAAACAAAATGGTAATAAGAATTATCGGGTTTATCTTCACTTGAAATATCTCATAACTACGTAGCCGCATTCTTGATGAAAATGCCTTGCCAGCTTCCAACAGGGCAACTCCAAGAGTCCAAGTAATACTTCCAGAACCAATAATGATTTTTTTATCTGTAATGTGCAAGCCCTCTCTTAACAGTGACACAATATACGGAGCCCTAAAGCAGTACTGTTCAATGAAGGGCTGAGGTGCAACACTTTTTCTTGCGACTTCCCAGGTCTTTTCACAGAACTCCTGACCCTTTTCCAAAACATCATCAAGAGCGGCTTTTGAGGTCAAATTTAAAAATCGATACACCACAAAAAAGCCAGACATCCCATAGAACTCGCCATAAGGGCGAGGAAAACTATCAGGAAGAGCACAAGGCTGCAAATTACAGTCAATGCCTGGATTTTTATTTGACCATTCAGACAAATTAACAGCAACTTTTGCCAGCGCACTACATTCATCCCAGTTTGGAGCACCAACAAGTTGCACGGCAATGCCTGACTTTCCTCCTTTACCCAAATTTTTCCCTGCAATCACAGGGCTCCCAGTTTCCTTGTAATGCGAAGCACACTGAGAGCAGATGTATTGCTCCCTGTACCCAGAATGCAAGCAAGGATGCTTTATTTCTATTTTCTTGTTAACTAGATCTCCCTTAGTGACTTCTGGAAGCCTCTTAAAAAGTTGAACCACAGACTTGTCAAATGCATCATTCAAACCATAACCCGCAAGAGAATAGGCAGTGAGATGATGATTAACAGCTCCTATTCTAAGTTTTAAGCTATTCTCGTTATGTACAGGTCCCTTGCTCTCATATGTAACCTGCAATGATGAGCCGCCCAAGTCAAGTGCACCAAATGTTGGTTTTTTTGGCGTGACCCCTAATGTACCCGTGCGATGATTAAGTGCTATCCAGCCAAAATAAGCCTCCTCTGCCCCACTGATAATTTTAACACAGTTTTTCTCACACTGGAAGGGTGAAGTTTTCAGTATGGACCGTGCCTTGTCTAGAAGCCATTCTGAATCAGCTTTGGGCAGCCTGCGAACCCCTGCTGTAGCATAAAGGAAGAGAGAGGTGGACTTATGTGCATTCCTGGGGATTTGCTTCTCTGCCCACCGAATAAGCGGTTTAATTGCACCGTTCAAGCCAGTCTCATTGTGCACTAACTTATGAAACCCAGGCTCAGTCTCCATTCTATCGTAAGCCCGTCCAATCTGCGAGCTAGGCTTCTTACGAATACCTTCTGTAAATGATTTCAATGCAATAGGAAGTGTGCCTGCATTGTTGCGATCAAAAGATGCCTGATACACATAAACTCTAGTTCCAGTACTTCCACAATCGAGTACAACATAAAACTTCGATTCCCCAGGAGACCAATACGAATAAACATAAATAGAAATCATATAAATTAAAACACCCAACAAGACTAAGCACAACATGAGCATGAAAAGCCGCAAAAACTTGCTACGCTTGGACGGGGTTCCTCCTCCCACTCCCTTCTCCTTTGAAAAACTCGCGACAGCAGCATTGTCTCTATGCAACAAATGGGTATACTTTATATGGGCAGCAGCCCTATTATCACCATTCGCAGTGGCGACATCATTATTATCAAGCGGACGATAAGCTGATAAATCCTGGAGAGACGAAGATAATCTGAGGTTGTTCTTGTTATGACTAAAAGGCATCTGAGCATACATATAGGCAACACTACTCGACGATGAAGAAGAAGAAGAAGACGTGGCTGCCATCGATGATGATGATGACTGTTGCCCCGACAAATGACTTGTTACAACATCAGCAATTCTACCCAACATCTTAGATTGTTTTTTGAGGTTTCTATCTTTAACTTCTTGGCCTATGGTTTGTATTTCTGATTGCAACACACATTTTCTACAATCCTGATCAAATATAAATAAAAACACCCACAAATTAAAACATTAACAAACACAAAAGTAAAGATCAGAGAGTGGCATTTTTTTTTTTTTTTTTGAAATTTATAGTGCAAGAAATGAAAAAAAGAAAAACCCAAAAACAGATCAGAAATTATAACAATTAAATTGAAATAATTTTCAAAATAAAATTAGGGTTACCTGGGTGGAGGAGAATGGGTCTTCGTTCTTTGCTTTGATTAACAATTTGTTGTGTTGTAGGAATTACAAAACTCTTGATCTTCTTTGTAAGTACTAAGTTGTAATGAGTAGGTAAGTTGTTGAAAGACTATGATTTTTGGGTATTTGTATGTGTTTGTTTAGAGAGAGAGAGAGAGAGAGAGATTCAGATCCAACAAACAATGAGTCTGACATGAAATGGTCTTTTTCGACAGCAAGAGAATGAAAGAAAGAAAAGACCCTCATTTGTAAATTCCTTAGTACTTACTTGGAACCATTCCGTTTCTACTTTCTATTTACGTTTTTTTTATTATCTATCTATTTCTTTTCAATCCCCATATTTTCCTCAAATACATTTCTGTTCCCTTTTTTATAAATTATATATAATTCATTTTCTTCTCTTGAATAAATTTTAGATGAAATAAACAAAATAACATGTTTGATATATTTAAATATTTGGAAAATTTATGTAAAAGTTATCAATTCTATTTTTTGTTTCTGATTATGTCTAAAGTCCCAAATTTATGGACACATTTCAATTTAAATTTACTTCTATTCTTTCTTTTTGATTTTTTTTGGGGGTGTTTATGGACACATTAATGGAGTAGCCAAAGGTGGGAAATTATTAATTAAACAATGTGTTTTACTTAAAGTTTATACATAAATAAGTTTTGATAATTGTAGGGTCTAGTTTCAGAACGAACCGCAATAGTGTTGGGTTCGCACGTGAATGGGCCCAGACAATATCATTTGTAGAGAGTGGGTTCGAAAGACTAGGTCGTGGTTATCCTATTTCGGTGGTTTTGTTATGGAGTTCATGCATGGTTCGAGGTATGTTCACCTCTGGAGTCCTCTTTCTCCAGTTGGACCCCTCTCCTTTAGGTTCTATATCTTTTCTTTTATACTAGCATGCGTTCACTTTCCTTCGTCCACGTGTAGGGTCAACCTTTCCAAGACTAATACTTGTCCCATCAGCCCAAGACTAATACTTGTCCCATCAGCCCAAGACCCAAGTCGTTGGAAGTGGTTGATAAAGCTAAAGAATACGGCTCTGTTAGGTGCAAAGCTTTGTATGGGAAATGTAGTAAGGCGGCCTTTCCTAGATATTTTGATTTTCTTTCAAGTTTGTCCCTATGCCACTTTTGCCCCTTTTCTTGGTGGGGCTTTGGGTCACCGAGGACCGCACCGTCCTTGGTCTTCTCTCGGGTCCATTTGTACTTTGCGTTATTGAGCTTGGGCTACCACCTTCTTCGGCTTGGGCCTTAGGGATCCCCGTGAATAAGTGGGTCGGCCCATATATTGTTGGGCCCCACAATAGCCCCTCAAAAACCTACTTTGTCCGACCTCCTGGTTGGAAAGCGGGGTTTTGAAGAAGCCTTTATTACGGCTCATTTAATTCGACCTTTCCTAGCGTTGGCAATTCTCCGAATGCCCAGAAACGCTCCGATCTACGAGATATTCTTCTTGATTTATCCTTGATACATTCTCGCCGTTTGGCTACCCGAAGCATGTCTTTAATGGTTTCCCTTCACGAGACCTCTCAAATTCAATGGCTAAACGATGACGTGGGGGAGCGGAACAGCGCATCCTTGCTTGCAGATTTCCTTAAAGATCTGAACACATTTAATACCATCCTCTTCGTCCCTTATATAAAGAGGTTGGACACAAGTTGTTTCTTCCATATACGAATCTTTTTAATTACCCAGAAATTTGAAACCCTTAGACTCATCCCAGAGTTTGTTTCTACTCTTTGGTTATATCTTGACTTGAAACATACACTCGCCATAGTAATAAACAATGAAAAAGCCATTCACCTCCCGGAAACACCATGTTCTGACCAAACTCGAGATGGCTCGGTCGGGGCAAGGATGGCGGAGACTCAAGATTTGTCTCGCCTTCCTTTCGGCCAAAAATCGAGCAGGAACTCGTCACGTCGCACCCTTCGGCGTGATCGAGCCGAGGACACACATTATCATCACCACCCGCTCTCTCATGAGCATATCTAATGTGGCACCGGTGTGCTAGGAGTCGTCAGGGGCGGGGACTAAATGCCCCTGCTTCTTCCTCTCTTCGTTCAATTTGGCACCACCCTTTACTTTTCTTTCTTCTTCATTCCACCACCAGCTCCATCCTGGTGCTTTTATTTCTCCCTCTTTTGCTCCTTTCTCTTTCTTTTCATTTCTTCCCTCTTCTTCTCCTCCTTCTTTTACTCATGTCCTCCATCTTCCTCATTCATCTCCTCCATCTTCCAATTCTTCTTCCTTCTCCTTCAAATTCTTCTTCCTTGTCCTTCATCTTTTTCTAAAGAAGGTTCTTCTCTCAATATGAGCAATACTGAGGCAAAGATTGGAGAGACTTTGAAGATGAGTTCATAAGATACCTGATTGTTTACCTATTCGTATTACGGATGTTATTCTTTGCTTGGCAATTCACTTTTTGTATAGGCTTGTTTAAGCCCCTCTTTGTACGTTGTAATAATTTTTCATATTAATAAAAGTTGTTATTATTTTTTCGCATGTTCTGTCTCCATGTTTTTATAAATTTGCAAATGCTGTTGGCACAATAGTATAGCATTTGAATCAATGACAACTAAGGCCAAAATACTCGCTAATAAAAAGACGCCACAATAACTTTAATAAAATTATTTGACATAGCAATGCCGACCAGTGAGGGATGACACTTACCTCGAAATTAGCCGAGATGAGGACTAAGTGTTCGATACGGTGTAAGTAATTGCTCGAGGACAAGTCGCCCGCAAAATGAACAGTTTCCTTAGGGCATTGAATAGGGGGTCATTTTGCCATCTTAACACACTGGCCTTAATATTTTACAAGATTTGAGCCGAGGACATTCCTCATCCGAATAGTTGGTGTCCCAGTATGCCTGAGTCCGAGAACCATGCAATGTTTTGGTTCTATCCAAAGCTTTTTCCAGTACTTGGTTTCCCCGTAGGCTCGAGTCCGAGGACCATGCAAATCCTAGGTTCTATCCAAAACTTATGTTTTTCTCAAGACTTGGTTTCCCCATAGGCTTGAGTCCGAGGACCATGCAAGTCCTAGGTTCTGTCCAAAACTAACGTTTTTCTCGATAATTGGTTTCCCCATAGGCTTGAGTCCGAGGACCATGCAAGTCCTAGGTTCATCCCAAAACTAACGTTTTTCTCGGTACTTGGTTTCTCCATAGGCTTGAGTCCGAGGACCATGCAAGTCCTAGGTTCTGTCCAAAACTTTTTTGAGTTCAGATTCTCCCTTTCCTTATGTATTTCACGAGGCGCCGAGCAGGGGTTGTCCTTGGCAACGGATGTGTCTCGGCGTGGGCCATAGTCCCTGGGCCCTCCTACAGAACGGGCCTGGGCCGCAAATTCACTAAGCCCACAAATTAAGAGATACTTCTGCAGTCTTTGACCACGCGGTACTTTTGACATCTTGGTGTTCGAGGTGCGCCTTTATGAGACTTCTTTAATCTTGTGGTTGCAGTTGACGTTGGAAGTTGAGCGAGAACCATTTTGTCTGTAGTGTCCCTTGGAATGCTGTGTGAATTAAATGCCACCACCTTATTCCTTTAAATACATGGGAGAGACAGTTGCTTTACCTACACATAACTCCTTGAGCTTCCTCCCAAATCACAGTTCTTATACTCAGTGCTGTCCTCCCCGAGCACAACATGTTTGGGGCGAGGGTTGGGAAGAAAGAACTCTCTCCGCCACGGAATCGTCGTGTCCTCCCGGGACTCAAAATAGTGAGGTATGGGCACGGGAAGCACAAGTTCAAGAGAATACTCCATTTCGACCGAGGGGAGAGGGTATCTCTCCCTCTTTTAGTCAAAATCCGAAGCAGGTTCTGTTCATGCCAGAATTTTGGTGTGTCAGAAGAAAGATTCTCCGCCATCGGCGCCTCGCCTTGTGGCAGGCAAATATTTAGAGAAAGTCCCTCAACTTCCCACTCCCCGCACCTTTCCTTGGCGGTGTGTCAGGCTCAAGTTGGGTTTCTTTTCTTTGCCTGAGTCATGGGCATGTAAAAGCATTGAGGAAAAACAAGGTCTTGGAGCAAAGTAGCCAACCTCTCCTCTCGATCCACTTCCTTGGCTTTCTCTTATTCTCTTATATCTTTCTTTTTGGTTATGTGATTAGCTTTAGAAGCCAATCTCTCGTCTGTCTTGCTCCTCGGCTTCATTTTTATATATTTTTCTTGTGTCTTCCTACTCAATTATGTAGTGAGCTCGACATAAGTTTGATTCCGACTTTTCAATACTGTTGTACTACTTCTTTATTTTAGTAAAAATGGGAATTTATTTACTTGTTTTGAGTCTTGTTCTTTTGGCAACACTACTTCGTGAATGGGTGTGCTCCCTACATGTGTTTTTCCTCGGTGATACTTAGAGCAAGAGCCCTTGAAACACAATCCAACTAGTTCTAATTTACCTATACTACCAGGCATAATAATAATAATTGATAGTAAGTTAAACTTAGGAAACTAACCGAGATAACGGTTGAACGTTCCGTAATATGTGCGAGAATACTGTTCGAGAACGATAAACTCAGATAATTCACCCGAGGGGTGACCGAGCATTGAATGACTTCGATTATGTTTTTGGAAACCTGGCCCCTTTGGCATTGAGGATCCGAGGGCAAACTAGAGAATCCATGTAGTTCGGGAACTAACCCAATTGTTAATGGAGAGTTTTCCTCGGGGAGATTCTAAGGTCCACGTAACGTAGTTTTTCCTTTCAAGTAATTGGTTTCCTCAAAGGCTTGGGTTACAAGGCCTTGGTTACATCCAAAACTTATATTTTCTTTGTAAGTAGTTGGTTTCCCTAGAGGCTTGAGTTCGAAGACCATACAAGGCCTTGGTTCTGTCCAAAACTTGTATTTTCTTTGTAAGTAGTTGGTTTTCCAGCAGGCTTGGGTCCGAGGACTATACAAGGCCTTGGTTCTGTCCAAAACTTGTATTTTCTTTGTAAGTAGTTGGTTTCCCTGCAGGCTTGAGTCCGAGGACCATACAAGGCCTTGGTTCTGTCCAAAACTTGTATTTTCTTTGTAAGTAGTTGGTTTCCCAGCAGGCTTGAGTCCGAGGACCATACAAGGCCTTGGTTCTGTCCAAAACTTGTATTTTCTTTGTAAGTAGTTGGTTTCCCAGGAGGGTTGAGTCCGAGGACCATACAAGGCCTTGGTTCTGTCCAAAACTTGTATTTTCTTTGTAAGTAGTTGGTTTCCCCCTGGAGGCTTGGGTCCGAGGACCATATAAGGCCTTGGTTTGTCCAAAACTTGTATTTTCTTTGTAAGTAGTTGGTTTCCCCAGGCTTGGGTCCGAGGACCATACAAGGCCTTGGTTCATCCCAAAACTTGTATTTTCTTTGTAAGTAGTTGGTTTCCCCCAGGCTTGGGTCCGAGGACCATACAAGGCCTTGGTTACATCCAAAACTTGTATTTTCTTTGTAAGTAGTTGGTTTCCCCAGAGGTTTGAGTCCGAGGACCATACAAGGTCTTGGTTCTGTCCAAAACTTGTATTTTCTTGTTCATTTATCCGCTTCTTAAAGGTTAGCTCCTCGAATAAGGCGGGGGAAGCTAGCTTGATGTTTGAAGCCCCTAGACTTGCCATGCCACTGGCACTATAAGGCGTAGCCCCTGGTAGGAACTTGTGTCGGAATAACAACAAGGTGTCGCCGGTCATAAAGGCGTCCTCGTAGACCCTTGTTCAACAGAAACTCAACTCCATCGCCGCTCGAGCTCACGCGCAAGCCTTTCCCACAGACGGCGCCAAATGTAGGGTCTAGTTCCGTAACGAACCGCAATAGTGTTGGGTTCGCACGTGAATGGGCTCAGACAATATCATTTGTAGAGAGTGGGTTCGAAAGACTAGGTCGTAGTTACCCGGCGGTGGTTTTGTTATGGAGTTCATGCATGGTTCAGGTGTATTCACCTCCGGAGTCCTCTTTCTCCAGTTGGACCCCCTCCCTTTAGGTTCTATATCTTTTCTTTTATACTAGCATGCTTTCACTTTCCTTCGTCCACGTGTAGGGTCGACCTTTCCAAGAGCGATACTTGTCCCATCAGCCCAAGACCTAAGTCGTTGGGAGTGGTTGATAAAGTTAAAGAATACGGCTCTGTTAGGTGCAAAGCTTTGTATGGGAAAGGTAGTAAGGGCAGCTAGATATTTGATTTTTTTCAAGTTTGTCCCTATGCCACTTTTGCCCCTTTTCTTGGTGGGGCTTTGGGTCATTAGAGGACTGCACCGTCCTGTCACAAATTTATGGACCCATTTGTGCTTTGTTATTGAGCTTGGGCTACCACCTTCTTAAACTTGGGCCTTAGGGATCCCCGTGAATAAGTTTATACATAATATAAGTTTTACAATAACTATTGAATAAAGAGAGTAAAGAGAGAAAGCTTCATTTAGAAAGAAAAAGTTTTGCATAAAGTGAGAAGGTGATTCCCAAAAATTGAAATTTTTTTAGGAAAGATTGAAGTTGTTTACCTAAGTGAAACACAAAGTTTTATGAACAATCTTCCATTTTTCTCTATTTAGTTACCACATAAAATAGCAATATTTAGTGACATGGATGGATAGGGATATCAAATTGAAACAATTGCTTCATAATTGGGATTCTAATGGCAAAATTCAAATTTTGAACTCCAATCTAAAATAATATATAAACTTTGGGTACTTTTATGTAACTGTCCCCTATTTTATGGATGAAACTACAAATATATTTAAATTTCAAGGACAAAAGTTGAACCTGGATATATTTTAGAAAAAAAAAAAAAATAGCATTTTTTAAAACTATTCAAACGCCTCTTAAACATATCAGCATATGTCGTATATCCTACAACTCAAACATCACGGTAATTGTGTTTTTAAAAAAACCATGGTATATAAAAAAAAATTTATAAAAAAATACACACCCAAACAAAAATCTATACTCTAAATAAATTTTTTTGGCTCATCCCATATTTTCAACGTTTACACTCTGGCTACATAATATCATGTGTACTGTTTTATATCACCTGTATGGGGTAGAAATCCAAGGCTCAAAGGAAGATTGAGTTTGGATTAAGGCCATTATAATTAATTTGTAGAAATGAGTTCACGGACCAAAACTTGGTCTCCTAAATGATAGATTATGTTAAAAAAAAAGAAAGTAAAGAATAAAGTTAGAAGGATTGGGTTTAAAGAGGTTATTCAAGATAATGAGTTAAATTTATCTTCCTTGGAATAGCCGAGGAGCCTTTATGATGGATTACAAAAGTAAGTAGTTTTCTACCTAATGTTTTGAACTTGATCCTTGTTCATTGGAGATCTCTTCTCCTTTATAGTGTTCCTGTTGATCTTGGCCTTCCACATGGAGGGTTGTTGATCTTAAGATACTTGTCCAATCCTTCTTTTTGAGGCCATGTTGAGTAGGTTACAGGCTGTGTTGGCACCGCTTAGGTGTCATTCAGTTATTAATGCAGTAGGCATGGTTAGTGCAGTGCATTCAATGCAGAGGTGATAAGAGCTTTTCTAGGAAGTTTCCCTTTATCCTTATTCACACTAGTCACTATTGTCTTCTTCGAATCATATGCTTTGGCCCTAGGTAGTCTTCATCTTGCTTTCTTTATGGGGTCCTTGTCCGAGCGTCTTCCTCAACTTAAGTGACTCTTTGGTTTAATCTCACATTTTGCTTAGGCTTGCTTGGGTCAAATAAGATGATAGTTAAGTCTTTTTTATAACTAGCCTCAATTATTAATACTATTAATTTCATTTTTTTGTATAATTAATTTAGACTAAAGCCCAATGATGCTAGCTAAACCATTTGCCTGCTAACAAGAAAAAGAGATTAGTCCAAACTCAAAAAATCAAACTCTTCAATCAAATGTTTTATTATTATTTTTTTGATAAGTTTCAATGAGCCCAAGAGACTTTTGGAGCCCAAATGTCCAGCTTATTATGAAATTGATTTTTTTAGACATATATAATCAGTGATTTGTAATTTATGGATTTATTATAATTTTTTTTCATATAATAACCAATGAAACACCCAGAAATCCTATGGACCGATAAAAATATAAAATGCTAGATTGAATGTCATTGTCTAAATTAAGGATTCCATCACTCAGATACCCTCATGGAGGTAACTTATTTATAAAATCTAATATAAATCTATATAAATAAATATATTCATATACATATAATATTATATATATATATATTATATATACCAGTCTAAAAATATATATTTAAAAATTATATATTTAAATCAAGTCTTACACTCACAAAATTTTTAAACAACACATTATTCAATAAAGTTAGTGGCATAAAATATTTCACAACATTCTTAAATTTGTCTACTATCTCACACATGGGCTCACCACAATATACATTTTAAAAATTTTTCAATGTCAATTTGAGGATGAGGTATACCATGCTTCTAGTGCATGTATCCCTCCTCTCACATGGAGGAGGACCCTACACCTCCATGTGAGTGAGAGGAAATATACACCAAATATGTAGTGTATTTTCTCTAATTTGAGAATATTTGTGAGCATGACTTAACACATTATTACATTTGAGCTTACTTCAATAAGTAAGACTTAAAGCCTAGTTTAATTTATATAAAACTCCATTATCTAAGCTTGAAGAAATTTGAAATATATTTTTTAATTTATATATGATTTTTGAATAAACCGTTCACGATCATAATACTAACTAGCCTCATCACACGCACTTTGCACGTGGGATAAGGCTTTTTTATTATTTTAAGTTTAATGTAATTTTTCAATTTGAATTTATCTATTGTCGATAAGGTTACATAGGAAGGAATTTTTAAGAAACTAAAATTTAAGATTTGAAATGGAGTAAATCGCTGATTTAGTGTTTGCTAGTTTTTAAAAAGAAATGCATCAAATGTACGTGAGATATATTTAAATAAAGAGTGTGCTAATTTTTAGGAAAAAAGTTTCTTTGTTGGTTTTTTTTTTTTTTTTTTTTTGAATTTTTTTGAATTACAAATTTAAACCCATTTTTATTTTTTAAGAATAAAGATTATTTAATTAAATTAGGGGTATTTTTGACATTTTTTGAAGTCATAACTAATTTTATGAATCCTCTTAATATATAGAGATTAAAGTAAAAGAATAAATGAGATATCCATAACTAAAATTAAGTTTTAAAGCCAACAAGGGCTTGGCTCATTTGGGTATAGTTTGTTCGCTCCGCCTAACATGCTCATGTTTGATTCCCACTACCAACAGGAGTCCGTTGGTGGGCATCACATCCCTAAGCGTGTGTGCTCTACTTGGGGGTTTAATATAACCATAAACACCCCATTTTTTTCTCAAAAAAATTAATTTTAAAAAAAAAAGGTTTAAAAAACAATAAAACTATGAGCTCACATGAAATTAAGAAATTAAAATTTAAACTTTTTTTCAAAAGAAATCTCTAAATTTCAATAGCATTCATATTCATTATTCAGTTAGAAAAAATTAATTTGTTTGATTAAATTGAATTTAATTATGGGTACAATAAATGGTGTCCTTAGACATTATTTCCATAAAAACAAGTTTTTCCTAAAAATATTTCCTTAAAAAAAAGTCACAAGTGATTTTAATATGAGTGTAAATTCCTATAAAATACATATATATGACATGGCAAACAGTCAGATTCGAGTTGGGTCATTTGGGTTATGGGACATTTTAAACGGATTAAAAATGGGTCGGGAAGGGTCCGGTGGGTTGATTAGGCCCATATTTTTCACATTAAAAAAAAAAAAAAAACAAATAAGTGCCAATTTTGTAGAGAGAATGAATCAAATTAGATTATTTGTTACTAATTTACTATTACACATGTAAAGGGAAAAAAACAAACAAACCAAAAAACACAAAGATTTCCATATCCTTACAATTGAGACAATTTTGACTTTTGAGTATAACTAAAATTATTTACATACTTCAGATCCAATATATATATATATATATATATACAAAACTAAATGTCATGGACTATATCAAGTTATCAACCTTCTTAAGTGCACAAATTCCCGTTATATTGAAAATAATAATATAGTTAGATTATATAGAAAGATAAAGTAAATAAAAAAAAAAAAAACCTTTAAAAATAAACATAACAATTTAAGTAAAAAAGAACAAGTAAATATTTTATAAGAATCATATCTCAATCTACTCAACATTGGTAGTACTTCAGCACTACAAATGTTCATACTTGCAAATTGTTGTTCAAGTTGGCCAAATTCATCAGTATCTTCATTTACAATACAATATCTTAATATAACTTAAGTTTATAATGAAAACAAATTAAACCTTATCAATAAAGTGTTAAAAATGTATAATTTCTATAACTCTATTAATAAATTAAAATACCTTCAAATCTATATAACCAACTTTTACTTTTTTTTTTTTTTTTTTTTTTTTTTTTTTTGATAAGAACTTTTAGTAGTCTTTGAAGTAGAACCTAGTTTCATAGTAGTTAGTAGTCTTAGTTAATAAATGTTACAATTAGAAGTAGAGCTTAGTAGTTAGTAGTTAGTAGTTAGTGCTGTTTAGTAGTGTAGTCTGTATAGACAATGGACACTAGATGCTTTAGGCTTTAGCTTCCCTTTTGTTGTTGTTGTTGTTTTTTTTTTTTTTTTTTTTCCTAGCTTTCATTTAACTATTTACTTTTTAAATAAATAGCACACCTTGCCATGTGATTTTAAATATTTTTTAGGGAAAAAAGGTTAAAAAATGGATGGGCTACGGGTTAGGTCGGGTTGGGTGGGCTCGTAAAAAATGGGCAAACAACAAGTTGTCTCATATTTAATTTGGGCCAAGAAAATGGGGTTTGAGCCAGGCCTAAACGGGCGGGTTCAAATCAAGTCAAAACGAGTATGTTTGGATTAAATCAAAATAATCGGGTTCAAGTTGGGTCAGTGAATTTCGGCCCGTTTTGCCATGTACTATACATTAAAATTGATTTATCTTTTAAAAAAAAAAAAAAAAAAAAAAAAAATTTACAGACGGTTTCTGGTCTCTCTTCTCTAGAGTTTAGACCGACCTAGGGTTACGTGCGGTTTCTTTCTTCCAAGTCCAAAATCCAAAATCCAATTCGAAATCCCAACAAACACAATAACCTCACTACCTCAGTCTCTAAAACCCTAATTTTCTTCATTCTCTCGCTTAGCCCTAGCTTTCATCTCTGTCCAAAGAAATGGACCCAGAGATCGCCAAGACTCAGGAGGAGCGGAGGAAAATGGAGCAGCAATTAGCCTCCATGAATTCCCTCACCTTCGACACCGATCTCTACGGCGGAAACGACCGCGACTCCTACGTCACCTCCATCCCCGTCAACGAGGACGAGGACAACCTCGATTCCCTCATGGACAACGAGGTCGCTCGCAAATTGGCCTCCTATACCGCTCCCAAATCCCTCCTCAAAGAGATGCCCAGGGGTTCCGACGAGAACGACGACGTTTCGGGCTTCAAGAAGCCGCAGCGAATCATCGACCGCGAAGACGATTATCGGAAGCGGAGGTTGAATCGCGTCATCTCGCCGGAGAGACACGACGCTTTCGCCGCCGGCGAGAAGACTCCGGACCCTTCGGTTAGGACTTATGCCGATGTCATGAGAGAGGAGGCGTTGAAGAGAGAGAAGGAGGAGACTTTGAAACTCATCGCTAAGAAGAAGAAGCAGCAGCAAGAGGAAGAGGAAGCCGCCCCCGAAAAGCCGGCTGCGGATTCTTCTGCGGCGGCGGCGGCGCCCAAGAGAAGGAACCGGTGGGACCAATCGCAGGATGATGGCGGTGCCGGTGCTGCTAAGAAGGCCAAGACTGCATCTACGTCGGATTGGGACTTGCCGGATACCACTCCCGGGCGGTGGGATGCGACGCCGACTCCCGGGAGATTAGGCGATGCTACGCCGTCTGCTTCCGTGGGGAGGAGGAATAGGTGGGACGAGACTCCGACGCCGGGGAGAGTGGTGGATTCGGATGCAACACCGGCAGCAGGCGGTGTTACACCGGGGGCAACACCGGCAGGTATGACTTGGGATGCCACACCAAAGCTATCGGGTCTTGCCACGCCGACGCCAAAAAAGCAGAGGTCGAGGTGGGATGAAACGCCTGCTACTATGGGGAGTGCAACCCCAATGGCTGGGGCTACGCCGGCTGCAGTTACGCCTGGTGTTACTCCGGTTGGCGGGCTTGATCTTGCAACCCCGACTCCCGGGGCAATTAATTTGCGTGGAGCAATCACGCCGGAGCAGTATAATTTGTTGAGGTGGGAGAAGGATATTGAGGACAGGAATAGGCCATTGACAGATGAGGAGTTGGATGCAATGTTTCCGCAAGATGGGTATAAGATTTTGGACCCGCCGGCATCCTATGTGCCAATTAGGACTCCGGCGAGGAAGCTGCTTGCTACCCCAACCCCGATGGGGACTCCTCTGTATGCCATTCCGGAGGAGAATCGTGGGCAGCAGTTTGATGTGCCCAAGGAAGCACCTGGTGGGTTGCCATTCATGAAGCCTGAGGATTACCAGTACTTTGGGGCATTGTTGAATGAGGAGGAGGAAGAGAAAATGACTTCTGACGAGCTGAAAGAGAGGAAGATTATGAAGCTTCTGCTTAAGGTTAAGAATGGGACACCACCGCAGAGAAAAACGGCTTTGAGGCAGCTTACCGATAAGGCAAGAGAGTTTGGGGCTGGCCCGTTGTTTAACCGGATTCTGCCATTGCTTATGCAGCCCACTTTGGAGGACCAGGAGAGGCATCTTTTGGTGAAGGTTATTGACAGAGTGCTTTACAAACTTGATGAGTTGGTACGTCCTTATGTTCATAAGATTCTTGTTGTGATTGAGCCTTTATTGATTGATGAGGATTACTATGCGCGTGTCGAGGGTAGAGAGATTATTTCTAATCTTAGTAAAGCTGCTGGTTTGGCTACTATGATTGCTGCTATGCGCCCGGATATTGATAATATAGATGAATATGTTAGGAACACCACTGCAAGAGCTTTCAGTGTGGTTGCTTCTGCTCTTGGGATTCCTGCTCTCTTGCCCTTCTTGAAGGCTGTCTGTCAAAGTAAGAAATCGTGGCAAGCTAGGCACACTGGGATTAAGATTGTTCAGCAGATTGCCATTTTGATTGGTTGTGCTGTGCTTCCTCATCTGAGGTCCCTCGTGGAAATCATTGAGCATGGTTTGCTTGATGAGAATCAGAAGGTGAGGACAATCACTGCGTTGTCTTTGGCTGCTCTTGCTGAGGCTGCTGCCCCATATGGTATTGAGAGCTTTGACTCAGTGTTGAAGCCTTTGTGGAAGGGGATCAGGTCTCACCGTGGGAAAGTGTTGGCTGCATTCTTGAAGGCAATTGGTTTTATTATTCCACTTATGGATGCGCTGTATGCAAGTTACTATACTAAGGAGGTGATGGTCATTCTGATTCGTGAGTTCCAGTCACCAGATGAAGAAATGAAGAAGATTGTTCTGAAGGTGGTGAAGCAGTGTGTGAGTACAGAGGGTGTGGAGGCTGATTACATTCGCAGTGATATACTTCCTGAATTCTTTAGGAATTTCTGGGTCAGGAGGATGGCTTTGGATAGGAGAAACTATAGGCAACTTGTGGACACAACGGTGGAGATAGCAAATAAAACTGGTGTTGCCGATATAGTAGGGAGAATTGTTGAGGATCTTAAAGATGAGAGTGAACCTTACAGACGAATGGTTATGGAAACCATAGAAAAAGTGGTTACAAACTTGGGTGCATCTGATATTGATGCTCGGTTAGAGGAGCTTCTTATTGATGGAATCCTTTACGCCTTCCAAGAGCAGACCAGTGATGATGCCAATGTGATGCTTAATGGGTTTGGTGCAGTTGTGAATGCACTTGGGCAGAGAGTGAAGCCTTACCTACCCCAGATTTGTGGTACCATTAAATGGCGGTTGAATAACAAGAGTGCAAAGGTGAGACAGCAAGCAGCTGATCTCATTTCAAGGATCGCTGTTGTCATGAAGCAGTGTCAAGAGGAACAACTGATGGGTCATCTTGGTGTTGTCTTGTATGAGTATCTGGGAGAAGAATACCCTGAAGTTCTGGGATCGATTCTGGGAGCTCTGAAAGCAATTGTCAATGTTATTGGTATGACAAAGATGACTCCTCCTATAAAGGATTTGCTTCCTAGATTGACACCAATTTTGAAGAATAGGCATGAGAAAGTCCAGGAGAACTGCATTGACCTTGTTGGACGAATTGCTGACCGCGGTGCTGAGTTTGTTCCGGCGAGGGAGTGGATGAGGATTTGCTTTGAGCTTCTTGAGATGCTTAAAGCCCACAAGAAGGGTATTCGGCGAGCCACGGTGAACACCTTCGGATACATTGCCAAAGCCATTGGACCACAAGATGTCCTGGCTACCCTGTTGAATAATCTCAAGGTGCAAGAGCGGCAGAACCGTGTGTGCACAACTGTGGCAATTGCCATAGTTGCAGAAACCTGCTCTCCCTTTACGGTGCTGCCAGCCTTGATGAATGAGTATCGTGTACCAGAGCTTAATGTGCAGAATGGTGTCTTGAAATCCCTCTCTTTTCTATTTGAGTACATTGGTGAAATGGGAAAAGACTACATCTATGCTGTGACCCCATTACTTGAAGATGCCCTCATGGATAGGGATTTGGTTCACAGGCAGACTGCAGCTTCTGCTGTCAAGCATATGGCTTTGGGGGTTGCTGGTTTGGGTTGTGAGGATGCTTTAGTCCATTTGCTGAACTACGTGTGGCCAAACATATTCGAGACTTCCCCTCACGTTATTAATGCTGTCATGGAAGCCATTGAAGGAATGAGGGTGGCCTTGGGTGCTGCTATTGTTCTAAATTACTGCCTTCAAGGGCTATTCCATCCTGCCCGTAAGGTTAGGGAGGTCTACTGGAAGATTTATAACTCACTATATATTGGAGCACAAGATGCGCTTGTGGCGGCTTATCCTACACTGGAGGACGAGCAGAACAACGTATACAGTAGGCCTGAGTTAATGATGTTTGTCTAAAGTGCAGCTTTATTGTACCTTAGAGAGCAGATCACATCGGGACTGATGTTATCATGATAGGCAATTTACTTCTCCTGGCTGATGTAGTTTCTTTAAATCATTATGTTAATTAAACTATATTGACTCTCTATTATGTCTCTGTGGGTACTTCCACCTCGTTTGCTTCTTAAATTATCTGTTATGTATGTAGGAGTATTCCAACTAATTGTTATTGATTCTCATACTTCTCATGTTACTTCTTGCGTTTGATGTATGTTTTTCTATACTCACTCTTGGATTTCCTTTCTGTGGTGGTGGTGGTGGTGGTGTTTGTTTTTGTGTGTGTGTGTGTGTGGTATTAGAATCTAGTATCAAAAATCTGCAACCTCATTGAATTTAGAGAAAGACCTTGTAAAGTTAAGGGCTGAGAGAGAGACAGAGAGATTAATCATTTGGGAGTTAGGGTTAAGGTTTCTGTTTCAGTAAGAGTTGGATTAATAAATTGGGAGTTAGCATTGGATTTTAATTGCAGTTTCTATTTCTTTTTGTTTCAAATATATCCTTTTGGTTCTTGTTTCTTTTGTAGAAATCTGTTTGGGGTTCTCTGTATTTTTACAGGCTGGATACACTGCATTTTTGTGGATATTGGACTAGGATTCCATGTGGTTAACCTGGTCTGAAGCTCTAAATTGTATATCACAAAGGGAAGAAAAGTTAGCCAGGTTTACATTATTTCTGTTATAGCTCTTTAAAATAAAAAATAAAAAATTCTGCTATAACAAGTTATGCTTTAATTGCTTTCATCATTTGTATGCTGTTTACTCTTTATATTTATGTTCATTGTTACTCTCTCTCATAGGATAACTAATTTTAGAAGTGATTCATGCACCACTGAAGTTTAGTTGGCTATATTATGTGCTACTATCATAAAGAAAGAAATTCCTTTCTTTGTCCTGATTGAACTGTCAAGATTATTGAATCTAGAGTTTTTTTTTTACCAACGTCCAAGCATATTGTAATTAAGTAGTAGCACATATTGTAATTAGTAATTTCATGAATTTGATGTCGCTGCTTCACTGAATGTGTGTAAAATTGTTAATGGAAGTTCAAATTGATAAAGCATAGTCCATATGATTGACCTTTTGAAGGATTGCCTGTATGGTGTTTATTAGAATGATTGTTTGCCTGGCATTTCTCTATTAGCTTATGCTGTTGCTTCTTGTGGATGGGTAAACGGTGGTGTCATTTATGGTGCATCACTGTATTGTTTTAGCTGTGTGGTGCTCTATAGGAAGGGGGTCTAGAAGGGGGAAAAGAAAATTATGTATATAAAGCTTTAGGCCTGAATGAGGTCTTTGTAAGAGCATAACTTGTCTGTTTGGCCCCATGATTTCGCAGACCAAACACGCTAGTTGTTAATAAATGTGAAAGAGGCAACTGTTTAATAAATGTGAATCCAGATTTTTTTACATTAGCATAATTGGAGCTAGTCTAATATAATTTTATTTTCTTTGAAGTTAGATCACATGCCAAAAATCCGTTACATTAGCATTAATAATCAAATGATCAGTGGTGCATTGTTTGTGGTTTATTCAATGGTGAATCTTGTTGCATCCCCATGAACACTTACAAAGATGAGGACCTGATTTCTAATACTAGTTAGGACAGCACGTGCAAGGCACATGCTTGCTACGGAAAAACAATAGTGATTAAAGTCAATTCTAAATTTTATTTGTATCACAAGACAAAAATTTAAATCATTTGATTTTTAAAGTATATAGAGATTAACATAAATAAAAAAAGACAAATTTTAAGAATTTTGATAATTATGTTGTAACAAAGTTAATTTTATTTGTATAAGAATTTTGATCAACTACAAAGTTAGAGTAGCTATTTAACATATAAATATTTATTTTACTATAATAGTTTTTTAGTCCCTACTTGCTAAAGACAATATATCTACTCTCTAAAAACTTCTAAGAATGATAACGAATATCATTATCTTCCAACAATAAACAACTGAGTTTTGCTAAGAAATTAAAAAAAAAAAAAAGAAAGATAACAAAAGGCATGTGTCATGGAATTTTTCATTAGATAAATTATGAGTTTTGAAAAATTAAACCTAGAAAATCAACATTCTTTAGATAACAAATAAAACATCTTATATCATCATTCCAACTTTTCTAAAAATTTCTACCATTTAAAACTAAAAATATGTAAATAAAATTTTTGAGATGTTAAAATTTAGCGGGACTAATTTAGACATTATACAATAAAATATTTTAAGAATCATAAGCTTTCATTATGGTATAATTGAGAAAATAACAATATGACATATTTGCCATTTTCCAAAATATTAAGGGAAAAATTGCTTGATTTTAAAGTTTAAAGAAGAATTGTAAACTACCCCAAACATAGATGATGAAAAGTGTTTTTTTTTTTTCCTAAGTTTTTGTTTTTGTTTTTGTGTGTAAAACTATGTGTTTTTACTTAAAATGGTGTGTAAAGAAAAAAATATACAAAAAGTTAACCCAAGAAAATTGTATGTGGAATAGTAAATTTTGGCTCAACAAAGTTGATTAAACTAATAAAAAATTTCTAAAAACACAACAGAATGACGCAACATTTTCAAAATACCTTTATAATTTTGTTATATTTTATTTTAACTTGTAAAGAATTGACAACTCAACAGTTTTGAAAATATTGTGACGACATCAAGATGTCTTAACATTTTTCACACAAAAAAATGCTATGTCCATGATATTTTCACAACAAATCATAAGTAGTAAATTACTACAAGTTGTTATTGGTAGGTAAAAAAGTAGTTTCATTGGTAAATTTAAATTAGAACCAATAACAATTTACCATTTTTGATTTGTTATGAAAGTGTTATGAAAATTATTGTGGATATAACACTTCTTTTTCATAATACTTTTATTTTTAGTTGTGGTTGGTTCTAGTATGATATTTTATTATTTTATTTTGACCTATAATGAATTAACACCTCAACAATTTGTGAAAATATTGTTCCAATTTGTGGTGTTAATATTTTATTATAATGTGAAACAGCGCAAATTGGACAAAATAAAAATAATATAGCAAATCTACTACAACTCTATGCGTTCACCAAAAAAAAAAAATGTGGCTAGCAAAAAACAGTGAAAATCAAACAAATCAAAATTATTATAGCGAAATTACTGTAACTTTTCCTATTTACTCTTTTTATATATAGAAATATACATTGCACTTACAATGTAAATTTATATTGTAAACACATAAAAATTGGCAAATGTTGTACACATTTGCAAAATTTGTACAATTTTTTTTTTTTTTTTTTTTTTTTTTTTTTTTTTTTTTTTTTTTTTTTTGCAAATGTATATAATAATTGCCACTTTTTGGTGAACTTGAATGCTCAAACCAAATTGGTAAACTTGAGGAAAAAAAAAAAAAAAAAAAAAAAAAAAGAGGAAAAAGGCAACTCACTAAACTAAAAATATTGCTCATAACACTTCATGAGCCTATTGGCTCTTTTTTTATATATAAAAAAAAAAAAAAAAAAAAGCGAGTGAAACAGTTTGGTTGGATAAACCAAAATCATTGTAGCTTTGCTACTGTTGCTTTACACATTGAACAAAAAAAGAGTTGTGAAAAATGTTGTGAATGTTGCACTTTTTTTTTTTTTTTCACAATATTTTTATTCTTAGTTGTGATTGGTTTCGGTATGATATTTTATTTTATTTTATTTAAATTATAAAAAGTTAACACTTCAAAAATTGTGAAAATATTGTGGCAATTTATTGTGATAATATTTTAACAACGAATATGGAGACAAAAAAAAAAAAAAAAAAGTAAAAAAGCATGTTCAGACTCTTCAGACAATATTTTCCAAAAAAAAAAGAAAAAAAGAAGAAAAAGCGAGAGAAAAGTTTGGTTGAATAAACCAAAAACACTGTAGTTGAGCGCATATGCTCTTTTTATATAGTTAATGGATTATCTGTCTTAACTTTCTTTTTGTATGCATGCAGTTTTGGTAATGGCGTGAGTTTAACGAGAAAAAAAAAAAAAAAATTTTGTATTGGGTGTCATAGGTGTGGAATCCTATTCTGTTTACAGATGTGGAATTGCAACAATTAAGGGGTTGTTTGGCATTGTTGTTTAAACAATAGTTTTGAGTATTTAAACAACAATAAACACTTTTGACACATATTTCTATAACACTTAAACACGTATTTCCACAATATTGAAAACCGAACAACAATACTTAAACACTGCTACCAAACGGGCCTTAAGTCTCGTAATTGTTCTAAACGTCAAATGTTTGTGTTTTGGAGATGGATTTGTGCTTCATACCACAATGGTATCTGTAGAGATAGTTTGTGGTTAGTGGATGGTGATCTTTTTTTGCCTGAAAAAATATTAGAAGTAATTATGCCAAATAATCTTTTTGATATTTTACGCCCCTTACTGGAGATGCTTGCTTTCTTGGGATTGATATTTCACCTGTGCTCATCTCATTGTTAATCAATTTGAAAGAAGAATCTTTATTGCAATCGATAGCAAATTGCAGTTGCGGTGGCTCCAAAATCAGTTCAAAAGGTTCAAACTGCTGAAAATGTTTATATGTATATATATTCGGTTTGTTCAACAAATAAAATCTCTTGTCATCAAATAAGAAATTTAGAGTTTGATTTCCACGTACGTCAAAAACTAATTGTTGTTTTGATCAAATAATAAAGAAAAATCATCGAAACGGATGTCATAGGTTGAAACTTCAAAAAAAAAAAAAAAAAAAAAAAAAAAAAAAAAAAAAAAAAGAAGGGTTTGTAGAACAATTTTAATTATTTTTTTAGTTTCTTGGCTGTGTTTATGCGAAGCTTGAAGCAGATGGTGTTGGATGAGAGTTTTGATTATGTTCACTTTTAACCTTCTACTTTACTCTTTTTTTTTTTTTTTTTTTTAAAGGTCCTCATGTTTGTAAGCCCAAAATGATTTCAAACGTGATTTTATACTTTTCTAATTTTTCTTTCTCAACTATTAGATACATGCTCCTATAATATATAAATAAATAAACCACACGTTACTCTAAGCTTACTACCGATATAAAGAGACTGTCAATTAAATAATTTTTTTTTTTTTTTTTTTGAGAAAAGAAATTAAATAATGTTAAGTTAAATTAATACATTTTTATTGGAACTCCTATAAGCTCACAACCGATATGATTTTCTCATTTACCATTCACAATTTGTTACATCGACAATTATGAAATGTTTTTTGAAAATTATTGTTGACTCCATAGTTATAGTTACTTACTGTTGCAAGTTTAGGCCACCAAGGCATGCATTATTTGTTGTTTGTAGTACTCATGTACAATGGTACATTTGAGAAGCTAACTAAGAAAAACAACCACGCCGCGTTTGCCACTTTTTTGCTTTAAACCTGATCAATTTACATAGCCCCAATATCATTGAGAGGATTCCCCAATTTCCTGAGAAGCCCAAATGGCTATCGGTGCACAGGTCCAACTGGCCAAGAGAAGCCCATCAATACTACCAAGGTGTGGGAAACGTGGACCCATCATATAATTTTTTACTATTGAAAACTTGTAAGAAACCCTATCAAAATAGAAAACATAGAACATGTTTTTTCTTGAACTTTTTAAGGAGATACAGAATGAATTATGAGAACTTTATAAGATGATGCTGTTTTATCTGAACAAAGTGTACAGTAAAGAGAAGAAAATTATAAGAGCTCTACATCACATCTCATCATAGGTTGGCTTAATCTGAAGATTTTGGCAATGCGGTAGAAGGCCCTGAGAAAATGAGACGACTCTGGAATGGGATCTTGGGAATAGGTGAATCCTTGTGAATGATCGGCTCAGCAGGACGAATAACATGAGGAATATTCCCCATAGCTGCTTGTTTTTCTCTAAAAGTAGCCCAGGTCACCAAATAAAGACCAGCTATAATTAAAAATCCCCCAAAAACACTGTTTCCACAAGTAAAAACACCAAGTAAGCAATCATTCTGACAAAAAAAGTTTGAATAATAGCATTACATTATAGTACATTTGACAGCAAAATGAAAAAATTTTTTTGGGGAAGTTTGGGGGAGGGGGGGGTTAATGTAATATGATTTCATTAAGTAAATCAAGGCATCTTCACACTGCAGCCATGGTAGAGCAAATGGTAATAAAAATTTTAATGGTAGTGATTGGAGCAAACCTCCCCAAATAGACAGGGCTTCCAAGAAAAATTCTTGACAGGAAGGCAGAAGCTGCAGGTTGGACTGGATTGTAGAGAGCAACCATAGCAGGGCCCAAGATTTTATTGCTCCATGTTAGGAGTCCATAATTAAGGGCAGATGCAATAGTCCCCTGAGAAAAAAAAAACGAGTAATGTTATTAGCCATACTTTCCCCTTCCAATTATAGATTAAAGAAAAACGTAAAGTTTACAAAGTGAATACATACACATACATAAATGTGTGTGCACATGTGATATCTCAGATTATTAACAAAGTCATTTGTATAACCAAAAAAATAAAATAAAATAAAATTGTAAGACATTCATGGCAAATTTCTATCATTCCTTTACTTGCAAGAGGATTATAGTGACCACCCTACAAATATGCATGCAACAGAGTCAGCATCCATAATTAATGGCATTTGGTGCCTTATTCCAAAATCTAAGGAAGAGTAGGCTCCTGTTCCTGCTTCACTGCATCCCAATAGCTTGTGTGTGTACACACACACACACACTGTATGGGTGTTTGGATTCACCAACAAAAGTTAAACAAAATCTCTGAATTATTCTTATTTGTCCAAAATGCACACAACCTTAAAAAATGTCTGGGGGGCCTCCTTCAAATGGGCTCCCAAATACAACCATAGTAAATGTCATAATTGCAAAATCTCAAACAGAGTCAACTAATACAAATAAGGAAATAACTAAAATGCTGAAATAAAATCACAACAAATCAATGCTCTGGTGTACATCATATATATATATATATATATATATTATATATTAAACCCTGACAGTTTAAAAGACTCAATTTATTCTGAGCAAATTATGATTTTGATCCTTGAGTTGTGTTGAATTTCAATTTCGTCATTAAACTACTGATTGTGTCAGTTTAGTCCCTAGAGATTTGAAAATGCTTCAATGTAATTTTTGGATTGCTTGCTATTAATGCCCCATGGCCCAACAAAAATAGTTGACGTGGCCAACATTATTGTACCCTAACATAAAAAATGCTAACTTTGATGTGTTGATGTTGCAAAGTATCAAAATTAAAGGATTTGAACCAAATCAGCATCTCAAAGCCAAAAATAATCTATAACGTCCTGAGGAAGAATGTCTAGCCACATCTATGCTATACTCCAAAAGGATTAATCAAATTACATTTAGGGCTCCTTATAAATCACTTATATAGCCAAGATAAACTTACTAAAAATCCTGTTAGGACCCGCGTTGTGCTAAATTGATCCTAAGCCAAGTGGTGGTATCATGTTGACTATGATATTATTTCTAACAACCTAAGGAGCCGCTAACCACATATGCACTATACCCCAAAATGACTAGTCAATTTATAATTAAGCTCCTCATAATAGTTATATATAGCCAAGATCTACCTAGTAAACATCCAATGTGGGACTTAGCATACGCTCACATAACACACGTGTGAATTAAATCATACACTCACATGACACTCATATAATCCAATCCTATATGGGATATCATATGATCCAAGTCAACAACACCTACAAAAATTTAAATCACATCAGCACCCATGTGGCTTCATAATCAAACTGAGATGAAGAGGCAAATCGGGTACCAAATTCTGAATTGGAGTTAGGGCCAAGAAGACCATTTGGGGTTTTTTTATCCTCATGAAATCACTCAAGTTCATGAAATTGAGTTTAGAAATGAGTGCATGATGTATGAAAATGAGGTCAGATTTCAAAATTATCTGTCATAGTGGGGGTAAAATTGAGAGTTCCAGTAATTGATGTTTTCTGACTGTTTATGATAAAATTTCATCCTCTTTCTGAAAGAAAATTTTTTAATAGAAGGAGAAAAGAAATTGAAAAAACATAAAATCAAAATTGATCACCTACACCTCCTTTCCTTCTCCAGTGTAAATCTTCTTCTCCGGACTAATCCTCAAATGACCTCCACTTCTCCAGTGGAGTTCTCACTATCTACATTTTTCTAAACATGTGATTACTAAACACACATCCTCCAATCATTGCACTCTAAGAAACACAAACCCGTTTAGGCTTTTCAATGAACACAATCCAAGAAAACTTGATCACCAACAAAACTACAACACATGTGCACCAATCTGCAACGCAAAAGCACATGTGAACCAACTAAAACCACATCCAAGAAAAAAAAAAAAAAAAAGGGTTTTGAATCTCTTGTTTTAACCCAGGCAAATGAAGAAAGAGGAAAATAAAAATTTACAAAAAAAAAAAAAAAAAAGAACAAAGAAAAAAAGAAGAGAAACACCCAGGAATGGAAAGAAACAAAAGGCTGTTGTTGGCCAAATCTGTAGTATTTCTGATCATTTTAAGGGCAATGCATCCCGCTCAAGCAGCAGCGAAGGCAGACAGCCAGGTCATTGTAACCATTTTTTATTTTTATACATAAGGTCTTTGTAATCAATGTCTAGCACAAATACACCAGCACCACCATTCCTAAGCAAGGCTTATGATATGGTGGCGGACCCAATAGTGCTGTGAAGCCCCATTGACTACAACTTTGTGGTGCAGAACCCACCAAAAACCATGCAGACATGGCTCAATTTTTTGTTGGGGTTGCTTGGATTATTTTGGCCTAAGGATGGCATACCTGTGTTTTTCAAGTTTTGACACCATGTAACATCAACATGTGCCACATCAGCATTTTATTAGGACAGATGTACAATGATGCTAGTCACGCTAGCTATTTCTGTTGATCCATGGATAGGCAAGTAAGCCAAAGGTAAAATTGAAGCATTTTCAAACTTCAATGAATAAATTAACATAAGTAACTGGATTGGAATCTGAAGCATAATTAAGGGTCAAAATCATTGTTTGAACATTTTAGGAAAAATGCAAAAACTCCCCTTAGACTTTGGGTCAAAATCAAACTAACCCCTTGTTGTCCTTCTAATTTGAAATTAGATGCCCTTTTGTTACCATTCAATGGTGCATGTCATAGCATTTTAATTCTTCTTCTTTCCTAACCCTAAACCCACCACAACTAAATGTAGAAAAATCCCAAATTTGTCCTACATCACCATGCATTGTTCATAAAACCCAGCTCAGCCTATAGGACTGGGGCTGACAGTGTGGACTAGGTAGGCTTTGAGTCCAAACCATCAGGATTTCATTTTGATCCATAAGTCTATTAATTTATGCATGAGTTTAATAAATATATTTTTTTATCAGAAATGCTTATTGCTCATAAAGTATATCTTGATATATAATTTATTATTATTAATTTAATTCTAATCAGCTTCAGATCTTAGCAGATAAAATCACACCAATACCAAAATTTAATCAATTAAATCAAATATAACGACCCAGATTTTCATATTTGAACTGGTGGATCCATCTGGTTTAGTAATAGAATCCTAATTGCAAAGAATTGGCACCAGCTTCGAATCTCTGGTCCCACCATTGCAGCTCTACGAAAGACAAATTTTGCTTGTGGCCAAGCATTCCACTAGACGAAATGACTTTACTGAGTTTTAATCCTAAGACTTGAAAATAGAGATCAAAAGTTCACTGAAGGAAGTGTTTCACTCAGTCCACATGACATTTTTCAATAAAATCTACGTGTAGGATCAAATTTAACCCAACCACTAAGTCAACCTCTAGATAAAAACTGATTATTGCTCCTATGTGGTCAGAAGAACTTAAATATGGGGTAGACAAAGGGTTTCAAAATCTTCATACACACTCCCGCTGGTTTCCATTGCTAAAGTGCTTTTGCAGCTTGTGAAAAATCTTCAATTATTCACTTCATCTTAGCCATCTTTGTTTGCTACCTTTATTTCCTCTACCCTCACAATCTCTACCTAGACAAACCATAGCTTAAAGTTGCAACATTTGACTCATGAATTTTGTGGCTTAAATCTAGGGTCTTTTGCTTTGATAATGATACCACTTGATGTAGTCAGAACTTACATATGGTGTCGAAGAAGCGTTTAAGAAAAATTTCAGCAACAAACAAGATTAAATCAAGTAAAAAAAAAAAAAAAAAAAAAAGTTTGTAGTTTGGGACAATCATATATCAATTTCTAGCCTCAAGGAGCTTAAAAGATATATTCAAATAATATTTTTTTATTAATAGATAAGAAAAGACTACCTATGACTCAAAAGATGATATTTATAAGAGCCTTTAGTAACCCTAGAATCCTAAACCATCATCATACATATAACAATTAAATCCAAACCATCCAACTTCATTAAAAAGTCACATGCTAATATGCTATGCACATGATCTTTCATAATACTTGAGGCATAAAAAAAAATAACATAGATAAATGAAAGACAATGGAATAGTGGACCTTTTTCCTTAGGATTAAATTCTCTTGCATCTTTGTATGAATAGATTGTAAATGATATGAATCATAGAATGAGTAAGGTGTATATATTGGAGAAACACATCAAAATTATTGCATGGTCATAGAATACCTATTAAGTTAAAGCAAAAGTTTTACAGGATTCATGTAAGTTTGGCTACGCTATATGGTCCTGAATATTGGACTAGTACAAAACAACATGTTCATAAATGAGCGAATGAAATGGATAGGTGTATATACAAGAAAAGATAGGACATGATGGAATTTGTTTAAAGATAGAGTGGCTCCTATTAATGAGAAAAAAAGAGGGAGTAGCTTAAGATGATTTATTCATGTGCAAAAGAGAGCAATTAATAAACCAATGAGGAAGATTAATCAGGTTTAAGTAATGAAAAAAGACAAAGGAATACTTAAAAAATCACTAGGATAAGAAGTAACAAATGACATGTTAATTAAAGTAACAGACAATATGATTTTAGAGCACTCACATGGGCTTAGCCAAAATTATAGGAAAATCATAGAATAAGAACCTAAATTTTATGATGCAGGGAACACCAATTTGGTGCTCCCTGCATCATTTTTTATTTTAGCTAGACAATTTCAAACACCCTACATCAGAATTTCTATTCTAAACTCTATTTCACTTTTTTTCTTCTTAATTTCTTTTAATTTTTCCTTTCTCTCCCACAACCCAGTCTTCTCCCTACCCATGCCCAAATCAAAACCCACTAAATCCACAAATCAACCACCACTTGAATGATGATGCAGTCCACAAAGTCACACCAGAAAGTGGCGCTAGCCATGGCCACCATTGTGTTTAGCCAGTTTGCGAAACAATGCTTTGACCTCATTGAATGAGCTAGTCTATGAAACACCTAAGAGGTCATAGGCATTCTCCCCAGGGAACTCTGTCTGAGCAGCTGAGTCAATGCTACCACTGAACCACCCATAGTCATGTCTTCCTTTCTCAAGATCATTGTTGTGCTTCAGCGTGAGAGAAAGAACTAGATGTTGAAAAAAATTAATAAAATAATGATTTTGTTAACACCCCTCCCCCCCCCAAAAAAAAAAAAAAAAAAAAAAAAAAAATTTGGGGACTAATGCTTTGTTTTTGTTGTACTAAAAGTTCACACCTATTTAATGGATGACTATTTTGACATAGAGTGACGCAGGACAGGAGCCTTAATGGACTCTGATACCAATTTTAGATCTTTCAGAATTCAAATAAATTAGATTCGTGGATGAGATCTTGAAGGGTTCTTAAATGGTTTACCTAAGGTTTAGGTAATAAAAGATTGAATCTTTAAAATGTTTGGTATTGACCAGTGAATAGTATGAAAAATAAAGAAAGATAAAACACTAGGAAATCACACCTAGATAGGAGAAGGTAATCACACAGTCAATTTAAAATAACCTGATGGAATGTTATTAAAATCGATCTCATTATGAATGTTATGGACTACAATAAAGCCTTTATATAGGCTATTGCTAAATCATTTCCTAGAAGAACTAGTACTCTAAATAACCTATTCCTAGAAAGAGTCGGACTACTAATAACAAAAATAAAAGCATTAAAAAACTTCAAAACCAAGAAGGAAAATGACTCAAAAATACAAAATAACATATTCCTAGAAGGACTAGGGCTATCAATAACAAAAATAAAGCATTTAAGAACTTCAAAACCAAAAAAGGAAAATACTCAAAATACAAAATAAGATTCATGGGCCTTTGGTTCACCCAGGGACAACCCATTCCAAAAAAATCTAGAATTTTCCAGATTGCCCTTATTCTAATAAAACTTAATTAAAACTGAACCAACAACTTTCTAGAAACTTAATACTAAGACTCAAACTATGAAGGGTGCTAAGAAGGCCCAACATCCAAATTCCAAACTATACCACAATTCTTAAATCATTTTATTTTTAATCTTGCTTTTCCTGAAACTGTTTCCTGTCCGCATCATAGAATGCACAGCTAATCCAATCAAACTATAAATCAGGAAATGAAGAGCCACATAGCAAAAGATTAGAGAAAACTGCACTCCATCTTAAATGATTGGTGAAGGCGAACCATCACAACTGACTATAATCTCCACAAATTGAGAATGCCCTCCTTAAAAATAAAATTAAAAAAGAAAGAAAGTGGAATTATCACCATCACACATGGACTCGAAGGATCAAAAAACCACCAAAGAATTCTTTGACGTCAGATGGAATTATAGCTTAGACTATCGACAAATTGGCATGGAGAAATGTCAGAGGCAAGATACTAGTAAGAAACTTACAGCATAAATGACTGCCAAAAACTCAGACTCTGTCAAACTCCAGTCTGTTGACTCATTGGTCATAAAGAATGCTGTTATCACCATCAATAGAGCCCCAAAAGCGTATGAATATGCTGTCACTGATAGGCTTGCGGGATATTTTGCTAGAAGTGGAGCCTGAAAATTTTCACAGCATTAGATTGAACATAGACATAAAGTAATCAAAAAAACAGATAAGAATTGAAGCAGCAATGTTTATCTTGAAATACATGGACTCATCGAGTATCTAATCATTGTAAAGCTAGTTCACAAATTTCTCATAGAGTGTGTTTGTTATTATGAATCCTTCTTTTTGTTATTATCAGAGAAATTATAGCCCCCCTCCACACCCACCAATGAAAAAAGGCGCTCTTCAGCCCTCTTTTTCCCCACCATCTGGCATCCATTGCCTATTTGCCTCCCACAAGTGAAGGTGTTGAAGGGGATCTTTACTTAACTGAAAACCTATGAGTTAAGTGTAGGAGAGTGATAAGAACTGAGACACTTTTTTTCTTTTGGGAGGAAGGGGCACAGGGACCGTTGATAGAGTAGAAGTGTACAGAATGGTTCATATAGAGCAGCACTAGGCTGTAACAGTTTCAATCAACATCATGACTATAAGCAAAAACCCACTTGGGCCCACAACCACATTACATTTCTTGAATTTGATCAACTTCCAAATCAGAAACTTGAAACCACAATCTCAATTACGTCAGCATAATTGCTTATTATAAAATCATACTGCAATATGTGAAATATCATTTGTGTGTATGCAGACTCAACTGCTAGAAGTTTGTTCTAGTGAATTCTACTTGATATCCCCAGGTTCAATGTAGCAATAACATACCAAGTTATCAACATTCCCATTTAGTGATGTCCTTCAACGCATGGAAATACAATCTACCATCATACTCTCAAAACTGGGACTTGAATATATATATATATATATATATATATATGCAGATACAGTTAATGTCTTTCTTATCATCTAAATGTGTTGCTGTACAGTTTGCTACGTGCACTTCTCAAATTAACAGGCTCACATCTTTTGCTGAGACCCACTTCTATTTCATGCAGGAAAAAATAAATAAATAAACAACCATCACTAGGTCGTGAAGGAGAAAAAGTGCAACAAGTTCAAGAACTATTAACCAAACAAGCTCACCTAGCCAAGGCAACCACCTGCAAAGCCATGTGTAAATCTAGTTGCAGGACTGCAGCTCACCTATAGTCATCTTTATAAAAAGCATAGATGATTTACCAGTAGCAAGCCACTAGCCTAGAAACCAAGTGAAACAGCAGCTGGCAGGACAAAGCATGCTATGTACAAAGCCAAACAGCTGTACAAGGACAAACAGAACAACCAGCAGCTGGTTCTTGAAATTCTCGTTAGCTTAACTTTTAGCTAAGTACTGATAGTTTTCTAGATTTAAGTAAATTAGCAGTAAGTTGCTCAGAATAAAAGTAGTTTGCAACTTACAGAGAAGAAGGGTGGCTGTCTCTAGCTGTCAGCTGCCATACTTTGAACTATCCTAGTAACTTGTGAGTCGTTTTTCATTGGACTATGTGAATACTTCTTCAGGAAGTAATCTTGGCTATAAAAGGATATAACTAATATTCTTTTGGTGGTGATGATATGAATTGAAGTTGACTTTGTTTGAGTTTACTAGGAATCACCCTCCGTCCCCGTCTGTCTCTTCCGTTCTAGTATTTTATATATTTTTGTTTGATAAATAAGAGTAATTGTATTGATCAAAAATATCTGTATGGTATTTTTCTCTATTTTATCCTATTTTCTTGATATTTTCAGCAGTTTTTTCTCCCTTTGTTTCTGATAGTCTCACTAGTTATTTCCTTTCCCCTTGCTGAAATTCTCAGTGTTCTCATCTCATAATCTCTCATAATTTGATTTCCAATCAAATCTGGCTCCCCCCTCTAAGTAGCCACCCCAAGCTTCTATTCCTCTTTTATATAATTTCCCTACTTATTCTCACCACCTTTCTAGCACGACATCCCTTTAGTAGTTTAGTTACAAGAACTACCCAGCTGTCCTGCATGAACAAGGATCCTAACCCAAAATTGATCAGGATTCCAATTGAAAGTAATTGTGAATTAAGACCCACCATGCAAAGATATGGCATACAAAGGAATTTTGTCCAATCTAGATTGGCTGGTAGTCTAACGTCAGTGATGAGGCAGAATATATTTAATTGTCTCATATATTTTTAAAAGTAAACGAACTAATGATGCATTCAGCAGACAAAAAATGAAGAGAACCTTATCTAAAATGAAAAGAATATTTTCATGTTAGCTATCTGTGTTTTCTTGTTTCATCGATGACTTTGTAAATCATTAGTTAAAAACAAAGATATATGGTCCCATACCTGAATGGCTAGAAATGCAGCCATGCACATACAGTTTCCTATTAAGCATAAAACTCCAAGGTGAAAATGGTCAATCCCATACTCAAGAAAACTGGACATCAACCATCCAGAAGGCTCTGGCTGACCCCTGGCACTTATTTCATTTTGTGCTGCAAAGTCTGGTTCTGGATTTCCTATCAAAGCTGGGCCACGGAATAGAACCATTAGTATGGCACCGGAAACACATACGACTGTACCTCCAACTTTGGCCTGACCTTCAATTCTGAACAAGTTCACTCTTTCTGTGCTGCATGAACAGGTCCAAATATGACATTGAACAAGTAAAATCCAATGAAATGAAACACGCATCTCGGCATATTTGCATAAAACAAATACGAGCTGAATTAGAGTTAAGTAAGAATTTATCAAACTGACCCCATCATTGTAGCCAATAAAAAAGTGAAGACTGGAATTGAAGGCTGTATCGCAGCAGCATAAGTTGGATTTGTGTAGCCAAGACCAATGAGAAACAACAGCTGATTGCCAAATATCCTAATTGAATTTAAAGAAGCAACAAAACAAAATAAATTTTTTGATAAGAATAAAACAAGATAGATTTATCAGTAAATAACAACTTTATATAGTAATCTACAAATAAGAGGTTGGGCCTTGGTGGGATGACAAGTGCCTTCCACCAAAAGCAACAAGTCGCTAATTCAAATCCAGGAATCAGCCTCCCCAAAAAAAATTAGGTGGTACAATTGCCTGCCAATCACCTCTTTAGACCCCCCAAAAGTGGGAACTTTTTATCTATACTGATAATGTCAAATATTGTGATTGAATTTAAGGTAAAACAAATCAAGATAGATTGATCAATCAATAATAAGACGAGATAGTAATCTACAACCAAGTGGTCAGGCAGGTGGCTTGCAGGCTTGCACCAAAAGTGAGGCCATGGGTTTGATTCCGGAAATCAGCCTCTCCCAAAAAAGATTGGGATAAGGCTGCCTACCGATCACCTCTCCCAAACCCCACAAAAATGGGAGCTTTGTACACTAAGTCCGACCTTAGGAATTTACAACTAGACAACTGAGACTGAAATTAAAGCACATGGAAACATACCCAGTTAAGCCAAGAAAGAAAAACGACACGAGGAGTCGTCTAGTCATCGGTAGTCGAATCCGTCTACAAACAGCACAAAACCAATGTCACAAAGATGGCAGTGTTTTGTTTGTGTGTTCAATATTCATACAAATAAAATTAACATAAACAATATCAGGGAATCATTCATTGAATAATGAAACACCAGTAATTTTATACTATGATCTATACTATGAATTTCATTGAATATGAGAGTCAGAGAGAGAGAGTACTTTTCACGAACATAGGCGATGGGGGCAAGGATGGCAAGGGCAAGGAGGTCACGGAAGACACAGAAAACGAGTTGATTCATCCCAACATTGAGTGCAACTTTTGTTACCACATGATACCCTCCATTGAATAGCTGAACCATTGCCATGGCTGCGTGTGCTTTCAATATATCTCCTCCTCCTCCTCCTCCTACTGTTGCTGCCGCCATGGCCATCACTCTTCTCCAGAGACAGAGACTACTATGGACGATTTTGCCTTGCCTTTTGATTGAAGTCAATGGTTTTTGGGCATCTCTGTGTGTGTGTTTGTGTTTGTGAAAGTTTATGAAAGTTGAGAGAGAGAGAGAGAGAGAGTCAATAGAAAATTCCGATATCTCTCTTTCACTCTCAAAGGTTGTTTGTTTTCATTCTTGGTTTTAAAGGAAACGAATGGAAAGCATTTTGATTTGTTGGTGTACCGCGTACAGGTGTACTTACTGGTTTTGGAAACGTGCTTTTCAATGTTTTCATGATAAAAGAGATATCATATGATATCAATCTCAATAATTCCTTTTGTTTTCTTTTGCATAAATTCTATTGAGTTTTTTTTTTTTTCTTCTTTTTGAGAAAAAAAATTATCTTATTTTTAGAGATAATTATTTTGAGTTAATTATGCTAATTTTCAAGATAGTTCTCACAACAATACTTAAACATGATTTCAAAAGTGTATATATCAAGTGTGTGCAACATTAAGTGTATGATAATCATTACTTAATTTAAAATTCTAAAGTTCTATCTAGAATACCATTGATTCATGAGATTTTTAGTTGTTTCATGTATAGAAAATGGGAGTAATTTGGCCAAGAGTTAGGATATTACTTCATTATACTAAAGTTTTCACTCTTAAAAGACACCTAAGTGATGAGCTCAATAAATTTAATGATACATTATAAATTTGGAACTCTAAAGTCATCGTCTTACTTTAATAAGCTATTAGTCAATAGGGTTTTTATAGGGTTTTAGAGAGCAGAATAGTAAGCTTAAAGTTAGGACATTGTTTCCTTATATTAGAGGGGAAAAATTTTTATTGGTTCACATTGAAACCCACCATTAATATCGCTTTACCTTTTTTTTTTAATAACTTTACCATTTATTATTTTATAATGTGTTACCTTGAAAATTTTTGAATTTTTTTTTGAATTCTTTACTTCTTTACTGTTATAGCAAAATTCTACAATATTTTTATAACAAATTTATATATCACAAAATTTTATAAAATCTTGATACGTTGGTAAAATACTTTTACTTTTTTTTTTTTTTTTTAATTTGAATTATAATATCCCGGTTGAAACTTGAAAACACAAAAAAAAAAAAAAAATCAATTGAGATATAGTGAAATTCTTTTTTGGACTTTTCTTTTGCCAGGTCGCTAATAAAGGGTTTTTTTTTTTTTTTTTTTTTTTTTTTTTTTTATCATCTTTTATATTTTGACAAAGATGAGTCACTCACTCGGATCCAAACCAAATTAAGCCCCTCAAGCACAACACAACCACTAGTTGCCATTTATTCGTAGCCAAATGAGCCTACCCCTCTTCCTTATCCTAAATCTTGTCGTCATTTATTTATTTATTTTTCTTACCAAAAGTTACAACTTTAAAAAGTCATCAACTTATTTATTTGATCTTTAAATTATTTTTGTTTCACAAAAAGACAAAAAGTTTGCGTCACCGGAATAATACTGAGCATTTTCATCACATCTTTTGAAATTTAATCAAATTTAAATAATAATAATAATAATAATAAGTAACCACTTTTTTTTAGTCACCTATTTTTCGAATGTATATTACATCGTACGTACTCCTCTCCCTTAAAAAAAAAAAAAAAAAAAAAAAAAACTAGTGTCTCAATAGACGTTCATAACAATTTCACCACACCAACTTGTCTATTACGTCACACTTAGGCCTAACACAATTTGTAATTTAAAACACTACGTTAGGTTTCCAATTAAATACATAGTTGTTTACTTAAAAAATAAAAAATTAGACATATAATTGCATTGAATTTATCTATACTTGAAATTGTTTAATATTATAAAATCCATAAAAAGATAACACATCCATTATATTCAATTGGTGTATAATCCATGCATATGCACAGTACAATTAAAAAACAATACAATTACACATATATAAATTCAAATTATACATTGTTTAAGTCATATATATATATATATATATATAAGTTTTGCTCTTTCTTTCTTCTTTATTTTATTTTATTTTTTGGATATACACATGAGTTGAGTTTTTTTTTTTTTTATTGGGTTATTTATTTATTTTTTAAAATATTAGATTCTTTGTCTTTTGCACAACATTAACTCACCTAGAAATTAAAAAATATATATATAGATAGGACACGTAGCACAAAATTAGACAACAATTAAAATCCAATTTGAAATCTAATTGGATTTTTTTATTAGTTTTACCTATTAATATATGTGTAGACTAATGTGTAACCCTGTATATATGCACATGTACATTTAAAACCAATCATAATTACATATGTGTGTGTGTGTGTGATTTATAATCTAATGGATCTAGACTTTTCTATTTTTGCACCCAATAATTCACCTGCCACAAAAATTAAAAAATTAGATGTAACACATGGTACAAAATTGTATTTCAATTAAAATTCAATTTAGAATCTAATTGAATTTAGACTCTTTGATTTTTGCACTAATAATAATTTCATTTGACAAAAATTTTAAAATTAGATAAGACACATGGCACAAAATTAGATATGATTTAGAATCTAATTGGATCTAGACTCTTTAGTTTTTGCACCCAATAATTTATTTGCCACAAAAATTAAAAAATTAGATGGGACACATGGTACAAAATTGAACTTTAATTAAAATTCAATTTAGAATCTAATTGAATTTAGACTCTTTGATTTATGCACCTAATATTCACTTGACACACAATTTTAAAAATTAGATAAGACACATGGCGCAAAATTAGACTCCAATTTAGAATTTAATTGTATTTTCTTTTAGCCTTGGCTACTAATATATATATATATATATATATATATATATATATATATATATAGAATCTAATTGAATTTAGAATATTTGATTTTTGCACCTAATAATTCACTTGACACACAGATTTAAAAATTAGATACGTGGCGCAAAATTAGACTCTAATTTAAAATTTAATTGTATTTTCTCTCAGTTTTGGCTATTAATATATACTAATCTCATCACACGCACTCCACACATGTGATGAGACTTTTTTTTTTTGAGTTTAATGTAATTTTTTAATTTGAATTTATTTATTGTTAGTGAGGTTATATGGGAAGAAATTTTTAAGAAACTAAGATTTAAGATTTGAAATGGAGTAAATTGTTGGGTTTAGTGTGTGCTAGTTTTTAGAAAAAATGTAGCAAACGTGACGTGAGATATACTTAAAGAGAAATGCTATGTCCACAACATTTTTACAACATTTTCACAACAAATCCTATGTGGTAGGTTGTTATTGGTTGCTACGGATAGATAAAAAAGTAATTTAAGTTTTGAAATCAAATTAAAACTTTACACCTATGATTTATTGTGAAAATGTTGTAGACGTAGCACCTCTCATATTTAAATAGAGAGTGTGCTAATTTTTAGGAAAAAAATTTCTTGGGTAGTTTTTTGTTTTTGAATTTTGCTTTTTTTTTATTGGGTTATTTATTTATTTTTTAAAATATTAGATTCTCTGTCTTTTGCACAACATTAACTCACCTAGAAATTAAAAAATATATATATAGATAGGACACGTAGCACAAAATTAGACAACAATTAAAATCCAATTTGAAATCTAATTGGATTTTTTTATTAGTTTTACCTATTAATATATGTGTAGACTAATGTGTAACCCCGTGTATATGCACATGTACATTTAAAACCAATCATAATTACATATGTGTGTGTGTGTGTGATTTATAATCTAACTGGATCTAGACTTTTCTATTTTTGCACCCAATAATTCACCTGCCACAAAAATTAAAAAATTAGATGTAACACATGGTACAAAATTGTATTTCAATTAAAATTCAATTTAGAATCTAATTGAATTTAGACTCTTTGATTTTTGCACCTAATAATTCATTTGACACAAAAATTTTAAAATTAGATAAGACACATGGCACAAAATTAGATATGATTTAGAATCTAATTGGATCTAGACTCTTTGGTTTTTGCACCTAATAATTTATTTGCCACAAAAATTAAAAAATTAGATGGGACACATGGTACAAAATTGAACTTTAATTAAAATTCAATTTAGAATCTAATTGAATTTAGACTCTTTGATTTATGCACCTAATATTTACTTGACACACAATTTTAAAAATTAGATAAGACACATGGCGCAAAATTAAACTCCAATTTAGAATTTAATTGTATTTTCTTTTAGCTTTGGCTACTAATATATATATATATATATATAATCTAATTGAATTTAGAATATTTGATTTTTGCACCTAATAATTCACTTGACACACAGATTTAAAAATTAGATACGTGGCGCAAAATTAGACTCTAATTTAAAATTTAATTGTATTTTCTCTCAGTTTTGGCTATTAATATATACTAATCTCATCACACGCACTCCACACATGTGATGAGACTTTTTTTTTTGAGTTTAATGTAATTTTTTAATTTGAATTTATCTATTGTTAGTGAGGTTATATGGGAAGAAATTTTTAAGAAACTAAGATTTAAGATTTGAAATGGAGTAAATTGTTGGGTTTAGTGTGTGCTAGTTTTTAGAAAAAAATGTAGCAAACGTACGTGAGATATACTTAAAGAGAAATGCTATGTCCACAACATTTTTACAACATTTTCACAATAAATCCTATGTGGTAGGTTGTTATTGGTTGCTACGGATAGATAAAAAAGTAATTTAAGTTTTGAAATCAAATTAAAACTTTACACCTATGATTTATTGTGAAAATGTTGTAGACGTAGCACCTCTCATATTTAAATAGAGAGTGTGCTAATTTTTAGGAAAAAAATTTCTTGGGTAGTTTTTTGTTTTTGAATTTTGTTGAATTATAATTTTAAACCCATTTTTTATTTTTAAAGAATAATGATTATTTAATTAAATTAGGGATATTTTTGAAAATTTTTGAAATCATAACTAACTTTCTAAATCCTCTTAATATATATATATATATATATATATATATATATAAATAAATAAGCCGTGTTATAATTTTTTTTATTGCCAAAATTTTACTTGTAAATCTCATTAATGATTTTTAGTAATTAGATAAATCTCAAGTGTAGTTTATGTCAATTTTTGTTAAACTAATAAAATGCTTAAATTATAACAACTTTTAATCATATTAACCATTTATAAGTCTAAACTTTTTGAGTTAACTCGAGAACAATATCAAATTATGGATTTATTATTTGATTATTTTCAAATTTTATTGATTATATGTTCAATTTTATGAAAAATAACATTTTATTATATAAAAGAATTTAATCTCTTTAACACTTTAGAAAAGTAACAGTATTTTGTTTGCTCTTCAATTGAATTGTTGCTTCTTTATTTTCATTGTTTTTCTTTTGAAATTTTTGAACCTTAAAAAACATTGATAAGACAGAGGAAATTTTCTTCCCTTTTTTTTTTTTTAAATAATGAAACTTTGTAAATGAAAGGAGGCAAAAAAAGAAATCAATAACCAGATCAAGGAAATGCCAACGAAGCCTGAATATAACTTTATAAAGAAGTATGTTTACATTAAAAAAAAAAAAAAAATTTGAAGATGTTGTATGAGGTTCATTCTTCCTACACAAGCAACATTAAGAAGTTTGGTGTACCAAGTTTCCATTTAGATGGAAGGGGGCTTTTCAACCACTTGAAAACTCAAAATAAAAATAAATTAAATAAGCATAAAACATAAAACCCAGAGAGTAATAAAACCTTCATTTGTCAAGCGAAAGGTCATGAAATGTCATTAACATGAACATAAACATTTGATTAACTAAGAGTATATTAGTTTTTCCTTTTCCTCAAAAGATTCTGCTCATGGACAATCACTAAAGAACAAAACCATGATGATATTGCAATTCTCACGGCTTCCATAGAAATGAGTAAATGACATGCCAATTTTCTCCATGATTGTGGAATAACATGGAATGTTTCTTTCATCCATGTCTCCCGTGCATAATAAAGTAGGGAAAAATTGTAAAATACACAAACTTCATGCATAATAACGGCATGGTTTTGGCTTCAATGTCTAAACAATTACCACAGATACACACGACGTTGGAGATTGAGGCACTGGCAGCTTCAACAACATTGGTGTTTGCATCAAATTTGGGATTTTATCGCAGTGTCCTGGAGACCGACTCACTGGTGTTGGCTACGGCGTTGATCAATAACAGCTCCTATTTGTCCTTGGATGGTTTGTTAATTGAGGATATCAGATTAAATGCTAGTTTTTTTAATCAAATACTTTACTCTCATGTAAAGAGAGAGGGTAATAAGGTTGCGCATAAGTTTGCAAGACATTATCTTTGTATTTCAGACTTTTCTGTGTAGATGGAGGTTGTTCCACCACCCTTGCTTCCTATTGTCCTAGTTGACATTGTTGAGTTTTCTTAATAAAGCTTGATGTCTTTCCTCTCAAAAAAATAAAACATGGAATTCTATCAAGTTTTAAATAAGGGTTTTGTTAACAAGTGCCCAAACATTTAATAATAGACCATTTAAATAAAAAATAAAAAATAAAAACTTTGATACCATTTTCATCAAAAATATAAAAAGATGTCAAAAAATAAAATGTTTTTTTTCCCCCATAAAAAAACATTTAAAAATATTTCCTAAACCAATAACTTTAAAGTATCCATTAACTTTTCCCTTAAAATAAAACTCTTAACTTCTTTTGATATTGTTTTATACGTAAACTATTAAAACATCCATTAAATAAACAATGCATGAATCATTAAAACATCCATTAAAATAAACAATGAGTTTCTTGTATGGTGACATATGTCCATACATATTGCATTTTCACATAAAACAATATCACATGGGGAGGTTTTGTTTTGTACTACACTACCTATGAGGATTAAGTGTTATACAATTAATAGTTCATACATAAAATAACACTGTGAGATTAAGTATTACACTTAAAACTTAACTTCAATAGGTTTAATGTTTTATGAAGAAATCACAAGGGGATTTTGTGTATTTTTCCCAATAAAATATCAAGGTTAACCTATTCTAGTTAGGCCTATCCATATGTTGGGGCAGGTCGGTTTTGGACCCAAACCTGGACTCGACTTGCTAACGTCGGGTGAAGGCGGAGGAACCCGAAACCGACTGCCAACATCAATTGGTTGAGTCGACTTTAGGTGGGGGTTGGTCGATTGTTGGAATCTGCAAAATATCGTCGGAAATTGCAAAGCGTCACAAGAAACTGCATTTTTTTATTTGGAATCGCAAAATTTTCACGAGAATCTACAAATTTCACTAAATCCCACTAGATTTGGTCAAGATCTCACTAGTTTTGGTCGAGATCTCGTTGGATCTAGCTTGATTTTGCTCGATTGGGCGGATTTCTTATATAGCTTTGATCGGGTTTGGGTTGCTTGGGTTTCGGAGAAGCAAACCCGCCACTTGACCTGCCCATATCAGTTCTTGGAATCAATTACCTACCGCCGACCAATTGGAGCTTCAATTCAGGCCGGAATCAAGTTGACGTTGGACGGTTTGGTCAGTTTTTCGGGATCCAGTAGGGTCTAGAAACCCCTAATTCCAATACTACAACTACCTCACCCACACGAATAAGGATCTTGTATAACACTCACAACATGTAGAACCAATACACTACAATATTGTAGCAATAATTTATATGACTCGACCTCACAATAAAAACACTGCCATATGATGCATACTCAAAACAATAATAAGCATGCATACCTCTCAAGAACTAACTTTAGGCTTGCTTAAAACACTGAAATTATTCAGCGCACCCAATATACTACACCTTTATCTCATATAAAAATGGACACAGTAAGACAATACACTTGATGCACCAAGTAATCTCTGCTAAAACACAGTAACAATGTAGTACTGACATTTGAGTTACGAGCTCCGTTAGAAAGAGAACCAATAGCCTTTACCTGATCCATTTGTATACGAGCAATTTCTACTAATAAAACCATGACTTATGTTACGCTAGTTTTTCTTTCCACCCCCGCCCCTGCACAAACGTTCATTGGACCATCTATTCTTTTGTGCATTACGGATGTTCAGCTGTAGAATCTGCTTAAGAGAACTGGAGTGACCAAATGGAAATGAATTTCAAATCCATGGGAAATTTGTGCCAAACATAAAATGAGTTGGGAATAGAAAGTGAGTACAAGATTTAAGAAAATGAAAATGAGTACAGCATATGAAAAGTGAAAATAAATACACACCCAACATGAACCAAACAATACCTTATTATCCATGTACTGAATTTTATACCAGCAACATCTAACTAGACATCCATCAATCCCACTTATAAAAACATACGAATGACCCATTTATTAATTATGTAAACTACTAATAAAGAATATTAATATGTTTGTATCAACAATAGAACTATTATGTTGAAGACAATAGTAGCATCAATCTAGTTATAATACAAAGAAAAACACATTTTTTATAATGTGAAAACTGAAAGAAACAAAAAAGAATTATATAAAAAAAAAAATTGAACTTTTATAAAGCTTCATATTCCTAAAATGGTCCTTATCTGATCTGGAGGGTGCCTTGCCAATGACTTGGGGTCTGGATAGCCATTTGCAGGATCCATGATTGCCTTGTACATAAGCTCATAAGCTTCAGCCAGTGATTTAGCCACTTGGATACAAGCTTCTGAACGCAGCTTTGGAACCTGCATCTGCTCAAATTCCGGCATAGAACTCTCACTTCCCAAAACAAGCCCAAAGAAAGCCTTCAAGCACTCTGAAAGAGAGGCTGGAGCTGTGTCCTCCAACTCTGCTAATGGGGCCCTTGTATTGCCAGCCTCCTTGTTGAGTGAGTTATGGAAGTGCAGCATCTTTTGTGACAAGCCACACCTTCTTAGGATGGCCTCAACTTCCTTTTCCACAAGGACACGCATATGATTATCTATCATTGCTCCCAGGTTCTTCACATATTCAGCTGCAACCTCATGTCCATATAATGGTTGTTGGATGGCACTCAAGCAGTTGATGAGGAAGATCTTGGAAGGAGTTTCATTATTCTGCTCAAATACATGATATCAGGAATTTTAATAAAGAAGCAATAAGGAAAACTTCAAACAAGATCAATTTATTACATCATATTATTTTGTATGTGCAAAACAAAACAGTTTTGTCAACAACCAGGATACATACATAAAATCACTTTGTGGATAGTTACAAAATGCATGTTTATTCAAAAAATATCATGCATCTTCATTCCATCCATAAAAAATTACAATTTACAACACTAGGAGAGTTGAAAACATCTTAGGATTGGCATGGGAACATTTTGAAATCTAGCAAGCAGAAACACAGAGAGGACACAAGCACCATCAAGACACAAGCACAAACCTGGGAGGATGGAACAGAACTGCTGCTTGACAGGAGGGCATCAACTGATGATTTACTTATTTGTCCTGGGTCAGAATTCATTCTACTTCTTCTTGATGAGAAACCAGCACCTTTGGATTTGTGGGCCTCTGCTGCTTGCTCACACATCTGCAGTGAATGCGAAGTGAAAATTTTCATTTTAAATATTGCATATACCAAAGAGATAATAATGGTTCTAAAATTTTGAACTGAAGTGATAAAACAAATAAGTGAAGATTGAAGGACTATAACCATATGCTTCAGCTTATTTTACATTATCAAAACAGTTTTTGTAAAACTGAGCAACTTAGTTCAACTTGTATCAAACCCAGAATACAAATTTATATGAAGTAATAAGAAAAGAAAGTTCTCATTGCATCATTTGCATTACGATGACATGATCAAACAGGTTTTAGTCCAAAAGTTTTGCACACAAGTCTCAGCATGCAAACATGAACCTTGAGTGAGCTCTCCTACTTACAGGGAGCACTTTTTTGCAGGATTATACTATGCTACAATGACAAGTTCCTGAACATTTAAAATGTTCTCTATATAAGATGACATTTTAGAAAAACACCAAATACACAGAAAAATTCTGCCACTTTGTTAAAGCATCATGCAAATTAGCAAGCATATGGCATTTACCAGAAAATATGGAAAACACACCTGAATAATAGGATCAAGTAAAGCAGATATCACTGGACCAAAATCAGGCTTCATCCCTGAAGCTGGAACCATCACACTGTTATGGGTCTCAATTATTTCAAGAAGCACAGAGACCCCTTCTCTTACTGCTGGTGGAGGGGAAAGATCAACAGCAACTAGGGGGGGATACCGTAAAAGCTTTTCTCCTCGATTTTTCAGAATATCAAAAGAGGTTTTCTGAGCAGCATCCTTCAGTGCCCAAAGAGTATTACAGAGAGCTGTTTCTCTCCCAAGTAAATCTGAAATCTAGACACAAATACATAGTTATAACAAGGCATCTAAGACAATTAGTATATCAATAAAAGAAAAGAGCTCAACTCACAGTGTAGCTGTAGAACTCCAGCGTGTTACTGAGTTTATATGAAATTATAAGACTAGGTTGAGATTGTAAAACTTGTTCAACTCTCACTTTAAATGGCCGGCAAACTCCTTCAAAAATTCTATCCAGAACAAATGTCATGTCAGACTCTGTCTTCCCAGAATCACTCTCCAGGCTTGTAGAAAATCTCTTTGCAGTTGGTCCAGTATCTACCACAGCATCGGGATCTAGTAACGCAAGAACAAGTTCTCGTTCAGATGCTAAGGCCTGCATAGAAAGCAATAAAACACAATTAACAACTTTTTTTTAAAGGCACCACTAGAATAGGCCAGAACCAAAAATCAGATGGCATTAATATCACACCTGATGTAGCCAACCTAGCATGTCCCCTACATATCGTAAGGGATCATGAGCATGCACTTCAATAGGCCGAGGCAATCCACCAGGTCCTCCACGTGTAAGAGCACTTATAAATCTTCTAAACAATGCATTATGCCTCATATTTGCCACCTGTAAAAATAATGAATACACATATTTTATGACAAGCTACTAGAAAACCCATGAGGTGTGTCATGTTTTTGAGTTACTGATAAGCAAGCTATCCACAGAATCACCTCTTCTGCACAATACTTAAAAAGGACAGGCCGTTCCTTGAGGCAGCGAACTGCTGTCTTCAAAAGCTCACTAACTTCAGGATTATCAGTGTCACCTAATTTCCTACACTCCCCCTGAAGCCACCTATAAAAAAGATATAAGAGATATATATGTATGATTAAATCATTCCAATCACTTCATGCAGAAGTGCAAAGAAAATTTTATTATAATTTAGTCTTGTTTAATTTTACAAGTCAATTTTATTTTTTTGGTCCATTGGATTTGGATTTTTAGTTTAGGTATTAATTTATTATTAGTTAATTAGGTCATTCATAGTTTATTTAAATTTCCTAGAGTCAAGGCTATTTTGTAATTCAATAATTTGGTTTCCTAACTCAATTATGATTAGGATTTAATCCAACTAGTCTATATAAGCACACTACTGTACTTCTATGGAGACAGTTTGCTTGAATAAAATTTCATTTGGCATTTTCCTAATAGTGTGATGTTGACTCCAGCCAACCTTAGGTGCTGAGTCCTAGGTTTTTTACTTTTCACCTTTTCTTCTTTGTTTCTTTATTGCAATTTTCTTTTAGTATTTGTCCCGTGTCAAGTTTTGGTCTTAGAGATCATTGTTCTACATCAATTTTAGAGCAAACTTCAATCGGCCACAACCACTATTACCTGAGCAGCACCACCAAAACTGCACCCAAGCGTTCAATCATTGCCACCCTATTCGGTTAACTATACTCACCCACATCCAAATCTCAACGGCATTATAAACATTGAAATCAAACCCAGAACTTGTACCACCCCCAAAAAAAAAAAAAAAAAAAGAAGAAGAAGCGTCCATTGATCGGAAGCCATTTTACTACCAAATCACAAGTTGTGCTAACAAAGTCCAGTTATTCAACCACCACCATCAACACCCAAAGACATCTACCAAATCTGGGTCGCCCAAAACCCTTCATCCATCATGTATGCTTCCTCAACATTGCACCGCCATCACCTAATCGGCTCCTTTGTGTCCAGCATAGTCACCACTATCCCCTCCACATCATCATCCCCAACCTTTAACAATGCCAGACAACTTAATCAGCACCTTGACAATACAACTCTAAAAAAAAAGGAATTAAAAAGAAGAAGAAGAAGAGAGAGAGCACTATCGCCATCACTCATGCAACATCCAGATCCAATCACCACCCATCACAACAAGACCCAACCCAGGAGCCCATGACTCAAACTCTTCAGCAACAACCATCAAAGTTCAAGCTTGGTTTTTTGATCCTACAGCTCATATTAATGGGCAGCCTCGATCAGATTTAATATGGGTCTTCAGCCTTAAAAGACATTACTTTGATGCAGCCCACTAAGGAGGCTGATTCGCCACTACCACCATGCCCCTCAACCCATTTTTCTAAACACACCTCAATCAGTTTTCTAGAGTTAAGGGCCTGCACCCAGATTTCTAAAGATCACAACTAGAACCATCAAAGAATCCACAATCCCTTCAACCCTTACTATTTAAAAATAAACCCCTTCAACTTAGCCCAAACAAGTTCACGTCAGACCAACCTAACACAACCAGTTTTGATTAGTATATCAAGGAACAAAAACTAGCAATTCTCTTGAAAACCATCCAAGACCTAAACCAAGAAACTGCAAGGCAAAATACCCAATTAGACAAAATAATGGCTTCCATCCAAAAACTACTCAATAATCTCAAAAGTAAAGCTTCACACATGGTAGGAAATAATGTTGACACCAATTTGTGTTGAAGTGGAAGTACAAATCCCAACAAATCTTGCTACAGCACAAAAGAACATAATGCAAAGTCTGATCAACCAGTTGAAATACCTGAACAAAGTAAAGATAGTAGACTTTTTTTTTTGATAGGTAATAAGAAGAATATTATTAAAACAAACTAAAAAACAGATGAAAGCCAATACAAGGTGTTCATGATGGTGAACACAAGGAAAAGCAATAAACAGAACAAACAGCAAACAAAGAATAGGAAAAAACTTATAGAGCAATACTAAGAGAAGAAATAAACTCTAAGATAGTAGAGCATTCCGAGAAGCCCCAACACCTAGACCAATCAAATAAAGTCTTCTGGCAAAGAGCTTGTAATTGAACCAAGGATTTCTCGGTGTCCTCAAAAGAGCACCAATTTCTTTCCGTCCAAACAATCCACATCAAACAACCGGGAACCATATTCCACATGTCTGAATTAAATTTTCCCAGCCAAAAACTCCAACAATACACCAAGCTTTCCACAAAGCCTGGCATGACCCAATGTGTCCCAAAAATCTGAAACATATAAAACCCATGGAGAGTGAGCTACCGGACAATGGAGGAGAAGATGATCCATAGTTTCCTCATTCCGATAGCACATACAACACCTATTCACCAAAATGAGCCCCCTAAGCATAAGATTATCCAATGTAAGGATCTACCCATGAACCGTTATTCACACAAAAAATACCACCCTCCTAGGGATCTTAGCTTTCAAACACCCTTCCACGGAAAATTGGACGCAGCTGCACCCCTAATGATATTGTAATAGGACTGGGTATCAAACATGCCATTCCCTTTGAGACACCAATGAGAAGTGTCATTCCCACCACCCCTAGGGATCCGAGATTGAATGAACTCAAGGAAAGAAAAGGCAGCCCCTAATTCCCTTTCATGAAAATCCCTATGAAATCTCAAATTCCAAATTCTATCGTTACCACCCTCTTGGTAGCATAAGACGTCAGAAATGCAAGCTTCCTTGTCATTAGAACACACATACAAGCGAGGATAGGGCCTATTAAGCATGTTATCTCCAACCCACTTATCATGCCAAAAAAGAATATGAGAGCCATCCCCCACCACTAAGGTCACATGGTTGGAGAAACTCTCCCAACCATCATGAATACCACACCACGAACCACATCCATGGGCCCTTCTACAAATTTTAGTACTCCACCCCCCTTGACCCTCACCATATTTAGATGCAATAACCCTCCTCCAAAGATGAGTGCCTTCTCGCCCAAACCTCCATAACCATTTCCCTAACAAGGCTTTATTAAAATGCACTAACTTCTTGATCCCCAAACCACCCAAAACAATTGATAAACACACCTTCTCCCAAGCCACCAATGGATATTTGAAACACTCCTCTGAAGATCCCCATAAAAACTTCCTCCGAATACACTCCAATCTATTAGCCACAGCTACGGGAATGACAAATAAAGATAGATAGTACGTAGGAAGGCTAGAAAGAGTACTCTTCACTAGGGTAAGTCTACTCCCCTTAGATAAATAAAGACGCTTCCCACCAGAGAGTTTCTTCTCCATCCTCTCCAAAATAGGATTCCACATAGATGCTGTTTTGTAAGGGGTGCCCAACGGCATACCCAAGTATTTCAAAGGCAGACTACCCACCCTACAATGAAGAATGGCAGCCAACGCATCTATATTTCCAACCTCCCCAATCGGAACAATCTCACTCTTTCCCGCATTAACTTTCGGACCAATAAATGCTTGGAAGCAAGTCAATGCCAACCTAATGGACAACAACCGATCTCTAGACGCATCACAAAACAAAATGGTATCATATGCAAACAGCAAGTGTGAAATGCGTACCCCTATAGAGTTAGTAGGCCCCACAAGAAAGCCACGAAGCAGACCACAATCCTCAGTTTTCTCAAACATCCTACTTAGTACTTCCATAATAAGAAGGAAAAGAAGAGGGGCAGCGGATCACCTTGTCTCAACCCACGAGAGCTTCCCAAAAAGCCACGGAGATCTATTCACAATAATAGAGAAGCGAACAGTAGTTATACAAGCCCTAATCCACCCCCTCCATCTCACCCCAAAACCCATCCTATCCAACGGATAAAACAAAGCGTCCCAATTCACATGGTCATAGGCTTTCTCAATGTCCAATTTGCAGACCACCCTAGGAACATGGCTCTTCAATTTTCTTTATCTAGGCACTCATTAGCAATAAACACTGAATCCAAAATTTGTCTCCCACCAACAAAAGCATTTTGAGACTTAGAGATGAGACTATCTAGCACAACCCTCAATCTATTTGCCAACACCTTAGACAACGACTTGTACACACTCCCTACCAAACTAATAGGCCGAAAGTCCTTAACATCAATAGCATTATTTTTCTTGGGAGAGTCAAGTATAATGCTTATATATGACAATGAAGATTTCCCACTACATGGTGAAGAGAAATTTTCAGCAAGAGAGTAAAGAATTAGTGAGTGCACATGTTGCAAATGTATTTTTTTTCTAATAAACCCTCTATGGTGCATGCTTGATGAAGCAAGAAAATTTGATATAGTAAAGTTTCTTGAGGATCAAGATACAATCAATAACATTTACAACAATGATTCCACCTATTGATTTTGTCATTCCAAACAAGCTCAATGGTAAGGTGGAACAAAAAGCTTCTTTGTTTTTATTGCTACCAAAGATGATTCAAGAGTTGGTGCATGTAACCAAAGCAAGAATTCTTATCCTTCAAAACTCGAGTAAAAGTTGTCTCCAACCAAGGGACAGTGATGTTGAAAGCGCAGAGAAACTTTTATTTTAATTTAGACTTGTTTAATTTTAGAAATCAATTGTATTTTTTTGGTCCACTCAATTTTTAATTTAGGTATTATTAGTTAATTAGGTTGTTACTAGTTTATTTAAATGTCCTAGATTCAAGGGTATTTTTTTAATTCAACAATTTGGATTTTCTAAGTCAATTAGATTTAGGGTTTAGTCCTAGTAGTTCATACAAGCAAATTATTGTACACCTATGGGGACAATCTGCTTGATTAATAAAGTTTCTTTTGGAATTTTAAATTTTCCCAATGGTTTAGTGTTGACTATAGACAACCAGAAACATTACTGTCACAGTCAGACCAAAAAAATCATTTGCAAAGCAAGAGAAAGAGCTTTATATCCAATCATTTTTTAAAATACCTTAGGGTCAAAGAGAAACAAAGCATATAACTGGAACTTTTTAAAAATAATAAAAAGTAATGAAAACTTTATTGAAAAGAACAGAAAAAAACATGGATGCCTCCGTGTACACAGGCAGTGTACTAAGAAAGGACAAGACTCAACAGAAGGTACATAAATCTAAAAACTCTACAACAAAAGAGAAGGAAGAACCACCCATCATAGCCATCCAATCATACAAAGGACACAAGAAGAAAAAGCATATAACTGGAACTGTTATTGAGAACAAAGGAAACAACAATGACAGATCAACAATGAAACCCTAAGTCAGAGAAGATAAACCCCTATAAGAGAAAGCTGCACAACCAGAGTTACGCTTACCATACAAAGAAGTGGGGGAAAGGGGGCTAAGAAAGAGAGAGCATTTTCAGTATATGAAATGAAGCACCAGCTAGCAGCCTAGCACGCTAAGATCAACTACTTGGAGAGCATGGAGCCTTCTTCCTTGGTCATCTGTCTTAATATAAGTGGATCCAATTCATCCAGTTGCTCTCAATTTTTTTATACGAGATTCAGATTTTTTTTTTATAGGTAAGATTCAGATCTTGACATACTCTGGATATTCAAGATGACACCTTTCATCATGAAGTTACTAAAAGTAGGGATGAACTATGGGTTGCCTACTCGAATTCCAAGCAATAATAGCAAATCTGATCTTCTACTATCCTTCTCATTTTCTTCAGTTTCCTAAGCCTCTAATGTCCCAAGATTCTATAACCCACTCGTCCTGGTGATTTGGGTACTCCTCCACATGGTGCATAGTGCATTCCCATTTCTTCTACCCAGAATAAGTTTGATCTGCACACCTGGCCTGAATTCCTCATGGGGCAGACTCAAATTTTCATTGTTGTTGAACAATAACAAATCAACAATGAAAACCAGTCTCAAGTCTTTCCAACCAACTTGAATGGGTTAAATTCATATTCAAACAAAGGAGGGTCTAGATAGTGTTCCCAAACTTCAAAACTCTTCCATGTAGATCAAGGGCAGTTTCTGCTGGCAATGATCCACTTAACTGATAGAGAAGATTCAGTCTTTGTTTAGGTGGATTAGGTTCCTAATGGTCAAACCCAATGGCAATAATAATTAAATCTACATAGTTTTCAAGAGAATGATTGAGCAAAATGTAACTATTCCTTGACGTTTCTGAGTAGAGTATATCACACATTTAATGCACCCAAGCAAAGAACCTTAAACCAAAAAAGAAAAGCACCAAGACAGAATATTCTACATTTCCACCAAAGAAAACTAAAATGACAATCAAAAAGCCAAGTAAAACACTTGAAGAAACTAGGCAGAAAGAGGTGCAGCCAGCTAGAAAAAAGCTCCAATTGATGAAAGAAATCTATGTTTCAGTGGTTGTCCATAAAAGAGAGAATATCAACTTGATTATGAACCACAGACCATAAATATAATACATTCACTTTTTTCCATGAACTAGAGATCTAACGTTATCAAAAAAGAATCAGATCCAATTTACCTCATTCCACCAATTTGGAAGTGCAGAAGTAAAAAATTTATAAAAAAGTATATACATGTTTATATATATATATATATATATATATATATATATATCTGTGCGTGCGTGTGTGTGTGTTTTAGAGAAGCTTCACCTGCACAAGCGCTCATATGCTCCTTCTTGGTACACAGCCATCATATCCATGAGCTCCAAGCCAGCACGCTGTGAATAATTCCTCATGTGAATGGTAATTATCAATATATTTAGGCTGATTCAAAAGCAGGAAAAAAAGAAAGCTACTCTCTCATCCAAAGGCATGGAAACAAAAAAAGAAATTTAACCTCTCACAAGTTAAAAAAATAGTGAATCAGACAACAGAGGCACATTAAATCAGAAATTAACCAACACCACGAATACTAAATCTCTTGGGATTCAGATCCATCTAGGCTAGTATCTCTCTTGTCTACTACTCCACAAGTACTTGGGTTTTGGCCCTTTTACTTGGACGCATTTAGATCTATCTACTATCTAGGATTTTAGCAATAGTGCCAAGAGCCTTGTAGCTTACTGACATTTCCTACTCTCCTTTATTAGGAGAACCAGGTTCGAATTATCCCCCCTCTCCACCCCATTATTGTAACTATTGAATTATCACCCAAAAAAATTATCTCGCAACAGTAATATCTGAAGTCAATTCTTCATAGCAATAAATTACTAGTCTTATTATGGTTATGGACAACTTAAGCTGAAAAAAACAAGACCCTAAACCATTTGTAGACATGAGCAGATACATTAAGAACAAGAAAGCATTACAACTAATGCGCACATGAAATGGTTGTCATACATGTTCATCTCAGGAACAAGAAATACCTGGTGATGTGTCCTAAGCAGTAATTTGCAGTTGGCATGAATTTCTTGAACATGGGAGAGTGCCTTGAAAAAATTCTCATTGAGGTCTTCATCCCTCAGTGCATTTATCTAACCAAGCATTAAAAGCAAGAATTAGATAGACAAGTCAACAACAAAACCTTAATCCCAATTTTTTTTAGGATCAGCTATGGATCGTCAACATAGTTAACATACTAGTCAAAGTCGGCCATATGTATTATTTTCCTTAGTTCTATTCTATCTCATGCCATAACCTTTATTACTTCGTTTATTGAAATGTAATGGAATAATTAGACAGACAGATTGAATTGAAACTTGAAAGAAAGGAAGCAAAAGGTCAGCAACAACATAGCCTGAGTCCCAAATTTTTTTTTTTTGGGATCAGCTATGGATCATCAATAGATTCGTCAATGTCAGCCACATGAATTCTTTTCCTCTGTTTTATTCTATCTGAATCCATATTCTATGTTACTTTGTTTCGTTAATTGAATTGAAACTTGAAAGAAATGAAGGAAAAATTCAACAACGACAAAGCCCTGGTCCCAAAGTTCTTTCCATAACCTTAACAACAATTATTAGATTGCAAATGGAAAAATGCCATCTTTAACCTTAATACCAATTGCAAACTTATCAACTCTAGTGTACAGAAAAAAATGAATTCTATGGGGGTTCCCAAACGCGAAAGGTTATAGTCACACGAAATTCTTGTTTGAATTGAACCATGCATAAGCGAAAAACCAAAAATTGAACACAAGTTTTCAAAACATTGACTCAAGAGTCTATTATTATGTATTCGAAATCGACAATACAAACCATTATTCTTCAATTGTTCCTGAAACTTCCATATTTTCAAACAACCCCGTTCTAATGAATTTAGAAATGGGCTCCCAACTTTCTATGTGATTCTCAAATTAATTCACATTCAAAAACATCTTTTTGCAACAGGCATAACTTGTAAAGCAATTGTGCCGAAGAATTAAATCCAAAATTCAATCTTGTTCTCGTGTTATCATATTTCGAGATCATTTGCATAGCTATGGCATTTGAGGTCCACTATGAATGCAAACATGTATTCGTTTCTTCCATTCTATTCTATCCAAAATCATACTCGAAGAAAGTAAGGAAAAAAGTAAACTCAGATCTCTTATTCTACGACAAGAAACTTTAGAAGAACAAACCTCGTCGTTAGAGAGCTGATAATCGCGAAGAAAACACGAAACAATCTCTTGCCGTTGGGTTGTGATTTCAAGCTCCTGCTTCAATCTCTCTGTAGTACTGATGATGTCTCCAGTTTTGGCACTGCAACTGTCCAATGCTTTGGCGATCCTATCGCAGCAATCGGAGAGCGCATTGACCTGCTCCTCCACGCGATCCAAGGCGCGCTGAGCAGGATCGGAGGCGCGGAGGAACTCGCGGTTGATGTCGAGAGCGCGCGTCTCGATAGTGTACCTGAGGTTGCGGCGAGACTGAGGAGTGTTTTCGGTGTAGAACGATGACAGTGTGTTGAGGGAAGATAAGAGATCTGGCGAGTCCGTTCGGCATTCTAATACCTTCTTCAGTTTTCTTGACAGTCCCGGCGCTAGTCCTACCGTGCTGCTCCCCATTTTCCGATCGATCACTCGAGATCTCGAGAGAGTTTGAGTGAGTGCGGACCTAGTGTTTGCGAAAATGTCAGAATGAATTTAGTATGGGCTCCCCATCTTCTCAAATCTGTTTGTTGGAAATGGAAATGAAGAGTGACGAGCGTTAGAGGAGTGAGTCTCTCTCTCAAGCCCAGCCCAATGTGGTTTGGTATGGGCTGGACCCTATATTACAAGTTTCCAAACGTAACATTTTCTTTTTTCCTTTCTATACTTTCGGTTTCAAAAATTCTATCTTTTATCTCAAAAAAAAAAAAAAAAAAAAAAAAATCATTGGTGTAGGGTCACGTTTTTCTTGCCTGGCCCAAGATGCATGGACCTTAGACTAGCGAACCCAGTATAATGAATTTGTAGAGAGTGGGCCAAAGAGTTAGGTCTTGGTGTATAAACAATGGTTATCACGGTGTTCTCCATGGTCCGAGTTTACGAGAGAGGATTTGGTCCTCGGCCGCGATTTCGGGAGCTTTTTCTGGTGCCTCTAGTGTGTTGGGGGGGTCTTTTTTAGCCCACCTTTCTGTTTCCCTCTACTCCCTTTTTATAGTCGTTTCCTTTCCCCTAAATGGGGTCCCTAGGGTAGGTACTTGTCCCATCCGTCATTCCCTTGAGTTGTTGGGAGTGGTTGTAAAGGTAGAAAAGTATGGTTGTGTCGGGCTCAAGGCGCTGAATGCAATAATGGCAATCTTCCCCTCAGACACTTTCACTTTCTCCTTTGTCCTTTTCTACTTTAGCACTTTTACTATTTCATGGAATGATTTGGAGTGTCACTACCAATGGCGGGTTGTCTCCTTCATTCTCGGCTACATCCATGTCGAGGAGGATTCTCCCCATGGCCGAAGAGGGGTTTTCCTTGGGCTAGGCCCTTGGCTCAATGCAGACATTGACATGGGCCTCCGGGTCTTTTACCCCCCATAATTGGAATTTCCTAAATTAGTGGTTTTCTTTTCAACTTGATTTTTTTTCTTCAAATTTATAGTTTTTTTTTTAGAATGACATATTAATTTGTAACTCTTTTGTAAATAAGCTTTGTAACTTTTTTTTTTTTTTAAAGAAACAAACACATACATACACGCAAAGGAGAATGAAAGGGTTTTGGAGCATCATTATTGGTGGTGCCAAAAATTTAGCAATTTGGTACTATAAAAAGCTACTTTATCTATTTCAAGGCCGGCTCAATAGGTGATGCAATTGATGCAATTGCCTAAGGCCCCCGAATAAAAGAAGACCCCCACTTGCAAAAAAAAAATAATTATATATATAATATATTTATCTATATATTTTAATTAAAAAAATTTAAGCCCTTTTATTGGTCAATAAAATGCATTAAAAAGGCCCCATTGTATCCTAAAATGTAAAAGATTAAAAAGGGAAAAAAAAAAAAAGAATAATCAACCTTGAGCTAACAAAATTAAATTTTAGGAGACAAATTTATTAATTCATTCTTGAAATATGCTAAAATCAAAATTAATAGCAGAAAAATTCATTAATAATACATCGTAATTGTCTTGAAATATGCTAAAATAGAGAATATAATTTTCAAAAAGAAAAGAAAAACCTCTCATCTCTCTATCTCTCTGCCTCTCCATCTATATTCTTACGGTCTTACCTTTCTTTTCTTCATCTTCATCTTGATTCTTAATCTTTTTCTATCAACTTAGTTAGTCAGTCTAGCTTGAAAATTGAAATTTTTCTTCATTGATTCCAGCATACCAGTCTACCAGTCACGAGAGCCAGAGGTATTCTTCTTCAATTCTTCCCCTCTTTCTCTTTGTCTTTCCAAAAATGAAGACTTCTGGTCTTCTATTTATTTAACTTAAATTATATATATTTTTAGTTTGTTTCACACTCATTACACAATTGTTAGTTTGATGGGATGGGACACGTTTTTGCGACTTTGCTATGATGGCTTTTCTAATTCTACCCCTCTTTGGACCCTTTTCAGCCATGAGAGCATCCGTAGTTGGAGGGCCAAATGCCAAATGTAAGGTACATTTGGCATTTAGGCCCAAATTGTGCTCAAGAATTTGGAAGGCTAAAAGTGAGAAAGTGTAAATTTTTTTGGCATAGTGCTACAGTGCAATCTTACATGTAAGATTGCACTGTAGCACTATGCCAAAAATAATATTAATATTTTATTCTCGTAAATTTCTCTCTCTCATCTCTCTCTCTTTCTTTCTTTGTCTCTCACACTTTCCTCTCTTTCTCCCTCTTCTCTATCACACTTTTGGTCCGTCTCTGATGCAAGGTCCAAAAACCGGATGTCGTGGATTTAGGTCTGTCATCACCGTTGAGTCGTGCGGATCTCCGATACTCGAAGCGACACGAGTCGATCTCTCTATGATGATGTCGTTGGATAGTGTGACGATGAACAACGCGGTGAATAGGAGGAAAGCGATGAACGTGAGTTTGCCGGCGTTGAAGTGGAGAGTTTAGTGTCAAAAAGCGCCACCAAAGTGGGTTGCGATTCGGTTCTTCCGGGTTGCGATTTGGGTTCTGTGTTTTTTTTTTTTGGTTGTGACTAATGGCTAAAGGAAGAGGTGGGTATGGGTTTGATATGGATGGTGGCTGAATTTTATCTCTGCTCTTTCTTTCTTTGTAAGTATGGCTAAATTGGCGGTGAAGAGAAAAAAAAAAAATCAAGACTTTTTCAAGTTGCGGGCGTGCATTGGTGGGTGGTTGTTCTGGGTTTGGGTTGGTGGTGGGTGGATGAAAGAGGGAAAAACAGAGAGACGGAGAACAGAGATGAAGAGAGAACAGAGAGAGATGAAGAGATGAAGAGAGAAGAGAGATAGATTTTTTATATTATTTTATTGCGTAATTTATATTATTTTAATATGTAGAATGAAAAAAAAAATAATATATGGGATATTGGGGTATTGTAAAATGGTATGGTATAATTGATAAAGTAGCTTTTTGGAATGGTAAAATAAGATGAGATGACAAAACCGGATGGAGATGCTCTCAGAATTGATAGGACATGTTTTTTTTTTAAAAAAAAAAAAAAAAAACTTAGCTATAGGATGATTGGAGTAGTGGATTATACTCCAGTTTCTCAATGGCTTTTTTTTTTTTTTTTTTTTTTTTTTTTTTTTTTTTTTATGGGAGTACAACCCACAAACCACAGTTTTATAACTTACACGGTTTCTCTTTTTTTTTTTTTTTTTAATCCGATATTTATCTATTATTATAAATTATTATACCAATTAATAATTTGATGTGTATCATATTAACTCATTTGTATTATAGTGACACTAATTTATTAAATCATGTATTAAGTTAATTTTTATTTGTGCAGGTTTAAACTTTAAAGTGGTCATAGCTTTAGAAAAATTGCAATAATCAGGTTCTATTGTTCTATACTTTAAATTTTATTTTTAATTAAATTATCATTTTTAATTATAAATTTTGTTTTATTTATCTATAAATATTTTCTCATTATAAATGTCTACTAGAAAATATTTATTCGGATTTGAAAAACTTCTAAAAAAGAGAAAAATTGAAAAACAAATTGAATCTCAAAAAGGATCTATGGATAAATTTGTTACTAGTATTAAAAAAAAAAAACAAAATTGAAAGTTTGGGTGAAAATATTACAAATGAACAAGAAACTTATCAAAAAGAGTTGGGAGATAATGAAATTATACAAAAAAAAAGAGAATAATGAAAATAGTCCTAATAATATTCAAACATCTAATGTAACAATAATTGATAATGAAAAACAAAATAATTTAGAAGAAAATGAACAAATGACTAATCTACTTACTAATAATATCTGTGGGGGCCGGCCCAAAAATGATGGGCTATTCCCAACTCAGGCCCATCCGAGGAGCGGTCCGAGGAAGAGTCTCGAATGCAGCATTATCCAATGAGCTACAAAATTAAGAGATTACTCCTCGGACATCACGAGAACAAGGATGCGTGCTCACCATCTTGGCTCACCGTCCCCAAAGATATAAAATGAATTAACTCCAAAATATCTAGGCTTTGCATTAATGGCACCCCAACCACCCTCTTGGCCGCATTAATGAGGAAATGACTCTGGCAGTACCGCCAGGTCTTCGCAACTCACAAGGGGACCGATGAGGGCGTACGATGGGACAGTGCTCAAGTGGATGCCTAGATGGACAACAGGTGTAAGGTTGAGATGAAAAGAGGAGAGCTATATAATGTAGTGGAGTCCCTCAAAGATCGAGAATGGTAAGAGTGAGAGGAGAAATAAAATCGACTTGAGAAATCCTTCTTGACGTTCTTTCTTCCTTTTCGCGAAAAGTATCTTGCATGCATTAGACCTAGAATTTTCATTTGAAGCCAAGTTCTTTAACCCATCCTCTACAAATATTTATTGTGGGTTGTGCTTTGGGCCAAGGCCGATCAACGGAAGTTGGGCCAGAAAATCGTGCAACCACAATTGGCGCCGTCTGTGGGAAGAACTAGGGCATCGGCTAGTGCAACGGTCAAGCATGTCGAGAACTAGACCCGCACCAGGAGGATCCTCACCAAGCTAACTCCCACCACACGACATGCCGAGTCCACAGGCAAAATAATAATGGACCAGGTGAAAGGGGGAATCGTGAATAAAGTGTGCATACCACCCGGACGAGCCAGCAGTCACGCTCATCAGGAAGTCATGTGTCCCGAGAGACGAAATAGTCACCAGGCCATGCGGCGAGAAATAGACGACTTAAAAAGGAATCTGCGGCGTGCGCGGCGAAGACGGTCTCCCTCCGGATCGGACGAATCCTCTAACGCGGAAGACGTGAGTTCTGAGACGAAGGTCAAGGACCCCCAAGCGAAACCTTTTCTTATGAAAAGGAGCCACGCACCATACGAGAACCGTCCGCCAAGGCTACGGGAGCGACGTCATGAAAAGGGCTCTGGAACAGGTCTCGGTCACCCTTCACGAATAGAATCAAAGAGGCTAATGCCAAGACGCTTCAACCAGCCGGCGTTCGCCATCTATTACGGCAAAACGGACCGGTGGAGCACGCCATGATTTAACAGGAAAATGGCGATTTATTCGCAAAACGAGGCCCCGATGTGCAAAATCTTCCCATCCGACTTGGGATCGATGGCGATGAGGTGGTTCAATCTCAAGACAAAAAAGCTCACTCAAGCTTTTTTTCTCCGTTTCATTACAAACACTAGAGTCCCTCGAAGTTCGCTCTTGTCCTTGTCCATGCATGAAGGAGAAACCACGAAAATAGGTATTGGGAGGTGTATAATGATTTGGATGACAACCATGATAATGTCGCTATCAAAGACGTTCAAAAGCGATCTCCCCACCGGGCACGGCTTAAGGAAATCCCTCATGGAAAACCTCGCTAACGTCCAAAGCTAATGGATAGGATCGACAAGTACAAGAGAGTGGAGGAGGATCAGCAAGGGAAGGGAAAGGAAAAGGTTACCTCCATCCCTAAAGCCAATGATTTTATTCAACGTGGTCGGCCGAGGAGAGACTTTTCGCGGAAATAGGACATGGCGGTGAATGCCGTATTCCAGAAGCAACAGTAATCGGAGAAAGTAAGGGACGAACCCTATTTCGGTGGTCGGGAAAGATTCTTAAACCAAAACTTGTACGCGCCACTATCATCGGGACCACGGGCACAAAAAGAGTGCGTGGTTCGGAGCAATTGGTCCGAGAAGGAAAGTTACTTCTGCACCCATCAAGCGGCCATCCGGCCAAGCAACACAAGAACCTCGAAGGGACGTGTCATTAAGACCCCCACCGGGACGATACATGTACGCACTTCGGGCCGCCCATCCCCAGTTCGGCCGTGGATCATTTCCCCTAAATAGGCAAAGAGAGCCCAAGAGATTAAGAAAGGGAAGCTCTCTAATATTAGGATTCTCGGACGAGGATAAGAGGGAACGATTCAACCTCACGATGATGCCTTGGTAGTCACCTTGCGGATTGGGGGCTTTGACGTTAAAAGGGTGCTAGTAGATTCGGGAAGTGCGGTGGAGATAATGTACCCCGACCTATACAAGGGGCTAAACTTGACGCCTGAAGATTTAACGGCTTATGATTCCCCCCTCCTCAGCTTTGAGGGGAAGCTTGTCATGCCAAAGGGGCTAAAATTTTAAAAATGCGGGGCGGAAGTGGTGGAGGTGAATTTTATAGTGGTAAATATTTAACATTGCGATAGTAGCAAGGCCATGGATCCACGACCTCGAGGCCGTGACCTCCACACTTCACCGAGAAAGTAAAATACCCATCCCAAGGACAGGTAGAAGAAATCCGAGGAGATCGGGCCTTGTCCAGAAATGTGTGGTGGCCGCCGACTTTACATCGGCCCTTGGTCCGATCCTCGGAACAGAGAGCTTATAATGAGCCTCCTCGGCAAAACATAACGAGGGGCTGGCCGAGGAGATAATGTGTGAAGGTCTTGATAAGATTATCAACGATGACCGGAGAAGTTCTTTTCGGCTTAATTGCCCTCTCAAGAAATTTTTGGTCAGATTTCTCAAAGAAAATGTTGATGTATTCGCTTGGGACGCCTACGATGCCCCGGGAGTTGATCCCAGCCTTATTTGTCACCACTTGAATGTCAACCCCTCTTCCACTCCGAGGAAGCAACCACCCCGACGCCCTTCAAAGGAGCACGCTAGTGCCGTGAGAGACGAGGTGGCTAAGTTGGGCGGGGGCTATCAAAGAGGTCTTTTATCCCGAATTTGAGTGGTGGTGAAGAAGAAGACGGGGAAGTGGAGGGTTGCGTAGACTTCACGGACTGAACAAGGCGTGCCCCAAGGACCCGTTCCCCCTACCCAAAATTGACACGATTGGTGGACGCAACCGTGGGGCACCCTCGAATGAGTTTCCTAGACGCCTTCCGGGGCTATCATCGATACCCCTTGCGCTAGAGGATCAAGAGAAAACGGCTTTCATGACGCCCATCGGAAATTATCATTATAAGGTGATGCCTTTCGGACTAAAGAACGCGGGTTCAACATACCAAAGGATGATGACTCGGATGTTCGAGCCCACATGGGTAAAATCATTGAGGTGTATATAGACGATATGGTCGTGAAGAGCAAAAGGGTGTCCGAGCACGTGAAAGACCTTGGAACCATCTTCGCTATCTTGAGGGAGCACCGCTGCGGGGCCTGAATGCCTCCAAATGCTCGTTCGGAGTTGTGTCCGGAAAATTCCTAGGGTACATGGTCACCCCGGGGAATAGAAGTAAGTCCCGACCAAATCAAAGCCATTAATGAGCCTACGAGACTCCTCGGAACCCGAAGGAAGTGCAGAAGCTCACCGGCATGATTCTTTGCATTAAGCCGATTCATATCGCGATCGGCGGATCGATGCCGGCCTTTCTACCTCCCGATAAACAAGTGGAAAGAGTTCGGATGGTCGGAGGATTGCGTTCAAGCTTTCCAAGCAGCTTAAGGACTACCTGTCCCGACCACCCATTATGTCCAAATCCGGAGAAGACGAGGTAATCTTGTTTGCCTACATCGTAGCTCCCCACGCTGTAAGCATGGTACTAATACGGGATGATAATATCGGTATACTATGTGAGCAAATCACTACACGAGGCCGAGGCACGATACCTACCTATAGAAAAGGCCATTCAGCGATAGTGCACGCAACCCGGAAGCTTCCCCATTACTTCAGGCACACACGGTCATCATTCGACTCGGCTTCCCCTTCGAGCCGTGTGCGCCGACTACACGGGAAGGATCGCCAAGTGGAGTGCTCTTTTGGGGGCCTTTGATATTAAATATATGCAAAGACCCTCCGTCAAAGGACAGTCCTTGCGAGACTTGGTAGCGGAGTTTCTTTGAGCCCTTTATAGAAACGATGACCGAGAAGAAAGACTGGGTGGAAAACTGGTTGGCGCAGTCTCGGCCAGGGAGTCCATGCATTGGAAGATCTATGTGGATGGCGCGGCCAACTTGAGAGAGGATCAGGAGTTGGGATAGTTTTAATAAGGAGGAAGCTGTCATTGAAAAATCATTGAGACTTGGATTCTCGAACGAACAAAGAATACGAGGCCTTACTTCATGGGATGACAATGGTTCGAGGATTGGGCGGAAGAGTAATTGAAGCATTCTCGGACTCAGTTAGTGGTCGGACAAGTAATGGGAGAGCTAGAAGCTCGAGATACAAGGATGCAAGAGTACTTGGGACAAATACAAGAGTTTGAATCCTTCCATCGACGCACATTTCCGGGAGCGTAAACACTCATGCGGGACTGGCCGCGCTCTTGCCACGTCCTCGGCATGCGGTTTGCCACGAATAATTCTAGTAGAAGATCTAGTCAAGTCCCATCATCGGAAACCCGGCCCAAGTCCACTAGATAAGACAGAGTCCCATTGGATGGACCCCATAAGGAATTTCCTCCAAGACGATATCCTCCCGGAAGAGAAACTAGAAGCCGAGAAGATACGACGAAAAGCTCCTCGTTTACGGCTATTAGAGGACCGCAAACTCTATCGGCGCTCCTACTTTGGACCATACTTACTTTGTGTACATCCAGAAGAGTCCGAGTCCCTTCTTGAGGAGTTGCATGAGGGAGTATGTGGGAGCCACACCGGAGGAAGATCGGCACATGGGGCACTCACTCAAGGATAATCAACATAATAGGAATACGCTAAGAGGTGCGATCGGTGCCAAAGATTTGCTCGAATATCCACCAACCGGGAGGGGTGCTCAACCCACTCTTCCATTTCGCGCAATGGGGCCTCGATATTGTCGGGCCTTTCCCCGGCTGCGGGGAACAAGCGATACATAATAGTCGGAACCGATTACTTCACCAAATGGGTGGAGGCTGAACCTAAGCCAACATCAGGGACGTGGATGCCCGAAATTCATCGGAAGAACATTATCACCCGCCGGGACTCCAAGAACACTCATTTTCGATAATGGCCTCCAGTTTGACAAAGAAGAATTTGAGTCCGCCGTGAGTTTGGGATCATTAATCGATATTCCACCCCGCATACCCCCAAGGAAATGGACAAGTCGAGGTGTAAACAAAGTCATAGTGAACGGGTTGAAGAAAAGACTAGATGAATCAAAGGGGAGATGGGTAGAAGAGCTACCACACGTCTTATGGACATATTTAATTCAACCGGTGAAACCCCTTCTCAATGACTTATGGGGCCAAGGCGTGCTTCCGATCGAGAACAATTTCCCCACGTTGAGATCTAGCTCGTTCACCCCAAGCGATAACGATGAGTTGCTAGGAAGAAGTCCGGACTTATGCGAGGAGAGAAGGGAAAAGGCCACGATTCACTTGGCCTATTATTTTTGAGACAAGGGTACGATGCTAACGTCGATTGCGACCTTTGGGTCCAGGTGATCTCGTGATGAGAAAAATCCTTGCAACGCAAAGAACCCCTCTTGGGGAAAGTTGGGGCCCAACTGGGAGGGACCATATTAGTGTCACATAAACATAAAGGCGCCTACTACCTAGAAGATTTAGATGAAAAAGCTGTACCTCGACCCGGAATGTAAACAACCTTAAGAGGTATTATTATTAATGAGAATGGCTTAGCATATGTTTTCTTTCATGACTAATCCTCTACTTGCCGGACTACATTGCAACTATTTATAAGTTTTAAAAAGAACCTAAGTCCTGCATGGCTCCTAAGGCTTAGGGGAAAAACAATGTTTAAATTATTTATAAGTTTTAAATAGAACCTAAGTCCGCTTGGCTCCTCGGACCACAGACTTTTGGGGAAATTATTACTCATGAGAGTTCATAGTTTTTTCTAACCCGAGTCCCTTGGCTCCTCGGACCACGGGCTTTGGGGAAATTATTACTCATGACGATTCATAGTTTTAAACAGAACCTAAGTCTGCATGGCTCCTCGGAACGAGACTTTAGGAGAAATTATTACTTATGATAGATTGGAAGATTATTACTTAAAGGAAATCATTTTGTATCACTATCTAGCACTATCACAATCATAAGTTGTGCCAAAACCCATTATTGTTACGATATCATGTGTTTACGTTATGTCAAATGTTTAAAATAAAAGAGCATTAATGACATACATCCATAATAAGCAAAACGAACATCTTATATTAATATGCCGGATACATTAACAAGAGAGGTCCTTACAAAAAAAAAGAAGACAACAAAAAAAGGGAAAGGTAGGATAACTCTCATTTAAAAAAAAAAAAAAAAAAAAAAACTAAAAAACTAAAAACTATTCACGAGGATGAAAACCTAGAGGGCTCCTGTGGAGGATCTTCCTCTCATTGGCCGAGAAGGAGGAGCCTCGATGGTGGGATCTCGCGGCGGGGACCTCCGTCATATCAGCAACGGGCATCGTGCACCATCCGGATCCTGCTCTGGAGCCGCTAGGGCATCATTAGGATTTGCACGGATCTCCGAGGAAAGAAGAACTCTCGGGCAATCTTAGTGCCGAATCTGCAGGAACTCTGCAGCATCAAGAGCATGAGCCCATGAAATCTGCAGTACTCCCGCATACCTCCGGAATCTCCTCAAAGCCTGGCGGCCTCCGTCTCTTACAAAGCTGTCGAGCGGCCTCCTTCTCGGCCTCCGTTCCCTCTCGGATCGGTGAGCATCCTCCTTTACCCGCCTCGGCTCGTTCTCTACTTTTTGCATGGCGTTTTGAGGTCCCTGACCGCCCGCCTCTCGGTGTTGACTATATTTTGTTTTGGTCCTCCCTTTGGTCCTCGGCACTCTTCAAGCCAGCCTCTGCACTCTTACGTCGGTTCTCCGAGTCCTTGAACTCAGCCGTGAGTTTAATGTGATCATGCTTAAGGGACCCCAATGCTTTCTCCACCCTGTCCGAGCTGGGGTCTGCCAAATTACGGCTGCTACGGCAAAACTCCTAACGAACAAACCGATATATGATAAACAAGAGTGTCCATAAAAGAAGAATACATAATAGGAGCAAGTAAATTGATAAAAAAAGTGAAAGGACTACTTACCAAGGCGAGATCCCTTTTTAGGGATAGGAAGAGCTCGGACCGATTGCACCGCTTGTAGGCCTCCTTTGCTCCAAGGCCTTTTGCCCGGCCACGATTATACTCTCGGATGAAGCAAAGTGTAAGGAATGGCAAGCCCGTCCAGCTCCAACTTGGGGTCCCATGGGCGAGGGGAAGTTTTCCCGGAGTTCCCCTCATCCCTAATTTGTCCGAGGAGTTTCCCCTTCTACTCCTTGGCGCCCGTGTGGTTTTTCACGCTTAGTTGGTCGGACAGCCACCTCGCCTTCCTCGGGCGTATCAACCGGCCTCTTCTTCTTCAGTCCGGATTGGCCTTAAGGCCCGGTCCGAGACACCTGGGGGACCATCGGGGAAGGGTCTTGGCCTGTGATGGAGTTGGCCCCTTCAAGATTGACCCTTTTCGACCTTTCCCCGGAGGCCATCAACTCCTTCAAGGACTTCCCTTTTCCCGCCATGGGTTCAGCCTCTTCGTCCGAGGAATCGTCGAGCGAGATAACTATTGAGGGAACACCAATGCGGAATGTCGGTCATTCGGTGGGTTGGAAGACTCCCCTAAAGGATTTTGCTGAATTTCCTCCTCAAGTAAAACTCGTCTATTTCTTCCTCAAGAGAGAGACGAGAAGTTTGATTTCTTCTTCGATCGAGCAGCGCGCGCAGGCTCGTTCACGGGAGGAAGTCGCTCCGCTAAGTAAGGATCTCGACCCCAGGCAAAGCACTACGGTGGCAAGTCGTGTGGAGCTAAGAACCCGTGTCGGGACACGTCAATCCTAGCCAACCTCGGACGCCCGCCCTTATAGCGTGACCGATTGCACGGAAAGCTTTGCTCGAGGCTCGTAGAACTGATGGGCCGCACGTAATCATGTTCGTCCTCGGTGACGTAAATCTCCGACCGAGAAGATAATTCAAACTGGCACATTTGTAAGGTCTATCCGAGGAGCGACGTGAATTTTTCTGCAAACAACCAATAAAAGTGGGGTTAGCCCATGAAATTCTCCAATCACAAGAAAGCAAAAAAAATATATATAATAATAGCCCCTTAACATCAAATCCTTTCCCAAAAAGGATCAATCCTAAAGACGCCGCACTGGGTTTCCCGCCCGAGTTGGACAATGAATATCGTCGAACCACTCCCCGGAAGCAATGAGGAAGTCATTCTTCACGGTCTTATTGATCTTTGGAAGACAAGAGATCAACCTAACATCCTCGTTCGGGATTTAAGATAATACCCATCCTCCCGAGGCGGTGACACTCGTACATGTAGGCCACATCATGCCAAGTAAGGCCTAGATTCATCCGCTCGTCTAAGACGTCTACACGACCTAGTATCTTGAACATATTCGGGGCACATCGATACGGCGTCAACCTATGGTTGAACAGGTACTCCCTTGTAATCCTACGCATGGGAAGTGTCATCCCTCCCTCTATGAAGGCAATCATGGGGATAACAACTTCCCCCTCAACTCTATCTCACAAGATCCCTTCAATAAAGATCGCAGCCCAACCCTCGGGGGAATGCGGTATTTCTCCCTAAAGGCTTCCATAGCAGCTGGAGTTTTTACCTTTTTTTGAATCTACCCATCGGAATCGAACTCGGGAAATGAAAGTAAAGATTGAAAAGAAAAACAGAGTCCGAGGAGGAAATGGAAACGGTGAGAAAAGTGGAATGTCTTGGTACCTTCACAAAATGCTCAAGGGGACGCCTGAAATCTCTCTTGGAAGAAGCGCCTCACAAAAACGGCTACGACGGCGTGACGGACGCAAGCGTTCGTATGTCTCGGGAGGCGATGGAGTTCTCTCGAGTCTTTTGGGGCTTGTGAAATGCAGATGAGAGAAGAAATCGAACCCTGACGACGTCTTATATAGCAGTGGAGGAGAGAGAAAAGATCATCCCCGCCTAAAAATGCGAGAAAAAACGATGGCCGTTCGATCCACACCAAACCGTTGGATGAAGGGAACATAACGCCTCCAGATTTTCTCGTAAATTGTGGCGCGTCAAAAGTAACGCTCCGCACGCGCACCCCACGATCTCCTTATTTCCCTCCACTCACAAATATCAAAACCCCGCTTTTCTCCTCGGAGGGAGGTTAAAACCGAAGTTTTGAGGGGCTATTTGCCCAAAAATGATGGGCTATTCCCAACTCGAGGCCCATCCGAGGAGCGTCTGTCCGAGGAAGAGTCTCGAATGCAGCATTATCCAATCCCAGTAGCTACAAGGAAACCCGTCCGATAGAATTACTCCTCGGACATCACGTGACAAGGAACTCGTGCTCAGCCATCTTGGCTCACCGTCCCCAAAGATATAAAATGAATTAACTCCAAAATATCTCTGAGAAGGCTACCACCGCATTAATGGCACCCCAACCACCCTCTTGGCCGCATTAATGAGGAAATGACTCTGAACAAGCACCGCCTAGGTCTCTCGCAACTTGATGAGGGCGTACGATGGGACAGTGCTCAAGTGGATGCCTAGATGGACAACGGGTGTAAGGTTGAGATGAAAAGAGGAGAGCTATATAATGTAGTGGAGTCCCTTATTAAGAATGGTAAGAGTGAGAGGAGAAATAAAATCGACTTGAGAAATCCTTCTTAACGTTCTTTCTTCCTTTTCGCGAACAATATCTTGCATGCATTAGACCTAGAATTTTCACTGAAGCCAAGTTCTTTAACCCATCCTCTACAAATATTTATTGTGGGTTGTGCTTTGGGCCAAACGATCAACGGATGTTGGGCCAGGAAAATCATGCAACCACAATATCTATGATCCAAGTCAATGGGAAAATATTGATACAAAATTAAGAGATTATTAGTAGAAATGCCCCATTTAAAATAATATATTATTTTATTAATATTTAATTATAAAAAGGCCCCATTTAAAATTTTCGCCTAAGGTCCCAAAAGTTGTTGAGCCGGCCTTGATCTATTTTCAACCTTACTTTACAAAACACTCAACATCAGTAATTTTATTTTAACATTCAACACAATAAAATAATATAAACAATATAATAAAATAATATATTTACTACAATAAATAACAACCACCACCACCACCATCAACACAATAAAATAATATAACTTTTAATAAAATATTGTTTTTTTTACCATCTTAGTTACAATGCACAACCATCTTTGACTGTATTAATGTAGCTCAACAACTAAATTTTGTGACTTTCCTTCCACCATTGCAACATGCTTTTAGTAATGGTGGTGCTAAATTTAGCACTACCAATGCTAATGCTCTTAGGCACACTACAATTCATCTCAAAAGCCATGATAACTTTTGAATAAAATTTGTAACTTAATTTACATATATATTTTTTATCTCAAAAAAAAAAAAGTTTTTTGATAGTAAAAAGATAGTAGCTTAATGAATATTTTTCTTTTTCTAGATTTAGCTCATGGGATATATTCTCCAAAGATGCAAAGTTGAATTCAGTTGGCTGAATTTTTTTATTCAAGTGATGTCCGTCTCCAAGGAAATAGGACGATATGCCAAAGATGTTATTGATTCTTACTTGTTTAACAATAGAAAAAGTTCCACTTCTACCTCAATTCTATGATGTAATGCAGCCTATTTGACCTCTTCACTTTAATAAAAGTTCTCATATTTCTTTAAAAAAAAAAAAAAAAAAAAAAGAGCTTATACGGATAAATTTTTTCTTTTAACTAATAAACCCAGAAGCGGAGGCGGAGCTACATGTATGAGTGGGGGGCCAAAAATTTTAAAAATATTTTAATACTATATATAAATATTTAACATTTTAATTATTAGCCTACAAAAATGGGACTTGGCCCTCCCAAATATTTGAATTAGTCCAATGATACTCTTAAAAAAATTGCCCAATTGATTTAGTAGTTATAGAGAATTTTTTTTTTCCTCACATTCATTTTTTATTGTAAAATTTGTTCTTGTATTTGTTAAAGTTTTGGATCATTCATGTTTTTAAATACTATATTAATTCAATTGAAATTTCTTTTACTCACTTTGATAAATAATTTGGTAACTTATATTAAAAATGAAAATTGTAGGGGTGGTAGGCCCAGTAGTGCGTATCTATGTATATGTTGGGTTAAGGGCCCAATCTGAGGACATTAAGTAGTTCGAGGACAGAAAAACACAATCAGAGGAGTTCGTGTTAATGAATGAAAATGTGAGATATGGTTGTGGGGGTCCAAAAGAGTGATCCGAGGAGGAATGCTTCCTTAGCCGAGCAAAGCCGAGGTCAAAAGGTGCGGTTTGCCATCAAGAGCAACGTTCCGGATAACTCCATCGAAGAGGATAAGTATCAAGAAGGAATAGGATAGAAGGAGACTATGAAATATCTAAGAGAAAAATGCTACCACCGCATTGAATGTTCTGCAGCTAACCCTCCGGCCACATTAATGAGGAAGTGATACTTGAACAGTAATTTTCAGCCTTAAGCCTACTACCAGAGACTTCAGGAAAGTGCTGATGAGATAAGGATCAACACCAGCAATCTACTCTACACATGGAGGGTAGAGATGAAAGGAGGAAGATAGTATAAAATAAAGAGAAGACCCTAAAGATTGGAGATCGGAGAATTAAGAGAAAAATATTGTAACAATAAAAACTGAACTTGTAATCAACTTTAAGAATTATATACAAGAATTGATCTTTTTGGATCGTGCCGAGGACGATCTTCATTAGATACAACCAGTCCATTTTCACTTTATTATCGTCAGGGGCGGCTCAACAACTTTTGGGGCCTTAAGCGAAAATTTTAAATGGGGCATTTTTTATAATTAAATATTAATCAAATAATATATATATATTGAATTTTTTTATTTAAAATCTATTTTTCTTGCTTTTTGAGATGCAAAATTACTAATTAAGTTTTTGTATTTAAGTTTCTCTAACATTTCTTTTTCAATTGATAATATAGCTAATCCACTTAATCTTTCTTGTGACATAGTAGATCTTAAATAAGGTTTTATTAATTTTAATTTTGAAAAACTTCTTTCTACAGATGCAACCATAACAGGTATTGTTAGTAATATTCTATAAGCAATATATGCTTTTGGAAAAGAATCTAGTCTTTTTTTAATTGGAGTATTTTCATCTATTTGCTCAACTTTTTTTAAAACTATTAGTTCTAAACATAAATCTAAGCCATCAATATCATAATAAACATCATGTTTGAGAAAACTTTCAAGATTAAATAAAACACAATTTATAATTAAAAATGATAATTTAACTAAAAATAAAATTTAAAGTATAGAACAACAGAACCTAGTTATTGCAATTTTTCTAAAACTGTGACCACTTTAAAGTTTAAACTTGCACAAATAAAAATTAATTTAATACATAGTTTAATAAATTTGTATCACTATAATACAAATAAGTTGATATGATACACATCAAATTATTAATTAGTATAATAATTTATAATAATAAATAAGATGTCAGATAAAAAAAAAAGTGTGAGAAACCAACCGCTTGTACTCCACTACTCCTAAGTCCTATCATCCTATGCCTATGGCTAAGTTTTAAAGAAAAAACGTGTCCTACTTCTATCAATTATCATGGCAGAAAAGGGTACAAAGAGGGGTCACAAAGAAAAGCTATCGGTGACTATATTTATTTTTTCCTTTTTAATCTTTTGCATTTTAGGATACAATAGGGCTTTTTTTAATGTATTTTATTGACCAATATAAGTGCTTAAATTTTTTTTAATTAAAATATATAGATAAATAAATATATATATATATATATATATATATATATATTTTTTTTTTTTACAAGTGGGGGCCTTCTTTTATTTTGGGGTCTTAGGCGATTGCATCAATTGCATCACCTATAGAGCCGGCCCTGATTATCGTTTGGATCCATTATAATTTTTACCCAACTCATTAAAGCCTAATTTTCCAACTCATTCTCTACAAATTCATTGTATTGGGCTTTTTGGACCTAGATCTTTTTAACTTTTGGGCTTAGGACTCAAATTTAGTCCTTACAAAAACTATAAAATATTTACTATTAAGGATACTAAGTTATATGTATATAGATGTATATGTTTATGCATGTTTATGAAAGTTTGTATAAGCCTCAAACAAAAATTTCTGACTACGCGCCTGAATAGTGAATACACCTAATAGATAGAGTTTTGTTTTAACTCATTTACTCAATGGATACTCAGGTACCTGGTGGTTATCACTTCTGGATTTATTTCATAAGAAACTAACTTATTTCAACTAAATTAAATTCTCAAGATTTCTAAAATCAATTACCTACCGAACACTAAAATTTATTTCTCATGAATTCTTAACAACCAGGATTTTAAACTATCATGTCAACCGAACGGTACCTTATTGAAAAAACAGTGTGTAGGAAGGAAATAAGGACAATGGGTGAGGCATTTAAAGTTGATATGAATTTTTCTCGAGTTGCATATCAATTGTCATGGTGGGAACTGTGCAGACTGAGAACTGAAAAGAAAATTTCTAAAGGAAAGGTACAAATGAATGGAGAGGGTCCTTAGATTTTTTTTCTTTGAGTGCTCCTTAGATCCTTTCTTTCATTTGTTCAAATCAATGACCAAAGATTCTTACATTTATCAAATGATATGAATCCCCTCCTTGTGCAGCTTGATCAGTCATCCTGATAAAACATCATGCTTTGAGAATTATTTTTGGAGAGAGAAAAAAGAAAAAAGAAAAAGAAAACGACCCTTATTAAGGAAAGAAAAAAAAAATCGTTTATTATTTTATTTTGCATAACTTTCTGCTATAGAATCTTTCCAAAGAAGATTTTGCCAACAAAAACCCTTAAAACCTCATAGCATGCTTTTGGAAATGGAATCCACTGGTCCTCATTGTTGTAATTATCAAATTAACAAAAAAACAGTTTTCAGAAAGAGCCTTGTAACTAAAGGGTGTGCTTGGTAGAGTGGATTTTAGGAAAGATGGAAAAAAATGAGAGAAAATGAGGAAAGAAAACTTTTTGAAAGGTGTTTGGTTGAGAGGGGGAGAGGGAAAATGATGGTGGGGCCCACCTAGGCCCACAAAAAAAATTTCTCCAAAATGGAGAGAAAACTTGGACGAAAATATGATGGGTGAAGGACAAAAATGCCCATGTGCAAACAAAAATGCCCATGTACTTGCACATGGGCTTCAATACGGTTTTTATTTTTTCAATTCCAGCTTTTTTATTTTTTTTTTTTTTTATTTTTATATATATTTAATAACTGACACTTCAAGGTAATATAATGAAGATATTCAAAGTTCAAATCCGTTCCTACTCTCTATCAACTATTGAATTATCAAAATATAGAAATAAAACTGACACCATACCCGTTTAGTCAAGAATGCTAGAAAGATTATCAAGGTCTGCAACTTAAGATTTCAAGGAGGATTCCTACCCCTAGGTCCTACCTTGAAGTTGTTATCTTAAACATAAGGAGAGTGATGCCAAAGGCAAGCAAGTGATTAGAGTGAAGTCGTAAGAGCATTCACATCAATGACTGATGTGAATGCTCTAACAAGATATCCATATTAGAAGGTGTGGCTAAATCACCTCATTTTTTAGGGAGAGTTAATGCTTGTTAGATATTTTAGTTTGACACTACTTCATACCCAAAAAAAAAGCTACATCTAGGTTAAACGAGATGAAATTCTTCTTTTGTTTTTCGACAGTGAAGACTAAAGTTTATGAGCTTATTGTCATAGGTTGTGTGTGTTGTTATGCAATTAGGATATGATTTTTTTTTTCTTTTTATGTTTATTGATTTGAAAAATAACTGATGATGTTAACTTCAAAAATATTTAATTTATAGGATAATCTAGTCCTACAATAAGTGTAAATATAATTTTACAAGTAAGATATTTTATAAATACAATTTGTGAAATATAAATGCAGGATTTTATTCTAAGCTTACAATCAAATATATATATATATATATATATGCATGAATAAGAATAGTTTTTTTATTATTTATTACTAACAAGTAACAACACATATTTCTATTTCTGACTTAATTTGCATTCAATATACCAAACATGCTTATGTCATTTGAAATGCAGGAAATCTTAATAGTTAGTGTGTAGTCTTGACTTTTGTTCGACTTATATATATGTCTCAAGAAAATTGTTGAAAGTTGAGGACAATAACATAATTTCATGGTTTCCACTATGGCCCTTGATTAATTCAATCTTCCAGTGCATATGTGACATTCATCTGTTGTGAGTGTTAAGTTGCGCATATATTTTTCATGGAGTGGAAGTCTGGACTTTGGAGTTAAAAAATTTTATGGGGTTACATCGATATGATGCGTTTTGTGGAGATGAGTTTGGAAAACCACTTTCCTTTGACAAAGATAATGATGATTGGTGAGCCAATGGGTTGCTCTGCTAACTAACATTAATTACATTATTTTCTTTTACTCCATCATATAGCATATATTCTACCAGAACTATGTCATATATAGTAGAGCCACTTCATTTCATGTTGTTATGAGCTAGCCTCCCAATTTTCGTCACAATTATATAATCTTAACCATGGTTTGAAAAAAAGTTGTACATATAATATTTTTATTATAATAATAATAATAAATAAATGTTAAAAAGTTTATTAATACCATTTTTTTTTTTTAGAAAAGACAACATATTTACATATTTGACAAAGAAGCTAATATTTTAATAATGGTACCGGGGAAACATGAAAAAAATTGTCCACATAATTTTTTTTTATTATAATAATAATAAATAAATGTTAAAAAGTTTATTAATACCAATTTTTTTTAAAGACAATATATTTACATATTTGACAAAGAAGCTAATATTTTAATAATGGTACCGAATAAACTATTGGACCCCACAATAATAATAATAAATAAATGTTAAAAAGTTTATTACAATAAAGACAATATATTTACATATTTGACAAAGAAGATTCAAAATGAAGATGTTTCATAGTTTAGGTGAGGTTGTAACTGTTATGGAGTTTTGTGATTATTGATTTTTGGGTTGATATGGAACTTTTACAAAAAAAAAAAAAAAAAAAAAAAAAGGAAGATTGTTTGGTAGAATTTGAAGCAATGTGGAGATTTGTTAGAAATTGTCTCAATTTTTTTAATGTTATAGCCACAAATTATTGAATAATATTTTTACAAATTATTGATATGGTCAGTTCTTACTGGTCCTTGTTTGGGCTTGCCACTAATATCATTTATTCACTTACCAATAATTACTCACTATATTGATAATTTGTAAAATAGTTTGTGACTCTAGTATTTTTTTTTTATCGTAATTTGACTTTGTTTGCATTTTTTCATAGGGTACAAGGAAATTTATTCCTTATTAAAGAAGTAAATTTGTATTATTTGTTTTTTAAGAAAGATATTATTTGTCCACTAACAAATATATAATGAAGTTTTATGAAAAAAAAAAAAAAAGATTTGGTGGCTTTGGCTTAAAGGTTTTCTCATATATACGAGGAAAGGAAAGACTCTTAAAAGAATATGAAGTGAGTTTCTTCAAACGTGTTTGTCTATTGTTCAAGTGAGAGAGCACAAGTGGATGTATTAATCTTTCTTGATGCTATTGAAGTAGTTTGCGGAAGTTCTTGAGTGATTTTATTATTTGCAAGTGTTCTTAAGTGTGTAAACACTTTCTATTCTCTCTTTCAAAATATTGTGATTTCATCTTAGTTGTGGAAAAGTGGTAATATATATATATATATATATATATATATATATATATATATATATTCTCTCTTTCAAAATATTGTGATTTCATCTTAGTTGTGGAAAAGTGGTAATATATATATATATATATATATATATATTTATATATCTCAGCTCCTATTGAATATTTGTTTGTGATCTGTTACACAAGCCGATAATAAAAATGGAGTTTTGATTTGAAATTTCGTAATCGAAAAACATGATATCCACTTGTAGAACACTAAAATGTTGGTAAAATGCATGTACAAAAACTATATATATATCTCAGCTCCTATTGAATATTTGCTTGTGATCTTTTACACAAGCCGATAATAAAAATGGAGTTTTGATTTGAAATTTCGTAATCGAGAAACATGATATCCACTTGTAGAACACTAAAATGTTGGTAAAATGCATGTACAAAAACTAGTAGTGATAAATCATAAATCCATAATAGAAGAGAGCTGAGGGAAAGTGGGAAACTCATGCAAAGAAAGCTCTGATAGTGGTCTTTTCCAAGAAGTTAATAGGAATTAATCAATAATGATGACAAGAAAAGGTAATAAATCTATAATTAACGTTGATTGTGGCTTATGTAGTGTAATTCGCATGCTTGTAAAGAAGAAATAATAGATGACAAAGTTGAAACAAAAGGAGTTCAAATATAACCCACTTGCTAGTTTGAAAAGATGTATTTCTCATGATGATTTTATGGGGGTGCACGCTTGATCTTTCAAATGAATTTACCTTCTAGACCCACATAATTCGCAAAGATGTCTAAGATCGCAGATTCAAATCTTTACACAATCACTCATTCGATGTGTGCAAACCAGAATCTGTTCAGCATGCGTGCCGTCCTTGTGTTTTATTTGAAAAATCTACGCAATATCAGATTCTGAGGCCAAAAAGCAAAGACTTTGCGGTACTATAAGTTAATTGGGTCACAATGCTACATACAATGTCTCTTCATGAGCATATATATTGTTCTTTATGAGCATATGAGGACAGGTTGTTGTTAGATATTGTCTTTATTATGAGCACACGAGAAAGAACATTCAGTAAAAAATGCTGGAAAAGGGTCAGCTAAAAGTGATTGGTATTTTACACCCGTGCTTTTTCAGTGCAACTTTCTTAGAAAAGAAAGGCTTGGAATAAGAGCTAGATTCTGGCCTATACACACACATATATATGGGTGGAAATTAAAATGAATGCTTCTCCAATCCCTAAGAATATATAGGTATAGCAGTATATAGTAGCTCTAGTCTCGTTAGTGTGATACACATTATATTTTCACAGATTCCAAATGATGTCCCGGCCACCATTCCAAGAGATCAGAGAGACAGAGAGGCAGTCAATATGAAGTGGGATGATGTGGACTTGAAGAGAGTGAAATGTGTGCAAATTCAATGCAAATTGACTCAGTGAGTTACTAATTCATTTTATTAAGAATTTAAGATTTTGTAGACAGCAGAACCCATAAAACCACGCGTGTGCCTCTCTCTGATCTGCATTCTTTTGCATATATCCATTAACTTTTACTCCTCGATCTCCCACCCACTTCAACTCAATCTATGAAAAAATTATTACTACTTCACAAAAACGACGTCTACACACTACACTCCCTACACACCATGTATAATCATTCAAGTGTCCACGTTTTATATTATACTGGCGTGGACAAAATTTTATGGGAAATCAAATAATCATGGTTATAAGGAAAATGTTGGCTTCAACATCAAATCTTCTTCGTTGATTTTGCAAGTAAGTATAAATATGATATTATATATGAAGAAAAGATGGAGGTGAGGCTTTGTGAATACCATTTTCCCATAATTCATAGTATTAGATTTTATTATCCTTGTTCAATTTTATCTTTATAATTACATAATTTATTTTGACAACATTCTTCATTTTTGGTATAAAAAAAATTATATATGAAAAGCTTTTATTCATTTCATTGGCTGGAATAGATGCATGAAGTCTACAAATATTAATACTCAATTTAAAGAGAGAGAGTATAAAATGTAGAAGTGAGACTCAAGGAAAGATAAGTATTTAAGTATTGAAAAAGAAATTGAAAGTAATCCTACGACCACTCTAAAAATACAATTTGATTCCCCACAAACACTATCTAAAAACAGGTCCGTGGGGCATGATGCCAAATGTCATAAAAAACTTGAGTTTGTTTTGTTCATTACCAATTAGTTTTGAGGTAGAGTATTGCAACTCACAGTCCAACAAGTTAGTTAATCATCCTCATATCTTGTTAGGGAGCTCAAGGAGGAAGGACAATACCTTTCCCCCTACCCAATTCACAAATCTAATGCAATTTATCATAGTAGTTGACAATAATAAATGCAAAGATTATGAGGGGGGAAGAGTGCTTGAACTTTGTACGAAATCTTACACTATCCCATTAGTTTGACAAGGGCAAACCCCAAGTTGCGCAATTTTAAGGAAGACTTTTCGGTTGACTTATATGGCCGAGAAAAGACTGTTGGGACCTTTCTGATGTCGCGGAAGTCTAAAAAACACACACACACGATGCTCTCTTGATAGAACAGAAAGTAAACTATTAGCTTCTAGTAGTGAACTTTGAATCCCCGAGGGATTCCTTGAATCCACAAAATGATAAACTGGAATCCACCAAAGAAAGAAAATTGAAAAAATGTCTTTATTTTATTAATAATCAAATTTCTTGCCTTTGGAGGCTACAAAACATATAAATATTGAAAAAGTAAAACCCTAGGATAATTAGGAAACATTTGAAATCCTAATTTGCACCAATTACAAGATTAAGTGGCAAAATACTGAATTTTACCAAAAATGGTAAAATTGAGTTAAATACAAAATTATAAATTACTGACCTTAAAGGCCGTCTCAAAACAAGCGAGAACCTTATTTCGACTTTTGAGCAAAAAGTTATTAAGGAAACAAAAATTACTAAAAACAACAAAATTACGGTTTTCAGAGGCTAAATGAAGGAATTCACCAAAATCAAGAGGTACCTCGTGGCAAAGCGAAGACTATTGTTCGGAAGACCGTTTCCCTTTAGCCTGCCAAATTTTATACGATTTCGTCTTCGTCACTCAAATGATTTCTACTAGTGTTTTTTTGCCTTGCGCGATTTCAAACACGCTTGAGAGTCCAAGAAGGCCATGGTGGTCTATTTTACATCACTTTCATCTTTCACTGAAAGAGCTATTAGTCAGAACAAAGAGTTCTCTCTTATTAAGGTGTGAGGTTAGAGTAAAAATTAGGAGTGTCAATTTTGGTTAGCGTGTCGGGTTCAGATCGTGTTGAGGTAGGGGTATTCGACTAAATGACTCAACCTTAACCCAACCCATTTAATAATCGTGTCATGATCCTTCAACCCCGACCCGACTTGTTAATAAGGCGGGTTGACTCGACCCAACCCATTTAACACACTTAATAAACGAGTCGTGTTGGGTTGACACGAATGTAACAAAACCCATTTCAACATACATAATATTAAATGTAACATCTATTTAGAAATAATTTTTTTTACATCCTAAAAGTAGTGCATACACTTCAAGTCTTCAACTTACATTCAAAATAATATAGTTCAATAAAAATATAACATACATCTAGAAATAAGTTCTTTACACTAAAAAAAAAAGTGCATACGCTTCAACCCAAATTCAAAATAACATAGTTTAACAAAAATAAAATAACATAGTTCAACAAAAATATAATATCCTTGGAACTTGCTAAATGCTAAGTATCAAGATTGAAAGAATTTGAGCAAACAGTAGACTAATCCCGACTATAACTATGATTATCACTCATAGATTCTTTGTTGATGTCCAAATTCATAACATCTTCCACAAGCTCATCCAATTTCATTTGTGCAAGTTCTATGCCAAATATATATCTATATCTATATATATATATATATATATATATATATATAAGTATTAGTAGTTACAAAATACGATCATGCCTTAACAATTTTAAAAACAATACTCATCAGATCTAGTTTATAAACTATCTTAATAAACCCACTTGCAAGATATGCAGACGGTGTCCAACACTAATACAAACACCAAAAAAAACACACGGCACAAGACAAAAGCTACAACTGTGGCCTTAATCAACAATTAATATATCTCATATATTAATAACGACACATGGGTTCAAAGTTTATAGAACAAAAACATTATGCAGAAAAAATTACTACAAAATTTTGAAACACTAAGAAAATGGTTTTCTTTAATTCTAAAACTCACTAAACACATGAGAGAGAGAGAGAGAAAGCAATAACTGGTTTGAGATTTTGAGTTTGAGAATTAGACGTGAGTCTATAAAATAGTAGAGTGAGTAGTATAGCTGAAAAAAAAAATTAGAGATTTAGGGTTTGTAGGGTTTAGAGATCTAGTATTTGTAAAATTTCAATTTCCAATTATATCCCCGTAGGGGCCTTTTGTGCGTATTGTCTTTGGTCAAATTTGTCTCTTACGGTAATGGGCCCGAATGTTTTCTGAGTAAGGGAGTTGGGGCCGGTCCAATTGTAACTCAACTTGGGCCGGTTTGTGCACAAACTTATGCCTTGTCTGCCAGGAGTAGACTTACGACAAGCGTAACTGTTTGAGATGAGTTACGGCAGGCTGATTTAATAATAATAACCAAAACAAAGTATTTCGACTATTTAAATAAATGGCTATATGATCCCTACTTATAAAGCATAAAGCATGATTACAGTTGTGATAATGTCATTCATAGAGAAAGTAAAGGAGAAAGAAAATAATATGAACTAATCAAGAATGGGCATAAATCAAGTTTTAAATTTGGTCTGCTCAAGTAAAGCCAAAGAGGGGGAGAACGTCTCTTCTCAATGCAAATAATCTCCTAGGAAAAGATCCTGCCGTGGGGATTAATGGCTTTGAGGGAGTCGGACCTGAATAGTTATTGCCCAAAAAAAAGAATCTTTGTTACGTTTTGGAAGAGAGCAGGATTTGAAGGGGGAGAGAGGGAAACCGACCCCTTGGTGCATGCCCATTGAACTATCTCTCTTTTTTCCTTAATTTCTTCTCTTTTCTTCTCTGTTTTCTTTCTTATCTTTTTTCTTTTCTTTTTACTCTGCTTTTCTTTCTTACTCCATGAATACTCTGTTTTTCGATCCTTTTTTCAGGGCACGGCAAGGGCTCTTTTATAGTGCCTGCCATGACCAATGTTTTACCACTTTGCCCCTTAACCGCCTTTGTTTGGTGCAGGCGCACTTGACCGACCACCAAGTCTGTGCGACATTCACCCTTGCCGGACAAAGGCAGGTTTGTTTTGTTCCTCAGTCCACCGTAGCACTTCTTTCCTACCATGGTATAAATGCTTTCTCTCTCTACTCTTAAGGCATGCACCCAATGGTTCCCTCTCCAACTTGCCTCTTTTGGGTGGTCTGTCATCCCAACAGGACGTACCTCCCAAAAGGGCTTGGGCAGGAGCCGCAAAATAGATCTTTTCCCTTCTCCCCACCACCAAACCATACCCCCTTTACCTCTTACCTCTGGCCCATGGCCCCACCACGTCTTATATTGGTTGGGTACAAGCTAGTGGTGCTTGGGCCTTACTCGTGCTTTCCTTTCGGATATGTCCGAGAGTCTCGCTCTTTGCTCATGCGTCTGCCGTGATCCGGAGGCTCTCCGTCCATATTTTTCGACCTTTTATGTGAGCTTTTCTTTGATTTCCCGCCCCATTCAAGAGCTGGGTTTTTTTCGATGATGGGCCTTACATTTCTTTGGTCCACTCTTGATTTTCTTTATTTCTTGCAATGTTGGACTGTTATTCTTGCCGTAATAACTTAATCTCTTTGGACCTCTTTTGGGCCAGCCGTTTATCCCTTTTTCTCGGGCCTGTCATGGGTACTGTTTTACTTTTACTTATGGGCTCCTATGTCCCTTTGGGCTTTCCTTTGGGCATCCGCGGCCCAATTGCTTTCTTTGGGTTTCCTTGGCCCATTTGCTTAATTTCACACTCCCATGGGCTTTTTACTAACTTTATTGGGCTTCCCTGGCCCAATAACCTTATTCTCATCCTTGGGGTTCATGGGCCTGCCATAAACCCCTTACTCTCTTAGTTTGCATTGCCTTGAGCCTGCGGCGGCCCTTTCTCGCTTTTCTACCTCAAACATTGCCCATGGGATGCTATTTCTTTCTTTCCCGACTTCTTTGAGCCCGCTTACCTCTTCAAGACCCATTTGTTTATTTGTTGGGCCTGTAATCCATTATTCCTGCCGCTTAGGCCTAATGGTTTTTTGCTATCTATTTTGTCAATTCTTTGTTGCCCTTATTATTGGGCTTTCTTTTTCATTTGCACAGGCTTTCACAAATGGCCCTCAACAATCCCTTATAAGTTTTTGTAATTACTCACTTTTCTTTTAAAAAAAATATATGTTGGATATAAAAGGTATTTGACAAATCTAAAATAAAATGAATATTTATTTGTTATACAAGTTAAACGGCTTGTGTTAAGTAGGTCATTTCGGGTTGATACAAATAAATTGACGTGTCAAACGTGTCTATTGCGGGTTACGCAGGTTGACCCGCTTATGACACGTTTCTTATCGTGTCACTTTTGGGTTAACTCATTTATGACCCAAACCCATTAAGGCCCAACCCTAACTCGCAAAAACCCGTGTTGGGTTAGGTGGTCGTGTTCGCGGGTTAAGTCGAACATTGACACCTCTAGTAAAAATTGCTTTGAGTTTAGCTTCCCTTTCAAACAAGCATGGTCGAATTTAGGCCTAATTATGTTTTAAGCTAATAGGCTCCTCGACCCATTGTTTTTTGAATGAGAGCCCAAAAGTATCTTTTTAATTTCCTCCTCAAAACTAAACTTAGTGTGCGTTTGGATCGCACGGAAAATGTGCATTCCAGCGTTTAGATGAAACAATGGTAGGTCCCGTGCAATGTTCACGGGACTCTCAAGTACTTTTTTTTTTTTTTTTTTTTTCATAAAAACAACTTCAAAACTGAGTCCCAAGGCACTATTCACACATTTAAAAATTATTTTGCTACAGTGTTTTTAGTTTTTAGCAATAAGCGGTATCCAAACAGACCCTTAATAGTTAATACATAGGATATTAGAAAGGAAACCTTTAAATGTGATGTAATGTGTTTTTAGTTACATAACTTACATCTATACAAATAAAGCAATGTAGCAATAAATAGTTTGATATATGTTAATTCGGCTTTCTAATATATATATATATATATATATATATATATATTTCTCAAAAGTGGACTCTTCTGTTTTGCTAAGTTTTAACAATAGATTTTATTATTAGTTCTAGTTAGCTCAATTGATAAAATCTTTTATCTTAAAATTAGAGAGATGAGGTTTGAATCCCACCTACACAAAATACTTATTAATCTCTTAACTTGTGCTCGACATTTAAAAACAGAAACAACAACAACAACAAAAATATGTGGGCTATAGGGGGCGAATTCTTGTTCAATATTAGACCAGGGATCAGGACAAAGAAGTCATGGACATGGGGATAAGAACTTTTTTAATGGGGTCAAGGAGGTATTGAAAATGCATAAATCTAGGGATCTTAGCCGCTGGTGGCACTGATAGATGTTGATAGGGTTTGTTTGTTTTCCAATCCAATAAATATTTCCAAAATGTGTGTGTGTGTGTCTGTGAGAGTGAGAATGAGTGAAAAAAGAAAAGAAAAGCAAATGCAGTAGTAGTAGTGAATGCAGATCTTAGGTTGTTGTAAGTGGGAAGAAAAAAATGATAATTGGAATCATTATGTGGCTTTTGAAAATCTCTATCTAGTTATGTATAAAAAGTATTAATATTTTGTACTCTTTGATAGCACGCGCATGCAAAATCCCATTCTCATTCTCACGTAAGCATGAAGCACTACTGACAAAACATTAGGTTTTGCTCTTCCCTCTCATTACCATTCCTTATTAGTTTAAGTGATATACTGAGTTGGGACCTATCATACCAGACTACCACTTAAGCCTTATCACATTAGCAGAACTTAGATACATAGAACCAACAAGTACAATTTGCAATTTGAAAATTCCTACAAAACCAAGTTAATTGGTGAAAGTACATGTATAATATAAGAACGTCATATTTAATGTACAAAACTCATATTTTTTTACGGCGTTCGAAAGATACAATTAGAAGATAGAAAGCAATCATATTTTTAATTCATACACTTTGTCTTCACACCGAGAAAGACCTCTTGATACATAATAAAAAATCACGCTTGAGATTGCTTGCGAGGAGATAATTTTTTTATTATGTTCCCTCGACTTAGAATGATAAACACTTAAGTATTCCCACCCAAAGATACACGAAATTGAGATGAAATATGACCTCATCTCAATTTCTTTATTTCAGAAGTGTGTTAATGGCCCTGTTGAGTACGTTACAATCATAAGCTTGGCACTATTCGGCGCACCCAAAAGTACAAAGGTTGCTTGTCACTGTAACTATAGATATATCTAGCCACCTATCAAATCCAAAGATTATATGCTCATGATCTTGTACTTTTGTCGTGCCAAAAGAAAAAAAAAGTTGTATAGATCTGTTTCGTGATATAATTTGCTTTAATTAAGATGAAGTGAAAATATAGAAATTAAAATTAGAAATATATATGCAGGTGGGTAGAGCTATGGCTAGCAGTAGAGCACATGATCAGCACAATAGAATGCACCTTAGGAATGTGAATCATGCCAAATGATTAATATTAGACCCCACAACCCACCTAATACGCATGATGTACGAGTAGGACCAAGGTTTATCGATATTTGTAGTAGAGATATTAAAATGTGGGATTGGAGCAAAAAGACCAAACAAAGCTGAATTATAATCTCCAAGACTGAAAGATCGTGGTGTATATATATGCATGTTTACCACTAATCAACTAAGAATTATTGCTTAGTTTCAGAATCAAAATTCTGATTGGAAGGTGAAGGTGTTGTGTTATAATTGGTCTCGGCCGAAAGAGAGAGTGACTGGTCGAAATTTGCGTTTAGCCATAGATCGAGAACTTGGGATGGTAGTCAAGAGGCAATCATAAGGTTGTTAAAGCAGTAATCAATTACTAGAAGAAGAAGAAAAAGTCGGTTTTTGTTAAAGAATGCCCAATCAATTACTAGAAGAAGAAGAAAAAGTCGGTTTTTGTTAAAGAATGCCCTAAGAGTACTTTTAATTATATTAAAAAAATTTAAAGAAAAAAAATACACACAACTACAATAAATTTGTGCATGCAAGATAATGAATTATTGATACGTACATTTTATTTATTTTTAAAAATATGTACTAAAATTTATAATTGAGCATTTATTATTCATTAACACGTGTCTTTTATTCGTTAATATGTGAGGTGGGAAGCTTATATATGATCCAGATATGAGACCGAAAAAGAAGAATAGACAATAAAAAGTTGTAAAAGGACAGGACTTAGGAGGAAAGCATTATTAATTAGACAAAAACATTAATTGGAGAATGGAGTTGGACACCTAGAGAGAAAAATAAAATAAAAATTAATGGGGAGGTGGGAACGTGGGGGGTAGTAGATAATGATTTTAAGTGGATAGTAGGACCTAAAATTGGCCCTCCACCAATGCCTAATGATTTGGGGAAGATCACGTTTTCTAAACGTAATCGTAGATCATATATTTATAAAAAGATTAAAGACAAGCTAAAATTCTCCACTACAAAGTGGGAGTGCGTGCTACGTGGCAGCTTCCCAACTCACTTTGTAAACTCAGTAAACGACAGCCTCAGCTCACCATATTCCCCCCCCCCCCCTACCCCCACCACCATCTCCATCCGTTTAATTATTGAGTGACTCTATGTATTATGTAATCATAATTAAATAATAATCGCTTCAAAGTATGACTTAATGGTAGGAAATTCTTGTAGCCCATTATATTTGCAAAGTCTAAAAATTATAATTAAGTTCAAGTAGCAACAAACAGTCCCACATCATACGGCTCAGGCCTGCGGAAGAGAGCCTTCTTCGCTCTCCACCTAAGTTGCGTAGGAAAGGCCCAAAGTCAATCTCGGGGAATAGTGAAGCTTTATAGGGTCTTTCGGTCCAGGTGAAGGAAGTCCGCATCTTCATAAACATGTCTATTTCATCGAGTCTCTCTCCGAGACAATGTCCAGATCGTTACGTCTTTTGTGCGGGTTGGAACTTACCCGATAAGAAATTTCGCTACCTTAAAACCGTTATAATTACGGCCGCCGTTCACCTACATAATAGAGTTTAAGTGGGTAGAAACAATGATCGGATACATGTGAGCTTTTTTTAAAAAAAAAAATTATAGAAAGAAAGTATAATTAATAATTATATGATGTATACTATGTGATTAAACAAAAATATCCTTATATGACACCAATTTATGCTTGGCACAAGTCTCACGACTGACTGCAACTTTAATTAGTTTACTATGGCGCATATTTGCACACTCCCAATCACAGGATTCAATTTGGATTGCAATTGTGCTGCCAAACGTATATGGTAGGCCTTACATTATCCAGATCATTAACCAAAATATAAAAAATAAAATCATGTTATTATTAGGCCATGCAGTATTAAAATTATAGTGATCTTATTCTTTCTTTTTTCTTTTCTTTTTTTTTTCCATCAAATATTGTTAATCTGATCGCCAAGAAAAAAAATATATTTTTGAGAATACAAGAATAAAAACTCCAATTGCTTAAACTATCACGTTTACTTCAAAAAAAATGTTGTAAGATGCGAGTAGCAATAATAGGTAATGATGATATTACTAATGAAGATAGTGGTGGACATGAATATTGTGGCAGAGATTACATACATATACTTTTTATCTTCACCTTTTTCCCCTTTTTCTTCACACTTTTTTATTATTTGCTTTTTGTAGTATTTTTTATTATCATATTAAAAGCAGGGATGATCTTGAACACCTACAACTCCAAATATAGGAATGACAATAGGCTGGGTCTGGGAAAGAATATCTTCTCAAAGGTAAATCCAATAATATATATATATATATATATATATATATATAAAGTTTAGGAATTTTGTCTCAAACTTGGACTTTTATAAACTTTATTATAATACTAGGAATATTTAATAAATAACATTTATAATTAACTCATCTGGTTCAATTACTCAAGATCTAAAAGACTAAAACCTAAACCTAAATCGATCAAACCCATTTAAAATTTTAATCTAAACCTCATTCCAAATCATTTTTAAAAATCCCTAAAACAAGTCATATATGGATTGAAACAAGTTGAGAAACTCATCCTACTACCTATTAGGAAAATGGGATAATAAGTAAGAAATATAATCAAGCTTAATATTTGTTTTTAATGTGCGATAATTCACTATCTTTAAGATGATATTTGCTCCCACTCAAAGAGGTTGTTAATATATTACTTGCATATCATCTCCGAAGTCTACAATACAATAAAGCCTATGAATCCTACAAATAGCAATTTAGAAGAATTGCTTGGATTTCGGAGAAAATGGGCAAATGCCCTTTTTTGGGAAATTAAACATTCGTTTGCCCTCTTTCTGAAACTAAATAGGGAATTGCCCCTCTTTTGTAACTCGAAAATATATAAATCGAGTTTTAACGAATAACTCGATATTTGTATAGTCGAGTTAGTCTGACACTTCAATTTTTCCCAATAAAAAATGTTTGTGTAGACGGTCATAACTCGGGAAAACCGGAAATCGAGTTATTTTCAGCGGTTTGAATCAATAGGACCCTAACGTCTCACAACGCTATTCAGTCACTCGCTCTCCTGTACACTCTCTTTCCCTCGCTCTCTGCCATCACTCTCTCTCCATACTCTGTCTCTCTCGCTCTGCGATCAGGCTTCCCCACTCTTCCTCGAGTCTCCCATCGTCGTTGGTTCCCCCGCCGCCGACACAGTGTACGGTCCTCTCCCTCCGAAATATTTTCTGATGTTGGTTAATGTTAGGTTGCGTTTTGTGTGGGATTTTGATTATTTTGTTGAAACTTAAGGAAGTAGTAAATTTACTAATGAAGATGAAAATTTTGTTGTCTTTTATATCTTTGCAATGATGATTTTCTCATTAATGAGTTTAAATGTGCTTGGGGTTTTGATGAGGGGTTTTGGCAAATCGAGTGGTGTTATAACTTATATTTTCATAAATAGTTAATTAATAATTATCCGAAGCTTTATGAAGTGATTTAAATAGTTCTAAAATAATTTTTTTTATGGCAAGTTCTTATTTATTTAAGAAGTGATGTTGAAAATCTTGTGCTCAAAATATAATGTCTTTCTGAATCTATGCTTTTATTTTATATTTTATATTAAATGTGGTTTACTTGTTAGAAAATTGCTAACAATGTATTTGCTGCCATGTCAGATATGCAGGCACTAGATAGAGTGCGGCTGGACCCGATGTGGATACCCGGTTGGCCCAAAGAGGCCGAATCATCGGTCAAGTCCACTTTGGAGGTGCGCGCACGACGAGGTATGTAGTAGTATTATTAATACATGTTTGTTTTATAATTACCTCGTGTTTAATCTCCTAACACAATACTCGTCCGTGTGCAGGAGGTGCCTGGCATGATAAAGGTTCGACGCCGTAAATGTGTATTGCCACAGGGTGGGTTAGATCCACGTATCATGCAACACATAGATGCAGCAGGGTTGATTGGTTTATTCAAGGTTCCCGATATGGAGGTCGACCATGCCTTGATCACGGCGTTGGTTGAGCGGTGGCGTCCGGAGACGCACACGTTCCACTTACCCCCATGGAGAAATGGGTATCACCTTGCAAGATATGGAGGTGATCTTTGGGGCTTCCCGGTGGATGGGTTGCCTGTCACCGGGAAGACAGGACTACAAATGGAGTGAGTGTGCGAACAGTTGTTGGGCCATAAACCTCCACCCCGATACCAAACTCAAACAAGTCTACCCTTCTTTTGGGGCGAGGATAAGATACACCTGGCTTGATGCTCGGTTTGCCGATCCCTTAGTTGTGGACGCTGCCGACAAAGTCGTGCAAAGCAACATGCCCGCTACCACCTACTTGTACGGATGGGGGCCCTCTTGTTCATGGACAAAGTCTGCGGACCGGGTCTCTCACTCTTTGCCTCTGTAGGTTGCTCAACCTTGATCAAGCAATGCGAGACGGTATAAGCTGGGGTAGTGCGGCATTGGCCTGGGCTGTATAGGCAACTTTGTGGTGCATCGAAGAAGGATGCGATGCAGATTGGAGGAGCACTCTTGTTGGTGCAGCTATGGGCCTATTCAAGGTTCCCACAATTATGCCCTGTTGTGAGGCCGCCTCCGCCCGAAGTGCACTCGGGGCCCCTTGCCATTAGGTACGTTCATTGAGTTCTCGTTATTTGTCTCTTTCATATAATTAAAAATATGTCAAACTAACAAACGAAAGAAACTTATCAATGCTTAGTATATGGATGTGAAATATAAAAGCAAAGTTTGTTAAATGTAAGGTTCAAGAATGAGCATTTGTCGACATCTCATGTTTGGTAGGTGGAGCGGGCCAAAATGCACTGCAGAGCATGCCACACACGTCCTTCTTTGCGCACCGGGCATCACTCGGCTACAAGACGGGCCGAGCAGGTATTCGGTTAATTTAGTTTGAATTCTTATGACCACCATTGGTACCTGAATTGGCTATGCATCAATTTTGGGTGTGAGCTGTCCACCATTGGTACACGGATGTTGTTCGTAGTGCTACATGTCGCTTAACAGCCTTCGAGACTGTTCAACCCTGTCCAGTCAAAAAACACGAGATATGCCTTCTTTTGCAATGCACCGTTTTCAAGGATGCGAGCATGGCTGAAAAGTTTATGATACATTGAACACACTCAAGACTATCTCAACAAGTCATGTCGGATGAAGCACGGGAATCTCGAATAGTTTTGAACAAGACATACCAAACTGGTCGGAGAAATAAACCATAGTAATGATCAAAGTCCCTAATTAAATATAAGCATAAACATCACTAGTTTCAATTTTAAATAGGTTATCCTTGTCCAAACTCGATGGTCAACCAAGTGAAATATTGAGACACTAATCACAACAGAGTCCTTTCGATCACCTCATTGGCGGTGACATCTCCTTTTTCTAAATTATTGTCTTTCGAAAATGCAACTTGACCTCCCCCGAATCTCATTGCTTAATATGTTTTGATGGAGGGTAATAGCACAAGACATTGATGTGTGACAAATTGCTTCCCAATAATATACTTGATTCCCATATATGTTTCCAAGCCATATTTAAGAGAACATCATAATCACATTATGTATAAAGGCTCACCATATTATGTGGCCACGAGATACCCATGAAAGAAGCATTTTTAGGCTTCAAATTTTTGTCTACTTGGATTGCTCTCTCTCTCTTCCTCTGGACATAATCTGTAATTTTTAAGAACAAACTTTTCTCGACTTCATGTTTTATGGGTTTGTACATTAAGGAAGAAATGTTTGTATCATCTTCATCTAAGTTTTTGATATTTTTACGATGATCTTCCAATTTACAATTCTTCCTACGTGGATATTGAATCTCAATGGCAGTCTTATCAAATATAACAATATGGAAGCTTGAATTTCCTTCATATCTCAAGACTAAAAATAACCATAACAGATAGAATGGTATTCAGCGAAATCCCGCCAACCATTACAAAACTTAATGTTGTTATCAGCTTTCTTCAATCACACTTGCCAAATTCCACCATAGGGAGCAATGACTGTAGCTACGGTGGATAGCTCAGCATTGTTGAACCCCGACCAGAAGTACCCATCCACACTCACGTCAATACACATAGCAACGCAGAAAATTTTGTGCATCAATTTCGAGTGTTATTGGTCCTATTGCTACATTGATGTTCGTAGTCTTTGCTGCTCAATAGCTTTGCCTTTGTTGAACCCTATCCAGTCATATCACCTACACGCACGTCAATACACAGCTATGCATCCTTTTGCAATGCAGCATTTTTATAGGATGTACCTATAGCATCCCCGAGAAGTTTATGATACATTTAACACAGTTCAACATTGTCTCGTCAAATCATGTCAAATGAAGCACATCAATGTTGAATAGTCTTCACGTGAATAAATACGCAACCTCTTTTGCAAAGTACACATCACCAGCCCGCCATCTTTGTAGCACAAGCTATAGCCATATGAAACTTGACTACCTCAACGAATCACATGCACCAACAAACGCCATCGAACAATTTACATTGTCAACTCATATCATCTTTATTCACGTAAATACTTATACTCACATCCACTGAATACTTGCCCTTGCAAAACCCCTATATAAAGTCCCATTTACATCTACCCTTGCAAAACATCTACACATACCGAAGTTCCATTTACATACATCTACCCTTGCAAAACTTCTACACATACCGATCTAAAGTCACATTTTCCAATGTCAATGCGTAATTGGATGCTACCTCATTTTCCAAATAACTATAGAACACAAAGAGATTCGACGAGAGGGAATACTATGCCGGATTGCAACAAGAGTGGGACTTTCGCATGAACGAGTCCAACGCCTCGCACAATGATCTCCCGCAAATCGGAGCGCCTCTTGTCGAGTGTAGCTCGCTCACACCGCCACGACAAAACATGCACCAATATGAGCGTGCGTGTGACGAAAATAAAAAAAGAAAACAATCTTATGATACTTCGTAGGTCCAGGTATCATATGCTACAATTGGCGGAGGAGCAAGCCGTTGCAACAAACAGGCAACTCACTCCGTGAACGTAACAATGTCCTCAACTACAGGACTACCTATCGAATGAATGCCACTGTGGTGTGTGTGTGTGTGTGTGTGTGTGTGTGTGTGTGTGTGTGTGTGTGTGTGTGTGTGTGTGTGTGTGTGTGTGTGTGTTATGTCTATGGTTAAGTTAATAATGTTAGTGTAAGTTATTTTATGCTTTTTCGTGTTATGTCGTACGTGCTTATTGAAAAACATCATGTGTGAGAATATTTGACTTTTATGACTTATGTGAGAATAATCTACATTACGAATAACGTGCATGCTTCTCATAATCAATAATAAGGTTTACATAGTACAAATGCAACCATACATATAACACATAGTTAAGCAAAATAGTTCTCCAACAAAATCTAATTACACCACGACACGACACGATTACTCTTCATCGACATCTCCACGCCCCGATTGATAAATGGGATCAGAAGAAGTGATTGCATGAACTGTGCATGCTCGTACCACCCTTCCCGTGACCGACTCTCGAATCTCGACTTGGTCCGATATCGATTAAGACGTATCTTCATTCGATTATTTTCTTCTCTTATGCGGTTCAATGCTTTACGAAGTTCGTCGATCTTGTCTCGGGCATTTGTGATGCGAGTCGCCGAGGCATCGGCAACTTAAAACCAACCAACTCATCATAAAACATTTGTTGTTCACGAAATAACCAAGCCCACTCTGTCTCATGGTATTGTGAACGTAAGCACTATTTCGCAAATTCGGATTGATTGGATAGTGAACTCATCTTCCAATACCCAAAAACGACCCATAGCGGTGAACACATCATGAGGCCTATAGAGTTGTGGGTTGCGTAACAGACATTGACACCGAATACAATAACACCAAATGATCAAGTTAACAGTGTGTATCAACTGTTGCTAAATAATGTAATCCCGCATAGAATAGTACACAACAAAGACATTCATAAAATTGTGTACTATTGCATGCTAAAAATGAAATACTAACACTAACACCAACATTTGACCATAAACAATAGACATTGTTAGTAATGTCTACACATTGTCTTCAACATTAAATGTTGTTGTAAATGTCTGACCAATGATGATTATGTACAATACAAAATGTTGCTATAGTAAAGAAATTATTTCATTCTCTTCTCACCAACGTTTACTACAACAAATAACCAAAATCACACCAATGTACTTACTTCACATTCATTCAACCTAAAAAATCAAAATTTAGTACAATATCAAATGAAAATAACATTGCCCTAAAATTGTGATGTGAATTTTTTACCCGAGGTGATACAAATTTCAATTGAGTTTGAAGAAAGCCGCTGTTGATCCGTGGAGGAGTTCCAACTCGATTCGTGAGAAAGTCTTGATTCAAAGAGAGCAAGGCACACCGAGTGGGGAAGGTGTGCAGAAATTATAAGAGAATAACTCGACTTTACGGATATCAAGTATACTTTATAAGCTCGATATTACAGAATCGAGTTACATTGAAACACTACACCTGACACAAAGACAAGACGAAATCGGGGATTATAACAGTATAACTAACTCGATTTTTAAATAATCGAGTTATGTAGAGATTCAAAAAAAAAAAATGCCAGCAGTGCGGGAAAAAACTGTGTATAACTCGATTATTGGAGTATCGAGTATTTCATATAACTCGATTTTAGGATTATCGAGTTACAAAAGAGGGGCATTTCCCTATTTAGTTTTAGAATGAGGGCACAAAGATGTTTAATTTCCGAAAAAAGGGCATTTGCCCATTTTGGCCTAGTTTCTCTTCAGTCTTTTACTTATGATTTAAGAATGGCCATATATTACAACCTACATTTGTGTGTGTGTAACTCATATTCAATTTAAGATTGCTTGTATCATGCATATATAAGCCGAATTGTTAAGGGAGAAAGTTTGTTACGGTCTTTTGGTGTCTCTAGCAAATTAAGCTCTTAAAACGAACATTGAGAAGAGAGAAAAAGCCTTCTCTCATAGCTCACCTAAGTGAAGTTTCGTAGTAAATATTTTTTTCTTCAAGAAAAACTAATATATTCAATAGAACGAAATTAAGGGCTTGTTTGGATTGAGGGTGAGAGAAGGAGAGTAGAGGGGAGTAAAGGAAAGTTGGCTGAAAATATGTTAATTTTGGGCTAATTCTACTTTACTTTACTCTACTCCCCTACCCTCTCCCTCGAATCAAATGGACCATAAATAAACAAAGCAAGGGTCAAGAGTTTAAAAACTAATGCAGAAGAACACAAAAATAAACTAAGGGAAGCTATTGCATACTCACTCTCCATGCAATCTAGGTGTGATAGGTTAGCCTACATTAATGATCAAAAAAAAAAAAAAAAGAATGATTTAAGCAGGACATAAAATGGGGGAAATTGAAATAATTATCATTCAAATTGGTTTGGAGGGAAATTCTTTTACTTCAATCCACTATGTGACATTCAAAAGATCGAATATGCACATGTACATTTTTCATGACTTATTTAACAGTAATATAACTTGTTTAAATGATTTAATTGATTATGTGATTAGAATGCATGTAAATACTTATTTGAATAGTCACATAATGATTTTTTTTTTCGAAAAACAACACACAAAAAAAAAAAAAAAAAAAAAAAAAAAGGAAAAGCACGTAATGAATTGTTTGGAGATTTATATCTGGTCAACACATGAAATTATGCCTCAAAAAGCAGAAAGTTATTGATTGGATTTTTTCTCTTTACCGTTCTTTCGAGCCAAATTAAAAACATATCAAAATGGCAAAACATGATTCGTTTAATTGACTGCAAGTGGCTAGTATTTAAGGCTTTACTAAGGAGAATAAAAAAGATTTCTATAAAAAAAGGTTTATCAAAAGATGGTATGTGATAATTATATGGGCTTTTTGAGTAGGGACTGAGGCGAGATACCTATTTGCCATTCGCACTTGATGACTTCATACAAGCACTAAGCCAAACAATCATTCAAGGGCTTTTGTACTTCATCAATTCTATAAACCACACGGTTAGTTAATTAAAGTTTTGAAAGAAACTCCTTATTTTTATATTTGTGATTTGTGAGTGGAAGTCCCACATGAAAAAAATAATTGAGCCTAAATCTATGGACTTAAAACGGTTAAACTTTTAGGTTAAGAGGACTTTAATTGGGATCTACTTAAGGTATTCTCTCCGCCCAACCAGTGGTATTTGAAATTACAATACGTAGCAAGATTTCCATTCTGAATAATTCAACTACATGTGGTTGTAGCACTCAAAATTTCTTACTATAATAAAGCAAAGATTTTGCTGAGATATTGGTTTCACTAGGTTCCTTTTTTTTTTTTTTTTGGCAGTAAGATTGTATTATTCATATAGAGTAGCTCTTTTTTTTTTTCCAATTTATTGTGAATTCAAGTTGTAAAGTTGTGATTTACAACTATGTTTTATGTTGGCTTTAATTCCGTGTCAAATTTGATTGTAATTCTGTTCAATCATTTCCTTGTATTTTTGTGGGATTTAATGTAAGGGTTGTGTGTAAGAGTTTGATGAAGATTTTGTGAAGATGAGGATTTCGCGACTAGCTCGCAACTAGCTCATGAGTGCTAACTCGCGAAACAGGTCTTGAGAGAAGCACATGCTGGAATTTGAAGAAATTTTGACAGACTAGATTTCGTGAGTCATTCACGACTCAGGCCAAGTCACAAGTGACCCACGAAACTCTCTGCCTAATTATTTTGAGTGTGCATTTTCTCATACCTTTACCAACACTATATAAACCTTCATTACCCACTAAATGTAAAGAAGAACAAGAAGTATTTACAAGAAACTTTTGAGAGAGAAAACCCTAACCAAACACTTGAGAGTTAAAAAAGGTTTACTCACAATCCTCTACATCATTTCTCTAGAGTTTCTATTTACTTCTACATCTCCATCTACATATCCTTGAGAGGTTCTTAGGCCACACATTTACCTCACCCATTCTGAATGTTAAGAGAAGTTTTGGTGCTTATGGGAAGCATTGGAAGAAGCCATTGAGTGGCGGATGCAATCGGGCGGCATTGCGGGATTCGAATAACTAGTGAAGACAAGATTCCAAGAAGTCCGTTGGTAGTTGGAGCTTAGAGGGCTCAAGTAGATTGAATAAATTAGGTTTAGAGGGTCTTTTTGATATTCGTGTACTCCAACTTATTCACTAATGGATTGATTTTGGCTTGGAGGGCCGCAGAGAGCTTTTTCATTGAGTATTTCGATTTCCTCTTCGATAACACGTCTTAGTGTTATCTTGTGTTTGCATCTCCCTTCTCTACTCTTTAAGTTTTACATTTATCGCCATCTTGTACTTGCTTATGCATTAGAGTAGTGTATCAGTTTATTATGCATCTTTTACTCTTATTCCGTACTTAGTTAAGTTAGAGTAAAAACAATTAAGCTGTAATTTAAAATTGGGAGTCTAAACAAGTATTAGTGTTTCTACTCTAATTGAGATTTCACAAGTTTTTTGCATAAATTTGAGTATTGTAATATCTGTTTTATTACAATGATTGGTTGAATCTATCTTGTGCTTTTTCCTTATGTCTTGAAGGGTTTTTCATGTAAATTTGTTGTGTTCATGTGTGATTGATTTTTCTTAGTACTTGGTAGTGCACGGGCTTTCGTTGTCCTAATAAGTGGTATTAGAGGCTGTGATGGTGTGCAGCAAGATTATCAAGGTCCCTTTGCCATATTCATGGATGTACAGGATTCCTGTGGATGAGTGTGTGGAGGTGGTATTACATGCATCGGGTGCATGTATCCTCTCTCACACATGGGAGGTGGACCCCACAAGACATGAAAGATTTTCTCGAGTGTGTGAGGTTGACATGTGGTCCTATGCATGGTGCATGGGGGGCCCATAAATGATGCACGGGAGAAGGAAAAAGTCCATAAGTAAGACCTGTTCATGGCCGATAGAGACACGTGGGAGAAAATTGTTTGGACGTACATGTGTGAGGGAAGTCTTACATGAAGAAAAGGTAATGAAATTGAAGAATTAATATAACATAATTGGTTCCAAATTCATATTAATTAAACTATTGAGTTAAACAGTGTTCCTAGCTTCTAGTAGAATCTCCCAAAGTATTACAAGAATTCTATGCATTCAAAGTACCTTATCAACTTTCCTTTAGGCCTCGTTTGGGAGGAAGGAATGGAATTGAATGGAATGGAAATGAATGAAAAAAATAATTTTAAAATATTCTTTCCTTCCCTTGTTTGGGAGTTTTAATGGAGGGAATGGAAAACTCATTCTCTTATTTGGGAGTTTAAGTGGGAGGGAATGGAATAAGTATAAGGGAAAACTCATTTATCTCTATTATCTTAAAACCTCAAATTTTCTTTCCCCCCGAAATTGGGAGGAATGTGAGGGAATAGAATTAAATTTAATGATTTTTTTACTAAAATTCCCAAAATATCATTATATATCCAACCCTTTATTTTAAAATAGGGGTCTAATAGTAATATTGTCATAAAATGATTCCATTTCATTTCCTCCATATTGCTCCTAAATAAGATTGCTTATATTCCATTCATTTTCATTTCTTTCGATTCCTTTATTTTAAAATATCCAATCAAGGTTACTTAATCTCATTCCATTCCATTTTTTTCCATTCCTTTCCCTTACTTAAATACATTCCATTCCATTCTATTCTTTTTCATTCTCTAATGATTATTCCATTCCATTCTCTTATAAACTCTCAAACGGAGCCTTAGAATCAAATGCAGTTCCTGATCCCTAAAACCATCCACAACTTCAAGGTAGTGGGGAGAACGAGATTGCATTACAAATAAAAGTTGTATTTCAATTTTCAATCCAGTGAAAAATAAAGAATCATTCCTTCCCCCAAGAGTTAAGAATTAAGATTGTCATGTTGTTGGAGTTTAAATGGAAGATACAGTATGAACATCGATTGATGTGATGATGAAGTGCATTGAACTAGGTAAATAATATTTCCAAAGAAAGCAAAACTGGTTTATAATTGTTTAATGGACTTACTGATTTTTTTACGAATTTCAATCGTTATCTCTACTTTCCAATATTAACTATTACAAGTTTGTTTCTCAAATAAAAAAAAATAAAAATAAAAACTATTACAAGTTCCATCAAGAGTCAAGATTCACTTTTTTATATCCCAAGAGTTATTATACACAACACTTCGACACTAATAATATTATTATACATCTCCAAGTGCACAATGTCCTAGTTTGAATTTTGAACAAGAACCATCCATCTAAAAAAATATTAATGCTATAGAGTATAGACACAATATACACTTCATTAATGTGATAGGTTATTATTGATTATCTTATGTATTATTCATCACTAACATTATCTTACTATTTATATTATTCACAACTTATCACTTTAATTTGATCAAAAAAAAAAAAATTATCACTTTAACGATTATAAAAAAGAATTTTTTTGGGGGGTGTATTTAGACTTATTGTGTGAGAAAATCTATTTTCAATTCTAAATTGCAAATGGAACAAAAATTAGTCAACAAGGCAGAAGGTATCTATAATTTCCAATTATGAATGAGATAAAAAGAATATTTCATCACGATATGGAGGCACGAATGAATAAACTATCCCCATAAGTGTCCGGCTGATAAGATTGGCCTAGGGCAAGGATACCTAAAGAAAAAGGAGAGCATCCATGCAAATATGAAGTGGAGAGCCGAAAGTGAGAGGGAATTTTTACTCACTATTTTTCTTGATTATTTTACTATTTTTCTTGATTGTTTTGTTCTTTTCAAGGCCAAGAGAGAACATTGACAATAGGGTGATTTTACAAGAAGTTTCAAACTATACGTCACTCATTTTCCTTTTTCTTCTTTCTTCTTTGTTTTCTTTGAAGAAAAAACAAATGGATAAAGTTTAGTTACAAAATTAGTTGTAATTTAAAATTACAACCTTACTTAATAAAATAAACATTACTACATATTTTGAAAATCTAACCATTAAATTGAATATTTTTTATGCTCTTAATACACATGTCAAATTTTGTATCAATCGAATATTATTTACTATATGATCTACAAAATTATTTTATGCATAATTTTAAATTACAAAATTTTGCAATTTAAACAATTTATTGATGACATAACTATCGATCTGTAATTTTCTAAAATTTTTGCAAGTATGAAAGATATAAGAAAAAAATGTAATTTAATAGTAGATTTGTCAAAAATCACCTCTAATAAAAAGATATTGAATAAATTTGTAATCTTAGACTACAATCAATTTTGTAGCTAAATTTTGTCCAAAACAAATTCCTTCTCTTTTTATTTATGAAAAACAATGGCATTAGGTCCCTAATTTACATTAATATAAAATATAAATTAAAATATTTTTTTGGTCTATAAACTTTACTAAAAGCTTTTTTTGGGTCCCTAAACTTTAAAAGGCTTTTTTTTCATCCTCAAACCGCGTAAAGAGGTTTATTCAATAGTTTATAAACAAAATAGGGATAAAAAAGAATTTTTCTAATAATTTTTTTAGAAAAACTTTTTTTTAATAGTTTAATGATGAAAAATAAGATTATTTTGAAGCTCAAGGGCATAAAATGAAACATTTATAATAGTTTAAGATCGGAAAAACAAACGAAGTGGTAAAATTTAAGGAACATAATATTATTTTAGCCTAATATATATATATATATATATATTACAAGTTGGGATTGAAAGTAGTGCACTCAAATGTTATGCGCACCCAGCTTCAAGTAGCTGTAGCTCAAGACTCCTAGTCTTGGAGGAAGAAAGGCTGTCTCCACCTGGACCCATTTGCTCTTGTCTCAGTGCTTTCCAAAAAAAGAAAAAAAAATTATTTTCATGGATAGAAATTGGAATCCGATTGATGGGTTCTCTCTTTAATCATTCCTCTCTCTCTCTCTCTCTCTCTCTCTCTCTCTTATTCAGCTTATATTTAAGAAAGAAAAAAAATAATGGGAGAGAGAGAATATTAGGGGGTGGTGACTTTAATTGTTAGCATCTTCTAACTTGGGGACCTTACTTTAAATGAATATTAGTGATTTTTTTTTTTTTTATTTTATGGGAATGAATATTAGTGATTTAATCACATGCAATTATACGATATGAACAGTCATATGAAAGTTTGGAGATGATACGAATTTTGAAAACTACAGTGGAAAATCAATACCAACATTAGAAAGAATATAAGAATCAGTTTTCTTTACAAGGAAAAGCCATTGCTTTTAACTTTTGTTCACTTGGAAATCTATAGACAAAATCAACTCAGTTTAGCTATCTCTTCCAATTCAGGCTACCTTTTCTGCTTCCTTATATTCTTTTGAACTTATTCTTGCTTAATAAAAAGAGAGGGTTAAAATTCTCACTGTGAGGTTGGAGAGATAACACAGTAGTAATAGCATCATTTGTGGTACCCATATGTTAAAAAAATAAAATTCTCCCTAGAGATATTCTTGTCCTTCATAAATGTAGAGGCAACAACCGCTCCCTCTGGATGATATTCTATTCTAGTTTTTGACTTTAAGAGGGTCTGGGGACTTGACTATAAGTATAATAAACTGACTTTGGTGATTTGTATATATAAAGAATGTGGAAATATGAAGAAAAAAAAACCTCAACTAACTAACTAACATTTTGATGGACAGTTACCCATTACACATGCTAAAAAGAAGGCAAAGAATATGGGGATACTTTACAGAACTTTCACTTCATGTCCTAGGTCTAATTACATTGAATACAGAGGCATATATAGTGTCATTGTCCTTAGAAATTCTGAAAAGTAAGTGTGAAGTCACAAAAATTTTCATTTTTTTTCTAATTTTAAATTGCTTTTGTTATTAGTTTAGTATGAGGTTTAAAATCAATCAAATTTCCCATCCCTCAGATTAAGAAAGAAATGCTTTAATAATATTAGCATGTGCTCCATAGAGAATCATTAGTACACACCATGTTACTAAATTTTATAATGACAGACATAAAAACTATAGATGTTAGGGCCCAATTAAAAAGACCAAAAAAAAAAAAAAAAAAAAAAAAAAAAACTGTGCTTCACTTGATTCTTTATTGATGTTGTAACATATAGTATGTTTGCTTTTTCCCCCAAAAAAATAGAAGTAAGCAACCTCTTTCTTTCACACACACGCATCCCTTAAGGTCATAAGACCCTAATGTACAAAACTTCCACTTTTGCGGTATTTGGGAGAAGTAATTGTTAGGCAATCTTATCCCCAAATTTTTTTTTTTTTTTTTTTTAGAGGCTAATTTCCTGACTAGAAGATGATAAATTAAGAGGTTCCATAAAATTGATAAAATAATAACTAACAAATTCTTGAATACCCTCTTCTATATTAGTATTCATATATCTAACTATTAGTAGTTAGAGGTATTACACCTTCTGTTGTGTATTTCCTGCAAATCCAGCTCTTAAGCGAATTGAATGAACATATAATGATATTTGGCTCTAAAATTTAGAGCAAAAGTATTCACAAGCAAACCAAGAGTTTGAAATTATATGCAGTTTTTTCCCACTTCCAAGGAATAGTATTGATGAGATTCAAATCTTATGAAAGAATTCTTAGGAGCAAAGGTGAAATACATCTTCTCAATGTTTGCAACTAGACTTTTCCTAAGCTTGGTCTATAACAAGCAGGGAATATGAAAATTAACCCAAGTAAATAACAGATTTAAAGTAAAATGAAGATGAAAGTGAGAACTTAGATGTTAGTTTGCAATGCAGTAACATATTAGTGGCGTACATGTGCAGAAAGACTATGAAGAGTGAATATAACTTGCGTGCTTGGGTAAAAAACTGGCAAGCGCCACTATTCATCACTAGACAGTATTCAAATATTCAACTCTTTCTATTTTCTAATGCACATAGAAAAGTATACAGTGTATAACTCTGAAGAGATTATAAGATGAAAATAATAAATCCTGCAAGAATGGCTTATGATAGTCATCAAGTCCAAGGATTTGCAAGAAGCACTAGAATTCTCTACTAGGTAGTAACCAACAATTTACTTTCTTTTTCCCAATTTTACAAGCACAAAACATATTGTCGTATTGATAGTATGTGCATCATTAATACTTAATAAACAAGAACACTATTCATTTAAAACAAAAAAAACAAAACAAGAACAATGATTCAGAAAATATAGCTTTTAGCCCCAAAATAGTGGAGTGCTGTATTTGGCACTTTGGTGCTTCATTTGCTTTGTGATATTTTTAGTCCACTGATGAGATTTTTTTTTTTTTTCCACACCACTGCAATATGGCTTTATCTGTAGCATATCCCATTTTCCAACTACCCTATTCTTATGTTAGCGACATGAACATCTATGCACCCATGGTCACCCTAAAAAGATGAAGCAAAGAGAGATGCTAATTAAGGGAAACTTAGGAAGAAGATTTCTATAAATAATGGCTATAAGAATTAGTGTTAGAATAATTATAAGATAAAAGAAGGTGGATCCCACCATGGAGGCTAGGGCTACATCATAGAACAATGACAAACAGGGGACATCCTCGTTTATGCATCTCTCTCTGCTATATATTTATGTGCTCTCCAGTTCACTTTGGGAAGCAAGTTAAAAGGAACTCCTTAACTTCTCCCTTTCCTCAATCATCACCACCATCAACACCAACACCAAAAAGCAGTAACAACATAATTTTAGCCGTGCCCTTCAACTGCATGGAGCCAAAACCAGAAAACGGTGGCAGTGATCCTATGGAAACTCTGCCTGAGATGTCCGACCCCCAGAACACAGCTGTCCTTGCCTACCCTGTACAAGCCAATTCTCAATCTGTTTATCAACGCACCTTGTATCCTATAACTTTAAAGGTCATAATCTCTCTCTCTCCCTCTCTCTTAAAGCAAGAACATATATTGTCTGCATAATATATAGTAGTAATACAGTAGTTGCATAAACAATAAAGAATCATATTTTGTTTACTCTTAAATTACATTACCAAATATTTTCCAGCATAACAATTGTCATATATTTAACATAATGAAGAAGAATCTTTATGCTAATTTCCTGCTTTCTTTTCTATGTTTCTCTGTACAGTTTGAGGAGGTGGTGTATAAAGTGAATTTGGACCGGAAAGAATCCTGTTGGGGTAGTTGGACCAGCAGAGAAAAAACCATATTGAATGGGATAACAGGTATTGTTTCTCCAGGAGAGATACTAGCAATGTTAGGTCCATCTGGGAGTGGCAAAACCACCCTCCTTACAGCTCTCGGAGGCCGTCTAAATGGTAAATTGTCTGGAAAGATCACATACAATGGTCAGCCTTTTTCTGGTACCATAAAAAGAAGAACAGGATTTGTTGCTCAGGATGATGTTCTATATCCACATCTCACTGTGACCGAAACTCTTTTTTTCACCGCACTCTTGAGGCTACCCAACAGCTTGACTCAGGATGAAAAAGCACAGCATGTGGAAAATGTTATCACTGAGCTGGGGTTGACTAGGTGCCGGAACAGCATGATAGGGGGGCCACTCTTTAGAGGAATATCAGGTGGAGAAAAGAAGAGGGTGAGCATAGGTCAGGAAATGCTAATTAATCCAAGCCTACTATTGCTAGATGAGCCAACCTCGGGCTTGGACTCAACCACAGCTCAACGCATCCTGAACACAGTCAAAAAGCTTGCCAGTGGGGGTAGAACTGTGGTCACCACCATTCACCAGCCCTCAAGCAGGCTGTACCACATGTTTGATAAGGTAGTCTTACTCTCTGAGGGGTCTCCCATCTATTATGGTCCTGCTTCTACGGCCTTGGAATATTTTTCCTCAATCAACTTTTCCACTTCTATGACCGTCAATCCAGCTGATCTCTTACTTGATCTTGCTAACGGTAATTTCAACTTCTTTAAGCATCTAGGCTTAAATAAAAAGACTTTTTTATTTCCTTCAAAATAAAAATGCTAGTAAGAGCTAAACAGAGACGACAGCAGCTGCTTTTTTATCCAACCTCAATTGATTTTTTCTCATGAGCTGGAGATGTCACTTGGCCTACTTTTGAAAGTGGAGCTATAATTTGTCTGTTTATTTAATGAAACATAAGTAATCTTCAACCTCCCATTGTGCTTAACTAATAATTATTAGTAAAAAAGTTGAGTTTTAACACACACACACACATCTTCACTCGCGCACGTACTCACGTGCTTCAAAGATACTAATCAAATTTTCACTTCAAACAGTAGCTCATACTGTAAGATCTAACATATCTCAAGTTTACTGTGCTGTATTTAAATTAATCTGGACGGAGAAAAAATGTATGCAATGTCATGACCATTGTGGGAAATTCAAAATTTCAGGAATCGCCCCTGATTCCAAGCAAGCAACTGAGCAAGGTGAGAATGCAGAACGAGAACAGAAGTTGGTCAAGGAAACCCTGATTTCAGCCTATGACAAGAACATTTCTACAAGGTTGAAAGCCGAGCTTTGCGATGCCAACAACTACAATTATGCAAGAGATGGTTCTAAAAGTAAATCTTCTCTCTCCTCCCTGTGATTGCTGTAACCATTAATTTATCCACTCTCAACCAGTCAACTTCATGCAGGAGCAACCCCCACCCCCTCCCCCTTTTCCTTTGGCTTCAAATGATCACTGTTTTTCTTTTCTTCTGAACTTTAGTTTCAACTGATATGAAGTACTGAAATTACTGAGCAATGCAGGACATGACATGAAATCAGAGCAATGGTGTACAAGCTGGTGGCATCAGTTCAAGGTACTGCTCCAGAGGGGCCTAAGGGAGAGGAGGTTTGAAGCCTTCAACAGGCTCAGGATTTTCCAAGTTATAAGTGTTGCCGTACTTGGTGGACTCTTATGGTGGCACACCCCAACATCTCACATTGAAGACCGCGTAAGAATCACTCCTAATTTAAAATTATAAATAAATTATATGATACAAGAACAACTTTTATATCATAAATCTGGTAGTAGTAACGCTAAGGTTCTACATACAAATGACTTTTGAAGTTTGTGTCGACTCTATTTCATGTCAAAAAAATATTTCTAATCTCCTATTATATCATTTCAAAATTTTGGCAGAAATGTGGAATTTGAACAGGAGTGGAGTTACTTTTGATATGAAATTTGTATCCTTAATTTCTTATATGTGCTAAACAAGGTTTGCATTGTGAATGCAGATTGCATTGCTCTTCTTCTTCTCTGTATTCTGGGGATTTTACCCACTCTACAATGCAGTTTTCACATTTCCCCAAGAAAGAAGAATGCTAATCAAGGAACGATCATCAGGAATGTATCACCTGTCTTCCTACTTCCTAGCCAGAACAGTTGGAGACCTGCCACTGGAGCTTGCGCTCCCAACTGCGTTTGTTTGCATTATCTATTGGATGGGTGGACTTAAACCCGAACCAGAGACTTTTATTTTTTCACTACTAGTTGTTCTCTACGCAGTCCTTGTCTCCCAAAGTCTTGGCTTAGCCATTGGTGCAATTCTTATGGACATAAAACAAGCCACTACTTTAGCTTCTGTGACAACCCTTGTTTTCCTCATAGGAGGAGGATACTATGTTCAACAAATTCCTCCTTTCATAGTCTGGCTCAAGTACTTAAGCTATAGCTACTACTGTTACAAGCTTCTTCTTGGGGTTCAATACAATGAGGATGACTATTATGAGTGCTCAAAAGGAGTGATGTGCCGAGTTGGAGATTTCCCTGCAGTCAAATCTATGGGTCTGAACCATTTATGGGTAGACGTGGCCATCATGGGCCTAATGTTGGTGGGTTATCGACTTGTTGCTTATTTAGCACTGCATCGAGTGCGGTTGAGATAAATTCCATAAGAGTCCCATGTCATCAACACAAGAGAGATCCAAGAGTTTTCTCCTTCTTCAACTGAGGAATAATGAATCAATGATAAATGCTTAGGTTTCAGGTGGTGACCAAGTTGTGAAATTTTGATGAATTCCCCTCTGAGTTGGATGCAAAATGTTTTAGCGTTTTTGTTACAACTTTTAGAGCAATACTAACTCAGCAGCTTTAATTTGAGAATAAAAATATTTATAACTTTCTCAATAAAGTAAATAAGCTACTTCATATGACAAGTGACAGGAAATGAACCATGCAAGATATGCATATCAATTTATAGGAAAGGTAAAAGATGTCATCCAGATCTTGAAGCTCAGTATTCTTGCGCAGAACTGAATTTTAAATCTTTGAGTGGCTTTCTAACCAAAAGAAAACTTTTGTTTAATAGATTCCTCAACAAAAAGAGAGAACACTCAGCCAGGGAGAAAAGAAAAGAATAACTAAGGTTAACACCTTACAGCCATAGATAAGAAGGATTCAAACGGGCCAGAATGAAGCTCTATTGTCACTTTTTATCTTGTTATTTCCCCTTCCTCTATTGGACTAAAAGATTTTGAATTTTTTACACATTTAAAGTTTAATCTTCCAGTCCAAAATTTGGAGGCCTTGCAGCAAGTGAGACAATTGTTAACGTCTTTGTTGAAACTGAACCAATTACGTGAAATTCTAGGTCCAATAATTTTGATTAAATAAAAAAAAAAAGCAAACAAAAGTTATGATTATTGAGATTATCAAGGAGAAGGAAAAAACTGGCACTCCAATTCATTGAGTATTTAGCTGAGTAATTAGACATAAGACCCAAACTAACACAATCTTTTTTTTCTTTTTAAAAAAAAAAATTGTTAAGCTTCACATGCACTTAGTAGGTCTTAAACCCATGACCTCACCCTCCACGGTCCACCTAGCACTTGCAAGGGGAGAAGGTGCTGTTTGAACTCGAACTCATTGGGTTCAAACTAACGTAATCCATAGCAGAAAGAAATTTCTTTTTTAGTTAAGATTTTGATTAGATCCCATTTCCTTATAAAGCTAGAAGTGATGCTGAGTAGACCATGGAAGACTTGACAACCAAAATCACATAATTATCACCATCATAGTTCCAATAGGTAAAGTTAATGACTTATTCAGAAACAGTGACAGATTGTCTGAAAGAATTGGCCAGAGAAAACAATGAGAAGAGGAGGCCCACGTGGTGTGGACACACAAAAAGGTCACTGAAGTTTGGGTGGAGGCCCATGCAAAGAAGAAGTGACAGCCAAAATCCTTGTCATTTCCTACTTGAATGAGCACAATGCACTATCCACGCCAAACAAAATTGATCACCTGAAATCATAGAAAAGGACAAGGATCTGCATACTGGCTAGCTTCACCCTCAGCCTGTCCTTTTCTTGCCTTTATAGAATTAGAAGTTGTGGCTTTCATTCAAGAATTTAAAAGTGGTAGCCTCATTACGGTCATAGCTTCAAATGATGAAACTAAAAGAAATGAAGCACAGGAGAAGTCAAAATTATGAAGCAACTATCAACAAAAATATTGGATCTAGAAACTTACTCCACTGTACTAGCCAACTGCCAAAGCTTCCTTTTGGAGCATTTAAAGTTCAACATGGTACTTTTTTTCCTTTTCTTTTTTTAGAGATTTAAACATATGAGGTCTGCTCCATAATAATATTTATTTATCATTAAATCAAGACAACAATTGATTTTTGGTGCACATAAAATCCTATCACGATCTCTTATTCATTAATAAGGAACTTTACCGATTAAGCTAACTAGAACCAGTACTTTTTGTATGAATCACGCAAGAAAAGAAAAGCCCATAATCACACGAATGGTTGAGCAAATGAGTGAAGCCAATGCATGTCTCAGTGAGTTATAGATTTAAGCTTCTTTAGCATTAGCAGAAAAAAAAGGTATAATGAATAATGAGTAGAGTCGCCTCCTTCAGCAATGCAACCCCTTTTCTAAGTTTTCTTTTCTCTTTAATAAGTTCAATAGTCGCATATATAAAACTTAAAGATTTTCACAAGGATGATGATGATGAAGAAGAAATAAAATAAATTACATTATACATTTCTTACCAGGAAAAAAAAATTTTTGACAGGACCTTTGAGCAAACAGCTTTGGTGGATATATAAAAATATGTGTGTCAAACTTTCTTTCGCGAGAGTTTTCCTCTTACCATTGTAACTTCGGCATTCATGCTGTTCTGAATCTCATCCTGAGCTTGTAATAACAGCGTGCACATGCAAAAGTCACAAAATAAACTGTTTTTTTTTTTTTTGTTTTTTTGAAGGCCACAAAGTAAAATATTGACCTATCAAGCAATGCTGCATATTAATTAGAAAGATTTACCTTTAACCATAACATTTCTCCGGTATGAAATAGATTCTGTAAGTGGTCAAAAACGAGCTAAGGAATAAAGGAAATGTTGGGAATGTGTAGTGTGGGTAAAAGATAGAAAGCTCTAGCTGAAGCACATAAATAAAATAAACCTTCATTCTTTGAATGTCCGCTTGGAAAGTCACCGTGAGAGAGAGAGAGAGAGAGAGAGATAAAAGGAGAGTAGTGTTCAGAAAAGAGAATGTATAATAAATGATTTGATATAAATGTTGTATTGTTGTGGTAGCGTAAAATATAAAAAGTAGATTCTTATACTAAAATAGATAGAAAATTTTGCATAGGATGCAACTGCTCTAAAGGTAAATGTATGGTGTGCGGCCATAGGCCCATTGTTGTTGGGTCTCAAGTTGTACGGTGTGCGGTCATAGGCCCATCACTGTTGAGACCAATGGGTATGGGCGAGGCTCATTCAGCCTCAATGTCAATTCTTTCGCTCGGATGCACCTCGGAATACATCAGTAGTATCTTGGGGATATCGTCACCGAGCACTATTCGACATCTAACTATGGTTTTAAAAACCGGCACGATAAAAGAACCGAAAAAGGGACTGGTTCTTGGTTTTCTAATCGGATTGTGGGTCACCGATGGTCGAATTGATGAGTCATAAATAATTTAATTAATAATTATAAAAATAAATAGATAAATAATTTTATAACCGGTCATTTTAACTAAAAAATTAAATAATAACCCACAAGCCTACTATAAAATATTTTAATTATTTTTTAACATTTCTAATAGCAAAAAGTAAGTGCACCGATGGGTAGTAATATCATTGCCCACTTGATCTTTTTTTCCCTCCAAACATTCTACTAAGTGCACCAATGGGTACCAATATCATTGCTCACTTGATATTTTTTTCCCTCCACACATTCTATACGTTAATATCCCAATTACCACAATATTTTCTCAATACTTTTACAACAAATCATATGTGGCTATTTTTTTTATTAGTTCTAATTTCAACTTACCACTAAAATAACTTTTTTGCGCCCCCCCCAATAAAAACTCATAACATCTTAAAACTTGTTGTGAAAACGTTGTAAAAATAGTTTGAAGATTTTTTTTCCTACACGTATCTCAATTTTCAACCACCCTCTACCAACAAATTGTTTTTAATAACTCACTTTTTTTTACCTCCACTCATTCTCTTTTACTTTTACAATTTATCTTTCTTTATTTTTATCTTGATTTTATCTACTCCACATGTTTACCTCCACCGAGTCTTATCTCATTGCAAATTTCAAAAAGCTTATCTTATCTTCCTCCCTTTGGTCAGTAGTCATCACGTGGGCACCCAAAGCACTCTTTGAGAAATAGTAAAGACATAAAAAAGTAAAGAAGAAGATTAGAGGAACACAGAAGAGTCCACAAGGAAAAATGAAAATCTTGGCAAAAAAGAGACCGAGATACAAGAGAGATGCATCAGATCATGAAATTTGTTGAGAAATTATCTCAGGTGAATGAAATATTACAAAGAAATATGTGTATTGTTTGTCCGGTTTAACCACACCGGTTTTTGGTTATGCCGGTTGAACCAATGGTTTGTACTATTTATCTGGTTTTTCTTTCATTTTCGGTTTTAACTAATAACCAAACCAGATTAAGGTTCGATTCTCGGTTGAACCGTTTGAATCGACCGGTCCGGTCTAATTTTTAAAACCATGTGTCTAACACTAGTTCCAATATTCAAGCTCCTGTTTCGAAGGCGGTGTCCACTACTGTTAGGAATAATCCAAACGGGCCCCACCCACACGAGGATTGTTAGAAAACAATTATTGCTGACCTACTAAAGGGAGGCTATAAATAGAGGAAAGGTAAGGGGGAAAGGGGTTAGACACTTGATAGAGAAACACGAAGAAGAGAGAGAAAGGGAGGACACTCGGGAGGGAGGGTGTTCGATCAGTTTAATCAACTATCTTTGTGGGCTTGAATCTTCATCTTAGGGAACTTCCCATTGTAGGATATTCGTTAACCCACAAGAAGAAGTAAGTTGTGAGCCCAACTACACGGTAGGCCTAATAGTCGCTAAGAGCATCTCCAACAGATTCAGCAAATTTTTGTCTTGTTTGGAGAATGAACAGTAACATTTAACTTTTACATACCCACTTTTTCAAATACACTTCCAACTGATTCTCTATCTCATTCTCTATCTCATTTAAATATTATTTCTTCATTCATTCTTTATTCATTCTCTATCATCATTTATTTTTCCTATATTTATTCCCAACAATTATATTTTTTAATGAAAAGTATTATATTTACAACATTTTTTGCAATACTTTCACAACAAAATTTATGTGAAAAGTTGTTACTAATTCTAATTTGAACTTACCACTGAAATTATCTTTTTTCTCGCCAATATTAACTAATAACAATTTGTTACTTAAAATTTATTGTGAAAATATTGTGGTAAAATTTCTTAATTAGGATTTTTATTTTTATATTATTTTTTATTCTTTCATTTCATTCTCCTCCACACACATGTCCTCTATCCCCCTTCTTTTATTTCTTTTTCTCCTTTTCTCCTCCGAACCTTTCAAAGAACATCTCATTTGCTCCTCTGTTCCTCAAAAAAAAAAAAAAAAAAAAAAAAAATCATTCTTCTCATCGGAGAAAAAAGACAGAGAGAGAGACAGAGACAGAGGAGAAAGACTGGGAGAGATCGGCTTGGCCTCCACCGCATGCGTCTCCACCGCCGCTCCAGCATCTCCACCGCGAGGCTAGGTCAGATCGGCTTTTTTTTTTTTTTTTTTTTTTTTTCATACTTGCTTGTTCTGATTCAAATTTATTTTAAGAATTGGATTTTGTTTTGTGGTTTGTGTTATGTGTTTGGATTAGTTCTTTTGCTCATGAACAGGTCTCTCTCTTTTTTTTTTTTTTTTTTTTTTTTTTTCATTTGGTTTATGAGAAAAAAAAAAAAAAAAAAAAAAAAAAAAAAAAAAGGCAACGGCAACGGAGAGAATGAGAGGGAAAAAAAGAAAAAAGGAAGCAACGGAGAGAACGAGAGAAAAAAAAAATTTCGGATGAGAGAGAAAGAATTGATAAAATAAGGAGTTGGTATAATATTTTAATGCAAGAAATTCAATTGCTAATGTACAGTAGCTCATCGGGTTTGATGAGCTACTATTCATTAGCAAAAAAAATTTCCGGATATAGCTAAGCTATTGGAGCATAACGGGAGCATGAACAGTGCATATATTCTCCAAATTTTAGCTAATATACCCGGATACTGAAGCTCTTGGAGATGCTCTAACTAGGTGCGCACAAGAACAAACTCTCATGAGATGCATTGTCCTACACTTGGTCATCATTTGAAGATTTGGAACTCGAGTTTGTGAAGATCGAGTTTTACATGTAACTCGAGTTCCATAAACTTGAGTTATGTCTTGACTTGGCATTTTTTTAAATTAAAAAGTCCACGTGGAAATTGAGTTTGAAAAACTCAAGTTGTTTGCAATGTGGAAATCAAGCTCTGTACAATCGAGTTCTGTGAAAATTTGAACAGGGAAATAAAACTCAAGTTCCACTTATGAAACCTAACAATTATGCACTTAGTCCTCAATCGGTGCAGCTAGTTGCCAAGGAACTTTCTTTCCCAAATTGGAGTCATCCACATTGGCAAGAAACTTTCTAGTATGGATCAAAACAAGAAGTCAGTAGAGACCGAATCGTATAGCATTAGTTAATGCTTTTCGAAAAACAAGAAGTTCGTGAACTCTCCGCCATTACCCCTCAACTATCAGAAACACCTACTGGCCTGTACAACTAGTCACTATAGCATTGGTACTAGGGGTGTCCAACTCAACCGGTGGCTTGACCCACCCGTAAGAACCGACCGGTCCCGGACCAATCGCCGCCGACCTGATTACTCCGGTGGTCGGTGGCGGGTTTTCTTCTCCAAAATCCGATCTAGGCGGTTCGGTCTCAAATCTTCTCCCTACAACCCGAAGAAACCCGAACCGACCGAGCTCTATAGCATTTTTCGGCGAGATTTTTTAGATCCGACGAGATTTTAGCTAGATCCATGAAATCTCCACCAGATTTAGCGAGATATCGTCGTTTACGCTCAGATCCAGCTACAATCTAATGGATTTTGCTCAAATAAGGCTCAGATCCGTTGAAAATATGATGGGTTTTGCTCAAATCCGGTGAAACTCCGATGGTATTCACTCAAATCCGGCGACGATTTGGTGTATTTTTGCTCAGATCTCGTGAGTTTTGCAAAAATCAGGTGACGATTTGATTTTTTTTGCTTAGATCTAGTGATTTTTGCACAAATCCGGTGAAGATCCGGTGAAAAATACGATCGCCGTCTAAATGGAATCTTCGGCAACATCATCATCGGCTTCGACCGATCCGACCGCCAATCCAACAACTCCGATCCAACGTGACCCGTTGGTGTTTGAGGTCGGCAGTGGGTTTTCTTCCCGGAAACTCGATGTCATCGAGTTGGTTCCGGGTTGGGCACAAACTCCGACCGGACCGACCCATGGACACCCCTAATTGGTACTCTCCCGCAATTATTTTGATCTACCACTTGCACTCTCAAACTTCAATTTATTTCTATGATACAAGAAGTCCCACAAAGCATAAAATTCTTTTACATAACAAGAGCATAAAGAGCTTGAGTTTTATTTACAAGGAACTCACGTTCTCCAAACTCGAGTTCCATATGAAGTTTTTAATTAAAAAATTCCAAGTCAGCTAGCGCCATTATAGAACTCGAGTTACATGTCAAAATCGAGTTTCACAAATTCAAATTTTAAAAAAGTGGTAGATTGCTAAATATTTCTCAAATAGTGGTAGATTGCTAATTATTTTGGCCAAAGATGATATTTCTCCATTTTGGCCTAGAAAAATTATACTTATTAGTTCTTATACTGCCTATCTCATGCATTTATGCATTTGTGCTGCCAAGAATAAGACGCAGTCAATCGCAATATGTTATGTTATGAACGTTCCCCAGATTAGATATTTGGACTATACGATGAATTAGTTGGGTCATTTGGGGCAATTTGGTTGACTCAATACCCATCTCGTTACTTTATATGCCTCTAAAGAAACGCAATTAACCCTCAGAACATGCAAAGTGATTTTAAATTTTACAAAGCTATAGGAAGGTTGGTTCTGACAATTATACAAAGTCAAATGCATTTGGACTTCATGCAATAGTGGCTCAATTAATTAGAAGCCAATTATTATGAAACTCGATTTTATAGCCTTGATTTGCCTTTCACTGCAAATAAAAAATCACTCTCAATAAGCAGCAAATACCATACTAAATCTTAATGCCCTTACTTTTTTTAAAAAAAAAAAAAATCTTAATGCCCTTTGGCATTGCATAAAATTTAGCAAATATGATAAAATTGTCATAATTTGAGCATAGCAAAAGGCTTTATACATTGTCTACTACAAGAACCATGTTGGTGCTTGCCATTAATGCATAATCCATGCCTGCTTTTCTTTCTTCATTCATTTTTTTTTTTTTTTTTTTTTAAGAAAGTTCAACCTATGGCGTCCACTCCTAATGATAGCTCTTTATCATCAAACTAAGATACCAATAAGTTTTTTATGTAGGTGGTGATTGAACCCCAAATCTTTTATACAACTATTAAAAACTTTACCAATTGAGCTAATTGGAACCTGCTTATCTAGACCACCCTGCTTATTAATGAACGACCATTGACTGAAGCTATTCAGGATAACTATAAATATCCAATTATGGTACCGTAACATTGAAAACTATAAAGTAGTTCTGCCAGATTAACATCAAGTAGTTAATAATTGTTGCTTCAAGAATCATTAAATAGTGGATGCTTGGTACCATTAAGGCATTAAATGTAACATTCAACATTTACTTTAGAGAATAAGAATCTTCAGCTAAATTGAACCGGTTTATTACTCTCAGTAAATTAAGAATATTTGCTTGTTATTCCAAAGCAAGCATTTGATTACAAACCCTTTTTTGTTTTATCTTTTACATTGGATGCATTTGATTATCAGTTACAAACAAAGTTTTAGCTTTAATATTCCAGCTCGTTATAGTTCTATCAGCTACTAAGTTGAATTTCGTTTGCCAGAGAGAAAATTTGCATCAATAACCAAATAAAATAAGGAAAATGCTAAATTGCTAACGAATGCCCTTAGGGCAATGGTTAATAATCCATTTAAAGAAAGTTTTTATTGGAAAAGAAAAAAATTAATGTTTTGACAGCTTTTTTTATTTTCCATAAAAGTAGTGTCAAAATTTTCTTAAAATGGACTGTTAACCAATAGTCTAACGACACTCGTTAGAGAATACGAATCTTCAGCTAAATTGAACTTGTTTATTACTCTCAGTAAATTAAGAATGTTTGCATGTTATTCCAAAGCAAGCATTTGATTACAACCCCTTTTTTGTTTTATCTTTTCCACTGGATGCATTTGATTATCCGTTACAAACAAAGTTTTAGCTTTAATATTCCAGCACGTTATAGTTCTATCGGCTACCAAGTTGAATTTCGTTCGCCAGAGAGAAAATTTGCATCAATAGCCAAATAAAATAAGGGAAATGATAAATTGCTAACGAATGCCCTTAGCGCATTAGTTAATAATTCATTTAAAGAAAGTTTTTATGGGAAAAGGAAAAAATAATAATGTTTTGACAGTTTTTTTCATTTTCCATAAAAATGGTGTCAAAACTTTCCTAAAATGGACTGTTAACCAATAGTCTAAGGGTACTTGTTAGAAAATACGAATCTTCGGCTAAATTGAACTTGTTTATTACTCTTAGTAAATTAAGAATGTTTGCATGTTATTCCAAAGCAAGCATTTGATTACAACCCCTTTTCTATTTTATTTTTTCCATTGGATGCATTTGATTATCAGTTACAAACAAAGTTTTAGCTTTAATATTCCAGCTCGTTATAGTTCTATCGGCTACCAAGTTGAATTTCGTTTGCCAGAGAGAAAATTTGCATCAAGAGCCAAATAAAATAAGGGAAATGCTAAATTGCTAACGAATGCCCTTAGGGCATTGGTTAATAATCCATTTAAAGAAAGTTTTTATGGGGAAAAAAAAATTAATGTTTTGACAGCTTTTTTCATTTTCCATAAAAGTGGTGTCAAAACTTTCCTAAAATGGATTGTTAACCAATATTCTAAGGGCACTCGTTAGTATAATCCATAAAATAAAGCTTTTATTATATGTTCTTTTGCATTCTAGTAGCTATTCAGATAGCAATATAACACTTTTTCTTTCTAGCATTGTATATCATCATACCACTTGTAGGGACACGTTTTTCAAGCCAAGCCCATGGGACCTTAGACCAGTGAGCCCGATACAATGAGTTTGTAGAGAGTGGGTCAAAGAGCCGAGCTTTAGTGTATGGACAACGATCATCACGGTGTTCCTCATAGGCCGAGTTTACCAAAGAAAATTGGTCCTCGGTATGATCCGAGGAGTTTTTCCTGGTATCCCCGATATGTTTGGGGGAGGATCCCCTTTCTGTTTCTCTTCGTTCCCTTTTTATAGTCATTTTCTTTCTCCTGAATGGGGTCCCTAGGGTAGGTACTTGTCCCATCCGCCTCTCCCTTCAGTTGTTGGGAGTGGTTGTAAGAACAGAGAAGTATGGCTCTGTCGGGCACAAGGCATTGAATGCAATAATGGTAGCCTTTCCCTTAGACCTTCCGTTTTCTCCGTTGTCTTTTTCTACTTTTGTGCTTTCCCTACCCTGTGGAACGATATGGAGTATTGCTATTGGTGGTATGTTGCTTCTTTTACCCTAGGTTATATCTCAACCGAGGAGGATTCTCCTATGGCCGAGGAAGGTTTTTCCTTGGGCTGGGCTCCTGGCCCAGTGTAGACATCGACATGGGCCTATTAGTCTTTTAACCCCCCCACACCACTTATATAACAAGTAATTTATTTCATAGTAATCTACATATATCATAGCATTTATTGTTGTTAACCTCTTATTGCGCCACCTCATCTCCACGTCATTGGCCACATAATTGTTATTATTATTATTATTATTATTATTATTATTATTATTATTTTCTTTTTTTTAACAAAAAAATATAAATAGGTTGTTGAATTTACACACTCATTTTGGGCAGTTTTAACATTACATATAATTTTACCTTTACATATTCCTCTACTTTTATTTAAATGTTTATAACTAAACTAGTTGCTAACTTGTGTGATGCACGGGAAAGCTATTGAGTATGACTTATTATTTTATATGAATGTTTTACAAATATAACTTTTGTAACCTCTTTGGTTACATATTAAGATTCCAATCTTAAAAATTCAATATGAAACATTAAATTACTAACTTTCTTTTTGTTTTAGCATTAATGTTTTCTTGGAAAATATCAATCAAACAAAAAATTAAAAATAAAAATTAGTATTCAATAATCCAATAAATGTTGCAATGTAATTTTTTTTTTTAAATACCAAGTATTTTAACACACACACGGGAAGAGAGGAAGAGGTCTTAAAGCAACTTACAGTAATGTATAATTGTATATTCAAAATGACTTAACTCTTCGATAAACAACATAATAGTCATATATCCAAAAGTTATATATATTACTTATATATGACTATTATTAAGCCAAATGATATAATTTAATGAATTTTATTTATTACAATATTTCAAAAAAGTAAATCATAATAAAATGATCAGATTGGTTATTGAGGAAAAAATAATTCACATTTTGGTTTTTCTTGTAAATAAACAAATATATTGTATATTTATAATTTTATAAATCATGAAACTTCTCCACTCCCAAGTCTAGCAACCTACCCACGTGATACCACATTCCAATGCTTTTGCCTTTTTATATTTCCAAGTCTCATTTTTAGTCATCTCACTATACCAGTTTGAAAACTCTAGAGAATTACAAAGTACAAATGCAAGCCTTCAAGAGCCAAGAGGAATGCTTCTTCGTCCATCCCAACCCATGGCTGAATTCTTTCTTCTTCTTTTTTTTTCCCTCATAAATCATTTAGTAGCAAATCTAAAGTTTTATGTTTGATCATTGATGTGAAGAAAAATAAACACGGAACGAAATTAAGAACATTGATTAGAAAACACGAAGTGTCTCGCTACCGCCACTACGACATCAAGGTAGAGTTGAGGAAGAAGGAGACGATAGAGTTTGAGGAGCAAAGGAGTTGGACTTTCTTTTTAAAACAAATTGGAGGAAGCTGATGTAGAGAATCATGTTTGAAAGAAGAAAAAGAGTAGAGAAGAGAGAGTAGAGAAGATTTTCAGAATTGAGGAAAAAATTTTGAGGAGTGTTGGGTTGGGGGAGCTGGTAAAAGAAGCTTAAGGTCTGCATTTTGGAGAAAGAGAAGGCGGAGCGTATATCGGGGTCGGGTTTATGTTTTTTTTTTTTTTTTTTAAATATTGTCTTTGATGTGGAAAATTATGGAAGTTTTAGAAGTTTCGGTTTTATATATATATATATATATATTGATAATGAAAGCAATGAAGATTCAAAAACCAAAAACAATGTTTATACATATCTATGCTATATATAATAATGTAAGTTTTGTAATAAATTTTATAAAACTCTTTATGCACTACATCTTTAGCATCTTTTCTTATTTTTTTTTTTTTTTTTTTTTTTTTTTTGGCAATTCTTACTTTGTTCAACTTTTCATCTTCTTTAACCATTGTCTTTTTAGTTCAATCTTTTGTTCTTTCTAGTTTTTTTTTTTTTTTTTTTTTTTTTTTTTTTAAATCTTCATTCAATTCCCTTTAGATTTTTAGATTTTTTTTCTTTTATATTTTCTTAAATTCTATAGTTCATTTTATTCAACCTTTCATCTACTTCCACCATTCCTTTTTCATCTTAATTTTCATATAAATTTCTTCTTACTTTATTTCCACCTCTCTCCCTTATTCCTCCTAAGTTTTTCAATACAAAAAGGTCAATACTCTCTCTTTCCCCAATTTTGTTTCTCTTTTGGTGGATTTTTTTTATTGTTTCAACCACTTTTTTTCTACTATTAATAGTTCTTTTTGTTATTGTTGATTTAATTGTCATATCACATTTGTTTATCTTTTTGATAAATTTGTGTCTACTTTTATGCATATTTAGGTAATTTGATATTTCAATTTCTGTTCACAAGTTCTTTTTCCTTATTCCATTGGTTTGATTTGATTTGAGTTAATAATTAGTTATTTTGTAGGTTAGAACTTGATTTTTTATAGTGATCAATTTAGATGTTAAACTACAAGACTTTACTAATTTTTATTTATTTTTTAATCCTTTTGAGTGAACAAAGTACTCTTAATAGTTGTTGTAGGGATGAAATTCCCAAAATCAACAAATGGGCCTGTGAACCCACACAAAGCCCAACCATGACCCAACGGGGAATAGGGGCCCGAGTGACTTCCGACCCAACCCTGTTGAGCCCGGTTTGACTCAAAAGACGTCCGAGGAGGAATGCCTCCTCGGACACGTGAACTTGGGCCCAATGTGTGTCCCTTCCACGGTGAAGAACCCATCCAGGTGAACGTGGGTAGGAGGGTGAGCCTCACACAGCAGGAAAGAAGAAAATGTAAGGCATCAGGGAGAAGCCACAACTGCCGCATTAAATGCAAAAAAGCTACTTTTTTAGCCGCATTAATATGGAGAAGACAGTAACAAAGTATTACATTGGCCAGTGCAACTCACAGAAAGATAAGGAAGATGTCCGATGGAACAGGCACTCAAGTGAAGGTCCGGATGGCTAACAAGTGTAAGGTTCTTATCAATTCAAGGAGGCTATATAAGAGAAGGAGATCCCCTTGAAGAGGGGATCGAAGAATTAAGAAAAAAAAGAGAGAGAAAGGTTAAAGAACTCTTTAGTCTGTAAACAGAGCAAGAGGTGCACGTATACGTCTCCTCGGACCGATATCTTATCAAACGTAAGCAGAATATTCTCACGTTCAACGTATTGCATGGCGTACATCTAATCGGCGTTCACTTCGTCTAGTCCTAGCTCTGTAACCCACTCTCTACAAATTCATTGTCCGGGGACTTTTGGGTCAGAACCACTTGCTTTCTGGGCCTGGGCCCCAAAAACCCCCCCTACAATTAGTGTCGTCTGTGGGAAGAACTTGTGTCTCGACAAGTGAAACAATAAGAGATGGAAGGATTAGGTCCGCGCCAAATCGGACGTGCAGAATCTCAACGACAGGACAACTTTCTAAATCTCGAATGAACGAAGGACCAAGATAATCAACAAGAGGGCAATGTGAACACCTCTCACACGAGTAGAAGCCGCTCAAAAGGGAAAGATCACACGTCCCATAAGCACAACGAGCGAAAGGCTCTACAACAAGAGATTGATGATTTGAAGAAGAAGCTGCGTCGGGCCCAAATAAAACGTCCTTCACCCGGCTCGGACATTAGCAGTGGTGAGGATGGCGAATACAGACGAAGGTCAAGAACCCCTCCGAGCGAGACTTTTTCCTATGAGGAAGAACGGCCTTGCAAACGCGCCACAAAAGCCCGTCTTACCAAGGCCTGGCCAATGACGCCATGAGCAAGGCCCTGGATCGCATCTCCCAATCGTCATTCACACGTAGAATAGAGAAGGCAGTGCTTCCTCGGCGGTTCAATCAACCAACGTTTGCCATATACAATGGTCGAACCGACCTAGTGGAGCACGTAAGCCAATTCAACCAGAGGATGGCCGTCCACTCCAGGGACGAGGCGTTAATGTGTAAGGTGTTTCCATCCACTTGGGACCCCTGGCAATGAGATGGTTTGATGCCCTCCCACCGAATTCCATAGATTCCTTTTAACACCGACGCAGCTTTTGGTTCCCGCTTCATCACCAGCACTAGAGTCCCTCGGCCCGTCGACTCCCTCTTATCCTTGTCCATACGGGAGGGAGAAACGCTCAAGGCCTACTCGGACAGATATTGGGAAATGTACAACGAGATAGAAGGAAATTACGATGACGTCGCCATTAGTACATTCAAAAGGGGGCTGCCGATAGAGCATAGCTTAAGAAAGTCCCTCATTGGGAAGTCAGTCACCAACGCACGACAACTCATGGACAGAATAGACAAGTACAAAAGAGTCGAGGAGGACCAGCAGATTGGGAAGGGTAAAGCGAAGGTTGTCCCTCGGGAGAGGAGGGACTTGAGGTCAAACCGCTTTAGCAAAGAAGAGATAAAGCCGAGAAGAGATTACATGGAACAGTCCAGGACCTCACGGGGCTCGGGAAGTCCATGCTGTGTTCCGAGAACCATTGCACAAGATCCTGGAGAAGGTGAAGTGCAAACCTTTCTTTCGGTGGCGAACATGGGATGGCGGGCGACCCCTCAAAACGCAATCAGAATCTATACTGCGCATACCATCGGGAGCCCGGTCACACCACCGACGATTGCGGGAATCTAAAAAACTATTTAGATCGGCTTGTCCGAGAAGGAAAGCCGAGGCATCTATTGCACCGCCCTGAGCAGTCAAATGTCGAAACCGGATAAGGCACATTAAGGCCACCCATAGGCACGGTAAATGTCATTCTTGCCGCACCCGGGAGAACCGGTTTCGGCCCGTTCGTAGTAATGTCGGTGGGCAAGTTCCCGATGGAGCCAAACGAAAGGGGATCCAAAAGAGCCAGAGTGAGTGCCACGCCGTTAATCGGGTTCACGGAGGAGGATAAGCAAGGAACTACTCAACCCCATGAAGATGCCCTAGTCGTAACGCTCAAAATAGGAGGTTATGACGTGAAAAGGGTGTTAGTTGATCAAGGCAGCGCCGTGGAGGTAATGTACCCGGATTTGTATAAGGGGCTGAACTTGAAACAGGAAGACCTGTTGCCATACGATTCACCCCTAGTTAGCTTTGAAGGAAAAATCGTCATCCCGAAAGGCATGATTAGGTCGTCTGTGCAAACAGACTCGGACGTAATGGAAGTGAACTTCATCGTCGTAGATGCATACTCCCCCTACACAACTATTGTGGCCCGGCCATGGCTTCATGCACTAGGGGGTGTGTCGTCAACCTTGCACCAAAAAGTGAAGTATCCGTCGGGAGGCCAAGTCAAAGAGATAATAGGGAACCAAGGAATGGCCGGACAATGCATGGTGTCAGCAATCTCACGACGACCAAGCGGCGAACCTTCCACTTCGGTAGGGAACGACTTATAGCAATCAATGACCCCGGTCCCAATCTGCGGGTAGTGGAGGACCGGCCATGGAGGTGAGCTGTGAGGAGCTAGAGAAAGTGCTCGTCGGATCGAGACCACGAGAGGTTTTTTCAGATCGGCTCGGAATTACCAGCACAGGAGAAGTCGGCGCTAATTGATTTTCTTCGACGGAATGAGGACGTATTCGCCCGGGATCCCTACGAAGCCCCCGAGGTTGACTCGGATCTCATATGCCATCACCTTAATGTTAATCCGGCCATAACACCAAAGAAGCAACCTCCTCGGCGCCCGTCAAAGGAACATGCAGACGCTGTGAGAGAGGAGGTCGCAAAATTGAAGAAAGCTGGGGCTATTAAGGAAGTATTCTACTCCGAATGGTTGGCAAACACAATCGTGGTAAAGAAGAAGAGCGAGAAATGGCGGGTCTGCGTGGACTTCACGGACTTAAACAAGGCTCGCCTCGAAGGACCCTTTCCCAATGCCGCGGATAAACCAATCGATAGATGCGATCGTCAAACACCCCGAATGAGTTTTTTAGACGCTTTCCAGGGCTACCATCAGATATCCCTAGCCGCCGAAGACCAAGAAAAAGCGCTTTCGTCACCCCGGTTGGCAACTATCATTATAAGGTGATGCCCTTTGACCGAAGAATCTTTGGGTCGACCTATCAGAGGATAATGACTAGGATGTTTGAATAGCAGATGGGCAAAACCATTGAAGTGCATATAGACGACATGGTAGTAAAGAGCAAATTGGTGGCCGACCACATCAGAGACCTCGGCGAAGTGTTTCGAATCCCGAAAAAGTACAAGCTACGATCGAACGCATCCAAATGTTCATTTGGGGTGGGATCAGGAAAGTTCTTGGGCTATATGGTAACCCACCGAGGAATCGAAGTTAACCCCGACCAAATAAGAGCCATTCATAGCTTGCAGCCTCCTCGGAATCCCAAAGAGGTCCAGAAGCTTACCGGCATGATAGCCGCTTTAAACCGTTTCATCTCCGCTCACGGACAGATGCGTGCCTTTTTCCCTCCTATTGCACAAGTGGAAGGGTTTGAGTGGATCAAGAGTGTGCTTTAGCTTTCCAACGACTCAAGGAATACCTCGCCCGACCACCGATCATGTCCGATCCGATGCCGACGAGGTGTTGTTCGCATATATCACGATCGCCCCTCATGCGGTGAGTCTAATGCTAATCCGAGAGGACAATGACACGCAGCCGCCCGTGTATTACATAAGCAAATCGTTGTAGGAGGCAGAGACCCGGTATCTCCCCCTCGAAAAAGCTATATTGGCCGTCGTACAAGCCACGTGGAAGCTCCCCCACTATTTTCAAACACATACAAGAGTCATGCTAACCCAACTTCCACTAAAATCAGTCCTCCGTAGCGCTAACTACACAGGTAGAATAGCTAAGTGGGGAACAATCTCGGGCGCCTTCGACATTAGATACATGCCTCGCACCGCCATAAAAGGTCGGGTCCTCGCCGATCCGATAGCTGAATTTACGGAGCCCACCCTAGAAGGGGTGGAAGTGTCGGGGTCACCAAGTGCCGATGGGAAACTAGTCAAGACGGCCTCTCAACAAGAGCACAATAGGTGGAGAGCACACATCGATGGTGCAGCAAACCAAAGGGGCTCCGGGGTGGGACTCGTTCTAGTCTCTCCCGAAGGGATAACCGTAGAAAAGTCGTTGAGGCTCGGATTCTCGGCCACGAATAACGAAGCCGAGTATGAGGCATTGTTGGAAGGGATGTCTATGATCCGGAAATTGGGTGGGAAATGCGCAAGCATATTCTCGGATTCGAGACTCATAGTAGGACAAGTAAATGGGGAATTGGAGGCGAAGGACGAAAGAATGCGAGGGTACCTTGCTCGGGCTAAACACCCGCAGACCCATTTCGATGACTTCCGTTTAACGCATATACCCAAAAGTGGGAACACCCATGCCGATTCTCTCGCAACACCGGCCACCTCCTCGGCTCGGCCCCTTCCACGGGTTATTTTAGTTGAAGATCTCTGCCGCCCAACGGAAGAGGAGCCCATCGGTATTCGGGTACACAACGTCGGGGCGGGACCTATTTGGATGGACCCTCCGGTGTCGTTCTTAAAGCAAGACACCCTACCGACGATAAGGTCGAGGCTAACAAAATCGGGAGGAGAGCTTCTCGATTCTGGTTGTCCGAGGACTTCAAACTTTACAGACGCTCGTTCTCAGGGCCGTATTTGCTGTGTGTGCACCCAAGGGCTACGGAACTCATCCCTGGAGGAGTTACATGAAGGGATTTGTGGAAGCCATACGGGGAGGTCCCTCTCCCACTGGGGCCATGACGCTGGTTGCGGTGGCCGAGCATGCATAAAGAGGCTCTAGAATATGTGAAGAAGTGCGACCAATGCCAAAGATTCGCCCGAACATACATCACCGGGTGAGTACTTAACCCATTGTCCACCCTTGGCCATTCGCACAATGGGGCCTAGACATACTAGGGCCGTTCCCAAAGCGTACCGGGAACAAGAAGTTTCTTCTCGTCGACATCGATTACTTCACGAAGTGGGTCGAAGCCGAGGCGCTGGCAAACATCAGGGACGTCGATGTCAAGAAATTTGTCCGGAAAAATATTATCACTAGGTTCGGGACCCCGCACACCCCGATCTCGGAAAAATATTCAACGTGTTGCATGGCGTACATCTAATCGACGTTCACTTCGTCTAGTCTTAGCTCAGTAACCCACTCTCTACAAATTCATTGTCTGGGGACTTTTGGGGCAGAACCACTTGCTTGCCGGGGCCGGGGCCCCAAAACCGCCCCTACAATTGTATTATAAGTACTTTATAATACTATTTATTCAGAGAAAAGTAAAGGTTAGTCAAACGAAAATAATTAGATGAGTAACATATTTTAGTTTTTGCAATTATATTTTAATTATTATTATTATTATTATTATATAACAATGCATATATAGAAATTTAATTCTTAGATTTTGATAATATATTTTGGGTGGGCGAAAATATAATTTCTGCAAAAAAATAATCTTAAAAGATTATCAATAACAAATTGTTTTCCTAATTGGTCCAATTAATCATTTTTAAATTTTATTAATTATCTAGTTAAGTTTTTTCGTGTTTTGGATTGTAGGGCAGAAAAAAATAGGGTTTGAGAAAGTTTGTTTAAAACTAAAAGAATAATTTTCAAATTTTATATTCTTTTTAATGATTCACAAAATGCTATAAATAACGTTTATTAAAAAAATGCATATTTTTGTTAACTAGCCTTTTGAATTTCTCAGAAATTTTTTATTATTTTCATTTTAGTACGACAAAATTTGTATTCATGATTTATGATTGTTCCTATAATTAAATAAAAATATGATTGTTCAAATTTATATTTATGATTTATTATTGGTCCTATATTACATTTATGATTGTTCCAATAATAAATAAAAATATAATTATGAAATACATTACTCTTTATAAATTAGTCCAAATTGTAAAATAAATTTAATGAGACCGCTCTAAAAAATATATCTCACGCAGCGCGCAGGTTTGCGGCTAGTAATATAATAATCTTTAATAGAACAGGACAAAATAAGCTCTAAGAAAGGTTCCAATATAGCCATTGTTTAAACAAAATTAATGATTTCATGCGGAGGAAATTTTTTGGTTAGTTGAAAATGAATTGAAAAGAATGGACAATAGCACAAACACACAAAATGACAGAAAAATGATTATACACCACAAATTTTCCTAACCTAAACCTCAACCAAAATCTTAAATGCCACCTGCAAAAAAATGATCCCTCTGTCATAACTTTTTCACCTTTTGACCTCGCAAGCCATTCCAAAAGGCAGCTGCACTAATCACCTTCTTCCCAGGAAGTTGAACTTCCAAAACCTGGAGTTATCAATGAGCCAAAATCAGGAAGTCATAACACATGCAGGTAGGCATTTGTCATATTGAAGGTCTCAACTGTGAGCAGGTTGACCATACCCATTGGCCGTAATGGAAGACTTATAATGTATCTAAATGTTCCAAATATTAGCTTTTAAGGGCAACTGGAAAGTTAACTCTAAATGCATGGAGCAGAACAAAACACATCACCCAACAACACATTATACCCCAAATAGTATTTAATAGGAAAAAGAAAATTAGAAGAAAACATGTTCTCATAATAGACTCATATATCTATCATCGAAACAGCCCAATATATATTGAACAGAAACTTAAATTATAGGGTTATAGAAGTTATGAAGCACACCTCAAGTGTCGTGCACCCTGCACATGGAACTGCCAAGGCATCCTTGACAAAAGTAACATCATCGACTTCATTTCCCTGAACATTGTTATGGCTGCAAACTCTTGTAGTTATAATTTTAAGCTCTAAAATATTGTGGTGACCATTTTTATTGTCAATAACTACAACTTTAGCTCGAGTTCCTGGCCATCCTGCAAACGCACGAACCTAGAAAAATTTTATGTCATGACTGCATGGTTGGAATCAAAGAAGAAAATGCTTACCTTATTATGTAGTACTAAAGCTTCTTTATCAAAATATAGCCAGCATTCTTCAGGAGTTATCTGCATAAAGCAGGAAAACTTAGATGTCATGAAACATAAAATATTTGAGCAACTAGAAGAAATACATCATGTAGATAATTTAGAAACATGTATGGCATAGTTTCTCTAAAGTTCCACCGTGTTACTTGAATATTCAAATTATTTGGATGGGGTTTGCAGATATGCTGTATACTATATCCTACAAAGTTACCAAATCCCATTTCACAGGTGGATATCGATATAAGAAACAAGACTACCTCCTGGACAGAAAAATGGGGTTTGAACAAAATGAAAAATATGAATGCACACATACACATTGTAAGCATGTTCTGCACAACATTAAGTTAAATCATCAGCACCCAAAACAACGAAGACACCACAGCTTCATCCAATACATGTTACACCTCAAAGTATCTCTTAAAAATGTTACAAGACAGTACACCTAGTCCTATTTCTAGTATGATGTACCTTTGGAGCTGAGGTAGCTTTAGAGTCATCTTGGGGTTTTGCTTTCACCTTAGCTGATCCATCCAATATAGACGGAAGTTCACGGATTAGAAGTTCAGATCCTGAAAGAGACAATTCAATAAATTAACCAAAACAAAACATATATTCATATGTAAAATAAAATTTTATATATATAATTATTTGCTCATTAACTTATGCTGGACAAAGGTACTCGGTCACAAATTTAATATAAATATTGGATTACTATCACTTATCCCAAAAAAAAAAAAATTATTGGATTACTATCAACCAAAGCTATTGCAATCTTCATCTAGTAAACTGTAAACTTCATAATTATTAGACAAGTTTGAGGCTCACTTAACGGCAACATGGCCTTAGAATATTACCCCAAGACTTGTAAGATAAAGAATGGATCTATTTAGGCATGGAGGTGAAATTTCATTACAATTTAAACACTTTGATTCATGAGGTATAAGTCTTATCTAGCCTACTCCCTTTCCTTGATGGTGCAAAGTGACTAATTATGCCCATAATTATTTATGGTCTAAAAGAACATCTAAATTTGGTAGGCCTGCATGTGAGAGTGGATGTTAAAGAAAGGTGTGCAACATATACATTTTCTATTTAGTCTGTCATGTCCTTGATATACATTGTTCACTTCACCTGCTAACAATTTAAGCTTTTGAGGCTATAAGTTCACCAACAATTATGATCACCTAAAATGCCCAATAGCCATAAATTTACTATTCTATAAGTTACTTATTTTATATATAAAAAGAGAGAGAGAGAGAGCATCTTGATAACCCGCAGTTCACTCATAAGGGAGTAAAAATACCATCCATAACATTTTTGCATTCAAAAAGATTTTTTAGTATTATGTTCATTTTTTTTCATTACATTAAAAGGTCTTAAATCTTTCCTTAAATTCTCAGTTGTACCCCTCTTCAAACATTTCCAAAAGAATCTTTTTGCTACTTAATATAATTACACTTTTCTTAGTATTAAGGTAAAGTGTTTTAATCACTAGAACTCAAATTTTGAAAAGCTAAAGCTACAATTCCTTGAGGCTTAAACTCCCATTAGAGATCTATTAAGAATCTCCCATTCTTGCTTGGATGAAGTTGCATTTGCAACTTTTTCAAACATGGTTTCATCCAAGCCTTGATATATTAAGGTCAAGGCTTGTTGATTTCCTTTTCATTTGGAGTCAAAGATGCTTCATCTTGTGACTCCTCATAAGCTCTCTCCATAATCTCCCATGCATCTTAGGATCCAAGTAATGTCTTCATTTGGATACTCCAATTATCAAATTTTTTTTCATAAGTTGGGAAAATTGGAATGACACCATCTCATTGGTAATAGCCATTCTCACCATGAATTGATTGACTTTGATACCTTTTTGTTGGAAAAATTAGTGGGCCTTTCCTAACTTGCACTCCCAAACACTCACAAACCACTCAAAGAAAGTGTTTCACACACACACACACACACAAAGGGAGAGAAAGTGCACTTGGAAGAGTAAGAGAACTCTTTAATACTTGTATTTCTCTTCTTCACTCTTGCCTTGAAATTGATGGATGGATGGGATATATATATTCCACATGCAACCATAACTTTCCTTGTATTATGAAATAACTCCAAAAAAAAAAAAAAAAAAAAAAAAAAAAAACTCTAACATGTATTCATTACATAGAATTCCCTCAGTAACTCTTCTACTAACTCATTTCATGAATAAACTAAAGTTTATGAAATTAGTTATTTGAAGAGTCAAAAATAATGAGGGAAGTTTATGTAATATACACAGGGAAAATTGTGGTTGCATGTGGAGTATATATATCCCATGCATTCGTCAATTTCAAAGAAAGAGTGAAGAGAAATACAAGTAAGCATGGGAAATTCTTAATAACTATCTAAGGGGAGTTGATAAGGTGAAGAAAGTTCACCTTCAAACATTGATAGGCAAGTTTGAAAGCTTGCACATGAAAGAATCCGAATCTATTTCGAATTATTTTTCAAGGTTGTTGGCTATTACAAATCAATGAAAAAAATATAGTGAGAACTTGGATGATGCCCGTGTGGTAGAGAAAATAATTTGGCCATTAACCTCCAAGTTTGACTATATTGTTGTGGCAATTGAGGAATCAAAAAACTTGGGAGTCAATAACCATTAACTAGCTCATTGGATCTTTACAAGCCCATGAAGAAAGGCTCAACAAGAAGAAGCAAGAACCATTGGAGCAATTTCTACAATCTAAGCTCACCTTGAATGACAAAGGGTGGCATGAAAGTAGCCAAAGAGGCTGAGGACATGGACTTGGTCAAGGAAGAGGAAGAGGATTTGGAGGAAGGAACGGTCACAACTCTCCCAATTATGAAGAGAGAAGTCAAAGTTCACAATCCACAGAATTGAGAGTGGAGATGGAAGAGTAAGACAACTCTTTAGTACTTATTTCTCTTCTTCACTCTTGCTTTGAACTTGACGGATGCAATAGGGTATATATAATCGACATGCAACCATAACGTGTGTTTATTACATGATTCCAAAAAAACTCATACATGCATTCATAACATAAACTTCCCTCATTATTTTTAATTCTTCTACTAACTCATTTCATAAATAAACTACAGTTTCATATCATAAATTAAGTTTAACCTTCAACATGACACATACATACAAACTAGCAATTTTTATTTATTTTTTCATGAACACAAACTAAACTAGCAATTCAAGTAAATTGTGTGTGAACAATTTCTATGGCACATGCAGAAAGTTAATTGGCTAAAGAACCCCTATTGATCAGGCACAACTATATCATTATCGGATTACACAAGCTCAGGCATAGATACAAAGTCACATTATACAGCAAAAGAAAAAAGATACAAAGACAAATTAGCCAAAGTAAATAATTGCATGCATATTTGACATATTAATACTAAAAGTGGAAATAACAATAAACAAAAACAAAAACAAAAATAACCAACCTTTAGAAAATAGAAACTCAAGTAAATCAGGGGCCTGTGAGCAAAGCATTTTGAGGTTAGTCAGATAATGCTTAGAAAGCACAAAGCAGTTATTGCCTTTCAAGGCTGATCAGGAGAACATTATAATCTTCATCCAGAGAGTAACAAATAATTTATAAAATGAACTCTCATAGTGCCTGAGCTAACAATGCAAGCTAAGACTAAAGCTAAATTCAGATACAGCAAATGCGTGTTAACAACTACTTGTTTTAGATCAATCCATGACACTTTGGCTAGGGCTTTGCAAACCTAAAGACTAGCTGAATCCTAAAACTTAAGCATATATATGATCCGTAACTAATGTAGTAATTCCAGAGAAGCATACCTTAATTTGATCATCAACTTCCAATCTTTCACAGGCAATGACAGGTCCAGCATCAAGTGCACGCACAGTGAATGCCAATGATACTCCTGTTTCTTTAACTCCATCCTAATGCAGAGATGTATAGGTGTCATTACAATAACTTTATAAAGAAGAACTGTAAAGTATTCAACGCAATGAATGCGTAAACCTAAAAATAAAATGAACCTGTAATGCTCTTTGAACAGGAGCAGCACCACGGTACAGTGGCAGCAGACTAGGGTGTATATTCACTGTCCCTGAGAAAATTAAAATATGAACTTGAGAAATGTTTGTATTACATTTTTTCAGGCTTTATATTAATTTTATTATCATTACTATAATTATTGGTAAGTTACACATGCACCCAATGGATCTTGAACCCACAACTGATGGAGATCAAGGCACCGCTTCAAAGGATCTCATTCAAGTACCAATTGGGCCAGTTACAAGAGCACAAGCAAAGAAGTTCAAGGATGTACTCAACGGACTCATCCAAGAGTTATGAGCTCAAGCAAATTCGTGGAGGCCCATTGAGCATGATCCACGTGGGCAACAAAAAATCGTCACCTTGATTCAAGTTCTAGAAGGATCCGGTCAAGGCTAAGAATTGACATGAAATATTTTGGGTCTATGTAAAAAAACGTTATTCTAGGTTTAGGTGATTTATTTCCTTGTTTTTAGGTGCATTTAATGCTTTTGAGGTCAAACTTTATTCCTAATATAGTTAGGTATCAATTAGAAGTTATTTTAGAATATATTTTCTTGTATGTCAAGTTTTAAGGAGCCTTTAAATAGTCATCTAAGTCTATAAACGTTTTTGAGACATTATTGATAAAACTTGTGAGGTTTATTCTCTTTGGTTCTTTGAAGAACTACTCGAACTTATCGGAAATTCCCGTGGTGTTCATCTTGACTTATCAAACGGAGTTTCCACCATCGTTTGTGACGTCTTCCTTATACCGAGATTCTTGTTTGTCATAAACAACGAGTCGAGGTCTCCCATTTGAATCTGTCCATAGAACGATCTTGGATTCCCTTTCGTTGTTGGGTCTCGTTATTCTTGACGGGGTTCACATCAACAACCTTACCCTCCATCCCATTATGATGGGTGAAGGAAGTGCCTGTTGAGTCATGAATGGTATCATTTGAAATTTAGCATCTAGTCAGTTTTCAACTCATCATTTAAAAGTTAAAACTAGTAGGTACACATTTCAAATTAAACTTGGATGTCTAAATTTATGTTTATATTTGAGATGCCAATGAGCTTTTGTTCAAATGGCAGTTCTTCCTCTTGTAATAATGAGATGGAGAGTGAGGTCATTGTTTCAAGATCCTTTAGGTGCATGTATAACTCACCAATAAATAATAAAATTACATTAGCAATATGCAGCAAAAGGTTGAACGAGATACAAACTTAGCAACAATAGATAAATTCACAGATGCCAAACTGAATTCAAAATTTACCGCAACAGGATGGTATCATGAAACATAAATAATACATCTTCAAAGACAATCATAGATCACAAATACTTATCCCCAAAAAAAAAATTCATCGATAACAAAACTGGCACGAAATTGTTTAAGATGCATGCATGCATATCCACCTCCTTGAAGCATGCCTTAAAATAACACAAGAAACATGTCACAAGATCCAAATTAAAGGAACATGCCTCGACGGGAAAGTTTTTCACCAGGTATGCTAAATGTCACAAGCCAAACATGACAAGGGCCTTTGTGCTTGCCCATGGCCTCTAGCCTTGGCTTCCAAACACCTTTTGTAACACTCTTGTACATATTCTCAACATTCTAATTGTTCTCTTTATATGAATACAAGAAGAAACCAACTATACTATTTTGATTCTGCATTGATTTACTCTTCTAGATTCTCTTGCTTACATCATGTGGGTGCTTGTGCCTTGTGAGATACTCCTTGGCTGACTTGCTACTTGCTTGGGGATGCAAACACCACATGGTGAGCTAGCCTCTAGGTAGGACCATGGCAACAAATTTACTAGAACCCCATATGACTAAAGCATGAAATAGGGTTTCTTTACTAAGATCAAACACACACACACACACACACACAGATTTTTAAACTCAGTGCTCAGAATTAATTCTAAGACTTAACCATTCATATTGAGTGATAACAAATTGCTATCACCTATTGGAAGATTTCCTCATGATTCCAAATAAACCTAATGCCTCTGCCACAAATAATTAAATAATGAAGGTTTATTTCTTTTTTCCATATCAGTTATCGAAGAAAAATAAATTCTTGTTTCCATATCTCCCATGTGAAGGTTAAACCTATCCGCATGACCATATGTTCATGGGCACACAAATTTACATTAATAAAGATATATAGTCATGCATAGATGTAAATACATATAAGGCACAAAAATTTGATGCTTGCACCTCTAACTTAAGGTCTACAGCTCACATCCCATATACCTTTTCCTATGATGAGTAAAGATTTTGAAATCATTTTCAAGGATCATGGATGCAATTCAGGGCATCTGTGATACCAAACCAATTGACCATATGGGAAACACTCCAATCCATAAGCAAGATAAGTTATTATTCTAATATTCTCTTGCATTACTAGAGTATGTGAAAGTAATTGGGTATGCTCAAAAATTGCAAATGGCAAATTCATGTGACGAAAAAAAATGTGGTCTCATTCATGCCCATACCATGCTTAACTCAGAATCATGCCCAATATTCTCAATTTTGTTCGAAAATAAAATGTGACTAACCCAATGGTGGAATATTGAGAAACTTTCTGGGTAAAATATTTCCGTATGCTGCTGTAATGCACAGTTCCGGCTGTAAAGCTTTCAAATTTGACAAGAACATGTCCTGCATATAGAAAGAAAACTCAATTCTCTTCATGTGGTCTACCATTTATTCTTCATAAACATGGGTGCCTATATTAGGACAAAACTTTTAATGTGTTGGCATTTTATGTACGGGGCAAGTGCCAAAAGTAGGAGCAGAAATGAGTTTGGAATTTGGGTGGCAAGAGAAGAGAAGCTCTGGCTGTTAAGAACCACTTATGGTTTGGGGTATGTAAAACACACACTCACAAACATAATAAGCTTTCCTAAATTTTACAATTACAATTGATGTTCCCATTCTAGTTAAGTAAAAATGACATTTTCTAAGTGCAATATGAATGTATGACCACACACCCACCAAAAAAAAAAAAAAAAAAAAAAAAAAAAAAAAAAAAACAAATACATATAACTATTTGGACACTTACATTGTTTTGCAAAAGAATTTATGTAGTCTAAAAATTGTGTTAATAAAAAAGAATTCGCCTTTTACTATAGGTTCAGTTAATGATTTGAAAACTTTAGCTAGAAAGCAAATATTATTTTCTTAAGTAGAAGTTTGCAATGCCCAGTAAAAGTTTATAACACTTCAACTTCCACCCCATGTTTATAGGATATAGGGGAAGGAAATTCCATTTGGTCAAAAAACCACTGGCTTCTATGTTGTCAAAAACCAATCATTAATTTTAACTTTTCCTTAAAGATAAGTTCAAGAGGAGAAACCATTAATTACCTCTCCAGCCTTCTCAGGTGTGAAAATGAGGTCAGAAGAGAAGCCTCTGTCGAGAGCATACTGTGCCACTGGAGAAGGCATCACCTTTTTCCCCCTATCCCTTCTAGAAGGCGGTTGAGTAACAATTGCTGCAACCTAAATTGTGCCAAGTTAGTAATCCATAACCACAACTTCTCACTTTATATAACTAAAAATAATCACGGAAACAATCTGAATGTTAAGTAGGCCTATAACCTTTTTTGCTAGCAACAAAAAATCAACTTTTACTCAAGACCATGTACACAATGTTGCTGTAAGACCATCCCTTCAAAGACAGGTTCATGATTATCTGCAGTGTTTCTATGTACTAGAAACAGATTTTTCGAAAGAGCTCAACTTACATGTTTATTGGATCTTAAGCCATGTCAAAATGAGGTATGGACCATGACCCACTAATCTATTTGTCATCAGCTTTTTCATTTAGCTTTTTTAGCTTATTTATTATGTATAGCTTTTTAAAGCCTTACATTTTCTAGGTACAAGTACAACCATACTTTAACCAACTTTCAGCAAAAAACCAAATAAGCGGATGCCCAATGGACAATTCAATTAAGTCCACATTTTAGTTTTTATGTTAAACATTCAATTTGAACACTGGCCATAAAATTAATCTTCACATAGTATGAGCATAAGACTAATTAAAGGCTTAATTATTTTTTAAGGCAAGAATCCCAATGAAAAAAACCACTAGTAACTCCAACCAAACAGATAATAACATATATATATATATATATATAAATATATATATCCAAGTAGTGTAACTATATTAGACAAGAAAGTGAAAGAGAAAATTGAATTGAAGTTAATGTAATGGGAGTTTAAGGTCCAATACCTGAAATAAGGAGTCTGGAGCAGTAGATGCATTGAAAAGGGCATCAAGGACTGTTGTAGAGACCTACAATACAATACAATACAAGAATACCCATTTCATTACACACCCAAATACCAAAAGAAAACGAGAGAGAGAGAGAGAGAGTACCTGAGGAGAGCCCAAGAAGACAAGGGGCTTCTTCTTTGAAGAGGAGTTGAGAGAAGAAGAAGAAGTATTGAAACAGCAAAAACGACGAAGCATCAGCGAGGAATTCATTCCTCGCTCAGTCTCTCTCTCTTTTCAACGGCTACTCAGGCTCTTGTTTTTGCTTTGTGTTGCTGGGACTATCTTTATATGACGTGGGGTTATCTTTATCCCCTTTTTTTTTTTTTTTTTTTTTTTTTTTTTTTCAGCTATAGACTAATCACTATTCGGAATAGATAGGTCCATAGCGAGGTAGATCAATGACTCAGGGATTTTTTCAAAGTGCTGTTGCACAAACTTGAACTAGAGAGCTCCTACTCAAACCCAAGATAACCACTTTGAGACCGAATGGCCAAGCATTGAGTCAACCCCATTGGGTTGGGTTATCTCATATCTCATTATTACTTCTCTTCGCTTTATTCGGTGAAATTTCTTGAATAGCACAATTTTACCAATATTTTAGGAAAAAAGTATACAAAATTATTTACTTATATTTATACTCAAATTTGACAAACTCCAATTCTAAGTAATATGGAGCTCCACAATATGGGGCTCCACCGCTTGGTGAGCTACGGGATGCTTGAAATTCAAGTTCCAATTAAATCTCTACTTTGTTAAACTCGAGTTCCAATAATGTGCTATTAAAATTTGTGCTATTTGGCAAATTTAGCCGCTTTATGTTAGGAGTACTTTAAATCACCTGGGTTTTGAGAAGGAGGAGGACAAGGATAGATCGGGGTATGTAGGATAAGGAGAAAGAGGGGAGAGGCAAGCCAAGGGGGGTTGTCGGTGGGGTGGAGAATAAGAAGGATGAGGAGGAGGGAGATGGTCAGAGTGGGGGGTGAGGCGGCGGAGATGAGGGAGAGCCGATGAAGAGGGAGGGTGGGGCTTGCCAATGGCGAGGTGAGGGAGAGCTAATGAAGAGGGAGGTAGGGCTTGGCGGCGGCGATGTGAGGGAGGTCCAAAACGGTGGTGATGAGTCGAGGGAGGTCCGGCGATGGCGGCGAGGTAAGGGAGGGAGAGAGAACAGCAAGGGATTGAGAAGATAAGATAAGATTATCCTAAGATTAAAGTAGTGCTACCGCTGCCTGCAATTGGAGGGTAGAATATTTTATCAAGAATTTTACAATAAAACCTAAGAACATTCACATTGGGAATGACATATGCCATATATAGAGAAAATATAGCATAAAAACCTAAACCCCCTACATCCAAACTTGTAAAAGTCAACTATTGCAAAAAAATTTGTAATAATGTTACAAAGTCTTTGTTCTAAATGTAGAACCGCTTTGTTGCACTATTGCAAAACCAAAAATATTATTTTATTCTTTTTCTCTCTCCATTCTATCTCCTTGACTCTCCCACTCTCTCGGTCCTGTCTTCCACGCCTCTCTCTCTCAGATTTCTCCCTCTCCCTTTGCTCTCTCTCAATGATTTCTTCCTCTCCCTTTGCTTTCCCTTAGGGCACCATCGCCCAACAACGCCAAGCTTAAACCACGTCTCACCCAACGACGCACAAGCCTAGGTCGTTGTTGGCCACTATCTCACCTGGCATGGTCTGATAGGTCTCTCACGGCGTGGGCTGGTTTGATGGGTCTTTCCAACCCTAAACTCGTAGCCTCTCTCTTCAATCTAGTGGGTTTGTGGTGGAGATTGTGGCGGATCGGTGGTGGGTTTCTTTGGAGGTGAGGGTTTCTTTGGCGGCGTGGTTTAGGTGGTGGGTGTGGTGGCCGTTGTTGGCTCCGATTGGTTTGATGGTTTGTGTGTGTGTGGCTCTATTAATGGTTTGTGTTTGTGTGTGTGTGGTTATGTGTATGTAGTGATGGGTTTAGATAGGTGGATCGGTGTATCATGGGTCTATGTGTGTGTGTGGCTCTATGTGTTCAACTGGTGCTAAAGGTTGAGGGAGAGAGATGAAAAGGAAGAGAAAAAGAGAAATAGTAAAAAAAGGAATTGTACGATATTGGGTTATCCAGGCCCATTTGGGCCTTGAGCTCCAACCCGATAGTATGACCCATACCGCCCCTAGGCCTAGGCCTCAAGCCACCTTAAAGCCCATTGGGCAAATGATCTTCATCAGTACATACCATGCTACGTCATCCGGATCACGCCCGGTGAACCACTTCCCAAGCAAAGAGACAAGCGCCTGGGGTACCATCTTTTGGCTGCCCGGCAATGCTTTAGGGCATACCGCCGAGAGCAACTCTACGAAGGTGGGAACCAGTTCCAAGGCCACTCGTACCACACCCCATTCCCACCAAAACACCCACTTAGGGTTAACGACATTGGACCTCCCTTGCCACTAACCATGAAAGTAATCATAACTCCCCACTACTTATTAGGCTATAAATATGAGAAGCTAAATAGGAAAAAAGGGGGGAAAAAGGAAAGAGGCTTATAAGGAAACCGAGAATAGAGAGAGAGTAAGAAAGAATAAAGCCGGTGAAGTAGTAGGATAGAGAGAGGAAAACAGTTCAAAGGGAAAGATAGCTCCGTTGGGTCTCTGTGGCCGAGAACGATTCAAAGTAAGTTGTGAGCCCAAGTGAGGTCCAGCTCATTAGCCTCATTCTTGGAGCGCATAAGAATAAAATAGAATATTTAAATAAAATGGGAAAAAAAATAGAATTTTGGGATCTTGGGTGTATTGTAAAATAGTATGGTATAATTGATAAAGTAACTTTTTAGGATGGTAAAATAGAATGTGATAGAATTTTAAGATGTAAATACTCTAAGTGTAAGCTATTATTGATTCTCGTTTAGAAAACTGTTTTTTTATTTTTTATTTACAAGATAGAAATTCTACTTTAATTTAATTTAAATATATATACATGTGAAGTTATTTATATATATATATATATAAAACCGAAACCTTTGCTGGCACCACAATTTTCCACGTCAGCACAATATTTAAAAAATAAATAAAAAAATAAAAATTATAACTCCTCAAAACCCTAGCAACCTTACTCCTCTCTCAAGTTAAGAAATATAAAGTCACGATTTCTGTAAACTCTCTCTTTCTCCAAACGTAAGAAGCCTTAAAGCATTCAAGATCTACAAAACCCTAGCAACCTTACCCCTCTCTCAAGTTAAGAAATATAAATCGCAAAACGTAGAAAGCCTAAAGCATTCAAGATCTACAATGCACGGTATAGATTTTAGCTTATAAAATTCAACTTTTGTAAGGTTAGTTTTGTTTATATATTAATTAATACATAGTACTTTGTTCACCATTGAATACTCATATAATTAATTTTCAATTCGGTGTTCAAGAATTAAACCAAAATTTAAGCTGCGCTATCATAAAATATTATTATTAGTATGAATTTTATGGAGTTGCGATGTTCAAGAATTAAACCAAAATTCTTTTAAATTATTTATAATATTTTGTCCTCTAAAAATTTTATCTCTTTGATTTTAGTATATTGTGTTTCTTAAGTTATAAAGAGATTTTCTTTGGTTTTCGCAAACTCTCTCTCTCTCTCCGGATGTAGGAAGCCCTAAACGCACGGTATAGCATTTAAGATCTACAACTCACGGTATAGATTTAGTCCTTACGTTTAGGTTTAGGTTTTAAGAGATTTATATATTACTACTATGTGGTTGAATTCCCATGACATCAGTTTTATGTTTTTAACCAAATACATCAGGAAAGCAAGAAAAGGCGCATAAATATTTAGTCCTTACATTTAGGTTTAGGTTTTAAGAGATTTATATATTACTACTATGTGGTTGAATTTCCGTGACATTAGTTTTATGTTTTTTTTTTTTTTTTTTTTTAATTTGTTTTATGTAAGGTTAGTTTGTTTACATCAGTTCTTTATCTCAAAAATAAGGCTTTTATTTCTACCGCAAGAACTATTTAGGTATGTATCCCTTGCAAGCATACATGAACTTAAATTGTCTTTTAATATATGCATGATTTATTATTTTCTAATAGTTTTCCGTCGCATTTGTTGACTAGTTTTTATAAACTTGAACTACAACTCTTGTCCCTCACACTTTATAATTACTTATATTTGTGGAGTGATCGATGACGCTGAACAGTTAACATTTTTTTTATCAACCATTAAAATTAAAAAAGAAAAAAAGAAAAAAAAAAAAAAAAAGTAAAGGAGGTGGATGGTTGGGCTGGGCTGGGGTCTAAGATGAAGGCCCAATAAGGAGAGAGAAGATGGTGTGTTTAGTTGAGAGTCAGAGAGTGTAGAGAGAGAATCTGGGTAGGGAGGGGAGGAGAGAAGAGAGAAGAGAGAAGAGAGAAGGTGTAAGAAAGAAAAAGGAGAAGAGAAATGGAAGGAGAAGAGGGAGGAATAAGGCTGAGCAAGAGATTTTCAGATAAAGACAAAGGTGAAGTTGATTACAAGACGAAAGCAGGAACAGCGTGGAGCCACTCTTACCTAAACCAAAAGCCATGGCATCCTCTCTCTTATCCCAACCAACGCCGCAAGTGGATCGCCGAACAGACCCACGCCAACCGCGAGCGCCGTGCCGAAGAAGTCGCTCGCGAGGCATTCATTCATCAATCCCTCCTTCCTTCTTTGGATTCAGTGTTTTTGGCCATTTTTTGTTAATTTGGGTAATGTTTCAAAACGTGCAGTATGCTCAGGAGCAGGAATTCTTTCGGCAAACTGCTCTCATCTCCAAGAAAGAAAAAGAAAAGGTCTCTTTCCTCTCTTTCTATTATTTTCCATATTTACATTACTTTTTCTTATATGATTAGAAATGGGTTTTCGTAGTTTCGGTTAGCTTAACTGTTAAAGTTTCTGATGATTGAATAAGAAATTGGGTTCAATCTCTGTCTATACCAAAAACTGAATGGTGACGCCATAGGTTGAAATGGGGTTTTATAATTAATTAATTAATTATTTGAATCCAATCAAATCATCACAGGTGGAGATGATGAAAGCTGTTAGCTTCATGTATGTTCGGCCACCCGGTTACAACCCAGAAAGTGCCAAAGCTGCAGAGCTTGCTGATGCTGATGCTGATGATGACAAAACCGAACACCAGCCACCTGAATCTGTGCCCATTAGAGATCGTTCTGGTGAAGAAAAGAAGAAACCGAGGCCAAAGGATGTTTTTGGCCGACATTTACCAACTGAAGAGGAATTTGAAGTTTTGAAAAATGCTCCGCGGTATGTTTCATTGTGCCTCCTCATTCATGACATTAACTGACATGATGTTGTTTGCCGTTACGTCAACACGTGTTTTGCTATTTCATACAGTGATGTGATGTGCTTTTTTGCTGCTTACAGTCATGAACTTGTGTCAATATAAGTGGAATTAACTTAACTACCATTGTTTCAGTGTTATAGTATGAGATAGAATTGACTTTATGCATAAATTGTAGTGATAGGAGTTTAAATCAGTATTGCAGGATTATTTGATGTTCTTAGTTGAATGAGTGGTGGTGTATAATGATTTCTCTAGATATTAGGATCTTTTGACTGAAAAGTTTGATTGGAAGTGTTTATAAGCTCTTAACAAAGGTTTTGGGAATATATTAAAAAGGGTTCCAGGGAAATTGGTGTCAGATTCTCATAATGCTTTTATTGGACAGTGACAGAATTTTTATTATTTAGTTCTCATAGCTAATGAGTGCCTCAATAGTAGGATTAATGGTTAAGCACTAGTTTGGAAACTAGATACTAAGAAATCTTATGACCATGTGAACTGGGACTGTATAATCTATATGCAGGGTAGATTTAGTTTCGGCTAGAATTGGTAAAAAATGATATTTTTTCCCCTATCTTGCATTTCAATGGTTAGATTTTCATTTTTGGCTGAGGGCACCATTTGGCTTTAGTAGCTCTAGAGGGTTTGCAGCAAGGAGTTTTTTTTTTTTTTTTTTTTTAAGTAAAGTAATTCTTATTAATATAAACAATAGTCACCCAAGTAAGGAGAACTTCTTTCACCATGATTATTTAGAGCCTGTTTGGATGAGGGTGTTTTTGGATCATATCACTCAATTTTCATAACTGAGTTCTCAAAACACGTGGGTCCCACAAAAAAATTCTTGTTTGGTTTGGTTTTCAACCCTTGTTTCCATCACTCAAAACTCAAAAATTTGAGTTAGAGTGATGGAAATAGGAAACAACAAATGGGTGTTTTCAAAAAGCGAGATAAGAAACTCAATGGCACCAACGTAAATATTTGGACTCTGTGGGGCCCATAGCTTGTGTGTTGTCATGTCGGTTCAAAGCCTGCTTGGTATTACCGTTGCAAGCACCACCACAACAAACCCAGTGTCGCCAAAAATCACTGTGAAATTGAAACTCAGCCACTGCCAGAACACCAAAATCAACCCACAAAACCAACCGCCGATCCACACCACCGAAACACAAAACCAGCCCCAACTGATTTAACCTAGCCCCAACCGATTCAAGCCACGCCTCCACCACTCTCCATATCGACCACCATTGGAACTGAAATACAAGAGCTGAGATCGAGAAACAACTGAAACCCAAAAACCCAATCTCAAACTTGATCTCCACCGTTACCCATAACCCAATCTCCATCGTGACTTAAACTAGATCTCTACCATGAAACCTAGCCAACACCCAAATGACCACCACCGAAACCCACCATCACCAATCCGAACCTAGCAACCACTGAAACAACCCACCACTTTAAACCCAATAACCACCGATTTAAACCAACCAAAAACAGCTGAGAAAGAAACAGAGAAGAGAAAAAAAAAAATCAAATACAGATTGAAGAGGGGAGATACAGAGAAAATTGAGGGTACGAAACTGAAACTGAAACTGAAATTGAAAAAAGAAAGAGGATCAAACAGAAGAAGAGAACCTGTTGTGCGTGTGCATTGATGTGAGAGGCGAGGGAAGAAGCGGCATGGTTTTCACTGCTTTGTGCTCACTGCCCCTGGCCACAATCCCAGTTTAGCAGAGGGTTTTGGCGTAAAATCATGGTTTAGAAAGAGGTGTGTTAAATGGGTATTGTGGGTAAGAAACTGAAATTGAAAAAATGAAGGAAGATCAAAAAGAAGAAGGGGCCATGTTCTGTTGTGCTTGTGCGTTGATGTGGGAGGCGAGAGAAGAAGAATGTGGTTTTCTGATGGGATAAAATGAGGGAGAGGAAAAAAAGAAAAGAAGAAAAGCATGTTCATGTGGGTAGGAAACAGTTTCACCACTGTGTAATGTTAGTGGGTGGGGTCCACAACTTTGGCAAAAGTTGAGTTAAAAAGATGAGATATGTGATTGAGTTTTTAAGCCAAACAGGAGTTTTGGGGTTTTTCAGTGAAAGTGGGATTTGAGTTATGATTGATGAATTTTGAAAATTGAGTTAAGAAAACTGAGTGATGGGAAAACCAAACGGGCCCTTATTCTTGTTATGGAGATCATAAATAGAGTGTGAACTAAATCTGTAGAGGGTGGTTTTCTTTCTAGTTTTTGAGTTGGGAGCGATTCTAGAGGAACTGTGACAGTCTCCCATTTGTTGTTTGCGGACACTGTTATTTTTGGTGATGCTGATGCTGAACTCCTTTCTTATATCTGGTCTGTTATTTTGTACTTCAAAGTGGTGTTGTGTTTGAGAGTGAATTTGTTCCAGTGGGATGTTGGAGAGACTGAGGAGCTGACAGGTCTTTCTGTTGTAAAGTAGGGTTCACCATGAACAATTTGGGCATGTATTACAAAAGTATACATACTTTTGTAATTCTTCCATGTTTTGGGAACTTTCCTACAGGCTTTTTAGAAATATGGAGAGTAGTTCTCTATAATTTTATATATGTAAGTACTAAAGTTTATTAAAAGAAAGAAAAGTGTGAGCCTTATTTCACAGGAAGTATACAAGAGCTACACAACAGCTTAAATCCTAAAGTTACAAAGATTAAAACCTCCAAAAAAGAAAAAACAATTATCTTCTCTAACAGCAATCTAAGAAAAAATAACAATTGGAGCAATGAAGATTCAACCCCTTCAAAGACCTAGAATTACTCCTTTTTTTTTTTTTTTTATATGAAAGAATAATTTTATTTTTTGCAGAGGGGGGGAATAACCTGTGCACTCCTTCTAAATGCACCACATAAGACAAAGGGGAATAGTGTTCCATACCTTCATGCTTTGATGGCCCTTGAACCCACCTCTTCAACAAGCTAGAAGACTTTTCTTTGAGTAAGGAATGACTCTAGAAAAACCAAATAAGTAGAAAAACATAGACCATAGGTCCCTTGCAATAGCTCAATGTAAAATATAACAATACACAAATAATGTTGTGCAACTTTTAAAGTTTGGCACAATTGCAGCATGCAGCATGGATTTCTCTACAATTGAGTTTTCTGTGGTGTAACTGGTAAGTAATCATAAACTTCTATGTTGATTTTTAACTCCGCAGTTTTTAAAGATTTTCTGATTTTGATTCCCCTCCACATGAAATCGAGTATTTTTACATGGTTGAAAGGAGTCCTTAGCTTATATTTAGTTGCTTTATTTAAAAGGGAGGCTTGAATATGTAGTCGTCTATTTTGAGTGTGTTGAAAGTGCTTGTGGTAGGTATATTATACATTACAACTTTTAGGTCATAATATTATAAGCCTTCTTCAGGCTTCTGTTGTTCATCCTTTAGAAATGAAATATCAAGCGAAATGAACTCTTACTTGGTGCTCCCCTCTGGTTATGTACAAACAAGTCGTCTTTGAATTGCTATTATTTTTGCAGTTGTTTTTAGTATAGCATATATGCTGTTGTGATTGGTGAACACTGATTTAGATGTCAATTTTATCCATGATTAATTTTTCCAGGTTGGAAACTGGAGTTGCTGGAAGGGTGAAACCATTTGGAGTTGAAGTGCGCAATGTGAAATGTCTAAGATGTGGAACTTATGGTCATCAAAGTGGCGATCGTGAATGTCCATTGAAAGATGCTATAATGCCTAACGAAGAGAGTCGGTTGAAAAGAGATGACCCCTTAAATGCCATCATTGCCCAAACAGATCCCAGTGAGGTCAGTCATATTATCCCATTGCTAGTCTTGAAACTTTGATTAGCGATTGTTAGGAGTCAATTTTTCCTTGTTGCTTACAGAAGTCTACTTATCATTGTTTACTTGGTCAGTGAATGTGTAAGATTCTGTTGGTTGTTTAGGCATTTTTTCTTTTTACTTGATTCGTGTATGACCTTTTCTAGGTATCAATGTTATGACTAGGGACACATTAGCCATGTCTGCATGATATCTCAAAAGGACATGTAACAATTAGGATTCCCATACCCACTTTTATGTTTAAATCAATTTAGTTGACACTTGATGTGGAACTTAGCATATGCTCACCATGATGGGGTGTGAAGGATTCATACATGAAATTCCTAGATCTATGTGATGCAAAAATAGAGAAAAATGTGTTAGAAAATAATCACACAAGACAATATTTACATGGTTTGGAAATTTTCCTATGACAATGATTTCATTTTTCAGGGAAAAATACAAGATGCGGTGATATAAATTTTTTTCTCTCAAAACAACACACCAAACCCTAATTTGACAAACATCGGTATTTACATCCTGCATTGCGAATTCAGAATGGGCCAAGCCTTCGCTCCATGAACTAAGCCTTAGAAAATCTCTCATTTAAAACATTAGCACTTTTATATCAGGTCGGGTCATAATCTAGATCAAACACAACTAGGCTTTACATAGCCCAACAGGGTAACACAATCTACACATTTATATATAGTGCATCTTTGCTCTCTTACCTTTTCCTATTATGCTAACCTATCTTGATATATGCTACCTTCGCATATTCATAATCCATCATTTTTTTTTTTTTTTTTTTTAATGATATCCCTCACCAATCCCCTTTGTTGGATATAGACTCGACTAACTAAACCTTAATCCCAATTTGTTTGGATAGCTAATTGGATCCTTTTTCAACAAGGGTTGGCAATGCTAATGGGATTTAACTCAAATGGCACTACCTCCTCTTGTGAGTGCAAGGTGGAGGTGAGGTTGTTGGTTCAAGGCCCATTAGGTGTGTGTAATTATCAAGAAAAAAAAAAAAAATAGGTTTGGTCACATGTACCTTTTTTTTCCCCCTAGAGTTATTTTGCTCTATTTAAGGTCATACTCTCTGTCACCTCTCTATCTATGATATCCTTCTTCTCAACTTTATTCCAAGTAATTTTTAACCTCATAGACCTTTTCACTCAAAGTTTATTTAAATAAACTTTATTTCTTAGTAAATTTCATTGGCCTTCAAGCCACATATGAAATCATTTTAGATTACTCAGTGAACAAAGTTTGGCTTCAAACTTAGCCTACTCCTTTGAAGGAATTATACCCGGAATTGTTTGCATGTGCTGTGGTTAAGGAAGCTCTGATTTCTGACATGTTAATCTTTGCACCAGACGGGGGAGGTAGGAGTTGGAACTTTCGTTTCGATGTAATTTTCTTGAAGGGGAGTTGAGGAGGTTTTATTCTTTCTATGGGCTTGTTTCTCGCCAGGATTCTGGTGGGGGGGGAGGACATTTTGATTTGGCAATTGAATCGTAATGGTGTTTTTGATGTGCGATCCTTTTATATTGCTTTATTGAAAGCCCCTTCCATTTCTTTCCCTTGCGCGAGCATTTGGTGTGTAAAGGTACCTAAAATGGTCTCTTTCTTTTTATGGATCTTTGCTAGGGGTGGGATTCTCACTATTGATAATCTGGTTAAGAAGACCTTGCCCCTTGTCAAGCGGGTGTTGTTTATGTAGGTGTGATGAGGAGACCGTGGATCACCTTTTGATCCATTGTAAGTTTGCATCTGCTTTGTGGAGTGAGGTCCTTAGTATGTTTGGGGTTCGGTGGGTGATGCCGGACACTATTGTTTCTCTTCTTTTTACTTGGAGGAATTGGTTGGGAACTTACTCTTCAAAGGTTTGGAATTTGGTACTAGCTTGCCTTATGTGGTTAGTATGGAAGGAACGCAATGCTCGAACTTTTAAGGACGTTGAGAGTCCTATAGATAAGTTGAAAACCTTGCTTGCTAGGACTTTGTTTGAGTGATCTCGTATTTGGAGGCTTACGCATTGTAGTGCCTTGTCCGATTTCCTTAACTCTATTAGTCTTTCCTTATGATTTGACCGTATTTGTTTCAAGGGCAGTGTGTTTACAATTGTAAACAGATTGTTCTTTTTCATCAATAAAACTCTTATTATCTATAAAAAAAAAATAACTAACGATAGGAAGATGACATGTGTCCTTGATGCGGGATAACTAGAACAAAATTGAAACAACAATAAAATAAAGGCATATGACCTAGTAGTTAGCACCTAGGCCTTAGTTGGAGTTAGCATCAAGTGGGGAAATCACTAGGAGTCAGCACCTAGGGTGGACCTAGAGTCAACACCAGACCAAAGAAAGACCAAACGGCCATTTTTTTTCATTCATCAAAATATCAACTATCTCTCAAGTACAATAGGTTGCTTATAAAGGATTGCTAAACCCTAGTTCTAATTGGTCAAGAAATCCTAATTGCCTTATTACAAAAATAACCTTACTTTTAAATTAAAATACTAAAAGCCCAATAAACTAATAGGACCTAAAACATAAAAATACAATTGGCTTGCAAACATAAATAATACTAAATAATAATCTTCTTGCATCTCCCACATCAATCCCTCTCATGTGCAATGCACATAACTTACAAAACCACACTTGAGTGATTGTAATCATTTTAAATGAGTCATGTGCATTGCACATGATAGAGACACGTATCATCTTCCTATTATTGGTTGTAGCCTTAGGCTACAATGAAGTTTGTAGCCAAATTTTGTCCCTACTTAATTTGTTTATTTTATTTATTTTTTCCTCATGGGTGCCACTACCACCCTTGAATATAAATCTTCATTCCTTGTTTTGGTGAGAGATGTCCTCATTTTGCACCTGTAATTATTGTTTGCAAAATTGTATATTGTTTCAGAATCAAATCAGTAAAGGTCATTTTGAATCTTTTTTTACTTAAGACTTTTGTCTGAAATGATCACCCTGGAAGCAGGCATCCTTATTCACTTGCTTTGTAAAAATGTCTTGCGGTCAGAGCTAACATCAATTGTCTCCTGTTCTTTGGCTTATATCACAGCCTCTAAAGTGGGAGCTCAAGCAAAAACCGGGAATTAGTCCTCCTCGCGGAGGATTTAAACCAGATGATCCTAACCAGCAAATAGTTGCTGAGGACATATTTGATGAGTATGGAGGTATATGGTTTTTCTATTCCAGTAATTTCTATGACAATTTTTACCTTTTGTATATTTGGATGCTGGTGTGATGACTGTCATCCCCATCCATTTTGTAGGGTTCCTCGGTGGGGGTGATATCCCCAAGTTGCTGTCAAACTTCTCTAGCAAACCCAAGAAGTCCAAAAAGAAGCATAAGCAAAAAAAGCAGCAGTCACCATCTGGTAGAGAATCGAAGGACCCATATGAAAATGAGTTTTCTGAGGATGTGGAGAGGAGGACAAAGAATAAAAAACATAGGGTGAAGGAAAAAAAGCGAAATAATTCTGAATCAAGTTCATCAGACAGTTCAGAGTTTGATAGACCTAAACAGAGCAGACACAAGCATTCTTATTTATCTGAAGATTCAGATGCTGACAGAAATTGTAGAAGTAAAAAGAGCAGAGACAAGCATCCTTACTCATCTGAAGATTCTGACTTTGATAGGCGTCATAGAAGTGACAAGAGTAGACATGAGCGTTCTTGTTTATCTGAGAGGCATCATAGAAATGACAAGAGCATACACAAGGGTTCATATTTATCTGAAGATTCTGACTTTGAGAGGCATCATGGAATTGACAAGAGCAGACACAAGCATTCCTATTCATCTGATGATGCTGACCCAGAGAAGCATCATAGAGGTGACAAGAGTAGACACAAGCTTACGCATTCATCTAAAGATTCTGATTCTGAGAGGCATCATAGAAGTAAAAGGAGCAGGCAAAAGCAGTCTTATTCATCTGAAGATTCTTACCCTGAGAAGCATCGTAGAAGCAAAAGGAGTGGGCAAAAGCAGTCTTATTCGTCCGAAGATTCTGACCCTAGGAAGCATTGTAGAAGTAAAAGGAGCAGGCAAAAGCAATCATATTCATCCGAAGATTCTGACCCTAGGAGACATCATAGAATTGACAAGAGCAGAAACAAGAGTTCTCTTTCACATTCAATTGAAGATTCTGATAAAGGGCATCGTAGAAGTAAATATCATCGTTAATAGCAGCACGATCACTGTCATCAGTCTAATCCTTCAGCAGAATGAGATTCCAAAATTCCTTTATATAATGAGCGGGCTGGATTAGTTTTATCTCATTGCAAATTAACAATCTTTGCCATCAAAAGCAAAAACTATTGTAAAGGAATAGATTCTCTTGGGTTGTTTTGTATGGAATGAGCAGGCTGGATAAGTTCGGATGGGGGGAGATAAGAGAGGGAGAGGGGAAGGGTGGCAGAATAATATCTCTGCTGGAAACATATTGTAAAGGAATCAACTCTCTTGGGTTGTTTTGTATGGATCAAGGATGCTGATTATTTATGTTACTATAAGATGCTTGGTTCCTGTCAAACCTTGTTGTCTTACATTTGGATTGTTAAATCCATTAGTCATGTTGCCCTCATTGTAGAAACATCAGTTCATCATTTACCTAGTGTTCCACATTAGTAATAATACTTGAATGAGCTTCTTTTTTTGTGTGTGTGTGTGTGTGTTTTGCTTGGGATTTCTTCATGGATTGTAAATGGGGCTAGGTTTGGCTTGTGAATGTGTAGACCTTAATTTCATACGTGTAGAGAATGAGTGCTTGAATGAGGTAATTTTGACTTTTGAGTATCTTGACATGTTCTTTTCAATTAGTTCTGTGTCTCTATTTGCTATTTTAGTTTTCCTTATTTGTGATTTTAGTTTTTCATAATACCATCATTCTTGTTGGTAATTTTGATGAGAGAGAGAATTGGAGAAAAAAATTACAATGTATTTTAAGTTTAATTAAAATTACGTTGTTTTCTTTCTCCAAAAAAAAAAAAAAAAAAAAAAAAACAAAACGTTGTTTTGAGTTAAATAATAGTTTAAGTTATTTATGGAAATAGAGAGGATTATATTGAAAACAATTTTAATATTTATGGAAATAAAGAGGATTATATTGAAAACGATATTTAATATTAGGAGCTAAAATAAAAACATTCCAAACATTAAGTTGGTTAAATTTTAATCTTAAAAGAAAAGAAAAAAAAAAAGACTAGAGTATTCTTTTTTGGCCTTTAAAGTTTGATTTTTTTTTTTTTTTTTTTTTTGGCTTTTATGTTTTCAAAAATTTCTTTTTTGCTCTTCATGCTTAATTCTATTTTAGTATTGGTCATGTCATCCTTTTTTGTTAGTAATTTGACAATTAAGTACTATTCAATTTTAACTATTTTATAAAATATTTTATCGAGAAAAAAAATATAACTAAAATACTGTAAAATTCCGGAGAGAAAAAAATGAATAAAACAGGATTAGGCTAAAATAAAAATTTTGAAACGTAAATGATTAAATTAAAAATAATCATAAACTTTAAGACCCAAAATGCATTTTAATATTTAAAAATAAAAAAAATAAAAAATTTGACTAAAGATAATAAAGAATAGGAAAAAAATTTTTCTAGAGGAGTAATGGTACAGAGTAGAGACACATCAAACGTGGGCGTGAATCGTGAGTGGCTAAAATAAAAATTTTGAACGTAAATGATTAAATTAAAAATAATCATAAACTTTAAGACCCAAAATGCATTTTAATATTTAAAAAAAAAAATAAAAAAACTAAAGATAATAAAAAAGGATGGGTAATGGCGATGGCATCAAATGGAATCTAGTGGAACGATGAGGGAGCGATGGCTATGGCTATGGCGATGAGGAGCGTGGGTACAGTCTTTAGAATAGTAGGAAGCAGAAGCATGAGCACCAAAGTCCCTCATTCTCACTATTCCAATCGTCCCATTCCCAAAGGGGTACTCAAAGCCATCAGACCTTCTTCTTCTTCTTCTGAGTTCCGCAAGTTCCTCAACATTCCCGGCACCTCTCGCTCTGAAAACGCCTTGTTGATCTCCAAGTTCCTCAAGCTCTACACTGCCCAGGTCTCTCTCTCTCTCTCTGGAACAATGATTTTTCTGTTAGTAATTTGATTTTTCTTCATATGCCTTGCAACTGTTCGATGAAATTCCCCTTACAAACCGTCTGCAATAATTTATTCACAACTCATTAAGTATCATTTAAATTAACGTCCATTTTCATTTTTCTTACTCTCCTCCATTCAAATGAATTGGGTTTTTCATTGAGTATAGTAATTTAAATTTTCTTCATATGCCTTGCAACTGTTTGATGAAATTTCCCTTACAAACTGTCCGCAATCATTCACTCACAATTCATTAATTACGGTTCAATATTCTTTTTTCTTTACTCTTCTCCATTGAAATGAATTGGGTTTTTTTTTTAGTTTTCATAAATGATGTCACTTTTCCAACACTACGATGGATTTTGATCCGTAGCTTTTGTGTTAGTGCTGCCTATGTTTATGTCCTATGTTATGGTTGTGCAACCAGGTTGCACAGCGTTTGTGTGTTAAACAATTAAGCATGTGGGAATTAACTAGTTGGTCAGAGGGTTGGTAGTTAGTTAGCCAAGTTGTTGGCCAATCTTGGCCTTTGTGTGTCAAGGTACTCGACTAGTATAAAAAGCTGGAATGTAATTGTAATCATTCATTCAGAATGTTAACCAAATTATTTTCCTAACTCTTTTCTTTTCTCTCAATTCTCCCTCTCTTCTCCTTGAGGTCTGGCTACCTTGAATTAGTCATACAAATTTCTAACCACAAGCAATTAGGTTCTTAACAACTGATATTAGAGCAGTGAGATTATGCCATGGCTAAAGGAACTCAAGTTGCACAGATGAATGAAGCCATCATTGACCTGAGACAAACTCAGGATCATCATACTAGAACCCTGAAGGTCCTAACTCAGCAAGTAGGCCAGATCAATGAGGCCATGAAGAGTCTAATTGAAGCACAAGAAAGGAGACAAGAACCAGCTTGAGGGCAAGGACCTGCAATGGATGTATATATACTCCCTCCGCCCCAAATATTTAGTCATCTATTCTGTTGTTAATAAATAAATTTCCTATCTTTCCCTTTATTTTAATAAAAAAACCAATGCCCCTCTTTTATTAGAGTTGAATTCAATTAGGCTAGTTTTGGAATCTCATACCTTTTTATTTAAAAGACACTGCATTAATGATATTCCTTTAAAAATTTGGATTTTCTATAAATGACAAATAATATGGGACGGAAGGAGTATATATATATATATACACACACTAATATTTTAAAGTTAGAGTAGTCATAATTTATAAATAAATTATGAACAAAATTATCTACTTGGTGTATATATAGAACTTATCAATTTTTAAATTCCAAAAGTTATCTAATTTGATTCTAGACATGTCCCAAAAAAAATGGTGCACTGCCTATTTGTGTGAGACCTTATAGGTATCCATATTATTAGAAGAATGAGATCAAAATAAATGTGAAGCTATTGTTAGATGCAGGGTCCATTAGAGCTAGTCAAAGTCCATTCTCCTCACTTGTTCTTTTGGTTAGGAAGGATGATGGTAGCTGGAGAATGTGTGTGGATCATAGGGCTTTGAAAAAAGAGAATAAAAGATATATATCTAATTCTTGTAGTAGATAAGTTGGAGGGGGCAAGGATCTTCTCCAAACTTGACTTGAGGTCAGGTTATTATTAAATAAGGATGAGCAAGGAGGACATTCCAAAGAGAGAATTTAGGATTCATGACTGACACTAAAAAAGGGCAGGGTCTTCTTTCTGAGGACACTATGAGTTCCTAGTGATGCCCTTTGGATTAACAAATGCCCCATCAACCATTCAAGCCCTTTTGAAGAAGGTTTTTTCTTGTGTTTCTATGTCATAATTGTGTTTAGCAAGACCCTTGCAGAGCATTCAAAGCACTTAAGAGTTGTCATGGAGGTCATGCAAAAGAATTAGCTTTATGCCAAGAAGTCTAAGTGTAAATTTAGGTGCCAAGAAGTTAAGTATCTTGGCTAGATTTTCTTAGGGCAGGGAGTGAAGGCAGATCCCAAGAATTAACAAGTGTTTAGTTAAGTATTTGTGTTGTTAACAGGTGTTGTATGTGTAAAAATGATTGGGAATGGGTGGACCACCTGCTAACTCTCTGTCCTTTTGCCTCTGATTTATGGTCCTTTTTATTTAGCTTGTTTGGAATTTCCTGGGTTATGCCTAAACAAGTGTTTGAGCTGCTTGCTTGTTGGTTTAGAGGTGTTGGGTGACATAGGTCAGCATCTGCTTGGGATGTTATTCCGCATTTTATTATGTAGAACATATGGTGAGAACGGAATAACAGAATCTTCAAAGGGGAGGAGCTTTCTATCATCGAGTTGAAGCACATTTTCCTTATTTCTTGTTTGAATGGAGGACTGCTTTGAGTGGTCTTGACATGCCTCTGTTTTAGATTTTGTAGATTTATGTAATTTTGGGTAGACTTTTGCTTTCCTTGTACACATCCTGTGTACCAAGGAATTTGATTCTTTTCTTGTTTTTTTCAATAAAGTTTTTATTAACCGATCAAAAAAAAAAAAAAGTTCCTTGAAGGCCTTGAGGAGCTTTTTAGGTCTCACAGGATACTATAGGAAATTCATAAGAGGTTTTGGGCAAATTGTAGCCCCATTGACAGCTCTACTAAAGAAGAATGCTTCCATGTGGAGAGATCAAGCATAAGAGCCCTTCAACAAACTCAAGGAAGTTGTGTCTATCAATCCTGCTAGCCTTGCTATATTTCATCAAGGCATTCACCATTGAGTGTGATGCCACAAGGGCAGCAGCCTTCATGCAGGAGCAGAGGCTTATAGCTCCTTGAGGATTGGGTGTACTCAAGGTTTCAGCCTTACAGGCAAAAATCTTTGGGCCTAAGAGGGCATTTGAATTTGTCCCCTAGGTTCTTTGGTTCTTTCTAGGTAATCCAAAGAATTGGAGAGGCAGCCTACAAGTTGGATCTGCCCCCCAATTCACGGATTCATCTTGTGTTTCATTTTTCTTTTTTATAGGTAAGAATAATTTTTTTGAAAAGAGACTACTTCATGACGAAAGACGTGAAGTACCCTTAAGAATTACAATCGGAAAAAAATATTTACATATGAATTGACTTTATGAAATTTTGAACAAAAATAAGACCCAAAGCAAAGGAGAAAGGACCACTCATAAAGAGAACTAATGAAAGATGCTAGCAATTGAGTTGATGTGGAGTGACATTCACTCCACATCTTCAAAGTATGTTGATTTGTTTCCCTCTAGATAGCCCATAAGCCATAGCACACATAAAGGAACAAGGTTCCAAACAGCTGAAAAAAGATTAGATCCCCTAATCTGCCATCCACATAATGAATCAAGAACCTTTTCCAGTAATACCCATTGAATCCCAAACGTTTGAAAAACATGACTCCATAAGTCAAAAGCCACACTGCAATTTATCAAAAGGTGGACCTTAGTCTCCCCATTGCATCGACACATACAACACCAACTCACCATTGCATAACCCCTCTTAATAAGGTTATCACAAGAATTTTCCCCTAAGCCGCTGTCCACACAACAAAAGGAAACTCTATGAGGAGCCTTAACCCTCCATATGGCTTTCCAAGGGAAAGACATAGAAGATGAACCCCGAAGGTCTCATAAAAAGATCTCACAGGGAAATCCCCATTTCTCTTTAGTTTACATCTCATCTAATCTTCCCCTTCCCTAGTGGGAATATAAGATTCTAGCAAATGGAGGAATGAATCCACCCCATAAATCTCCCAGTCATTAAAATTTCTCATGAATCCTGCACTCAAATTCCTCTTCCCCCACCTCCTGTCTCTCCAACAAAGATTCCATAGATGCATCCTTATCCAATGCAGTTTCAAATAGCACCTCCTGTGTTTCATGTGTCATGCCTCAAGCCTGAGTTGGGCCAACACAACCCCTATACCCACACTGCCTCCCGTTGACAAAGAAGGAGATTTGTCAACTGAGCTTATTGCCATCTTGCAAAGGAGAATGATCAAGCTTGGAAAAGAGGCTGCAATTGAGGTGTTAGTTCAATGGCAAGGTGTTTCTAAAGAAGATGATACCTAGGAATTGCTCCACAAATTGGGGCTTTAATTCCCTCACCTTGTGGGCTAGGTGCTTGGAAGGGGAGGGGTATGTTAAGCATCTAGAGCAAGACTAACACATGTGCTGCTTATGTCCTAGTTACGTTGTGCAACCGGGTTGTTTTATAAGAGCATGTGTGTGAAGAGATTAGCTATGCCAAGCATAAAAATTCTAGCATTTGATTAAATAATTATGCATGTGTTTTAAACAATTAAGCATGTGTAAATTAACTAGTTGGTTAAGGGCTGCTAGTTACTGCTTAGTTGGCAATTAGTTAGCCAAGTTGCTAGCCAGTCTTGGCCCTTGTGTGTCAAGACACTTGACTAAGCCTTAGTATAAAAGCTGGAATGTAATTGTAATCATTCATTCAGAATATTAAGCAAAGTCTTTTCCTAACTTCTTATCTTTCTCTCAATTCTTCCTCTTTTCTCTTGTAAGCCTGGCTACCTTGAATTAGCCACACAAATTTCTAACTACAAGCAATTAGGTCCTTAACATTATGCCTGTGTGACGTAGGACAAGGGGGAACAAACAAAATCTGATTTAGAACTGTTGGGGCAGATCTGGTAGCACTTGAGCTTTGAGGGTTTAGGGTTAGGTTTTGGTGGGGAAAAGGCTGGAAAATAAGAGGGATAATAGGGTTTCCAAAGGGTACAAGGATTAGTAGGGTTTGGGAATGAAACAAAGGAGAGCTGTGAACAGAGATACGTGAACAGTAAATAACACCTAGACTCCTAAGCATCACACCTAGGGTTCCTTGGCATCACACCTCAAAGAAGGTTGCATCACACAAACCATAAAGAAAGCTTCATATCTCTTAAATTTTGAAAACATTAATCTTCTCAATAGAAAGCATTACAACTCTTTTTTTTTTTTTTTTTTTTTTTTGGGTAATTATTACAACTCTTTAAATAGAAGTCTAATATCTATTCCTAATTGAATTGGGATTTCTTAAAACGCTAATAAGACCGTTTGCTACTAAGCCCAACTAAATAGCCAAACTTAAATAAAACACAAAAGAAGTTCTAATGAACTGTTTGCACAGCCCATTCTAGAATATTATGAAATTACAAAATTGCCCTTGATACATAAAATCAAATAAAATATAATGAATATGTTTTCCCATTGCCTCCTGCATCACTATGTTGTCATAAAACTTTAACACTTTGTATTTTATTTTTTCCCATTGACTGAGTTTATTTGAGATACAAATACATATGGCCAATCCTAATTAGATGAAGAGTATCCTCAATGCTGACCTGAGTTTAATTGGGACTAATGCCAATGAGGCTCTGTCTCAAATGACATGTCCTCCTATTTTAAAGTGAAAGGTGGAGGATGAAGTTGTGGGTTCAAGACCTACCGGATGTGTGTAATTATTTTTAAAAATATATATTAATTGGGACCAAGGTTAAGGAGTGAGTTGGATATCAGCTTCATATGTGCCCAAGCTATGATGGGATTAAAGTACTCCTTTTTGGATGGGCTTGGGGCTCAGGCTATAGGGCTTTTATCCATTCCCTGTCTCAACTTACATAACAAAAAAGGTGAGAGAATCAATTTCATTTGCGATGTTTTTACTTCATTTGCAGCTGTTTACTTTTTTCCTTTCTCTACATGTTCAGTGATATTGTGATCTGGAATCTTCTCGATTTGCATTTTCTAACATGGTAAATAGGCATTTAGTGATGTTGTAATGTGGAATCTTCTTGATTTGCAACGTATAACATGGTTAATAGGCATTCAGTCGCTACACTTTCTGTTTGGGATCAATCTTGTTAGTTGTTATAACCTCCTAATTCCAGTGACCAACTTGTCAACTGACAGAACACATAAAGCAATCATTACAAAATAAATAAACAAATAATTACCATAAAAGAAAATTCAGAACAAGTGATGAGGTTTTTGTTTATGAAGTCCCTGAACAGCATTGCCAAATGGTGATTGTCTAAACCGAATTAAAGATTTGTTTGAACATGTAGTTGACCCATTTGTTTTCCTTGTTATCTTTGCTGAATGGTGAAAAGGCTTGCATCCCATACCATTTTAGTCTATTCTTCTACGAGTAACACATTATTATTTATTTATTTATTAAAACAATGAATTTGATTGTCTTTGGTGGCTTGACATAGCTATTTTACCTATGTAGAGCCCTGGGATAAAAAAGGACAAAATTTGGGAGGATAACTTGAATAAATTATTACATGGGAAAGACAGAGCTGGGTTACCAGAGATTGCTAAATTGCTGTCTCCACAATTCAACCAACAAGGAGGCATGAACTCAGAGTCAAAAACTGATGACAACAAACACCAAAGGGGCTCAAAAGCCAAAGGAAGGAAGAAGAAGTAGGACACTATTCCAGCATTTTCTGCATGGACTCGAAGAGTTGAATCTTTCAAATGTTTATGTTCCTATCCAGATTCTTGTCTATTGCATTTGAACATTGGTTACAATCCCCTTTCTTGAGTATCTTTATTCAATTCCATAATATTAACTGGCACATGTTTTATGTACACCAGTTTATGTGGCAGATGTAGGATAATCGTTTAAGGTAATCCTGTGGAGATGCTTAGAATCTTAGCCAGGTTAAGTTGAGAACTCCAAGAGCTTGGGCTATAAATTTTTACTTGCTGAGTTTATGGCATTAGAGGTTGGACCTTGATGCAACAACGAGTGTCTTCTGCCTATACAATGTGTAGCAGGTTTATGTTTGGGAATCTTCATTTTCAAAAATTGAGGGTAAGGTTGTCTACCAACTACATCTTCTAGACCTTGCAAAAGCAGGGGCCTAGAGCACTATGTACAACCTTTGAGTTCATGACATTACTTGGTTGACATAGTTCCATTATGGTTATAATTATTCTTTGTGAAAAGATTTTTTTGTTTTTGTGTTTTCAATCTTCTTGCCAAAGATGCAATTTTATCTTATTTTTCCTTTCTTATGGTCCGTTTGGATTAAGGGGAGAGAGGGACAGTAGAGGAAAGTGAGTAGAGTTGGCATATTTTTAGTCAACTCTACTCTATTCCTCTATAGTCCCCTTCCCTCTCTCTTTAATTCAAACAGACCATTATAGTCTTGTACCTCTTTTTTGGATACATGGATTCAAATGTCATTAAAACCAGTGGTAATAGGCTAATAGCTATACCCCTGACCCTTTGAACATCTCCTATCTTTGTAGTTTGCACTTGTGGAAGCCTCTGTTTGTAGTGCTCTCAAAATGCATGTGCTGTATATATTGGGAAAAAATATTTAAAAAAAGAAAAAGAAAATAAATTTAAAAAAGGCCATCTCCATTGGCTTTATATGCGTGCGAGAACCTTCATAATGATCAAGGTTGATGAACAATTTGTTTAGCAAAAAAAGGTTGATGGGCAGTTTTAAGGATTTGTTTAATGAAACCATTTAGTGATCTTAACAAGTCCAATGACATAAGTGAAAGTAAAGTTGCAATTATTATAACTTGTCACACTTTGGAAAGTTGTGTTTTTAGCATTATTTATCAGTAATTGTATGACTTATATATATATATACTAGTATTATTGTATGCACGGCTTAGTAAAAAACCTTATATATAAATTATTATTATTTTTGATAATATAATCAAATTTAATAACAAATAAAATGGTAAAAATATTTTTTAAATTAAGTACATGGAAAATGTATATTATGTAAGTATTTTTTTTTTGCAAAAAAGATATTATAAAATATTTTAAAAAATTATGGCAAGTTTTAAATTTCTAAAAGATCTTAGTATTAAAATTGTAATTTGATTATGTGTGTGTGTGTGGCACTTAAAAATCTTTCCATTCTAATTATAGATAAATTTCTTGCATATATGGCCAAAAAAATTACACAAACTACCAAAAAAAAATCCATAAATTACAAAAAATGTAAGTATTTAGACTACAATATAAATGTAAAATTTTATCTATAAATTACCAATCATAACCACTTTAATGTTTCCATAAGGGAGGAGATAATCTGTATAATCAATTAAGAACACCAAATAAAAAAATAGTATCAATAATTAAGATAAATTGCATTATCTAATTTTTTTAAATCATATAATTTAAGCAATAATTGAACTACTTTAATAGAAAAATAGAAACTAAAAAAATGAAGATAGCTCTTCTCACATAAATCTCATAATTTCATATTGTAGATGAGCTCCATCCCAAATAGATGATAATATTTTGACCGAAACAAATATTCCATAAATTACAAAAAAAAAAAAGTATCTAGACCTTCTAGAGTATCACAATCAAAATAATTTTAAAAATAGATAAATGAAAGTACATAAAGAAAAATTGTATTTCAATGTAAATGTGTAAAAGTTTACATATAAATTACCCGTGTCTAACTATTTTGATGTTGTCATTTGTATCTAGCCATCTTGATATTGCTATAAGTAAGGAAATAATTTGCACAATCACTTAAGAACACTAAATCAAAAAAATACATCAATAATTAAGATGAATTGCATTATGTAAAATATTTTAAAAAAACATAGAATTTAAGCAATAATTGAACTACATTAATAGAAAAAATGCAAAAAGTAAAAAGTAAAAAGAAGATAGCTATTCTCATTGAAGAAGCCAAATCCTTCATTTAGTAGTTCTTCACTTAATTAATTTTGGTTTTTTTTTTTTTGTATTGATTTTGGCATTCTTAAATAGTAGAGTGGAGTAGGTTTAGTAGAGTTTTAGTTCAACTCAATTTCTCTTGGATTCAAGAGTTTTAGTTCAACTCAATTTCTCTTGGATTCAAACTTAATTACATGTACTATGTTTGTTTTTTTTTTTAATTAAGATTATTTTTTCAACTTTAATCGTACTATGTACGTATTTTGTTTTTACGTGTATTATATTGTTTTTTTTGTTACATGTGATAATATAATTTAAAAAAATTAGATGAAGAGTCTATTGATTTTAGACTTTGTTGATAACATTTTAGATAAACACAATTGTTATAGTTGTAAATCAAATATTACTTTCTTTCATTATTTGATTTGTCATATTTATCCAAAAAATATGTATATATCTATTCTTAAAATCTAAAAATTTATTAAAATTTCTGCAATTTGGTGAAGCCACTTGGCGCAACCACGACGTCTAAACCCAACTTTTATTATATATAATATGATATATATATATGAGATGGGTTCAAGTTACACCTGGTGTAACTCTTTAGAGTTACACATTTTCTAAACCATTAGATTTAAGTAGATCTAATGGTAAAAAAAAACACTCATTAATGGTAATATTTTAATTAAGATCTCATTAATTATCCCTTATTTATTATATTCCATACTTATCTCTAAACCTATATAAAAAAAAAGGTATACATCTCTCTCCTCCTCAACTACACGTTTCTCTCTCTTTCTTTCTCCTCCTTTGCTCTTCCATCTTCATGCCCAAGTTGCCTTGGATGAAAAAAAAAAAAAAAAAAAAAAAGAAGCTATAGTATTTGGTTGCACAATGGGATTTTGATCACCACGATTGACAAACAAATTTTATCCACTACAAAATTTTGAAGATGATCGATTACTAATGCCAATACCACAACCAGTCATCATTGATCATCAAAAACATTCTATTCTTATGTTTGAAATGAATGGAAATGAAAAAATTGGTACCTTCACCCTTCCTTTTTTTTTTTTTTTTTTTCCTTTTTCCTTCTAAACCCTCGCAACTTTACACCTTTTTCCCACCTTTGATAACTAAACCTCACAACATATAATTGCTTCCCAATAAACAATCGGTTGCATAGCATAGCACACAAGCAAATTCAATTTTTCCAGCTCGTTGAGAATACAATTCTATATCATCAAAGGTGGCTAGTTCACATTTAATTCAAATTCATACAAGAACTTCTAATAATAACATAAAGTATCGTCTATAACCTCAAAAACCAATTTTCTCTTAGATGCAAAGGTGAACTTTCCATTAATTGATACTGACCTTTTTTATTATACCTTTTCCAATTAACTTTGACCCCACTTGCCGTATTGGCATTAGTACTGATCATTTTCAAAATTTTGTCGTGGATTAAATTTTAACCTGACCCCGCTCACATTCATCAATCCATTCACTATATATATCTATGGGTTGATTAAAGTCAAAGGTGAAGATAGGGCGGATTTGAGATCAAAAATTAAAATAAAGAAGGGAGTAGGACAAGAGGAATGTTTATGTAAAGAAAGCATCAGATCTTGTGGAGTGTCAATCAATGAAAGAAGGTGGTAGAGTGTCAAAAATGTGTGTTACTAAGCTTGCAATTTTTTTTTTGTTTTTTTTTTTTTTTAAGGAAGAAAGGGACACGAGTTAAACAATACCCAATAAGGTCTATGGAAAGTAATAAATGAGGATAGAGAAAATCTATTATTAATTAGATAAATAAGGTGGAAATCCTCAATCATTTAATGCTATTTTTTCAACCGTTGGATCTATTAGAAATCTACGGTACAAAAAAGGTGTAACTTTTAAAGAGTTACACCGGATGTAACTTGAACCCATCTCTCTCTCTCTCTCTCTCTCTCTCTCTCTCTCTCTCTCTCTCTCTCTCTCTCTCTCTCTACATATATATATAGCTTCAATACTTTTGTTGGTTATATTAAGTTACTATCAACTCTAATAGTCTCGCGTTTTTTAATGAATGGGTGTAGAGACATGGTACACAAATTTTCTAATAAATCTCAAAGTGATTATAGAAGATTCAACCAAATATATATATGGAACTATGATACTTTTATTTTTATTTTTATATATTATAGAAGAAAGACCTTGCATTTCAATTAAGGGAGGTTGTTCAAATCACCCTAGAGTACATTAATAATATCTTGTAGTACGTCTTCCATCTAGACATGTAAAAGAGGGGAAGAAAGCGCTCGTCTTGCAATTGGTTATATGAAGTTGCTAGCAACTTAAATAATATGAGTTTTATCATGAAAGGAGTGAAGCATGGTAGAGAGATTTTAACCTAATAGACATTGAGAATGAAAAATCTTAATTTAGCCCTAGTCAACTTGAAGATTTGCCTAGTAGACTTTGATTGTTAAGTTAGTAGACTAGTGGAAGAAAAAAAAGTGAAAAATGGAGAGTGACAACTCCAAAGTTTGTATACCTAATTCAATGGATAAAAAGGGTATTTATAGGTGTGTGAGGAACTGATTTTGGGCCTTTGGACGAGAAAACCCATCCTTCAAGATTTGTCAACTAGTCGTCCCTTCAATTGTGATGGTATATTGTGGGGCACGATAAATGTTGATATGAAATGAGTTAGAGAAAACTGTTTTTAAGGATAATTTTAATTATAATGGGCAAACAATTGAAGTAATGAATCTTTAGGTAAATAACCAAGTCAATCAAACTTATTCCGCTTGCCTAAAATAAGAAAAGAAAAGAAATCATGGTTATCATGTTAGAATCCCATGGTTTTTGATACTTGAAATGGGAAAAAGAGAATGAATAGGAAGCAGGAATGATTGCATTATTTTTTTTCAATTTGCATTATTATTATTATTATTTATTATCAAGGAAAATTAATAATGGAGAAAAATATTTTTAAAAAGAAAGAAAAAAAAGGTGGTTGAAGAAGTACCCTGAAGAAGGTCGGGTTTGGTCTGGGCCTGAGTCATGCGGGCCCAGCTCAAATTTTAAATTTAAATTGAAATGAACAACACTTGTCTCTGTGGTGTGAGAGAGAGAGAGAGAGGGTTTAGGGTTTTAGAAAGAAAGGAGCAGTGGGCAGTGACAGTCTCAGAGAAATGGCATCATCATCATCGCGTTGGAGGGCAGTGTTTGGGGGAACTACGACGCTTATGAGCGTCGCAAAAGAAAAAGCAAAGACGACGACGACTACCAAAGCTCGTTCCAACATCGGCATTCAGAAGGTGCTACAGATCTCTCCTCAACTCGGCAAATTCCTCGACGGCGCCACCGAGTCCTCTCGCACCCACGCCGTCAAGAAGGTCTGGGAACACGTCAAGCTCCACCACCTCCAGGTCCATCCCTCTCCCTTTTCTGTAATCATCTAATCATTTACATGTTATGGGTTTTTAATTTTTTAGACTCTTTTTCTATTGATTGTTCAAATCTTTATCTTTAACAAGTAATAATGATAAACTTGTGGAAATATGATAAACCCATATAAATTATTTTAGTAAATGGCCATTGTTTACTTTGTTCTAACAGTTTCTCCCTCCCTATTGATGTTTGTGATGCTTGGAGGAAAGACTCTGTGTTTGTTTATGCTCTTTTTAATAAAGACTCTGTTTAGGTTCATGAATGGTTGGAACATAATTTGAGAAGATCCATGAGCTCGGCCAACACACAGAGGAACTCTTAAGCTGTTAAATTGTCTCACTTTATAATGATTCACAGATATACACTTCACTTGTCTCTACTTCTGCTTATCAGTGGCTTTGTATTTTAGATTTGTCTCTAGTGTTGATTGTCCCAATTTTAGCAGTTCTTTTGCTATCGCCATGGCCTAGAACATTTGTTTCTTGTCGATTCTTTAGTGTTTGTTATTGTCATATCTAATGCATGACAAGCTATGGTGTTTTGCAGAACCCTGCAAACAGAAAGGAAATCTTTTGTGATGAGAAGCTGAAGTCCATTTTCGATGGGAAAGAGAAGGTTCAGTTCCAAGAAATCGCCAAGTTCCTGTCCAACCATTTTGTGAAGTCCAGTTAATGCTTGCCCTTCTGATGCTCTCTATATCATTGTCTAGTAGTGACTTGAAAGATCTTTTTGTTTCTTCATTTTGCTAACCTGTTGAGCTTTCTGTTTAGAAAACCCAGTTTGACTTACAATTGGGGAAATGATGTGGGAAAATGTGTGATAGGTCTTGTATGTAAAGGAATCTTGGGTTCACTCTGGTGGCATTTTGGTTGGTTAACCATGAAAGCTCTATGAATGGAAAAAACTTTATTTGTTCTTCTCTACTATCTTTAGACTGATATTGTGTGATGCCGGATTAACTTGTCACTTGAATTGTTTATATACATTGTTTAAGGATACTTCACATTTAACTCAGAATCATCAAACAAGTGAGGAAAGGTTTATGAAAGGCTAGACAAACAAATCACAATCACCTTCACTGGATCAAATCCCTGCAAAAACAGTCACCCTTCAAAAGCCTTTAAACAGTGTATATAAACCATTCTAGGGACTTCCTATTTGAACCTCAACTCACACCCGTTCACCCTTCAAAAGCATCAAACACTACACTACAGTTTCAAAGCCTCAGAATTAGGATGTCCTTTAATGCCATTAATCCAAATCTGAGTTCATTCATGTTTCATAATATGCTTGATTAATCCCTCACTTCTCCCAACTCCATGAACCCAGGCATTTCTATCAATCCATAGAAAGCACCGATGCGGCGTCCGCATCCGACATGCTGACTCTCCCCCTTTTTTTTTTTTTTTTTTTTTTTTTTTTGATTTCGCTGATTTGGCCAGATTCGAGTTGATTTGGGTGGAAATGGCAACCGATACGGCCGAAATGGCCACCAAAACATACCGATTCTGGCTGAAACAGCTGCTGAAATGAGCAGCAGCTGCCATTCTTTTGCTTCATGTGGCCTTGTGAGAGGAAAAAAAAAAAAAAAAAAAAAGAAGAAGAAGGAAGAAGAAGATAAGAAGATACAAAAAAAAATGGATGGAAGAAGAATAAAGGTATGTAACAAAAGAATATAAATTAAGTAAGTGGAAAAGTCAATTATTTAATGTGGGTGAGCTCGGGAATTGGAAGATGAGTAAAAGAACCTTCTTGAAATGTGGTTTTTTGTTTACAATTACAAAAAATATTGATTTTATTAAAAAAAAATCATAAATAATTGTTTTTTAATAATAAATTCTACCATTTATTTGAATTTTTTTATATAAAAATATTAAATTCACTATATAAAAATATTTTTAATAATTTTTTAATCGTTGCACCCGCACCCAAACCGAAAAAGGCACCCGTGCTTCATAGGTTATTCATGGAAAACAATTGTATCATTGATTATGGTTTCTTGATTCTAATGAACTCGATTTTGCTATCCTATCCCCTAGCTTCCCATTAAACAATTCTAGTTATTGATGGTATTATTGATTATAGTTTCTTGATTTTGATGAACTTAATTTTGTTATCCTCATCCCCTAGCTTCTCCCATTAAAGAAATCTGGTTATTGAGCTACTATTAATCCAAAATATGATAAATTAAGGTTACAACATTGTCTCCAGGAGTGCAGCCATAATGCCTTTGCATAAACAAATATGAGCCAACTCAGAGAGAGAGAGAGAGAGTAACAAAATTGTCCTTGATAACTTTAATTCCATATACAACTATTGCGGGTGGTTGGTGGTAGAGCCACTATGAATAGTGGTCGTAAAGGGGAGAGAGAGAGAGAGAGAGAGTGAAATTGAAATAAATTACTTTGTTTTCCTTTTTGATGATGCTCAATTGAAAGGAATCAAGCTTGAGAGAAATTAGAATTGAAATGAATTTGTGTGGGTGATAATGAAATTGAAAGAAATTTTTGTTGAAGATTTGAGGTTTAAATGGTGATTTCAATTATTTTGGGGCTTTTATGAAATTATTGAAAGTTTGGGGTTCTTGTTCAAATTTTGGAAATTTAGAATTTTATAAGAGTTCAGGTCAAAATGTAATTTTGGAAAGTTTTAGGGTTTGTTTGGTTGGAGGAGTGAAAAAGTGGGAGGATGGAAAAATGGGAGGATAGAAAAGATTTTGTTTTACCTTATGTGTGTTTGGTTGGAGGGGTGGAAATGTGAAAGGGTAGAAAACTTTCTTGTTTGGCTCAAGAGAAAAAGGAAAGGATGGAAAATATAGTTTATATAAATTGACTATTATGTTCTTGTTATATAATATATAAGAAATAGATATATTTACACTCATTAAATTATATAAAAATTAACACAAATACATGTAAATTTATATTAATTCTTTTATTATTATAATAATTTAAAATTTATGGCTCTTGCTTATTACCTAGGAAGACAATTTCAACCAAAAAAATTAAAAAAAAAAAACAAAACGGAATGACATAACAAACAACTATTGATTTGCACTTTTTGTGTCTATTGTTTAGTTATATTATATACATGTTGTGTGAAGACTTCTGGGAATAATGGAAAAAATATTGTAGGGGCAGTTTTTGGGGAATAATGGAAAAAATATACTAGGTAATAATCATTCATGCAACCATTTGGACGTGGGGATATTCCATTAAGTTTCTTGGGATAACAGTCCGTGGGGCTATATCTTATGCTTTGTTTGAGTAACTCCTTTCTCTTTCTCCCTTTTTTCTCCTCTTTTTTCTCCCTTCCTCACCGATCCCCTTGGCCATGGGGATTTTCTTCTCTTATATAGCGCCCTTCCAACGATAATGACCCTACACTTGTTAATCACACGGGCCTCCACTTGAGTTTCCTCTCAAATTATTGGGATGAGTTGCAAAATCATTTCTCTTGTCCTTTCCACATTAATGCGGTTGGAAAAGTAGGCATTTAATGCGGCAGTTGTGGTTGCCCCTCCCCATTTTCCCTTGATTTTGGATGATCTTTCACCATGTAAAGGATTTTCTTCTCGAACGCCTCTTAAGCAAGCCCGGCCCAACATGATTGGGCTGGGTGGTCCTTTGCCCGTGTATTCGCTTCCTATTATGGTTGGGCTTAGTATGAGTAATGTCATTTTACCCCCACAAAATATAATAATAATCATTCATAGGTGAGATGAATAAAGTGAAGGTATTTGTGTAAAATACATTATTCAACACTTTTTCTTCTCCATTTTCCTCTCAAATTGGGAGGAAAAAAAAATGTGGCATCGGAGGGAAAATTTTCCTCCCCATTTTTTCTTCTCTTGTTTTCTCTCCTGAACCAAACAGTGGAAAATGTCATTTTCCACCCTATTTTTCTCTCCCTATTTTCCATCCTCCCTGTTTTCACCCCAACCAAACAAACTCTTAAGGTCAAAATATAATTTTGAAGAAGTTTGGGGATCAAAGTGTAATTTTGGGAAAGGTTTATATGCTGGTGGGCTTTTCAGTTTATTTATTTTTAAGTTGGGCTCGAGAGGAAAATTTGATTTTGGGTTTGGCAAGATTTCAGGTTGGGCCTAAATTTTGATGTGGGCTTGACATACTTTGTTTAATAAAAAGTTGTGTGTGGGCTAACTTATTAATGGGCTAAAGTTTTTTTTTTTTGGTTGTAGTTGCTGTGTTCGTGTGAGCTTGTTTTGAAATTTGAATTGAATGTTAGTCTTGGTTTAGTTTGGATTGGGCTTAATCTCTTTGTGCTTGTTGGGTTTAAAATAATGGGTTTCATATTGGATTTTTTTTTTTTTTTTTTTTTTAAATCTAGATAGGATACCATTTAAATTATGTGTCCACTGTATGATAATTGTTTTTTATTATGAGGATAAAAGACAGCAATTAATTTACAACCTAAACGGCAAACTTCGATATTTTATTGAAAATTCTGGTGTCACAAATTAGTGCACAATTTTGTCCACAACTCGCTTATGTGGCGAGTTGTGGTTGGTGAAAGGGTGACCAAGTTGTGGTTGGTAGAAGAGTGACTCACCATCACCCCTCCACCAACTACAACTCGCCACATGAGCGAGTTATGAGTAAAATTGTGCACTAATTTGTGGGACAAGAACTTCTCTATTTTATTTGCCAACAAAAGACTTGCCAAGTAAGTTTTTTTTTTTTTTTTTTTTGATGGAAACTTGCCAGGTAAGTTTTTCTTTTGATTGGAAACTCTCTTGCCGCCAGGTAAGTTAATTGGACTTGAACGGTACTGGGAAAGAATATATATAGTCTATAGAAGGGGGGCGCGTGAAAGTGAATAAAATAGGGCGCGCGTGGAGGAGTGAAAGAGAAATGTAAACCGAGGCTTGGGAATCGGACAAGTCTAGTTCGTGATCGTTGATTATTATAAGATTTTTTTCATTTTTAGGTAATAGGAGTTTTGCGGTGGTGGTGTTTGGTTACGAGGGTAAAGGCGTCCTGTATCTGTAATAGCAGAAGATGACGACGACGACGACGACGACAGTGGTGTTAGACGAGGAAGACGAGAACTTAGCTCACTTCCTCGAATCCGAGGTTCTTTCTGTCTCCGACCAGGTTTGTCTTTTCCCTTTTCCTTGAAATTGATTTCCTTTTCTCAACAAAATTTCGAATTCCCATTTGGAATTTGTATTTCAGGAAGATGGGAAAACAGTAGAGGAAGAGCCAAACGCAAAAAGAGCGAAGCTTGTTGATAAAGATAAGGAGGAGGAGGAGGAGGACAACAACAACAACAAGAAGCGAAACAACGTTGTTCCAAAGAGGATAGAGAGTGGGATTTTCAGCAAAGTCCCATCAGAACTCTTTCCTCACATCCTTAAATTCCTGTCTTCCGAGGTTTTTACTATTAACAAAATCTTCATTTCTTTATTTATTTATTATGATTATTAATATAAATTTGGTTGCTTTATTTGCTTTATTTATTTGGGTTTGTTCAGGATCTTGTAGCTTGCTCACTTGTCTGCCGTTTCTTGAATTATGCGGCATCTGATGAGTTTTTGTGGCGTCGCTTGTCAGTATTCTTTCATTTCCTTTCTTCTTCATTTCTTATTCTGCTGCTATATATATATATTGTAAAAGTTTGCATGAGTTTGTTTTTCGTCGCAAAACTATTGAAAGCATTACACTTTCTTGTCTAACTACTAAGTAAGACACTATGTTTTGGCATTGGAGAATGGAAATTACTAAAATTTACATAACCTTTACAAACAAATCCCCCCACCCCCAACTATTGAATTATAAAGAAAAAAAAATTGACAAGGCAACGAATGCAATTGATGGATAGTAATTGAGAGAGCAGTCAATGGGATTAATAACATTTTAATGGCTATATAGTAAAACTTGTAGTATCCATCGCCCTTAGGTAATCTGACATGTTTAACTTCGATTATATATATAAAGATACACTAGGTGGATAGGTGGCACGAAAGAGTTGGTCACACGTTGCACCTTATTGCAATGGCGAGTGCCTTCCACCAAAAGCCACATGTCTTTAAGTTTTGGGTCCAAGAGTCAGTCTTTAAAAAAAAAAAAAAAAAAAAGGTAAGGTTGTCTACTAATCATCACTCCCAAACCTCAAAAAAAGTTGGAGCTTTGTGCATTGGGTATGAGTACAAATTTTTTAGTTTAGGGATGAAAAAAAGAATTTTTTTCCCCCCAAGTTCTATAACCTTTTTGATGCTTATGAACAAAAAAAGAATTTTTTAAAGTTTAGGGATGAAAAGAGTTTTTTTTTTCAAGTTCTATAACATTTTTATGGTTAGGAACAGAAAAAGAACTTTTTTATTATATTTTTTTTTAGAAACATAATTTTTTAAAGATTAGGGATGAAAAAGATTTTTTTTTTCCATGTTCTATAATGTTTTCAATAGTTAGGAACAAAAAAAAAAAAAATGAAAATTTTTAAAGTTTAGGGACAAAAAATGAACTTTATACTATATGAACTTTGGGGATGTAAGCAGTATTTTTTCCTGTATATATTTGAACTACCAATGTTTCTTTCTTTTGTTTCTCCTGTTAAATGTTGCTTATGGCTCTGGATGTAATTCGTCTATAGCAAGTCACTGGTGTGTAGGGTGCCTTAATCTTTAATTATATGGCTTCAATGTACACTTTCTTCTTCACCTATATTCTTTACTATATGTAAATTTGTTGTTTTACAGAAATGTTATGAAATGTTTAGTTTTTTTTTTGATAGGTAATAAGACTTTTATTGAAAAAAATTGAACATCATGTTCATGATGGTGAACACTTTGAACACTTTGAACAATGAAACAAATGCAAGAAGATCAAGAACTAAAGGAAATATTAGTTTGATTTTTTTTTTTTTTTTTTTTTGGTTCGTAGGTAATACTTGAATGTGTATCTAAGCTAGTTCATCCAACATGAGTGCAGGTACTGTATGAGATGGGGTCTGTTGCCCCCTACAAAAAAGTTACGGCAATGTCCTTGGAAACAGCTTTATATTCAGGTACTCTTAGTTCTGGCCACTATTCTCCTCTCCTCTCCATCCAAACATACATATAGTTGAAGCTATGAGCTATAGTTAATTGATGCTTACTTTTTTTTTTTTTTTTCCCTTTCTTCAGCGCGATGAAGAGGACATGATTGAACTTGTTAGAGATTGCCAACCTGAGTTTAAAGAGTACTACATTCAAATGCAAGCGGCCAAGAGAAGCCAAGCACCTCTTCCTTCACAGGTAACACTTACTGCCTGTCACCTTTTCTATGGGGTAATGTGGAGAGACAAAAAATACCCGGTTCCCATTCCTATCAGCCTCCACTGTACATTGTAGATTTTTATGGTGCTTGAAATCTATGGATTTTTTTTGAGAATTTCTCTGTATCTGTAGGATTTATTTGCTGATATTTATCTTTTTATAATTTATAAAGTTTTGGTAAATTAGTTACATGCACCCAATGGGTTTTGAACCCAGGATCTCACTCCCCATCCTTTCTTATGGGAGGAGGAAGTTCAATTTGAGCCAAAGTTCATTGGTGTTTTCGCGTTTTGTTCTTTATTTATTATTTGCCACGTAGTCTGTTTAATGGGCAACTGGAGTCTCTCTTTTTTATTTATTTAGTTTTATTTCTTTGAATAAGAACTGGAGACTCTTATTTAAGAGAAACATCTATTGGAAAATTGAGCTTTTGATTCAATGTGCATTCACTCAAATAAACACTATTTCATGCCGCCTCGATATGTCTGTTTTATCTGTGAAGGTGAATGATGACCGAATAATTCTTGATAAGACAGTGGCTGATCAAGTGTCTATGTGGAAAAGCAGCAGGGGCCTGACTGATAAGGTGGTCACTGACCATGCTTGTTCTGGAGAAACATGTTCTTACTACCATATTGGAGATGTATTTATTTGTGAGAAGACTGGACTTGTACATGGTAGAGAACACTTTTCAGGAAATCAACCTTTTTATGTATTGATATATTCAAGTATTTAGCACATGTTTAATGCATGGACTTTGGAGCTTATTGGTTAATTTTTTTATGTTTTATTTTCCAGTCTGTGATGATGCATGCAGAGAAATTGTTATGGATCCCACCGATGAGATTTTGGTCTGTAAAATATCTGGGCATTGTTTTGATAGGCTACTTTCAGCAGCTGAAATGGATCCAGATACTGTGAGTATAAATTTCCTGTATCTTATTTTGCCTCATTCTTGAGTTTAGTCAATTACTTTTCAAATCTCAATTGTTTTTCTTGCCATGAAACTTTTCTTTACAAAGTTGGCCCCCCCTGTTAATCAAATTTTAAGATTGTATCAGATGGGTGGAGGATTACTTGTGTTGGACAGAACTAGGGTTCTGTGTTTCAATTTTCTCCTGTAAAATAATCTTGTGAATTTCCGATCCTTTCTTTCCCTTGTGTCCGTAAATGTTCTTGTTCTTATAGTTGATACCATAAATTAAATACTTGTCATGGATGAGGTTCAATGATTCTTTGCAGCTAGTTTTATGTAGCTGTATTTCCTAACATGTTTGATTCTGGAATATAATTTATGATATGATGTCTTGTGTTTGGACCATCTTTTTGAATTTTGCACCAACACACCCTAATCTTTTATGCTATTGCACTAAGACCCCTTGAACTTTTTGCCCACTAATTTGGTAGAGTAACTTGGATACTATGCCCAATAGGTCCGTGTTAATTCTTCATCTATTTTCTAACAAAGAGAACACGTGAATCTCACAGAAAGTACACGTGGGTGTCACATTGCCAAGAATGCTGCTCAATTCAATGGCTAGATGCCCTGTTTTCTAGTGCCAAAAACTGGGCATTAAGCCTTCTTATTCATATAGTGTTTGACTGGATCATCAACTTCATGATCAAGTCCGCCATGTTTTCCACCAATTTCTTTGTATGGCTCAACAGTTCAACTTCAACTGGATTGTGGTATGTGGGACCCTTTTGGTAGAAGGTAAGAAGGTTGAAGCACGCTAGCCTAACATATTGTTTATTTATTTCAGCACATGCATTAACTTATCCTTGAAACCTCTTAAAACTCTCAAAATATTTGTTCACTTTTCTGGTAGGATTTCTGGATAACTGACCTGTTTGGCAAGCCATCTCAAACACAAAACTACACATTTTAAACAACATTACACACATTTCCACGCACTTTTTCACTCACACGTATATCAAAAACACCCAAACAACATAACTCAAACTACTCTCCCAAACACCCCCATGAATCTTCATGGTTTTGCCAAGAGCTTTGTAGCTCAATTGGCACCTCCTTGTGTTTCCAATGGAGACATCTAAGGTTCAAATCTCTCCACCCCTATTGTAACTATCAAAATTGAACCTTCATGGTTTGAAATTGTATTCCTCTGTAAACTTGTGGAGAATTCCATAACCCCCAACAACAGACCAATGTGTCTGTGTCCCTGTTTATCAAGGATGCAAGAAGTTTGAATCATAAATCATTGTATGTTGGAGACTCCAAAACAATGCATGATAAACAAAGATGTTTGATGCACACATCACCTTGTTACATAAGCACTAGCTACATATCAAATGGGGCATGTTCTGGTCTAACATAATTTTTTTACACTAAAGCAGACATTACATCATCCAAATAATTAGGCATTGCAAACATCCTAATCTATGAGTTTCTCTTATGTAAATTCAATTCTGTAATTCAAAGGCAATGTGAATAAGATGGCTTTTATTATTATTATTACTTTTTTTTTTTTTGGGGAAAAGAATAAGAGGGTTATATGCCTGTAGTTGCCTGTAGAAAACAGGCAAGGCCATGACTATTTTCTTGCACAACTTTCATTTATTTACTTTTGTTTTGTGAGCTTCTGTTTAACTTTACATAGTAGATCTGATTTGGGCTTTTGAGATTGTTTTATTTAAGGTTCTCTCTCTCTCTCTCTCTCCACAAGTTAGCACCAAAATTTTAGTTCCAGGTGCTCTGTCCATTTTCTCCCCATTAGAAAATGGACAGAGCATTGACAGAAGGGCCCTATTTGATACAGTATCAAAGCTGCTGTACCAAATTAGTAAAAAGAAAAAAGTTCAGGGGGTCTTAGTGCAACCCTATAAAATTTTAGGGTTATTAATACAATGTTACCTCATGAATATGAATATCTTTAGCATGCTTCATTTCTTGCCTAGCCAAGTTGAAATGTACAGCAGTTGGTCTACATTTGGTAGAGACAAGCACACAGATAAAACAATTCCATTCATTCTAATACTAGCCTGAGGGAAAGAAAACAGAAACATGCATGCCAATGAGCTATGGCTCAGCTGGCATTTCTTCCTCTCATAACAATGGGATGGAGGGTGAGGTTATGGGTTCAAGGCCCATTGAGTGTGTGTGTAATAGGAAGAGTTTTTTTTGGGGGGGGCATGCATTTTTTCTAGTGTTAGTGTCCAAATGATTTTGTTCCTTACAATGATAATAAGTAAATTCTCTGAGCTGCATGATCAGTTGCAATTTGTGGATGGCAATAGTATCTTTTGCCTTTCATGTATCATCATCAAACACACTGATCTGGTTGTTTGATTAGCAGTTTTTCATTAGGGAACTTCTTAGCATGTTTACTTTTGATTCTAATGCTCCAACCTCCCCTTCTTATTTCCAAAAAAAAAAAAAAATTCAGGAACAGGAACAGCAACAATGTGGTGTTACCGATGAAGCAGAGCCATTCATGGGCTCCGGTCGTTTTGGTAATCTCAATCTTCTCTCTTTTATCCCCTTCTATCATCTCTTTTATATGTTTATGATCTTCCGAAACTCTTTCCATATCATCTCATTGTGATGTATATGTGGCAGCACGAGCTTATCTGTTGGGATATAATTGTGCTGATGAAAAGGAGCTGGAAGCTGCTTTGAGGTTTTGCTGAACCAAATACTGCTCATATTCTAGTGGATGCTTTTACTGGCAGCAAGTGTCAAAATTTTACTTTTTGAATGTTCAAGGTTGCTTGATTCAGACTATTATGTTTTATGTAATCTAGTGTTAGATTGAATTACAGAATGTGTTCTTACTTTTATTGCTCTTGTTGTGTATTTGTCTTCGTGTTGTTTTGTTTGCATCGATTCATTAAAAAATTGCAGGTTGGCCTGAGCTCTCAAGTAATATATCTAATTTATACTGGAGATTGTTCTTCTTCTCCTTTGATTTTAAAGCACCAAGTCCAATGTAACCTTAATCAAGAATGGAACGAAAATTTTCTCATTGGGGAAGCTGAAGTGAGACCTCACAATGAGAGATTTTAGAGAATTGTCTGAAATTGCATCTAGCAGAAAGATTCCAGAAAAATTTGTAGTTACGACACCATCCTTTATGCTAGATTTTTTGCGACTAGTGTGACTGAGAAACTTCTCCCATTACCAGCCCAAAAAATCTCACCGGAAACTAGCATCACTGGCAAATGAACACTATTAGTCCAAACAATTTTCAATTTTTCTGCCTCCGACAGAAAAATTGGGTGATTTGATCAATAACAAAATCTAAACCAGAACATGGCAACTTTTTTTTTTTAGGACGTGGCAACTGATTGTCATTAACCAACTGATTTACTAATTTGGCCAAGTGGCCCTATTATTATGTCTATTAGCTTTTATATATATGGTAAGAGCAGTTTGGAATTATGAGTTGGGTTTAAGTTACATCTGGTGTAATTTCATAATAGTTACATTTTTTTTTTTTGGATCATTAATTATTATTAGATCTAAGGGTGAAAAAACACTCATAGTAATGTCATTATTATTTTCTAAAAATTAGGAATTTAGGTATTAACTCTTCTTATTAAAGGAAAAAAAAAAAAAAAAAACAATATTAATTCCCACTTTCCTCCACATGATCACCTTCTTCCTCTCATCCTCTCTCGTGTCTTTTTTCTTGTAGTATGTACTTTCAGGTCACTACCATTGATTTCTTAACAATATTGTCTTGAGATATTGGAAAATTTTAGAAATAGTCAAAATCGTTTTTGAGGAAAATGGTTGAGGATGAGTATTTCTAAGAATAAAAAGAACTCATGGCCAAAGTCAATTTAAAAAATTAGTGCTCTAACAATGTAACACTATCTCTCAGTCATATCATCATCTCCCACTATGGTCCTTGAATGATCTTAAAAAAGACGGGCTCTCTTACATCAATATATGCAAAGCATCATGATTTATGGCAAAATAGGCTAGTATTTTCTTAGCGTTATTTGTCTTTGTATAATCAACAAACACTCCAAGGACCACCACCTTGGAGTTGAAGCTTAATGTCCTCTATGATATGGCCCCACAATCTCTAGTGCTTGACATACTCCAAAATAACCTCTGTAGGGGTAAGGGTCCAAGATCATATATTGGGTTTTGGACTTTACCTCGGGACAATTAACAAGTCCGAGGAGAGGCAAATGGTTGTTAAGGAATCTCCAGTTAAAATCTTATAAGCAAGGAATAAATGGAAGATGATCCGAGGAGGAATACCTCAATGGATGCGATGAATGTAGTTCAAATGTATACTCTAGCAATTAGAGGGCCCCTCCAAAAGGCTTTGGCGATAGGAATGTGCCTCATAAACATACGGGGAAGAAGGAAATACAAAATATCTAAGAAAAAGCTGCTACCACCGCATTAAATGCATTGCAGCTATTTTTCTGACCGCATTTATGTGGAGAAGACCTCGAATAGTCTTTGCCTTGGCTATCACAACTCACAAAAGGGTGAAAGGGGGTGTACGATGGGACGGACACTCAAGTAGGGATTCAGATAATCAACAAGTGTATGATCAAAATGGCCTAAAATGGGCTATATAATGTGAGAGACCCTCCATGAGAAGGGGATCGAAAGCAAGGGAGAAAAAAGAGTATAGCAATCTGAACCATTCTGAGATTCTAGAGCGATCATTATATACTGATTTAACCTCCTTGGACTGAAAGTTTATTGATACCAGCATCCTTTATTTGTGTTTGATCGCCATGCAATTCAATACTAATCGTTGTTCAATTAGGACCTAGTTCTTTGACCCATTCTTTACAAATTCATTGTATTGAGCTCATTGAACTAAGACTCTATACGTTTTGGGCTTGAGCCTCAAATTGTGACCCTACAACCTTTATAGTGAAAGTCACGACAAACCTAAGTAGCTAAATATACAGTCAACATTTCTCTAAATATATATATATATATATAGTCAACATTTGTCTTACTTCCTTACAATTTGTTTGCACTAGTGCAAGAAGATTATGTGAGAGAGGAAGAAGATGATGGTGTGGAGAGGGAGAGTTAATGCATTTTTTTTTTCCTTTGATAAGGAGAGTTACGGCCTAGAGATAGTAATTTTGCCCCGCCTCGCTTGATCCGCCTCTCCCCGCTTCACCCCGCGTGGGTTTTCCTTGTCTTGCAAAGGTGGTGGGGCAGGAATGAGGCAAGATTTTAAACCTGCACCATGGGGTGGGGTGAGGATGGGTTTACACTTTTTAGATCCACTCCGCCCCATCCCTACACTCCCTGCGTTAATAAGGGTTAAATTGTAAATTTTTCATATCCTAAAACTCTACTATTTAAACAAATATATCATTAGCTTATTTTATTCTAACCAACGTGGCTCTCTACCTCTTTTTTCTCTCCAGCAAAATTGGAGATAGGAAATTGTTGGAGAAATTTAGACCCCGGTTGATAGAATTAACAAGTTTTAAATCCAAATTGTTAATTAGATTTATTATTAATAAAACTTGTTAATTCAAACAAACATCAATATCATGTCAAAATCATGCGGTGGAAAAATAAATAAGACAAGATATGATGACCCAGGAAAACCAATGAAACAAACTAGTTTCATAGTAAAAAACTGGGGGAAACCTTCCCGAAAAGCAATCCACTATAGTAAAGAGAAGTTTCAGATCTAGTACAAAACCTTTGTCCCTAGACTCTACAATTCCCATAGATAAACTCACAGCAGAAACCTTCTACCACTTTAGAACCTCTGAACTCTTCAATATATGAACGCCACCCTTTTTGATGCACGAATCCCAAGATGTGACTCATTCACCAACTAGAAGAAGATGTTGGCTGCAAAGTTCTTCACTTCATCAACAATGAAGATCAAGAAGCACTTGATTACAAAACCTTAAGGCGTAAAAGATGCAAGAACTTCTTTAAGAGAGAATAAAGCATTGGTCACCTTTTGCATATTTTCTCATTGTATTCTTTCATGTGACAACCTTTAAAATAAGCCTTATATAGGTCTAGGGTTGTGAGAAAAGAAACCCTACACAAATACAAAAACTTGGGTTGAAAATCAGATCTGGAAATCTGAATTCCCGTAACCTCGATTGATCGGGAGGTGTCGAGTTTTAAATTTCGACAGATCTGATTATCAAGAAGCTATCGAGGAGCTGTCGAGGAAACAGAAGCTTTCTCGATCGATCTACCAGCTATTGAGAGGTGTCGAGATTGCGATAACAATCAACTGAAGAGCTCGATAGATAGCCTAGCTGCCGAGAGGTGTCGAGCTATCTGTTCGCATTTGTCGAGCTATTTGTCCAGCTTTAGTGAACAACTTTTCTTCACTTGTTTCTTGGTCTAATCTTCCTGGTTTTAATACTAGACTTGAACAATATGTTTCTTGAAGTATTAAACACATCCTAGATCTACCCAAATACAAGTAAAATGCGTTTTGTCAAAGGATTAGCCAATTACATAAAAGAATGGCATATGTTCTTAACAAGTGAAACACATATGTCCTAAAAGAAACAATTTTAATGTTTTCTTTTGTTTTTATTAGAAAAAAATTTATATACTATTGAATCATTGTTTCCATTCAACGTCTTTCTCAACATAGTTTTCATCATGAACATAATAGAATGTTTTTTGCTTTTATGAGTTATGGGTCCGAAACTCTGAATGTTTGTGTAGTTATTTCTATCATGAACATTGGAACAACATAATAGCTTGTCCTATGAGGTACATATCTATACATACATCTATATATATATTAGAAAAAATAAAAGCTCTAGATTAGTTTCACTCATAAGAATACTCTTAAGAATAATAGATATAATACTCATAAGAATAATAGATATACATATATATATATATATATATAATATATATATATATATATGTTAGAAAAAATAAAGAAAAAAGATGTTGTAAAAAAATTAAAGACAGAAAAATGCATTAAATATTATTAAAAAATAGGCAAAAATGCACTTTTGGTCCCTATATTTTGGGTCAATTCTCATTTTGGTCTCAAAATTAATTTCGCTACTAATGTAGTCCCTAAAGAATGAAAATCATTTCTATTTTGGTCCCTACCATCAATCCATTAACGGAAACCTCTTACGAGGCAAACAAAATACCTTGCTTGTCGATGTGACGTTGATGTGGCCATTAAAAATTTATTTAGCATTTTTTAAGTACCACATCATCATTTTAATTAAAAAAAAAAACCATGTCAAAAAATTTAAAAAAAAAATTAAATTAAAAAAACTTAAATCTAATTTAATTAAAAATTTTAACTAAAAAAAATTTCTTAATGTTCTTCAACTTGTTCTTCATTTTACAACTTGTTCTTCATATTCTTCCCAAATCAAACCCAACAACCAAGAACTCAAATCCATCACAAAAACACAAACCCAACAACCTAAGAACTCAAACCCGGATCACTAAGACATAAATGAAAACAAGGAGAAAAAACCCAAATTCTACACCTCAGAGATCATCAAACCCAGCACCATCGGATCTACTACAAATCGGGACCATCAAATTCTTCATGTTCTTCCCCTAATTCTAACACAATCAACACTGAATTCTCAGCAAATCAAACCCATAAACCTAGTTAACAAACCAACCCAGATCAAACCTAGATCAAGAAACCAATCGCAACAAACCCAAATCAACACAATCAAAACCAGACCAACACAATCAAACCCAGATCCCACCACTACTAACTGACACAATCAAGCCACCACCACCCCGCCGATCAAAAACATTTCTCCATAACATGAACTTGAGCTCAAAACCCAAAAAATTCGAACATGACCACCACTAACCGACACAATCAAGCCACCATCACCCCACCAATTAAAAACATTTCTCCATAACATGAATTTCAGCTTAAAAACCCACAAAAATTCTAGAACATGACCACCACCGCCACCGAAAAAGTCACTAAACCCACCAATCAGTCAACAAACCCACACCAAGATGGTGGTCGAGATTGGCGAGCTCCATTATGGCGAGAGACGGTGGCTAAGACGGAGGCCGAGATCGAGTTCCTTTCTCTCTAAACCACCACTAGCCCCTTCCTCTAGATTTGCTCCAAACCGCCGGACTCATCTCTCTCTCTCTCTCTCTCTCTCTCTCTCTCTCTCTCTCTCTCTCTCTCTCTCTCTCTTCTTGGTAGAGTTCTCTCTAAACTCGGATCATGGTTTAAAATGGTTTGATAATAAAAAAAAAAATCATTTGATGCTTTTGACTAACTCACTTAAAGAAAAGTAAATACACTTAAAACTAAAATGATCTAATGATAACTTTTTTTTGAATTTTCTAATTAATTTAATTAGATTAATAAAAAATCATTTAAAACTAAAAAAGGAAAATTCTTGTTTGTTTTTTTATTTTTTAAAATCAAAATTTAAATTGAGGAATTAATTTTTTTTTGTTTTAATTTTTCATTAATTAAAATGGTGGTGGCATTTAAAAAATGCCAAATAATGTTTTTAATAATGTTTTAATGGCCACATTAGTGTCACGTCGGCGCCACATCGGCAAGCGAGGCTATTCCATTTGCCATATAGGAGGTTTTCGTTAGTGGGTTGATGACAGGGACCAAAAGAGAAACGATTTTCTTTTTTTAGAAACTACATTAGTAGCGAAATCAATTTTGGGACCAAAATGAGAATTGACCCAAAATGTAGGGACCAAAAGTGCATTTTCGCCTAAAAAATAAACAAAATATTTTCTTGAAAGTTAACTAACTGTACCTATTGGTGTGTTTGGTTTTGTATCTTGAAGCATTTCTTTTGGGGATTTGAATATACAAGTGATAGCTTTGGATCATTGAGTGTATTTTAATGTTTTTATTTTTTATTTTTTAGTTTTTATTTTATTATTAGAACAGCTACTTCAAATATTTGGCTTGGAAGTTTAAAACTCATTGTTTCATTTTATTTATGTAATTTTTTCTTTCTTTCCCATTATTCTATATTATCTTTGTTGGAGAAATATAGTTTGTCCATTACTAAGTTGCTAAATTACACCAGGAAAAAAAATGGCTTCACATGATAACATTGGTAGCTCCAATCCATCCGCACCTATTGGCAGCAATCAATTTCTTTTGATAGTAGATGAAGATAATGCAACCCTGTCATCACCTCTGTTGGATAGGCCAAAAGATTTCTAGCCTAACAATGAGATAATTGAAGAAGAGGGGAAGTACAAATCAATTGTTTGGAATCGCTTTAAGAGAGAGAGAGTTGATGAGAAAGACAAGGCTAAGTGCAATTATTGTAAGATATTGCTAGTAAGGGGATCCAATTATGGCACTAAACATTTGCATGACCATGTGAAAATATGTCCAAGGAGAAAGTTTCAAGGCATTAGGGATATGAATCAAAATTTTTTGGTGAGGGATCAAAATAAAGTGGATTCAATGGTGGGTGTGAATGCTGATCATTTTGATCAAAATGTATCAAGAAATGAACGTATGATCACCTTGCATGAGTATCCCCTTTCTATAGTTGAGCACATTGGTTTTAGAAAATATTCAAATTCTCTTCAACCATTTTTTAGGATGGTTTTTAGGAACGCAATCAAGAAGGACATTTTAAGCATCTTTGAGAATGAAAGGGAGAAATCAAAGCATGAAATTTATAAGAATCAAGGTAGAATTTCTATTACTAATTATATGTGGACTTCACAAAACAAAAAGCAAGGGTTTATGGTTGTAAAAGCACACTTCATTAATGGTTTGTAAAGATGACAAAGCTGAGTTATGAGATACTTTTTTTAAAAGTATATATATTCATTTTTTGTTTTAATTAAATTCTTTTCAAATGTTTTATGAACTTATATAATTGTTAGTTATAATTATTTAAATTTCTCATTTAAGGTTTATTTATGTGTCATCTCCACACACAAAATAAGTGCTTTTTGGTGTCCTTCCGGACACTTTATTGGAGTGGAAAATTGATAGGAAGTTATCTATTGTGACTATGGACAATTGCAGTACCAATGTTGCAATTATAAAAATCATCTTAGATAAGCTTCAACATGGTACACTTATTATGAATGGATCAGTGTTGCATATGCGCTATGCAACACATGTTCTTAATTTGATTATTTAGGATGGTTTGGATGTAATTGGATCATGCATTGAAAAGGAATGAAAAAGTGTGGGATTTTGGACTGTATCAACAAAGAGAAGGCAAAAGTTTGAAGAGACAACCCAACAAGCACATGTTGAATGTACCAAAGAACTAGCCCTTGATTGTAAGATTCACTGGAACTCTACCTATCTCATGCTCTCTATTGTTATAAAGTATCAAAATGTCTTTTATTGATTGAACATATGTGAGTCATCTTATAAGTGCATTCCACCGGAGGAAGAATGGGAGATAGCAAGTAGTATATGTGAGAGATTGGCGGTGTTTCACAAGGTAATAGAGCTATTCTTAGGTACCCCATACCCTACAACTAATCTTTTCTTTCCTAAGGTGTGTGAAATAAAAATAGTTTTGAATTCTTGGTTTACAAGTGCAAGTGATGTGATTAGGAGTATGGCATTTAAAATGTTGGAAACTTTTGATTGTTATTGGAATGTGATTCATGGTGTTATGGTCGTGGCAACCATTTTAGACCTAAGATATAAGATTAAATTGTTAGAATATTATTTTCCAATAATTTATGGTGATGAAGCTGATAATGAAATTCAAAGGGTTAGAGATATTTGTTATAAAATGATTCGTAACTATAGTTTTGGGAGAATGGGTAGGGAAGGTACTCGTAGCCCTTGTGTGGCAGAGGATCTGTGAGCTGATGACTCTCTTAAGGACTTTGAAAGATATCTTATTCAGAAAAAAAAGGGTGGGAATATTAAATTGGAGTTGGACCATTACCTTAAGGATGATTTAATGCCAAGAACTATGGATTTTGATATTTTGGCATAATGGAAATCTAATGGCCCTAAGTATCCTACTTTGCAACGTATTGCAAGGGATATCATTGCCATTCTAGTGTCAACTACTGCCTCAGAGTCATCATTTAGCACAAGCGGTCAATTGTTAAGTCCACATCATAGAAAACTTCATCAAAAGATTGTGGAGGCAATAATGTGTGCTCAAAATTGGTTATGAGCTGAAATTAATGTTAATTAAATTTACTAGTTTAATTATGTAATGATTTATGTTGCTGTATTCTTTATTATATTTTTCAATTGTTTAATAAAATTATTTTTACCTTTTTTTAGGCTCTTCATCTACTGTAGATGGAACTGAAGATATATTCCAAAACATTTTGTATGATTATGATGATGAAGAAGAAAGTGGTGTCATAGTGATGGAAGAAAGTAAGAACTAGGCCATTTTTATTTTGTTATGTATTAGGAGTTTAGATTATTTTGTTGTGTCAAATTATGAGATTTTTGTTTTTGTCGTGGTATTGTCTTGTTAAACATTTAGATAATATTATTAAGTTTTTGCTAAAAATTAGTTTGTGTAAAGTTGTGATTTCCAACTATATTGTGTTGACTTTAATTCCGTGTCAAATTTTATTGTAATTTTTTCAATCATTTTTCCTTGTATGTATGTGAGTTTTAATTATAAGGGATGAGTGTGAGAGATTGGTGAAGAATCAAGATTCAAAAGTTGAACAAGTGGATTTTGCGACTGGCTTGCGATTGTCTCAAAAGAGCCACGTGTAAAGCACATGACTAAAAGATGAAGAGTCGTGTCAGGCTGGATTTTTTGCAACTATCTCACGGGTAAGGCCAACCCCTTGAAGGACCCACGAAACTTTTTGTTTGGCAAAAAGTTGTGTTTTGTTTTATCAAGTCTTTACCCACACTATGTATACCCACATTACCCACAAATTGTAAGAAGTACTTTTTAGAGATAAAACCCTAGAAAATACACTTGAGAGTTAGAGATTGTTATACCAACAATCATCTACACATTTCCTTATGGTTTTCCTCAACTCCTAACTCTCCATCTCTATATCTTTAAGAGGTTGCTAGCTCAAACACTTACCACACCCATTCTGAGTGTAAAATGAGATTTTGGTGCTGCTAGGAAGCATTGGAAGAAGCCATTCATTGGCGGATGCAATTGGGCTGAATTGTGGGATTAGGGAAGACAAGGCTCTGAGAAGTTAGTTAGTAGCAAGAGCTTAAAGGGCTCAAGTACATGGGGTAGACTAGGTTTAGAGGGTCTTTTGTTATTTGTGTACTCTAACTTTATTCTCTAGTGGATCAACTTCGACTTGGAAGGTCGCGGAGAGATTTTTCACTGAGTTCTTCAATTCCTCTTTGATAACACGTCTCAATGTTATCTTGTGTTTGCATCTCTCTTCCCTACTCTTTAAGCTTTCATTTTATTGATGATAATGGATGAATATGGCTTAGGGTTGTGTTATCGGTTTTTTGCACTTATTTACTTTTGTTCCACACTTAGAATAAGTTAGAGTAAAAGATATCTAGCCATAATTTTTAATTAGAGGTCTGAACAAGCTCTTATGTTTTAACACAAATTCGAGATTTCAGTTTGATTTGATGGGATAAATTTATTTGTAATTTCAAGTATATTTTATAGGGTGGGGCGGGGCCCTTAGGGTGGAGATGAGGCAAGAAAATTTTCTCTGTCATGTGAGGCGAGGCATGAATGGGGCAAGATAAAGGTCTTTGCCATCACCCCGCCTCGCCCCATTGTCATCCCTAGTGAGGAAGAAGAACCGTCTTTTAGGTGAAGAAGAGACAAGATGGTGAGTGGAGGAAAAGAAAAGATATTTGATGGGAATGGGGAAGAAACGGGTGGATGAGAAAAAAGTGAAGGAAATAAAATAAAAGGTAGTTTGAGTGGGATACGTGTCCATCATGTAAGGAAATTTACTAAATAAAAATTACAATTGTGTTAAAACACAACAAAATTTTACAAAATTTTCACAACAGTTGAGGTGTCAAATCTTTCATATGCCAAAATAAAATTAAATAAATTAAAAAATATTACTCTAGGATTGACTACAACTAAAAACAAAGAGTATTATAAAAATATTGTGACATTTTATTATATCCTTAAACTTTTTAAATTAGTGCTATTTTCTTTAAAAAAAATAGTTTTATTGACAGAATATTTTTATAACAATTACATAATAAAGTTTACACAGTAAGTTATTATTGGTTCTGAAAGATATCTTAGTCAGAAAAAAGGGGTGGGAATATTAAATTGGAGTTAGACCATTACCTTAAGGATGATTTAATGCCAAGAATTATGAATTTTGATATTTTGGCATGGTGGAAATATATGGCCCTAAGTATCCTACTTTGCAACGTATTGCAAGGGATATAATTGCCACTCCGGTGTCAACTATTGCCTCAGAGTCATCATTTAGCACAAGTGGTCGATTGTTAAGTCCACATTGCGGTAAACTTCATCAAAAGTCCGTGGAGGCATTAATGTGTGCTCAAAATTGGTTATGAGCTGAAATTAATGGTAATTAAACTTACTAGTTTAATCAGGCAAAGATTTATGTTGCTGCATTCTTTATTAAATTTTTCAATTTTTTGATTAAATTTATTTTACATTTTTTCAGGCTCTTCATCTACCGTAGATGGAACTAAAGATACATTCCAAAACATTCTGTATGATTATGATGATGAAGAAGAGAGTGGTGTCACAATGATGGAAGAAAGTGGAGATTATTTTTGAAGAACTAGGCAATTTTTATTTTGTTTTGTATTAGGAGTTTAGATTATTTTGTTGTGTCACACTATGAGTTTTTTTTTTTTTTTTTTTTTTGTGATATTGTCTTGTTAAACATTTAGATAATATTATTAAGTTTTTGCTAAAAATTAGTTTGATTTAATGGGATAAATTTATTTGTAATTTCAACTTTCAAGTATATTTTATGGGGTGGGGTAGGGCCCTAAGGGGCAGAGATGGGGGAAGACAAAGTTCTTTGCCACTGCCTCGCTCCACCCTATTGCCATCCCTAGTGAGGAAGAAAAATTATCTTTTGGGTGAAGAAGAGACAAGATGGTGAGTGGAGGAAAAGAAAAGATATTTGATGGGAATGGGGAAGATAAGATGGATGAGAAAAAAGTGAAGGAAATAAAATAAAAGGTAGTTTGAGTGGGATACATGTCCATCATGTAAGGAAATTTACTAAATTAAAGTTACAATTGTGTTAAAACACAACAAATTTTCATAAATTTTCAAAACAATTGAGGTGTCAAATCTTTCATATGCCAACATAAAATTAAATAAATTAATAAAATATTACACTAGGATTGATTGTACAACTAAAAACAAAGAGTATTATAAAAATATTGTGACATTTTATTATATTCTTAAACTTTTTAAATTAGTGCTATTTTTCTTTTCTTTTTTTAAATAGTTTTATTGATATTTTTATAACAATTACATAATAAAGTTTACACAGTAAGTTATTATTGGTTCTGAAAGATATCTTAGTCGGATCTACTAGTGACATATTAAATTGGAGTTAGACCATTAACAAGGATGATTTAATAGACTTTATGAATTTTGAATTTTTTGGTGAAAATATTGTGTCCATAAGTATCCTGCATTAAGAGAGGTAAGGGATAAAATGAAGAATCAACTATTCTCTCTTTTCATCATTTAGCACAAGTGGTCAATTGTTAAGTCTACGGCCCATAAACTTCATCAAAAGTCCGTGGAGGCATTAAAGATCCCTCACAACATGATTTGTAGAGAAGTGGGTAATTAAAAAGGCTAGTTTAATTAGGCAAAGATTTATGTTCCAATTCTTTATTATATTTTTATTTTTTGATTAAATTTATTTTACATTTTTCAGGCTCTTCATCTAAGAAGATGGCTTCAAGATACATTCCAAAACATTCTGATGATTATGATGATGAAGAAGAGAGTGGTGTCACAATGATGGAAGAAATTGGAGATTATTTTTGAAGAACTAGGCAATTTTATTTTGTTTTGTATTAGGAGTTTAGATTATTTTGTTGTGTCACACTATGAGGTTTTTTTTTTTTTTTGTTGTGATATTGTCTTGTTAAACATTTAGATAATATTATTAAGTTTCTCAAAATTAGTTTTTAATGGGATAAATTTATTTGTAATTTCAACTTTACCTTTTTCGGGGTTTTATAGGGCCCTAAGGGGCAAAGATGGGGCAAGACAAAGTTCTTTGCCGTTGCCTCGCTCCACCCTATTGCCATCCCTAGTGAGGAAGAAAAATTATCTTTTGGGTGAAGAAGAGACAAGATGGTGAGTGGAGGAAAAGAAAAGATATTTGATGGGAATGGTTTGATAAGGTGGATGAGAAAAAGTGAAGGAAATAAAATAAAAGGTAGTTTGAGTGGGATCATGTCCATCATGGGAATTTACTAAATTAAAGTTACAATTGTGTTAAAACACAAGATATTTTTAGATCTTCAAAACAATTTGTCAAATTTTCCTATACCAACATTTTTTAAATAAATTAATAAAATATTAGCTTTGATTGTAATTAAAACAAAGAGGATTATGAAAATATTGTGACATTTTATTATATTCTTAAACTTTTTAAATTAGTGCTATTTTTCTTTTCTTTTTTTTGTTCCTTGATATTTTTATAACAATTACATAATAAAGCCATAACCTTGTTTATTGGTTCGGATTTTAGTGACACTATTTTTTTTTCCTACCATTAACCATGAGCAAGACTTTATGATGAAAGCCCATAAAATATTGTGTCTATAACTTGCATTAAGAGAGGTAATTAAAATATCTCTCTTTTATATATATATATATATCCTATCATTTTTTGTAATTTACAATTCAAATTGCCACTTTTATAAGTGTTAGTCAAACACTCATGAGCTTTTTCAAAAAACACTTTTTGATAGTTTTTACCAAATGCTTTGTTTTTAAAAAAAACTCAATTTCATTTTGCACTTTTTAAAACCGCCATTTTTGAAAAAACACAATTTGAAAAAGCTAAACCAAACTCACTCTAACTTGCCTAGTGGTTGAACCAAAAAATTTATGGTGTTGAGAGACGGACCCATGTTAGGGCAGGGGGTGCCACCCCCCCCACCCCCAAAACCATTTTGAAAAAAAATATAGCATTGTATGATGTCTATCCTTTGTGTCTATTTTGCCACTGTGATAGGCTAATAGTGCAATTTGTTTTGTGTGTGTGAGTTTACTGTGTACTTTTTAAGAAGTCATCATTTGTAATAATAATTGAGTCTTGACTCTTGAATTTGAAAAAAGAGATGTCGGATAAGGACAAATGAGATAAAAAATTAAAAAAAAATAATAGAAAAACTGGAAACTAGCAATCAAAAAGTGAAGCCTGTGGGAACTATGAATCAAATGTGTGCAGTGATTAGTAATAAATATTATTAATTGATAACGCTTGTTTGTTGGTTTATTTTATGAATTATTAACTATTTTTAGAAAATAACTTATTAACATTAATGTAGTTGTAGCTTGTGGGGTATGTTTGTTTGGTTTATTTTTGGACTAAATTTGAAACTATAGAGCTATATAATATGGAAATAATGAAACTTTTATTTGAATGGTTGATGATGGGAAAATTATCTATAATATTTGATTTTTTAAAGAGAAAAAATTTCAAGTAATTTGAAGCTGATAATGTAGCATTGCCTTTAGTGTTGATGTCCTAATTCATGAAAATTTTCAAACAAAATTCCAAAAAATTACCATCGATTAAATCAGAATCAATCCAAATTGTGAAAATATGAGATTATAATGTTAATAAATGGGGTGAAATTTGACAAAGCTTGAGTAGATGTTAGTTTTGATTTTCATAAACTTTTTTGTGTTTATACTTTGGCCCCTCCCAACTTCGAATCCTGGTTCCATCCCCGATGGTGTTGACAAATATATGGAGGAAACTTATTCCGGAAATATTGATTATAGATAAATGGCATCTTTCACAAATAAAATAATGAAGTTATCTATATATATATAAATATATATATATATATATATATATATATAACCTCTCTTTGGCACCACAATTTTCCACGTCAACACAATATTTAAAAAAAAAAAAATATATATATATATATATATATATATATATATATATAAAACCAAAACCTCTCTTTGGCACCATAATTTTCCACATCAAGACAATATTTAAAAAATAAAAAATAAAAATAAAAATAAAAACATTATAACACCTCAAAACCCTAACAACCTTACCCCTCTCTCAAGTTAAGAAATAAAACGCTAGCAACCTTACCCCTCTCTCAAGTTAAGAAATATAAAGTCATAATTTCTGCAAACTCTCTCTCTTCAAACGTAAATATCAAATTCAACCTCTTAAATATCAAATTCAACCTCTTTAATTTCTCTTTATATTTTTTAGGCTTCTATAAAGTTATAGTGAGTTATGCTGATTTTTTTTTTTGTGTATGTGTGTATAGATGGTCATAATACTCCGGTATTCCAAGAGAAGTTTGTGTTTTCGTTAATTGAAAGCCTTAGAGAAATAAGTCTTTGCAATTTGAAAAAGCAATACAAAATACGATTTCATTGGCGCGGAAAGTAATTATTTTGTCTCATATTTTTGTTTTTTGAATTGATTTTGTGTGCTTTTTAGACCCTTTTGGATCAATTTTGTTAATTGGGTTTTTTTTTTTTTTTTGATAGGGTCCAATTGGGGAAGGTTCTTTCAAAGGGCTACGACGACCGCACTTGGTATCAGTATACTAATAGTGGGGGATAAGTACTATAAATTACTAATCCTTTTAAGTGTATTAGTTAGAATTATTTTCAAATGATTGAACCAATAAAAATGAATGTGTATAAATTTTGTTTAACTATCCCGTGCATCGCACAGGTTAGCGACTAGTTATTATTATTATTTCCTTACACTGAATGATGTTATTGAGCCACTTACACATACTTTTTTGGCCATGATTCATAAATATTATTTATTATTTTATTATTATTATTATTGGAGCCTGGACTCATTTGTTGTCTCACACTGAATGATGTTATTGAGCCACTTACACATACTTTTTGGCCATGATTCACTAAATCCCAAAACAACCACTTAGCAATAACCATTTATTATTTTCTTAGGGTTAGGCCGGATGGCGTTAGATTGCTGGAGCCTGGACTCATTTGTTGTCTCATGTTCAAGTCAAGCCACCTACCACAAACACAACCAAATTTTCTAACAAAAAAATTAATTGGGTTGTGAAAATTCCAGTAGGCACTAACTCGGTTGGACGTCCCTCAGCATAACGTGATTAACATCCCATAGTCAACCCTAATGCCTATATAAAACCTCACCCATTTCCTAACACAGCACAAGCCCACTAAATCTTGTTGCTAATCTCTTATTAATCCCCAAAATGAGCCTCTTCAAACACCTACCCATTTTCTTTTTCTTCTTCCTCTTAATAACTCTTTTAAGTGCCTTAGCCCATGCAGCCAGATTTGATATAAGCAACAATTGTCCCTTCACAGTCTGGGCAGCAGCCGTGCCCGGTGGTGGCATGCAGCTCAACCCAGGCGAGTCTTGGCCCCTTGACGTCAATGCTGGCACAGCAGGGGCCCGCATTTGGGCTCGAACTGGGTGCAATTTCGATGATTCTGGGCGTGGCCAATGTCAAACCGGTGACTGTGGTGGACTTCTTCAATGCCAAGCCTATGGTGCACCTCCAAACACCCTTGCGGAATTTGCGCTAAACCAATGGCAAAACTTGGATTTCTTTGACATCTCTCTTGTTGATGGGTTTAATATTCCTATGGAATTTAGTCCCACCTCTGGTGGGTGCACCAATGGAATAAGATGCGCCGCTGATATCAATGGACAGTGCCCAGCTGAATTGAATGCTTCTGGTGGGTGTAACAATCCTTGTACTGTATTCAGGACCGATCAATATTGTTGCAATTCTGGAAACTGTGGACCTACAAATTATTCCAATTTTTTCAAGGATCGGTGCCCGAGTGCTTACAGTTACCCTCAGGATGATCAAACAAGCTTATTTACTTGCAATGGTGGGACTAACTATGAGGTGGTGTTCTGCCCTTAAGCAGAACTTTGCTTTCGTATATGAGGCATAGAACTAGTAGCAAGTATGCAAATAAGAGGCATGCGTAATTAGTGTTGCGCTGTTGCGCAGACGCTATGAAACGTATTCACTTTGACTTGTACGTTGTATTAAAAAACAATAATAATAAAAGATCTCTATGAAAGATGGAAGAACTTAACGTTCATAAGTCATAACCTCCTTGTTTAGCAAAAAAAAAAAAAAAAAGTCATAACCACCTTAATGTCTGTTTTTATTATCTTTTTTTTTTGGTGAATTATAATTTTATTTTTCAGCATAACGTAACAACTAACAATGCTTAGTTTTGATTTTCAACTATGGTTAGCAACTCTTTATGTCGGTGCTTTTGTACATGTTTGACTACCAAAATAGGCATTTGCCCCTTTCTCACAAATTTTCTAGCATTTTGCCCATTTTCTCAATCTATTTAGGAAAATATCCCTATTTTGAAACTCAATAATGTGAGGGTCGATTTTTCATATAAAACTCGATTATCCTATAAGCGAGTTACTAAAAAACTTGATATTCATATGGTCGAGTTAGTCTGAGCGTTGTGCCACGCCGGCAAAGCAAACATGGCTTTTTCCAATAAAAAAATGCTTGTGTGAAAATGTATAACTCAGTAAGTAGAAAATTGAGTTTGCCTTCAACAATTTGAATCCTTAACGACTCACAATGCCTGTTCACTCTCTCCCTGTACACTCTCCCACGCTTTCTGCCATCACTCTCCCTCTACACTCTCCCTCGCTCTCTACTCTACAATCACTCTTCCCCACTCTCCCCCACTGTCCATTAGTCTCACTCTCCCTATCTAGTCTCCCTCACCCTCTTAATTTGATCAATCGTCATTGATCAATCGTCGTCTTAGGAACCCTAGTGATTCACAGAGAGAGAATCCGATATGATGCAGAGAGAGTTGGAGAAAGATCTAAGGGAGGCCTCTTCACTCTTGTCGGACTAGTCTCCCTCCATCTTCCGATTCCACACGGTTTGTTTGTAAGTTTTAATTTCTTGAAAACTTAAGAATGGTGCTAGGGTACAATCATGGGTGTAATCTTTTTCAATATCCAACCTAGGCTTGATGTCAAACCATTTTTCTCGGTAATTTTCAACAAATATCTTATCATACTATCTTCAACTAATCTCTTATCCTATTGTCTTCATATAGGTTTGTTGTCAATTTAGGATTTGTTGAAACCAGGGAAACAACCTAGATGATCAAATTCTACTTGAATTGTTTCTAGGTTTTGTTCCTTTGCTTTCATGAGTTTGAGTTTCATGTTTTTTTTTTTTTTGGCTTTATTTTGGTTATTAGAGAAGAAGAGAAGGCAGTGGAGCAAACATAGGCCAAGAAGGTAAAAAAAATTTCAAATCCACAATGATTACAAGGTTTCATTCCTCAATAGGTATTTCCCAAAAAAACTAAAAAAATTTGCTAGTATTTTCATGCTATGAGAATTCCTTGCTTTTATGAATACAAGTACATGATGTTTAGTGCTTCCTCCAACTTTATAACTGAACACTTCTCTTCACTTGTGTCAAATCCACATGTTAGGGGCTTGAGTGAGTTTGGTTGATTCCACGATGTTATATTATTCTACAACAAATTTGAAACTATAACCTTGATTTTGACACTGAGAAGAAATGCAAGCCTTTTGTTGTAAAATTAGTCTGTCACATTCTAGAGTTGGTGATGATAAATACCTATAAGCCATTACTTTTAGTTGCAGAGAAATTATTAATCTATCAACTATCAAACTATTTGACTAAGGCAAATAACATTTGAGCTGATAATGGCTTTTTCTTTGCATGTTTCCCTCATTAGGCACATCTCTTAGGCCTGTTTAGTTGCCCATGAATCAAAACCATTCATATTTTGTATAATACTACATTCACAAATTGTCACTATAGTGGATAGAATGACTTATTTGTGCAAATTCATGAAATGCCACTCCAATTTTTTTCATTGAAATAAGTTATATGGTCTCACATTTGGCTATGTTTTATGCTACATCATTTGTTGTTTGAAATAAGTTAATGGTTTTTGTTTTACTATAATGTGGATTTTAGCAAAAGATATTTAATTTTGTTTTGAGAAAATTGGAATATGTTTGAATTCAAAAATGGCTTGAGAGAGAGGTTACGATTAGTTCAAAAACCCTTTTATGATTGTCCAACCCTATATGCATATAAGCATGCAAGGTTGTGTGTATATTTCTAATTGGGAGTAATTAATTTCATTAAATGTCTTTCTTATAATTGGAGGGTATTTTTTAAAATTGTAGGTTTGGAGAATTGACGGGTTTTTACTTGAGTTCTTCTATGACGTAGAAGGTACATTTTTTGATGTACCATAGTATGCATTCTTTGGCAAAGATGTTGTTGAGTTGGGGGATTGCCATTCTTTGTCGCTTGGAGTTTTTGAAATGGTTAATGATGTTTTTACTTTAATTTTAGGAGTTTCCTCTTACCTATTTTCTTTATTTGGCCCTTTGTCTTGCTAATCTATATATATATATATATATATATATATATATATATAAACCGAATCCTTTGCTAGCACCACAATTTTCCACATCAAGACAACACAATATTTAAAAAATAAAAAATTAAATTAAAAACACTATTTTTCTCTCCAAAACCCGATACTTATCTTCTTTTTTTATTTTTCTTTTTTTGGATAAAATCTTATATTTTAAGCTAACTTTAATCTAAAGATTATTATTTTAAAAAAATTTATTTTTCTTTTTTTGGATAAAATCTAATATTTTAAGCTGACTTTAATCTAAAGATTTTTTTTTTTTTTTTTTAAATTTGCAATAAAAAAGGATAAGTGTCCGCTTTATTGCAATAAACCCAAAAACAAAGTTAACTAATTTTTTAGAAACCCTACAACCAAACTTCTTGAACCCTACGTTATAGAATATAATTTTTTTATTTCAAAATCTTTTGATTATGCGTTAATTTATTTTTTGCTATTATATATTAGATAACAACAAAAAATTATATATGCCACAAAGATGATTATTAAAAAAAAAAAAAAAAAAAATCTGCAATAAAAAGATAAGTATCGGCTTTATTGCAATAAACCCAAAAAAAAAAAAAAAAAAGTTAATTAATTTTTTAAAAACCCTACAACCAAACTTCTTGAACTCTACGTTATAGAATATAATTTGTTTATTTCAAAATCTTTTGATTATGCGTTAATTTATTTTTTGCTATTATATATTAGATAACAACAAAAAATTAAATATATATCACCATATGCCACAAAGATGATTATTTATAAAAAAAATAATAATAATAAAAAAATAAAAAACTGCAATAAAAGGATAAGTATCAAAACTTTATTGCAATAAATTAGATAACAAAAAAAAAAAAGTTAATTAATTTTTTAAAAACCCTACCAAACTTCTTGAACTTTGCGTTATAGAATATAATTTTTTTTATTTCAAAATCTTTTGATTATGCATTTATTTTTTTTTTTGCTATTATATATTAGATAACAACAAAAAATTTAAAAATGCATTTTTGCATTAGTTATTGCAATATCTAAACATGTTTAGTAGATTTCAACGGTTATACCATGAATTATATATTCTTTTAAAGATAACCTATTTTTCTCTTGTATTTCTCTATTGTGTAGTCATAAATATATATTTTTTGTTTCAAAATTTTCTAGGCAATGAATCTTCTTATTCTTTAATATTTTTTGGCATTTCGAGAATTTTAATATCTGAAATCAATTGGTAGATTTTTCACAAGATATTGCACGTTCAAACAATGATTTCTTTATCAAATCGTAATAAAAATTGAAGTGAAACAGGAGAAATTTGTGAAATAGTATAGTTTCATAATCAATTTTAAATTTTATATAATTATTTTAGTCTATTAAACAAACAAGTAGGTTTCCGTGCATAGCACGGGTTTGCGACTAGTCTACTTAAAATTTGTTCTTTTAATTTAAGGTTTTTTGAGCTAGGTTTGATCTTATTGAAATAAAAAAAAAAAAAAAAAGTTTTTATTGAAATAAAAAAAAGCGCAGGGTATGCTTCTTTAGTTTTAGATATTAGTTTCCGCATGTCAATGTTTTTTAATTACTGTTTTGTTTGTATATTTTGCTACTATAGTTTCTTTTTTCTTTTTTTGGGTTTCTTCATTGCATGTTATATAATTTATTTGGAGTTTGATATTAGAATTCATGTTTATTTTATGAAATTTTAACATTATGTTTGAATATTTAATTTATTTTATTTTATTTCTGGAGCCTAATTAATTTAGTTTTGCATATAATTCTAAACATAAAAAGCCAATTAGGACTAGACATAGTGCATCATTGAACATAAGTATAGGATTTAGAGGTCGGCTTGGTACAATTATATTTAGCTTCCACAAAACAAGTCACTATGGTAGTTGTAAATACTATAGTATGGCCCATCTTTTTTTGGTTTCAAGTAGTCACAAATCACATAAACCCCAAAATAATTTTGATTCCATTCTTTTTTGGCAAAATATTTTTGTTGATAACAATATATTCCTATGAAACTAAAGCCCCAGTTGTTTCCAATTGATGATGGCACTTTAACAAAAAATTAATTTTTTGATAAGTGAGATTTAAAGTAAATAAAAACCTTATGAGTGTAGTATGAGATTTTAGTAGCACAATCATTTTCAATACATAAAATTAAATTCATTGCTTTCCATATGATTTAATTTTCACAGCATAATTAAGCATAATCCTCACATGAAGCTTTTTGTGTGTGTGTGTGTGTGTGTGTTTTGTGTGTGTGTGTGTGTGTGCATTGTTAATTTTTAATTGTCATGGTTGTTTGTAGTTCTTTTGGGTACTAATATATATTTGTCTCAATTTCGTGATAATTTGATGAGCATTTTCTTTCAATGTTGCTTTTAATTATTTTTTTTATAGGTTTGGGAAGAATTTTAGATTTGCATTTTCTTTTTCTTTTTCTTTTCCAGCTAAAAGGGGTTGCTTCTTTTAAAGTTTTCAATAAAAAGCTGAGGTTTTGGTTTTTCTTTCATCAAGCCATTGACTTAGGTTGCTTAGATTTTGTGCAAAATGTGACTTTTACTTGAAACCACCAACTAACAACTTTCAATCTACAAAATTTTTGATACACATGAGATGGGATATAGAAGAAGGATGCTTGGGTCAAACCATTAGGTGGAATGCTGTCATGGCATCGAGCAATCGTGGTAATTCTTGTTGCTACTATTGGCTTGCAAGAAGTAATGGGAGGACATGCCTTTGTTATAGCAGTGATTTATCTAGAGAGTTTAGTTTGATTTGCATTCTGGTTATTGAAATGTTCTCTCAAACATCACTATGTTAGCTTTTGAAGTTACTATTTCTATATAATTTTTTTCTTCTTTCAAATGGCCTATTGTAGTAATTGTGGAAATTGTTATCGGATGAATAAAAGTATCCAGGGTGTGCAACTATTTGCTATTCAAGATTTGATGATTAGTAAGTATTTGGTTCCAAGAATACTAAAGCCAAGAGTGGGAAGTAGTTGCAGATTTTTTTGGGACTGTTTGCTTTTGTGGCCAAATGTCAATTGGGCAAGAGCTTTTTATGTGATGTTATGCATCTAAGTACACATTGAAAAGGTGTTTGGCATGGTAGCAGCATGAAATTGAGACAACTAATAATGAAATTGAAAATTGGGAAATGATTTGTTTGTGCTTTAGAAGCAAGTTGAATCTAGATTGGCTCTTTAGTTAAAGGATCATGTAGAATAATTGTTCAACTTTTTCTTTACACTTTTTTTTTTTTTTTTTTTTTTGTGTTGAAAAATGTGATGCAAATGTCAACTAGTGTATAATGTCATTTTGGTAAACTTTGTTGACAATAACCCCTCTAATTGGCCATTGAAACGAAAGTGCATAAATATTAACCATAAGCACATTCAATCCAAATAAACTACACTCTTAAGAACTTATCACGGTTGGTTTTACACACTCTTTTGGACCCAAACACATTATACCATTAAAAAAAGTTTAAAATGTGATTAAAGTATAGATTTACAACTCAAAATGATGTTATACCTCTTTTCTTCTTTTTAATTTGTAATTTTAATTTTAATTTTCAATAGAATGTAATTTATGGTGTCCACTACACAATGATTACTCTTTATAGAATAAAAGAAAGATTAAATCTATCTTTCAATAGCTTTTCTATGCATCGCACGGGTTAGCGACTAGTTAAATAAAATGACTGAGATTTAAAAAAAAAATACTAATAGTCCAAAGATTGCTAAATAAAAGACAAATAATTATTTAAATGTCAATACATAAAAAAAAAAAATATTTATATATATATATATATATATATATATATAATAAACAACAACTAAATACATATGTATATATTGTTTATAATATATTGATTATTATAATAATAAATAATATATTATAAGAAATTTAAAAAAGAAAGCAATTAAAAAAAAAAAACTAAACAAAGAAAATACAAATACTTGGAGCACACAGCACAAGCACAAGCTGTCAAGCACAAGCACAAAAGCTTCACAAAATTGAGGGGCCCACAGCAATAAGTTATTGACAATGATAATGAGAAATGGACAAAATTAATCGCTCTTTATTGTCTAAATTCAACACATAGTACGTTTACCAAAGAAAAATTGAACACATAATACATACATTACACTATTGCAATTCTGGAAAGTGCAAAACCTTTACTTTTAAACAAAGAGACAAAACTTTTACTTTTAAAAAGAGGGATGAAAAGCAAAGAAAAAAAAAACGTATCCAAAAAAAAAAAAAAAAAAAAAAGATAAAAAAAGAAAGAAGAAGAGGGCAAAGACGGTGCGGTGGCGAGAAGAAGGAAGGATCAAGGAGGTCAAGGCAAAGAGAAAGAACTGAAAGAAGAAAAAGAAGAAGAATGCAAAGCCCAAGTCCTCAACGGGAGAGAGAGAGTGAGAGAGAGAGAGAGAGAGAGTGAGTCACCTGTGTAAGTCTGTAAGAAAGATTTTTTTTTTTTTTTTTTGTTTCTACAAGACTCTTTGCCGCAAGCTGTGTGGCCGTGTGGGAGAGACAAAGTTTTAGACTTTTCAATTTTTTTGCCGTGTACAAGTAAGCCTTAGATGTATTGGGATGAAAATTAGAATTTTTTTCCCTTTTATTTGTTGAGGTAGTTGTTAAAATACCTATGTTCATTTTAAAGATGCTATATGTATAATTATTGTAATTTTTTGACATGTATTTGTGGATTATATTTTATTTAAATTAAAATTGTATTTATTTTTAGACTTTATATAGGTATATTATCAGGGATGGGGACAAAATGACAAGATTATTTAAGAATTTTCAAATTATTTAAGATATTTTTTTAAAAAAATTTATAAATTTTTTCAAAAATTTTGGGGGCGCCAAGGCCCCCTTTGGTTCTCAAGTGGCTCCGCCACTGCAATGCAATGCAATGCCATCATGAGTCATGACCACCCTTTCTTTAGATCTGATGAGTTTTTCATGGCCAAAACCAACTCCACCCTCACATAATAGCTTCTTCACAACTACACGTGCCACGTCACCCACACTCTTGGAAAGAATTTTATCTTTTTTTCTTATTTAATTACTTTATCAGATTGTGACCCAGTTGTTGTTGTTTCCTTAAATGGATGGTTCAAATATGGAATTCAGTTTATAACTTTAACTGGGTCAGATTTTTTTTTTTTTCCTTTTGGGGTTAAATTAATAATTGGTGTTGATATGTTTGTTTGCTTTTTTGGGTGATTTGCACTGTCACAAAATGGATATGGTGATTTGTTTGATTAGTTATAAAAGAAGAGTAGTTCAGTTGATGGTATTAGCTATTCTAGTTTTTTATTTTTTATTTTCATTTGTAGGCTAGCTCCAGTGAAAACAGATTGTACTGAAAAGAAACCCAAAGCTGCTTCCAACAACAACAACAAAAATCAGGTGCTTTTCCTTTTCTTAAACTTATCTTATAAAAATCCCAGCAACCAAAAATCAGATTCTTCAATTCCCATTTCCTGTTTCTGTAATTTGACTGTTAGGATGTACTCTATTTCTTGGCTTTTCAAAATATATTGTTAGGCAAAGATATATGAATGATCTACACTGATTGCCTTTTGCCTTTTTTTTTTTTCCCTATATATCTGTTTATGTGCTAATAGTTCTAGTTAAATGGCACATCTTCCCTTTAGAAGTAAGGTAGAGGGTGAGGTTGTGAGTTTACGACCTATTAAGTTCGTGTGTAATTACTAATAATATATCATACATCGTTTTATGAATTGTTATGTTTCTAGAGTTTTGTGTAGGTGGAGTAGATGATTGGGGAAATAGTTATGAAGATTTGGCTTAATTTAGTAGTGAGGTCTGGATGGTCCAATAATTTTTTTTGGTGAATCTTGGAGAAAGTTTATTTGACGTAGGTTTTTTTAGAAATTCAACACTAAATTAGTATTCTTGGTAAGATCTTGAAGGGTTTATGTATAGGATTTAATGTTTAAGGGCTTAAGTAAATAAAATATTAGATTTTGAATGGACATGGAGGGAATTGATGGTTGTTTACGGAAGAGTTGAACAGAGAAACAAAGAAGAATAAAACCTAGGTTTCCTAAGAAATCACAATCAGGAATGAGAAGGCAATCACACCCTCAAAGTTTAAAATAAACTGCTCCAATTTTATTAAATTCAATCTCTCTATATATTTTTATTGATAACATAAAGAATCTTATGTATAGGCTATTGCTAATCCTACTCCTAGAAAGACTAGACTAAAAAATAACTAAGGAAAAGTATTTAAAAGACTTTTACAGGAAGTAGGAAATTAAACAAAATTGAAAGGACTCCAAAACATAAAGGAAGACTCATGGGCCCTTAAGATTCTTTGCTCTAATAATGCATTAGAATAAACAAAGTCTATTATGAATTCCTTTTATAATGATCATCGTATTATTCATCAAAGTAATTGTGCTCACACCTTTTAAACAAAATAGTGTTTTTGAGTGCAAGCACCGTCACTCATTTGTTGGATGTTGCTCGCACCTTGTTATTCAATATAAAGTGCCATCTAATTAATCATATGCCTTCTGGAATTATAAGTCTCAATTTTTTCTTTTATATCCTAATCATTAATTAAGGAAATAATATAGAGTATGATTTCAGATAGAATAGTGTTGAGGTCTAAAAAAAAAGGGTCATAGTGAAATAAGCCCAAAAAAAGAACAAGTCCAACCCAAAAGGAAAATTCAAGCTGAGCCCAAAGAAATAGATACGGGAGACCCATGAGGGAATAAAAGAAAGGCCCAGAGGATCCGAAGCCCTTAGAAAAAAAAAAAAAGAAGCATCCAAAAAAAAGAGGACCACGGCAAAGTATAAGAAGCAAGGATCCTCGGGAACCATCAATAAGCACGGGTCCCTTCAGGCACAAAGAAAAAGGAAGAATGGGACGGATCGATAGAAAGAAAGAAGACAGAAGAAGAAAAAAACAAGAAATAAAAGCAAAACGCGAGCGACCTCTCATGGCATGCAGTGAGAAAAGGCCTTAGGGAACCAGGACGGGGAAGAAGAATAATAACAAACGACTTTCAAAAATGGCGAACAGATTCCGCCCAAATAGGAAAAAAGGGGAAAAGTGGAAGACGCCGAGAAATGGGGATGCCGAGAAGGGCATACCTCAAAGACACGTCCCAAAGAAGATGGCCAACCGGGAACTTTCAAAAGAATCGGAGCTGAAAGAAGAAAAGAATGAGAAAAAACGGAAAAAGGGCTTATCGAGATGATGGGAATAGGGCATGCTCTGTTTACAAAAGAGCAAAACAGGGGAACCAACGGTTCCCAGGGAAGCCCGTAAAACTCCATTATAAAAGGAGGGGATGGGTTGTTGTAGAGAGGGAAAATTCCCGACCTATCACAAGCTGACACATCACATTACCAAGTCCACAAAATACAGCCAATTACAGAACACCATGTATTTCTGCTAGGTTTTGCTATCATTATTCAGAAGCCAACAAAAATTTGCCAAGTGTCATGCAAGAGCCAATCAAGCAACCTCGCACGTGTAAGCGATGACTCAAGCAGCCTCGCACGTGTAAGCGATGACTCAAGCAACCTCGCACGTGTAAGCAATGACTTAAGCAACCTCGCACGTGTAAGCGATGACTCAAGCAATCTCGCGCGTGTAAGCGATGACTTAAGCGGACTAATCAAGTCGTGACATGTGTCACCAATCAAGCTCCGCCACATGTCGCTCACCCACCCCAAAACTCCTATAAATAGAAGCCTTCCTAAGACATTTAGGGGGACCAGAATTCAGAAGTGAAGAAGCTCTGCGAAGATCAAGCCTCAAGAACTTCAAGAACTTCAACCCCAAAATCGAAGAACATTCGAAACAGAATCATCCGGATCATCCGCCTAGATCCTAAAGTTCACGGGAATCAAGCCAGAAGTGTCCGAAAACATCAACAAATCACAAATCATTGAAGCTCAATGGATCCAAGCCTCTAAAGCTCCGAAGAACTTCCACCACAAACCTTCGAAGACGAAGAACGCACGAAGAACACGAAGAACGCGAAGAACAAAGGATTTCTAAACAAGCTCAACGCCAGGAGATTCATTGTAATTCCGTTTGGTAATCTTCAATCCATCCCTCAACCAAATTGAAGGATATTTTGTGTTCAAGTCAAATCCACATTACCATAAATCTAATCAATAAGTTTTGCAAGGAGATCGAATCAGATGATCACTCTTTTGTAATTCCAGAGAATTGTACCACACAATCATCAATACAAATTCGCATTTGTGAAACTATTTTGCTTGTTTGATTTATTTCAAACTAGAAATTTAGTCGCTTACAGTTGTGAAGAAAGGGGAGCGGAAAAAAAGAAAGAAACACAAGAAAGGAGAAATTCTCCAGGAAAAAACTATCAGAAAAATCGAGAGTGAAGAGAAAATACTAAGGGAAAAACAAATATTACTTCCCAGTATCCTGTAAAAGCCACTATTGCACATACTCGGATTTAACGAGAATCAAACTTTGCAAGTTTTGAAGGCTAAAATAGTCATTCAAGACTGCAATTTTTGAGCTTGATTGAACCTTGTATCACGTCTTAGTGAGCTTTCTATAATCAAACAGATAATGTATTAATAAAACATTACCTTATATTTCCCAGGATCCCCACAGCATTAATTTTTTATCGCTTTGCTAATCCTGTTTTCTTTCCTTTTGAATTTACCTTGTTAATTTTTGGCACTCTTCGATGTCCTTGTTTGTCATCTTCTTTATATTGTCGGGAGTATTCTCTACATCCACTTGATTCTTAAACGGCTCGTTTGCGGTGAGTCAAGGCCCGGTCCACCAAATCCTCCTTTTCATTTAGGCCCGGGATCTTTGGGCACGAGTGTCACGAAAAAGGCACTCTCACATTTTGGCGACTCCACTGGGGACTGGGCAAAGAAGAAGGAAGAAGCAACCCCTTCACAGAGAATACCTCCAAGACAAAGAAACAGCAAAGGAACTAATGTGCCACCTACGACCTCCGAGCTCGTAGGAGAAAACAAGGTAGCTTCCAGGCAAGGAGGTGGGATACCCTTGGTAGAACAGGAGGTTGTGTCAGAACAAAGACACGCAAGGCAAGAACCAGACCTTATGGCCGGGATGACAGCAATGTTAAAGGATCTAGAGCAAGAAGTTCGTTTTCTCAAAGAGGGCAGAACACAGGAAATCAGAGACAATGTTTCCCCTACTGGCCACCAAGATGGGACGCAGCTAGAAGGAGGGTCGGCAGTGGGAGGAAGAGCCAACTCTCGATGACTTGACACCGGCAGATGTCAATGCCCTTCCGGAGCAAGAAAGGGAAAAACTTTCGGGGATTCTCAAGCAATTCTCTCGGGATCCTCCGTTCCCTCTAGAACTTCTTGGCAAACCATATCCTAAGGGGTACGAACCCCCAAAGTTCCATCCTTTCGATGGGAGGAACGGAAGTGCCGTGGAACATATGAGTAGGTTTGTCCACACTATGGGCCCCTATGCGGGAGAGAGAGAATTATATCTGAGGGAATTCACCAAATCCTTAGTGGATAGGGCATACACTTGGTACACCACGCTGAGACCCGGGTCCATCAAAACCTGGGATGAGATAATGGAAAAATTCTGCGCCAAATATTACCCTGGTGAAGACAAAATCACTTTCCAGAATCCGCAAATGGTGAGGCAGAGACCTGGAAAAGATCCTGTTCAATTCATTAAAAGGTTTGAAGATGTGTCCCTAGACTGCTATGGGGACCATGAAGAAAAGGAGCTCGTGGAAACCTGTATAGCCAACATGCTTTTTGATTATAGGCTCAACCTTGAAAATCTATGTATCGCGTGAGTTTCTTTGACTGTTACAAAGAACCAGGACGGCGCAAACCATGAGGACAAAAAGGCTGCCCGCATCCCAAGCTATAACAAAGATCAGAGAGGGAGAGAAAAGGAAGAGACCGGATGAGAAGGTGTTCGAGGAACCACCGGTGATCCCATGTACAGGTGAGGAGTTAAGCCATGTCCTAGACAAATGGATTGGAGATGGGGTTGTTAGGCCATTCAACGTGTCCGGACCATCAATCTGAAGAAGAAAGGAAGAACCCTTTATTTTGCAGAATCCATAATTATGTCAAGCACTCCACCAAGGATTGCTGGACCCTTTGCGAACTCTTCCACAAAAAGTTGAGAGAAGGAACCCGGAGCTCACTCGGAAGGAGCCGGAAGTGCGGAGGAACCCCTTGCCTAACCACAAAGGAAAGGGGATGGTAGCGATAGTAATACATGGGAACCCGGCGTGAAGCGGGAGAATCGAAGGATCCTTCCACCCAAGCACGATCAGGACCCTCCGAGAAGAATCCTAAGTTCAGGTCACTATTCAATCAATTAGGATTCGGACCGAGAAGCAAGAAGGGTGGCCATAGAGTCTCTCATGAGCATAGCAGCAGATTCGGGGATGGAATGCTTTTTGGTGAGTCACATGCTAGTCGAGCTTTCCTAGAGATAACCAATGCAATAACCTTCTTGATGAAGACATGGAGATTGAGCACCGGACCACCACCGTAGACCCCTTTATCTAATGGCCACCATAAACGGCGCTCAAGTCGGAAGAGCACTTTGGTGGATACAGGGGCATCACTCAATCTCATAGCCTTGAGTACCACGGAAGTCGCTGTTGGCTTAGTTGTGAAGGATCCAGGGGCTCCCATGGAAATAACAGGATTTGGAGGATCGGTGGAATCAACGAGAAGGATACGTGTAGCTAGCCTTAAGGGTAGGGCCAATAGTAGCTTTGACAAGGTTTCATATGATTAATGCAGAAGTTTCTTATCACGTGTTCTTTGGGCCCGTGGTGGCTTCATAAACATCGCCTTATTCCATCCATGTTCCATCAATGCATTAAAGGGAGACTGAATGGGAGGCCCATAGGATCCCCGCCAACCATAATCCTTTCAGCTAGGGAGAAGTGAATTTTGCGAAACAATGTTTTATGATGAGTTGGAGCAGGATGATGAGAACCCCGCCCTGGGACCCTAGGGGCACCTATCCTAGAAGAAGAAGAAGGAGGAAGGGGCACCGTGACACGAGGAATCTTCTAGAAAGAAAAAGACAAAAGAGGGAGTCCAGCTCTTCAGGATCCCGAGAATGTGTGGTGGTGCGGGAACCTGGGGGAAGACTGATCTATCGTTTATGAAGGTGCGCGGGACCCGAATGCATTGTGCAAGAAGGTCCCGGACCACCAAGCTGCATAATGGCCCAAGAAGGAATCCCGGAAGAACCAGTTAAGGAGGCCCAGATTCACCTGAGGAAGAATTAAAGGAAATAGATTTGGGGAGAACCAGGATCCCGAAACCTGTCTTCATTAGCTTGATCAATTGGTGGCTCAAGAAAGAGAACAACGGGTAACCTTGCTTCAAAAATACAGAGATGTGTTTGCATGGACCTATGATGAGATGCCTGGTCTAGACCCAGAGTTGGTAGTCCATTCTCTTAATGTGGACCCGGGAATGAGGCCGATAGTCCAACCAGCTAAGGTCTTCCACACCGAGGTAGAAGCTCAAATAGTTCAAGAAGTCAAGAAATTGCTAACAACTGGTTTCATCAAACTCATCCAACACCCAAAATGGCTTTCCAACATTGTACCTGTGAAGAAGAAAAATGGTCGATCCGTTCTTGTGTAGACTTTCGCAACTTGAACAAGGCATGTCCTAAAGATGAATTCCCCTTGCCCAACATCGACCTCCTTGTAGATTCAATTGCAGGAAACTCAATGTTCTCATTTATGGATGGGTACAGTGGATACAACCAAATCCGCATGGCAGCCAAAGATGCAGAGAAGACGGCATTCAGAACTCCGATTGGGAACTTTTACTACATTGTAATGCCCTTTGGTCTAAAAAATGCAGGGGCTACATATCAGCGGACCATGATAGCCATTTTCCATGACATAATGCATAAGGAGATGGAAGATTATGTAGATGATATTGTGGTCAAGTCAAAAACCAGAACAAGACATTTCCAAGTACTTGAGCAAGTCTTTGAAAGATGCAAGAAGTACAAGTTACGTATGAACCCCATGAAGTGCGCCTTTGGAGTGTCTGCTGGAAAGTTCCTTGGGTTCCTGGTACATCACAAAGGCATAAGCGTGGACCCGGCCAAGGCCACAGCTATCGCCACGATGAGAAGATCAACTACTTTGTTAGGGAACTCAAAAGCTTCACGGGAAGAGTCTCCTATATTAGGAGATTTGTGCACAGTTTAGCCTCGCCTACCGCAGCCTATCCAAACTGTTGAAAAAGGGGAATGAATTTACTGGGGGAGAGCAGCGAGGAAGCTTTTCAAAGAATTGGGGCATCATGAATCATCCGCCCACCCTCCAAGCACCAATACGAGGGCGACCTCTGTTGCTATACTTGGCATCAAATTCTCAGGCAATAGGAGCTTTTTTGGCACAAGAAGATGACCAAGGAAATGAGCAGACTGTATATTATGTAAGTAGAACACTCAAGGATACCGAGACCCGGTACCCCAGAATAGAGAAAGCCTGCCTAGTGATCATTTATGCATCCCAAAGGTTGAAAAGGTACTTCTCAGCTCACCAAATCCTCTTGGTAACTAAGTCCCACCCTATAAAAGCGCTCCTGCACCAGCCCCTTCTCACGGGAAGGATAGCACAATGGCTAGTGTTGCTCTCACAATATGATATAGGTATAAGAACTCCCAAGGCTGTCAAAAGCCAGGCCATAGCAGATCTGCTAGCTCAATTCCTAGGAAAGGAGGAAGGCCCGCTGAGCGAAGAAATCCCTGGTGAGGTAGCGGTGATGGAGATCTCAGGGAAGAAATGGACCATGAGGTTTGACGGGTCAGCTACAACAACTTCAAATGGGGTAGGAATTGTACTAAGTTTGTGAAAATGGGGATATCATGCCCCTGTCTTTCAGGCTTGGTTTCTCATGCTCTAATAATGCAGGTGAATATGAGGCATACTTAACTGGGTTAAATATAGCACTCAACATAGGAGTGAAACATATGAGAGTGTTGGGAGATTCCAATCTTGTAGTCTCCCAAGTGAAAGGTGACTTTGCATTACGGAAACAAAACTTAGCACCCTACAGGACTTGGGCACAAAGGCTGGAGATGGAATTTTAGACCTTGAGCATATAATACACTCAAAGAAGTGAAAACAGGTTTGCTGATGCGCTCGCCACCACTGGGATCCCAAATACCATTTAATGGGAGGGATACGCTGATAAAAATAGGAAGGCGGGAACATTCTATTGTAAGGATCCTCCAAGGGATGTACCCGGAGAGTCCAAACAGTGGGACTGGAGGAACGAAGTCAAAGAAAAGATGAAAGAGGTAGGTCCTAGAGGGAACATCAAAGAACTAATGGATTACACTCGGATAGAAGGAGAATTGTATAGAAGGCTGCCGGGAGGAATCTTGTTCAGATGTATCACCGAGAAGGAAGGAAAGTCGAAACTAGAAGAATTACACGCCCAAGCATGTGGAGTTGCGAGAAAAGGTCGGCCTATACGAAGGATGCAACGCATGGGGGGTGTGCGGGCGGATATGGACAAGGAAGTAGCAATCATACAGGGAAATGCCGGGGAATGTCGTTTGGCAATTGATAAAGAAGAAAGCTACGCGGTGTTTATTGCAGAAGATTGGCGGGCTCCTTTCATAGGATACCTGGCTCAGGGGATCCTACCAACCGATAGGAAACTGGCCCACAAGCTCAAAAAGCTAGCGTGCAGGTATTTCCTGCAGAATGACATTTTATTCAAAAAGGGATACCATGGGGATCCCCTCAGGTGCCAGGACCAAAGGAAGCTAGAAAAGTAGTCAGAGAGGTACACTCTGGAGATTGTGGAAGTCACCCAGGGAAGAAAAGGGTGTACAAGCGATTCTTGTTGTTGGGATATTCTTGGCCAACGATGAAAAGGGACTCTGAAGAGCTGGTCAAAACATGTCATGTTTGCCAAGTCCTGGGAGATGCAATTCACACTCATCCAAATGTCCTACAGGATATGACGACGCCATGGCCTTTTCATACTTGGGGGCTTGATCTCATAGGGCCTATAAACCCTCCATCCAACGGTTATATATGGATCCTGGCAGCCCACAGTACTTTACAAAATGGGTAGAGGCCATCCCTTTGAAAAAAGCTACCGGAGCAAATTTGTAGCAAATTTCATTCGAGACCACATTATTACAAGGTTCGAGATCCTCGGAAGATTGATCGGTGACAATGGAACCCCATTCATAAACAAAGATATGAAGGGGTTAATCAAGCATACCACATCAAGCATGGAAGATCTACCCCATACTACCGCAAGGAAACGGCCAAAAGTTTGAAACTACTAATAGGGTAATGTTGAAGATCCTTAAGAAAATGAAGCATGAGTATGGAGGGAAATGGAGTGACCATCATCGCGGATGTGCTTTGGGTATGTAGAAGCTGTAAAGACAGCCACAGGATTCTCCCCATTCTCCCTGGTCTATGAACGAAGCCATCAGCCAGTGGAGTTAGTCATTCCTACACCAAGGGTAGTTTTGGAGGAAAATCAAGGAGAAAGTAAGGACGCAAACAATGAAAAGAGGCTAGCAGATCTGGAAGGGGTAGAAGAAGAAAGAGAGCTGGCCAAGAAAAGGAGCTAGAGATACCAGCAAAGAATGACCAAAGCATATGCACAAGCAATACGCCCAAGAGTGTGCTTTGAAGGGCAATTAGTACTAAGGATGGCGGAGCATGTAAGGAGGAACCCGCCGGGGCCTTCCAAGTTCACCCCAAAATGGGAAGGACCCTACATCATCAATGCGACTCATGAGAGTGGGTATTATTACCTTGCCAAAGAAGATGGGACAGTCTTGACAGAACCCATAAATGGGAAATGGCTCAAGCAATACTATGTATAAGGACAATGAAAAGGAGAAAGTGAGGACGCAAACAATGAAAAGAGGCTAGCAGATCTGGAAGGGGTAGAAGAAGAAAGAGAGCTGGTCAAGAAAAGGAGCCAGAGATACCAGCAAAGAATAACCAGAGCATATGCACAAGCAGTACGCCCAAGAGTGTGCTTTGAAGGGCAATTAGTACTAAGGATGGCGGAGCACGTAAGGAGGAACTGCCCGGGACCCTTCAAGTTCACCCCAAAATGGGAAGGACCCTACATCATCAATGCAGCTCATGAGAGTGGGTATTATTACCTTGCCAAAGAAGATGGGACAGTCCTGACAGAACCCATAAATGGGAAATGGCTGAAGCAATACTATGCATAAGGACAAGGGGATCCCGGTACCTCGGGGTCCTTTTACCGACTTCACTATCTGCTAATTCTTTTTTATTTTTTATCTTTTTTATTTTTCAGCCTTTATCATGAATTACGGTCTAAGATAATTTTGTTCGAGAACGTGTGATAGATTGACACTTTGTGGTCAATCGCACCAAATGATTTTTCTTTGTTCCTTAAAAATGACCATGTTTTAATGAAGTTCTGTTTCTTCAACATTTAAATCTTTCTTTAAATACTGCAAAGACCAAATTTGGATAGATTTAAGGAAGGATACCTGAGTCAAAAAAAAAAAAAAAAGAGCATGTAATACCCTTTTACATATGGCCCAAGATCCACCTCACAAATAATTTTAGATATCCCACAAACAGTTCCAAGTGCATAGGTCTAGGATCACAGAATAAAAGTAAAGTATCTAGGATACCTAGCTTAGCACTTGGCAAAAGGGGAACCTGTCAAAGTTCATGAACTGGGACCGTATCTTAAAAAAAAAATACATAGGAAAGGATACAGTGTACCCGATTCAAGTACTTGCATAATAGATTACCGGGTACTGCACGTAACTTACAGTGAAGCCTGTGGAAACCATGGTCCAAGACTCGGGAAAGAAAAGAGTCATAGGAAAGAAAAGGCAATATATCAAAGAAAAAAGGCAGATTCACATACTAAGAAATGAGAAGCAGTTTTGAAACAAAAAAAAAAAAAAAAAAAAAAAAAAAAAAAAAAAAAAAAGAAAGCAAAGAGTAGAGTAATGTTCAAGAAAAAAAAAACTTATACAACCCCAAATTATTTATGTAAATCTAAAATAAGCTAAGGAATGAGGCCAGCCAACAGGGAGGCATCCGGAGAAATAACAAGCACGATCAAAGTAGAAAGGATCCTCTGCCGCTTGACCTTCAAGTCTTGTAAAACCTTGTGAGCATGAGCCAAAGCTTCCTTCAGCTATTTCGAGTGTCTATACTCTTGAATGATTGCCTCGAAACAAACATATGAGCCAGCGGAGACGCAAGTGATCCAGCGAGAAAAGACAAATTGAACTTGACCTCCAGAAGGTCTTGCACCACCCCTCTCCACTCCAGAAGCTTTTCTTCGGACAAAGAATCTACAGAGGAATTCCTCAGGGAAACCAACACGGCACACAACAACTCCATCAAAATATTGCCTAGAAAGATGCCTCCCCTAAAGCCCCTGGTGAAATCCCCGTGACTCTTGAGTAGACTCTCTAGCGGCGGCGGGCCTTCCACAGGAACAGAGAAGCGCAGGAAGGCGCCATAAGAAGACCAAAAACATGGAAGTAGTCATGAAGAACCGTTAAATTCCAAGAGATCAAAGCGAGGCGGGGAAGGAGGAAAGCCTGAATCAAGATCCGAGGCGACCACTTTCGAGGCATCCCCATTTGTGTCACCACTTGCGAGAGACAAGGGGACTTTGACCTTTCGCTTTGGATGAAGATTAACAACTTGAACAGGTCTCACAATTCCTTCGGGGATAACAAGCTCAGAACCTGCAAAGCCTGTATCAATATTCAAAAAAAAAAAGAAAAGGAAGAACAAATTTATTCTTAAAAAAAAAAAAAAAAAAAAAAAAAAAAAGAAGGACAAACCAGTTCCGGCTTCTTGGGGCAGAGCCTCTTCTTCTTGATCTCCCGACTTCCCCGAGGATTCTGGGAAAGAACATAAGGCAAGTTGAAGAAAAGGTGAAGGACCAACGGCAAAATGGCTAAAGGAAGGGATAGATGCGGGGGGCTTCGCCATAAAAGAAAAGGAAAGAGAAGGGCGAAGGGAAGGAAAGAAAAGAAAAGGAAACACAATGGGAACATTTCGCACTCACCTTCCCGAGCTTTTCGATTCTAAAGAAGAGGCAACACTGGGAGCGGATTTCTCTTTGGTTTGACCTAAAAGGGAGAAAGAAAAGGAGGAACTAAAAAAAAACTGGAAAATAAAATAAAGATATAACGCTATTTCAAGGAAACAAGGCTTACCTGTTTGTTTGGATAAAGGAGTGTCTCTCAAAACGCCTTTATCTGACAAGGATTGAGGAAACACTGATCTGATAGGACTAGGAGTACGTTCAAGATGGGGACTACGAGATGAAGGGATCCTAGAGACTTTGGGATCCCGGGAATCTTGCATTCGTTGCCCGGTTTCTTCTTGAACCACCAAGTAGGGGACTCCTCCCCCACAAACAGGGAAAAACAACGAGAAAGAGTTGTGATAGCTTCCTCTCCTAGAGCCTTGCTAGTTATAGGAGGGGATACCTCCACCTAAAGGAAGAAGAAGAGGAAAAGGCGGCGCCAAGTAAAAAAAAAACAACAACGGGAAATGCTAACAACACAATGTCAGAACAAAAGGGAGAAAACAAAAAAAAAAGGGGGCACACACATACCACATCGTCACCGGAAGATTGGCTTTTACCCTTCTTGTGATCGGACTTACGCTTGATCGCAAAGGAAATCACCACTCGTCAAAGCAAAATAGAAATAAGTGCAACAAGGTGAACAGGTAAAAAAAAAAAAAAAAAAGAGAAGAAGGAAAGAAGTCTTGCCCTTTTCTCTCTCTCTCTCTCTCTGATTCTCCGGAAGTCTTTTGCTTACTACGAGTACGCCCGGAGGGTCCTAAAGGAGGTGGGATACCAAACCAGAGGATCCTAAAGAACCATGGATCAAGCGATCCACGGGGAACTGGGAAAAAGAAGACTCTACCTTGGTCTTCTTCGGGTCCTTGAAACCAAAGGTTCCTTGACATCCTTACCTTCCCGAGATGCCAAGTGTGCTTGAGATTTCCCAGTTTTTCTTCTTTTCGTCTCTTTAACCTATCTCCACACCCCCCGTACTTTAGCCAACATCAACAACTTTCATTTTCTTCGACTTGACATCCTTACCTTTACTTGGAGCAAGTGGCGGCACTTATTGTCTCCATTGCACCTTTCTTGATAGGCACTCGGAAGAAGCGCCAATGATGAGACTATCACCGGCCAAGTCTCGGGAAAGTCCCTGTCCATAAGCCACCCAACCTCCCCGGAGGCATGCCACTCTGCGAACCCGGTCTTCTGCTTGCAAAGCAGCGGAGAAACAATCCCAGCAAAGGTAGGAAAGGATAAACGTCTATTGGATGTCGATAGAAACAATGCTAGGATTCGGGGCTTCCCGAACTGTACTGAGCCAACATAGTCAACAAAAGACTTTTGTACTCTTCTCCAATAACTGGTATTGCTAGAAGTAAAGACTCCTCTCTGGGAGTTAGGCACTGCAAATTGGGGGCTCCTCCTTGACCAATAAGAAAAGGCCTGCAGCCTTAGGAAAGGATCCAAGGAAGGAAGGGATGGCACCGCGTCCTTAAAGACTGGAGGAATGTCTTGGTCAAAACCAAATTGTCGGAGCACCCAGTGTGCTGAATAATGAGTATATTTTGCGCCACTTGAAGAAGGCACAGGATGCGGGGAGGGACTAATGCAGGCAAGATAAGCCAGACTGCCCTTATCACCACGGCGCAAGTCAAAGGTATTACCTGTAAAAGATAAAAAAGAAGACAACACAGAATCACACGCGAAGCCAGGACCAAACTCACGAGGGGATCTCCAATGTAAGCTCCCTACTTAATCAAATAACTCCACAAGATTGAGGCCACCACCTTTCAAGCTTATCCAACGAAAAATGATGGGAAAGGCATCGGTAGAATTGCCACCAAGACCCTTCACTATGTCGGGGGATCCTTGGAACTTGTCCTTCACAAATTTCAAATTCCTGCACTTGGCCAAAGTAGCTGCAGAACGGTCCCACATGAAAATCTGAAGAATGGCATAGTGAAGAGATGAAGTGATCACATAACAAGAATCACCCTCGGTCTCATCTCCATAAAGCTAGTCCAATTGAGAGTAAACATGACCCAAAAACAGAAGGGCCAAAGGATACTGGGTGCCTCGAGCCAACTTGATTGCCAACGGAAAAAACGAAGACTTAACTCCGTACCTGGGGAACTCACTAAACAAAAACTTACTAAGCCAAAAAGCCGAGAAAACCGCCCACCTCACTTCCTTATCCTTCTCATGAGAAAGGGTCATCACCCATCTCCCCATCCTAGCCGGCTTACCACCAGAAGAGGCGGCGCGACCACCAAAATGACCAAACAATTTATCCTCTACCACGAGATCCTCACCAGAAAGGTTAATATCAAAGGGGCTCTCTTCCCCAAACACCGGGAGGAGGAAGTTATTAACCACATCTTCCAAGGTGATCGTCAATTCACCAGCATAAAAGAAAAAAAGTATGAAGGGAAGGGCACCAACGACATACCGGATGCCCGAGCCCTTTGGAGTCTCTGAAGCCCTCAAGGTTTCTAGAAATAGCCATTGCCTTTAGGATACCGGCGCGCTCCAAGCGACCCACAAACTCAAGATCGACAGTTCCTTGTCTACCCATATAGGCCAGCCCCGAATCTTTCCCGGAACAAAATCAAAGAAAATAGGAACCACCTCTCGGATTCCTTGTCTAATACGGAGATTGAAAATCTCTCTAGGGTCGAGGAACACAGGCGAAACCAGTGAAACCCGCTTGGCCGGAAAACATCCAAACATGAGGGGATGGAAGAGCCTCACCATGAGATATATGAGGGAAAAATAAACTGGGAGAATACCAAGGATCTCGTAAAGGGAAGGCCGGACGTTCGGTAACCTCGTGAGAATCACTCGGAGCAGAACCGGAAGAACCTTCACCCTCAAAAGGACTGGGAGTACGCTCTCTCCTCTTTCGAGAAGAAGAAAAAGCCATCGGAACAACACGTACTATGAGAAGAAAAGAGATTGAAAGTGCGAAAAGGAAGAAGACCAGAGTAAGAGAGAAGAAGAGAAAAAGAAAGAGAAACTCAAAGAGTGAAAGACTCGGAGAAGCAAAGTGATAAGATGAAACAGCTACAATAAAGGCGCAAATAGCAGTTGGGGAAAACAATTCATGGAAAGACGCGCCGATTGCAAAAAGAAATTTAATTTGAAGAAGGGATTAATCGGTTATTAATGAGAAGTAACGGGGAAACGAGAAAAGTGGGTAGATGAGTTTTACCTCAAATACTCAATCGCCACGTCCGTGTAAAGAGGAAGCTTCAAAAAGTAATAATTATAAGGAGTGCGACACGCAAAAAGGAGGTGACCAAAAAGCGAGAAAAGGGCCAGGATCCCAAGTAAAAGGGAAGGGAACCCAGTAGAAGTTGAGAAAAGGGGGATCCCACGAAAATCTTAGGAAACCTAAATCACTCACGCGTGGGCTTTAGGCAACCCACGAGCTCGGGGGGCTAAATGTTGAGGTCTAAAAAAAAAAGGGTCATAGCGAAATAAGCCAAAAAAAAGAACAAGTCCAACCCAAAAGTAAAATTTGAGCCCAAAGAAATAAATACGGGAGACCCATGAGGGAATAAAAGAAAGGCCCGGAGGATCCCGAAGCCAAAAAAAAAAAAAGGAAGCATCTAAAAAAAAAGAGGACCACGGCAAAGTATAAGAAGCAAGGATCCTCGGGAACCATCAATAAGCACGGATCCCTTCAGGCACAAAGAAAAAGGAAGAATGGGACGGATCGATAGAAAGAAGACAGAAGAAGAAAAAAAACAAAAATAAAAGCAAAACGTGAGCGACCTCTTATGGCACAGACAGAAAAAGCCTAGGGGAACTAGGACGGGGAAGAAGAATAATAACAAACGACTTTCAAAAATGGCAGAACAGGATTCCGCCCAAATAGGAAAAAAGGGGAAAAGTGGAAGACGCGAGAAATGGGAATGCCGAGAAGGGCATACCTCAGCACGCCCCAAAGAAGATGGCCAACCAGGAACTTTCAAAAGAATCGGAGCTGAAAGAAGGAAAGAATGAGAAAAAACGGAAAAGGGGCTTATCGAGACGATGGGAACAGGGTATGCTCTGTTTACAAAAGAGCAAAACAGGGGAACCAACGGTTCCGGGAAACAGAAAACTCCATTATAAAAGGAGGGGATGGGTTGTGAAGAAAGGGGAGCGGAAAAAAAGAAAGAAACACAAGAAAGGAGAAATTCTCCCGGAAAAAACTATCAGAAAAATCGAAAGTGAAGAGAAAATACTAAGGGAAAAACAAATATTGCTTCCCAAAGATCCGTAAAAGCCACTATTGCACATACTCGGATTCAACGAGAATCAAACTTTGCAAGTTTTGAAGGTGAAATAGTCATTCAAGACTACAATTTTTAGCTTGATTGAATCTTGTATCACGTCTTAGTGAGCTTTACGTAATCAAACAGATAATGTATTAATAAAACATTGCCTCATATTTCCCAGGATCCCCACAGCATTAATTTTTTATCGCTTTGCTAATCCTGTTTTCTTTCCTTTTGAATTTACCTTGTTAATTTTTGGCACTCTTTAATGTCCTTGTTTGTCATCTTCTTTATATTGTCGGGAGTATTCTCTGCATCCACTTGATTCTTAAACGGCTCGTTAGCTGCGGTGAGTCAAGGTCCGGTCCACCAAATCCTCCTTTTCATTTAGGCACGAGATCCTTGGAACTGAGTGTTACGAAAAAGGCACTCTCACAAATAGCATAACAAAAAAGAATATATGTGACTGACACTAACTAGTTTGTTAAGGATTTATGGTCAACCTCAAAATTTTGGGACTAAAATGTGTGGTTGTTGTATCCTAATGGTCCTTTTTCCTCCCTGCTTACTCCTCATATGTTTGCTTCTGTTGCCTTTGTTTATGTCTTTGATTTCGATCAAGATAAATTATCTCCTTAGGCTCGTGTGTTTTCCTTTGGTACTCAATACTCAGAATTGTTATCATTGTTATAGTCATGAGTCTCATGGATACTTCGTAAATGCTGCTGTTAACTTTTTGAGTCAACCCCATTCTTTTCTTCACCAGATCAGAATTTGTCTCTTGATGTCTTCTCCAATCATAATGGGGAGTCTCCCTTCCCTTCTCTTACTCTTCCAATATCTCTATTGAGTATAAACATGTTAGACATAGGGGTGTCAAATAGATGGATTTGAGGTGCGCATAATTGGGTTGGGTATACAAAACCCATTTACTCATCATTACCCATATAATTATTGATAGAATCCTTTTTTTTTTTTCTATGACATGAAACTGTACCTGCATTTTGATCATATCCTATCTCCTTTGTCTTCAGCTTCTTATTCCAAAAATTATTTTCCTCTTTTTCTTGGATAAGTTTTTCACTTAAATTCTGTTGGCTGAAAAAAATGAAATATATTCAGCATAATGACGTTGGGTGGTCCCTTGCTTCTCTCTCTTTTCCCTCCCTTTGCCTAGTATTTGATTTGGGTGCAAAAGGTATACCCTTTTACACTGTAAATAGACAGTTAAGGAATTACATCAACTCTCTGGAAACTCTCCATTGTCATAAGGCAGACAAAACAATACAAATTCCTTACAATTCTATCTAAAATTTCAATGCTCAAGTACCTTCTTATACCAGAAAGTCCCCCCTTCCCCTCCCACCCCTAAAAGAATCTCGAAAACAATTTTCCTTGTATAAGTTTTTTGGGAAAACATTTTTCTAGGAATATATTTGTACTGTGTCTTCTGCTTTGTATTATACTATTATAAGTTTCTTTACTATCTGTTGTAGGCACGTGAAAGAGGAAGTATCTGCTGAGGTGGTTCAATCACTATGGAGTCATGTAATTGCATTGAGCCGAAATGGCCGGCTGATGAATTGTTGATGAAGTACCAATATATTTCAGATTTCTTCATTGCACTTGCTTATTTCTCTATCGCTCTAAAACTGATCTACTTTGTCAAGAAATCGGCAGTGCATGTTTCCATATAGATGGCCGGTCCTTGTTCAGTTTGGTGCTTTCATAGTGTTGTGTGGGGCAACGCACCTCATTAATTTATTGACTTATACCATGCATTCGAAAACTGTGGCGATAGTAATGACCACTGCAAAGGTTTTGACTGCTGTGGTTTCATGTGCAACTGCCCTCATGCTTGTGCGTATTATTCCTGATTAAACCAGAGAACTGTTCTTGAAAAACAAGGCTGCAGAGCTTGATAGAGAAATGGGCTTGATTCGTACACAAGAAGAAACAGGCCGTCATGTGAGAATGTTGACCCATGAGATCAGAAGCACCCTGGATAGGCATACTATACTGAAAACCACTCTTGTTGAACTGGGTAGAACTTTGATGTATGCATGCGCTATACATTTTCAGATGGGAAAACATATCAGCTATGAATATCTTATGTGATGTTTTCATATAATGGTAAAGAAGCTGAGTCCTAGACATCCTGAATGACCCTTGATGCTAGATGTGTGAATGGAACTAAGAATTGCTTTTGAAAGGGTGGAAGCAGATATATATTTGTAGGAAATAGCTATAATCTATACTTGCTTCATGTCATATAGGGAATGTATGAAGTTTAACGAATGAGTCTTGCAGAAGGAGGCTTGATTAGGTTGCAAAGTGTTTTTTATGTTGCTCTTTGTAATATTCATAATGACCCTACAATGAGTTTGAAACCATCATGCGCACTTACGATTATCTAACTTTGATAACAAAACCCTTGCCCTTCTATAACACTTGCTCAGTAAAATAACCTATATATATGGGCAAAACTTAGGTACAGTATTTATGTGTTGTTTCTTAGGTTCTCCTCTTAAGATTCTGTTATGTAGATTTTTTTCATGGAAGGAATGAAGAATATTTTTAGTTAAGTAGTCACATGACAGAATCTTAAGAGAAGAACCTAAGAAACAACACTTAAGGATTGTACCTAAGTTTTGTTCTATATATAGATATATAGATTATAGATTATAGGTACACACACATAGAGTTAGATTTAAATTACACCTTGGTGTAACTCTAAACTATATTACACCACTCAATATGTTTTTATTGGATGAGAATTTTGATGAATCCCTTTGTTGAATTAAATTTTCTTCTACTTTACATACTTGCAAAATTTCAAAATGATTTGAGATCTATATCATTGATCAAATGTTTAAATTTCAACAACTTGTATTTAAAATTGTGTATAAAATATGGGTTTCTAAAACTAAAAGTAATTGGCATCCAATCGGCATGAAACTTGGTGTTTTCAAAATATAAACCCAATAAAAAGTTACTTTGCATTGTAACATAGCTTAAAATTATAACAGGTGCAATTAGAACACACACACACACTTAAAGATCAAAAGCCCATGCCCTAGTACAGAGAATGTGTATAAGAGAAAACACAATAGTAGGTGATTGCATATAGTTGTACACATAACTGACTATTGTCTTAGAGAAGCTGATTTCTATGTTTTCGCATTAGAGAACGGAAATTACTAAAAGTTACATAACCTTTACAAACAAATCCCCCCACCTCCAACTATTGAATTATAAAGAAAAAAAAATTGACAAGGCAATGAATGCGATTGATGGACAAAGAATCGAGAGAGAGCAGTCAATGGGATTAATAACATTTTAATGGATATATAGTAAAACTTGTAGTATCCATCGCCCTTAGATAATAACTTTGATTATATATATAAAGATACACTAGGTGGATAGGTGGCACGAAAGAGTTGGTCACATGTTGCACCTAATTACAATGGCGAGTGTCTTCCACCAAAAACCACATGTCTTTAAGTTTTGGGTCCAAGAGTTAGTCTTTCCACACAACCAAAAAAAAAAAAAAAAAAAAAAAAAAATGGCAAGGTTGTCTACTAATCATCACTCCCAAACCTCAAAAAATTGGAGCTTTGTGCATTGGATATGAGTATAGCTTTTTTAGTTTAGGGATGAAAAAAAGAAATCCCCCCCCCCCCCCAAGTTCTATAACCTTTTTGATGCTTATGAACAAAAAAATAATTTTTTAAAGTTTAGGGATGAAAAAAGATTTTATTTTTTAAGTTCTATAACATTTTTTATGGTTAGGAACAGAAAATAAAAATTATTATTATTTATTTTTAGAAACATAATTTTTTAAAGATTAGGGATGAAAAAGATTTTTTTTTTTTCCAAGTTCTATAACGTTTTCAATAGTTAGGAACCAAAAAAAAAATGAAAAATTTTAAAGTTTAGGGATAAAAAATGACTTTATACTATATGATCTTTGGGGATGTAAGCAATATTTTTTCTTGTATATATTTGATCTACCAAAGTTTCTTTCTTTTGTTTCTTCTGTTAAATGTTGCTTATGGCTCTGGATGTAATTCAGCTATAGCAAGTCACCGGTGTGTAGGGTGCCTTAATCTTTAATTATATGGCTTCAATGTACACTTTCTTCTTCGCCTATATTATTTACTGTATGTAAATTTGTTGTTTTACAGAAATGTTATGAAATGTTTATGTTACTGATAATATTAGTTTGAACTTTTTTTTTTGGTTCGTAGGTAATACTTGAATGTGTATCTAAGCTAGTTCATCCAACATGAGTGCAGGTACTGTATGAGATGGGGTCTGTTGCCCCCTACAAAAAAGTTACGGCAATGTCCTTGGAAACAGCTTTATATTCAGGTACTCTTAGTTCTGGCCACTATTCTCCTCTTCTCTCCATCCAAACATACATATAGTTGAAGATATGAGCTATAGTTAATTGATGCTTACTTTTTTTTTTTCCTTTCTTCAGCGCGATGAAGAGGACACGATTGAACTTGTTAGAGATTGCCAACCTGAGTTTAAAGAGTACTACATTCAAATGCAAGCGGCCAAGAGAAGCCAAGCACCTCTTCCTTCACAGGTAACACTTAACTGCCTGTCACCTTTTCTTTGGGGTAATGTGGAGAGAAAAAATACCCGGCTCCCATTCCTATCAGCCTCCACTATACATTGTAGATTCTTATGGTGCTTGAAACCTAGGGATTTTTTTTTTTTTTGAGAATTTCTCTATATCTGTAGGATTTATTTGCTGATATTTATCTTTTTATAAAGTTTTGGTAAGTTAGTTACATGCACCCAATGGGTTTTGAACCCAGGATCTCACTCCCCATCCTTTCTTATGGGAGGAGGAAGTTCAACTTGAGCCAAAGTTCATTGGTGTTTTCGCCTTTTGTTCTTTATTTATTATTCGCCACGTAGTCTGTTTAATGGGCAACGGGAGTCTCTCTTTTTGTTTTTTGTTTTTTATTTCTTTGAATAAGAACTGGAGACTCTTATTTAAGAGAAACATCTATTTGAAAATTGAGCTTTTGATTCAATGTGCATTCACTCAAATAAACACTATTTCATGCTGCCTCGATATGTTTGTTTTATCTGTGAAGGTGAATGATGACCGAATAATTCTTGATAAGACAATGGCTGATCAAGTGTCTATGTGGAAAAGCAGCAGGGGCCTGACTGATAAGGTGGTCACTGACCATGCTTGTTCTGGAGAAACATGTTCTTACTACCATATTGGAGATGTATTTATTTGTGAGAAGACTGGACTTGTACACAGTAGAGAACACTTTTCAGGAAATCAACCTTTTTATGTATTGATATATTCAAGTATTTAGCACATGTTTAGCACTGTGATGATGCATGCAGAGAAATTGTTATGGATCCCACCGATGAGATTTTGGTCTGTAAAATATCTGGGCATTGTTTTGATAGGCTACTTTCAGCGGCTGAAATGGAGCTAGATACTGTGAGTATAAATTTCCTCTATCTTATTTTGCCTCATTCTTGAGTTTAGTCAATTACTTTCAAATCTCAATTGTTTTTCTTGCCGTGAAATTTTTCTTTACAAAGTTGGCCCCCTCTGTCCATCAAATTTTATGATTATATCAGACGGGTTGAGGTTTACTTGTGTTGGACAGAACTAGGGTTCTGTGTTTCAATTTTTCTCCTGTAAAATAATCTTGTGAATTTTTGATCCTTTCTTTCCCTTGTGTCCTTAAATGTTCTTGTTCTTATGGTTGATACCATAAATTACATACTTGTCATGGATGAGGTTCAATGATTCTATGCAGCTAGGTTTATGTAGCTGTATTTCCTAACATGTTTAATTCTGGAATATAATTTATGATATGATGTCTTGTGTTTGGACCATCTTTTTGAATTTTGCACCAACAGCCCCTAATCTTTTATGCTATTGCACTAAGACCCCTTGAACTTTTTGCCCACTAATTTGGTACAGTAACTTGGATACTATGCCCAATAGGCCCGTGTTAATTCTTCATCTATTTTCTAACAAAGAGAACACGTGAATCTCACAGAAAGTACACGTGTGGCCAAGAATGCTGCCCAATTCAATGGCTAGATGCCCTGTTTTCTAGTGCCAAAAACTGGGCATTAAGCCTTCTTATTCATATAGCGTTTGACTGGATCATCAACTTCATGATCAAGTCCGCCATGTTTTCCACCAATTTCTTTGTATGGCTCAACAGTTCAACTTCAACTGGATTGTGGTATGTGGGACCCTTTTGGTAGAAGGTAAGAAGGTTGAAGCACGCTAGCCTAACATATTGTTTATTTATTTCAGCACATGCATTAACTTATCCTTGAAACATCTTAAAACTCTCAATTTTTGTTCACTTTTCTGGTAGGATTTCTGCTTCTGGATAACTGAATCTTCATGGTTTTGCCAAGAACTTTGTAGCTCAATTGGCACCTCCTTGTGTTTCCAATGGAGACGTCTAAGGTTCAAATCCCCCCACCCCTATTGTAACTATCAAAATGGAACCTTCATGGTTTGAAATTGTATTCCTCCGTAAACCAGTGGAGAATTTCATAACCCCCAACAACAGACCAATGTGTCTGTGTCCCTGTTTATCAAGGATTCAAGAAGTTTGAATCATAAATCATTGTATGTTGGAGACTCCAAAACAAAGCATGATAAACAAAGATGTTTGATGCACACATCACCTTGTTACATAAGCACTAGCTACATAGCAAATGGGGCATGTTCTGGTCTAACATAATTTTTTTACTCTAAAGCAGACATTACATCATCCAAATAGGCATTGCAAACATCCTAATCTATGAGTTTCTCTTATGTAAATTCAATTCTGTAATTCAAAGGCAATGTGAATAAGATGGCTTTTATTATTATACTTTTTTTTTTGGGGGAAAAGAATAATAGGGTTAAATACCTGTAGTTGGCAGTAGAATACAGGCAAGGCCATGACTATTTTCTTGCACAACTTTCATTGATTTACTTTTGTTTTGTGAGCTTCTGTTTAACTTCACATAGTAGATCTGATTTGGGCTTTTGAGATTGTTTTATTTAAGGTTCTCACTCTCTCTCTCTCTCTCTCTCTCTCCACAAGTTAGCACCAAAATTTTAGTTCCAGGTGCTCTCCCCATTAGAAAATAGACACAGCATTGACAGAAGGGCCCTATTTGATACCGTATCAAAGCTGCTGTACCAAATTAGTGAAAGGAAAATAGTTCAGGGGGTCTTAGTGCAACCTTATAAAAGATTAGGGTTATTAATACAATGTTACCTCATGAATATGAATATCTTTAGCGTGCTTCATAAAACATAATAGTCTGAATCAAGCAACCTTGAACATTCAAAAAATAAAATTTTGACACTTGCTGCCGGTAAAAGCATCCACTAGTGTTAGATTGAATTACAGAATGTGTTCTTACTTTTATTGCTCTTGTTGCGTATTTGTCTTCGTGTTGTTTTGTTTGCATCGATTCATTAAAAAATTGCAGGTTGGCCTGAGCTCTCAAGTAATATATCTAATTTATACTGGAGATTGTTCTTCTTCTCCTTTGATTTTAAAGCACCAAGTCCAATGTAACCTTAATCAAGAATGGAACGAAAATTTTCTCATTGGGGAAGCTGAAGTGAGACCTCACAATGAGAGATTTTAGAGAGTTGTCTGAAATTGCATCTAGCAGAAAGATTCCAGAAAAATCTGTAGTTACGACACCATCCTTTATGCTAGATTTTTTGCGACTAGTGTGACCGAGAAACCGGAAACTAGCAGCACTGGCAAATGAACGCTCTTAGTCCAAACAATTTTCAATTTTTCTGCCTCCAACAGTAAAATTGGGTGATTTGATCCTTAGCAAAAACTAAACCAGGACATGGCAACTTTCTTTTTTTAGGACGTGGCAACTTATTGTGATTAACCAACTGATTTACTAATTTGGCCAAGTGGCCCTATTATTATGTCTATTAGCTTTTATATATATGGTAAGAGTGGTTTGGAATTATGAGTTGAGTTTAAGTTACACCTAATATAATTTTATAAGAGTTTATATTTTTTTGGACCATTAATTATTATTAGATCTAAGGGTGAAAAAACACTCATATTAATGTTATTATTATTCTCTAGAAATTAGAATTTATTTATTTATTTATACAAGATAGTATTTCTATTTTAACCTAATTTAAGTGTATATATGTGTGAAGCTCCCTCATGAAAACTTAAATCCCGGCTCTTGCCTCCCACACTCCACAAGCATTTATACTTATGGGGTGACCACCGCATCAAGGGTACGCGGTAGTTAAAAATTAGAAATTTAAGCATTAACACTTCTTATTAAAAAAATTAAAAAAAAAAAAAAAAAAAAAAAAAACACACACACACACACACAGCATTAACTCCCACTTTCCTCCACATCATCATCTTCTTCCTCTCATCCTCTCTCACGTCTTTTTTCTTGCAGTATGTACATTCAGGTCATCACCATTGCTTTCTTAACAATATTGTCTTGAGATACTGGAAAAATTTAGAAATAGTCAAAATCGTTTTAGAGAAAAATTGTTGAGGATGAGTATTTCTATGGATAAAAAGAACTCATGGCCAAAGTCAATTTAAAAATTAGTGCTCTATCAATGTAACACTATCTCTTAGCCATATCATCATCTCCCACTATGGTCCTTGAATGATTTTAAAAAAGATGGGCTCTCTTACTTCAATATATGCAAAGCATCATGATTTATGGCAAAATAGGTTAGTATTTTCATGACGTTATTTGTCTTTGTATAATCAACAAACACTCCAAGGACCACCACCTTGGAGTTGAACCTTAGGGTATGTTTGTTTAGAGGTGAAACAGAGTTGATGGAAAACTTTGGAGAGAAAATAGGAAGGAAAAATTTTTTAGAGTGTGTTTGGTTAGGTGAGGAGGAAGGAAAATAAATAGTGGGGTCCAAGTATTTTCTCCCCTGACCCACCAAAATGTTTTCTCTCCAAAATAAAGAGAAAACTGAGTGAGGATGAATTTTTTCTTGATTGACAAAAATGCCAAGTACATGCACACACTTCTTCAAGTTGCCTTTTTTTTCCCCTCTCTCTCTTAGTAACATTGCTTTGGCTTATGTTTTTTTTTTTTTTCGCACGTTGCCTCTTCCTTCTTTTCTTTTAATTTTCTAGGCCTGCCCTTTTTTTTTTTTTTTTTTAAACTAGAAGTGATTTTTTTTTTAGACATTTTTTTTTTTTTTTTTTTTTAAATTTGGGTGATTGCTCTTTTTTTGTGGTCATTTGTCACTTTTTTTGTTTCAATTGGGCATCATTCTTTAATAAGGGTATATGAGTAAATTTATTTAAACTCATTTTTTCCATCTTTCTACTTTTCCACTCCCAACCAATCAAATAGGAGAGAAATCAAAATTTTTTCTATCCTCCCACCATTTTCTATCTTCCCACTTTTCCACTCCTCCAACCAAACGGACCCAATGTCCTCCATGATATGGCCCCACAGTCTCTAATGCTTGTCATACTCCAAAATAACCTCTACCGTGAAAGTCATGGCAAACCTAAGTAGCTAAATATACAATCAACATTTCTCTCAATATATATATAGTCAACATTTGTCTTGCTTCCTTACGATTTGTTTGCACGAGAGAAAGAAGATTATGTGAGAGAGGAAGAAGATGATGGCATGGAGAGGGAGAGTTAATGCATTTTTTTTTCCTTTGATAAGAAGAGTTACCGCTTAGGGATGGCAATTTTGCCCCGCCTCGCTTGACCTGCCTCTCCCCGCTTCGCCCCATATGGGTTTTCCCTGCCTTACAAAGGTGGTGGAGCGGGGATGAGGCAAGATTTTAAACTTGCACCACGAGGCGGGCAAGGATGAGTTTACACTTTTTAGACCCATCTCGCCCCATCCCCGCCTTCCCCGCGTTAATAAGGGTTAAATTGTAAATTTCTCATATTCTAAAACCCTACTTTTTAAACAAATATATCATCAGCTTATTTTATTCTACCCAACGTGACTCTCTACCTCTTTTTTCTCTCTAGCAAAGTTGGAAATAGGGAACAATTTTAATGTTTTCTTTTGTCTTTATTAGAAACAAATTTATATACTATTGAATTTTTGTTTCCATTCAATGTCTTTCTCAACATAGTTTTCATCATGAACATAATAGAATGTTTTTTGCTTTTATGAGTTACGGGTTTGAAACTCTGAATGTTTGTGTAGTTATTTCTATCATGAAAATTGGAACAACATAATAGCTTGTCCTATGAGGTACGGATCTATACATATACATACATAAATATATATATATATATATTTTTTATTTATTTATTTATTTATGTTAGAAAAAATAAAAGCTCCAGATTAGTTTCACTAATAAGAATAATAGATATATACATACATACATACATACATACATATATATGTTAGAAAAAATATGCTATAAAAAAAATAAAGACAAAGAAAAAAGATGTTATAAAAAAATTAAAGACAGAAAAATGCATTAAGTATTATTTAAAAAATAAACAAAATATTTTCTTGAAAGTTAACTCACTGTACCTATCGGTGTGTTTGGTTTTGTATCTTGAAGCATTTCTTTTGGGGATTTGAATATAAAAGTGATAGCTTTGGATCATTGGGTGTATTTTAGCGTTTTTGTTTTTATTTTTATTTTTATTTTTATTATTAGAACAGCTACTTCAAATATTTGGCTTGGAAGTTTAAAACTCATTGTTTCATTTTATTTTATTTTATTTTTTCTTTCCCATTATTCTATATTATCTTTGTTGGTGAAATATAGTTTGTCCATTACTAAGTTGCTAAATTACATTAGGAAAAAAAATGATTGCACATGATAACATTGGTAGCTCCAATCCATCCGCACCTATTGGCAATAATCAATTTCCTTTGATAGTAGATGAAGATAATGCAACCTCGTCATCACCTCTGTTGGATAGGCCAAAAGATGTCTAGCCTAACAATGAGATAATTGAAGAAGAGGGGAAGTACAATTCAATTGTTTGGAATCATTTTAAGAGAAAGAGAGTTGATGAGAAAGACAAGGCTAAGTGCAATTATTGTAAGATATTGCTAGTAAGGGGATCCAATGATGGCACTAAACATTTGTATGACCACGTGAAAATATGTCCAAGGAGAAAGTTTCAAGACATTAGAGATATGAATCAAAAAAATTTGGTGAGGGATCAAAATAAAGTGGATTCAATGGCAGGTGTGAATGCTTATCATTTTGATCAAAATGTATCAAGAAATGAACTTGCTCGTATGATCATCTTGCATGAGTATCCCCTTTCTATAGTTGACCACATTGGTTTTAGAAAATATTCAAATTCTCTTCAACCATTGTTTAGGATGGTTTCTAAGAATGCAATCAAGAAGGATATTTTGAGCATCTATGAGAATGAAAGGGAGAAATCAAAGCATGAAATTGATAAGAATCAAGGTAGAATTTCTATTACCAATTATATGTGGACTTCACAAAACAAAAAGCGAGGGTTTACAATTGTAAAAGCACACTTCATTGATGGTTTGTGGAGATTACAAAGTCGAGTTATGAGGTACTTTTTTTAAAGTATATATTCATTTTATGTTTTAATTAAATTATTTTCAAATGTTTTATGAACTTATATCATTGTTAGTTCTAATTATTTAAATTTCTCATTTAAGGTTTATTTATGTGCCATCTCCACATACAAAAGAAGTGTTTTATGGGGTATTCGCCCCCACCCCTCATGGTTTTGTCTTACCCCATCCCCGCCCCGCCTCGCATAATGGGGAAACTTTTTTTACCCCACCCATGCCCTTTAGGGCCCCGCGAAGCCTCGCCCCACCCCGTAAAATATACTTGAAATTACAAATAAATTTATCCCATCAAATCAAACTAATTTTTAGCAAAAACTTAATAATATTATCTAAGTGTTTAACAAGACAATACCACAACAAAAACAAAAATCTCATAGTATGACACAACAAAATAATCTAAACTCCTAATACATAACAAAATAAAAATTGCCTAGTTCTTCAAAAATAATCTCCACTTTCTTCCATCATTGTGACAACTTTCTTCTTCATAATCATCCAAAATGTTTTGGAATGTATCTTCAATTCCATCTACAGTAGATGAAGAGCCTAAGAAAAGGTAAAATAAATTCAATCAAACAATTGAAAAATATAATAAAGAATGCAGCAACATAACTAATTGCATAATTAAACTAGTAAATTTAATTACCATTAATTTTAGCCCATAACCAATTTTGAGTTAATGCCTCCATAGTCTTTTGATAAAGTTTAGTGCGATGTGTGTTTAACAATCAACCACTTGTGCTAAATGATGACTTTGAGGCAACAATTGACATTGGAATGGCAAGGATATCCCTTGCAATACGTCGCAAAGTAGGATATTTAGGGCCATTAGATTTCCGCCATACTAAAATATCAAAATGGTCCAACTCCAATTTAATGTTCCCACCCCTTTTTTTTTTCTAACTAAGATATCTTTCAAAATCCATAAGGGAGTCATCAATTTGCGGATCCTCTCCCACACAAGGGCCACAAGTGTTTTTCCATCCAGCAATTCACGAAACATCATGGCAATGGACTGTTGATCAACCACACGGAATAAATAAGAATGACTTTTCCAAACGGGATTTCTAGTAATTTGATATTTTTTGGGGTACCATATATATTGATTTCTACATATTATTTGATAATTAAGTTAATATAATTTAATTCTATATAATCAATGAGAAAATATATTGTATATGGAAACAAATTACTGATCATCTTATTAATCTTCTTTTTTCTTCCGGCTAAGATATAACAACAATAACAACAAGCCTTAATTCCAAATTTTTGGGGTCCATTATGAATTCTTGACAAATCAATTAACGTTGGCTATATGTACTTTTTTCATCAATTCTATCTAAAGTTATATTCTTAATTTGTTACTTTCTTAATTCATAATTTTTTTTTTTTAAATTTCTACTAATGTTAATTTGGGTCTTTCTTTTCTTTTTTTAATTCCCTCAACTCGGATCTAACTCACTTTTTATTACCAGTGTATTAATTGATATCCTCTAAACATGATTAAACTATATATCTCAAGAGGCTCTTTTGTCCTTTCATCAATAAGAGTTATCCCTATATTCAAGTGGATTTTCTCATTAGATGTATCTTCAGTTCCATCTACAGTATATAAGGCGCTCAATTAAATTTTCAACAACCTTTTAGTGTCAATAGTTTGTTCATTCAACCTTATATGGGCGCACTTTGATTACTTCCCCCATAGGCCAATACTTGATATATCAGCGAATGAGTGAATTAGTCAAAAATGTATAGAAGCACCGACAAAAAGAGTTGCTAACCATAGTTGAAAATCAAAACTAAGCATTGTTAGTTGTTAGGTTAAGCTGAAAAATAAAATTATAATTCACCAAAAAAAAAAGTTAATAAAAACAGACATTAAGAGCATCTCCAATAGGGCTGGCCATCTCCGAATTTTGGAGAGAAAAGTCATTGTTCACACTAAAAATGAAGTCCAAATGACCTCTCCATCTCTAATTTTTTTTTTTAGATTTGTTACAGTAGCTCTCCCGGCCTGGCGAGTAATGTAGCAATCACAGTAACTTTTGCAAAGATTATTTTTCATTAAAATAATACCGGATGAATTAAAAAAATAATTTTTTCTCTTTCCTCCCTTTATCTCTCTTCTCACGGCACGGCTACAAACCCATCCATCTTTCTCTCAAACATCTCTAAACTCAAGCATAATCAAAATACAAACTCAAAAACATAATCTTAAAATTAATCAAACCATAATAATAAAAGCAAAATCCAATTCTTAAAATAAAGTTGAATCAGAACAAGCAAATATGAAAAAAAAAAAAAAAAAAAAAAAAAAAAAAGAACAAGCCGATCCGACGCAGCATGGTGGTGGGGAGGAGGACGAGCGGCGGTGGGGCGGCGGACGTGGTAGTGCTGCATGGTGAACGCCGATCTCCACCGGCGGTGGGGCGGCGGACAATCTGACCCAGTCTCTCTCTCTTCTCTCTCTCTCTCTCTCTCTCTCTTTCTTTGATGTGAAGCAAATGTGAGGTTGTTGGAATGTTCTTGAGGTGAAAAATAAAATAAAAGAAGATGGGCTGAACACTTGTGTGGAGGAGAAAAACAAGAAAAAGAAAAGAAAGAGAGAGCTTCTTGAATGTTGTAGAGAAGACGAAGAGAAAAAAAAAAAAAAAAAAAAAAAGTGAAGAGAACACCAGTGAAGTGGAGTAGACGAAGAGAAGAAAAGAAAAAAGGTAAAGTGAAGGAGCTCAAAGGAAGTGCCAGAGAACAAAAGAAAAAAGAAAAGTGAAGATAGAGATAAGGGAAAGGTGTGGAGGAGAAAAAAAGAGGAAAAAAGAAAAGAAACGTGTGGAGGAAAAAATGAGATAAAGGAAAAATAAAAAATCCTAATTGAAAAATACTACCACAATATTTTTTCAATAAATTTTAAGTAATAGATTTTTATTAGTTAATATTGGTGAGTAAAAAAATAATTTTAGTGATGGGTTCAAATTAGAACTAGTAATAACTTTCCACATAAATTTTATTGTGAATGTATTGCGTAAAATGTTGTGAACATAGTAATTCTTATTGAAAAATATAGTTGTTAAAAAAAGAATAAATGATGATTAAAAAAAGAATAAACAATAAATGATAAAATAATATTTAAAAGAAATAGAGAATCTGTTGGAAAGTGTATTTAAAAAGTGGGTAGCTAAAAAAATTAAATGTCACTGTTCATTCTCCAAACATGACAAAAATTAGGCAAAAATTTGGAGAGGATGCTGGAGATGCTCTAAGGAGGTTATGACTTATGAACGTTAAGTTCTTCCATCTTTCATAGAGATCTTTTATTATTATTGTTTTTCGGCACAAGCTTACATAGATATTTTAATACAACGTACGTCAAAGTGAATACGTTTCATAGAGTCTGCGCAACACTAATTACGCATGCTCACAAAGCTTCAAAGCTTCTATTACACCTCTTATTTGCGTACTTGCTACTAGTTCTAGGCCTCATGTACGAAAGCAAAGTTCTGCTTCAAGGGCAGAACACCACCTTATAGTTAGTCCCACCATTGCAAGTAAATGTGCTTGTTGCATCATCCTTAGGGTAACTGTAAGCACTCGGGCACCGATCCTTGAAAAACTTGGAATAATTTGTAGGTCCACAGTTTCCAGAATTGCAACAATATTCATCGGTCTTGAATACAGTACAAGGATTGTTACACCCACCAGGAGCTTTCAATTGAGTTGGGCACTGTCCATTGATATCAGCGGTGCATCTTATTCCTTTGGTGCACCCACCAGATGTGGGACTAAATTCCATAGGAACATTAAACCCATCAACAAGAGAGATGTCAAAGAAATCCAAGTTTTGATATTGGTTTAGCGCATATTCGGCAAGGGTGTTTGGAGGTGCACCATAGGCTCGGCATTGAAGAAGTCCACCACAGTCACCGGTTTGACATTTGCCACGCCCAGAACCATCGAAATTGCACCCAGTTCGAGCCCAAATGCGGGCCTCTTTTGTGCCAGCATTGACGTCAAGGGGCCAAGACTCGCGTGGGTTGAGCCGCCTGCCACCACCGGGCACGGCTGCTGCCCAGACTGTGAAGGGACAATTGTTTCTTATATCAAATCTGGCTGCATGGGCTAAGGCACTTAAAAGAGTTATTAAGAGGAAGAAGAAAATGGGTAGGTGTTTGGAGAGGCTCATTTTGTGGATTAATAAGAGATTAGCAATAAGATTTAGTGGGCTTGTGCTGTGTTAGGAAATGGGTGAGGGTTTATATAGGCATTGGGGTTGACTATGGGATGTTAATCACGTTATGCAGGGGGACCTAGCTACCGAGTTAGTGCTTACTGGAATTTACACAACCCAATTAATTTTTTTGTTAGAAAATTTGGCTGTGTTTAAGGCAGTTGGCTTGACTTGAACACGAGGCAACAAATGAGTCCAGGCTCCAGCAATCTAACGCCATCCCACCTAACCCTAAGAAAAGAAAAAATGGCCATTGCTTAGTGGTTGTTTTGGGATTTAGCGAATCATGGCCAAAAAAGTATGTGTAAGTGGCTCAATAACATCATTCAGTTCTTTGTGTAGGATAACTTGAATTCAAATCTCTCTTCACTCACCCAATGTAAGGAAATAATAAAAATAATAATAATAACTTCAATATGTTATTTGTGAAAGATTCCTTTTATCTATAATCAATGTTTGCGGAATAAGTTTCCTCCATATATTTGTCAACACCATAATTTTTTTGGCTCAACCACTAGGCAAGTTAGGATGAGTTTGGTTTAGCTTTTTCAAACTTTGTTTTTTGAAGAAGTGGTGATTTTAAAAAGTGCGGTACAAAATTGGTTTTTTTTTTTTTTTTTTTTTTTTTTTTTTTAGAGTGTTTGGAAAAAACTACCAAAAAGTGTTTTTTGAAAAAACTCGTGAGTGTTTGGTTAACACTTACAAAAGTGGTTGTTTGAGTTGTAAATTACCAAAAATGACAAGATATATATGTGTGTGTGTGGGGGGGACGGGGGGCTACGAGGATCCCAAATCTAATTTAAATAGGCGGTCAAGTTTATTTCCGATGATGCACCTCGGACCTTGGGGATGAGCACTAGTTATGTGAGGTATATAAAGTTAAAACATCAAAAAGGAAAGGAAGCAAACTTGACACGGAATATGAGAAAGATGAAGAAAGAAGGTTATAGAAGCCATCCTCTCCACATTAATGCAAGGCAACCACTCCTCCGGCCGCATTAATGAGGAAATGACAATGAATAGTGGTGGCACAACTAAGATTATAGGGTAAAGTTTGCCAGTATGTTCTGGAGGGGACCAAAGTTTTAGGAGGGCAATCTCGGCCCTCCAAGTGTAAGATCCGGATAAGTTGTAGCTGGATATAAAAGCAAGAGGAAGGTCCAGATAGTAAAAAAAGGAAAAAGAAAAAAAAGGAGAAAGAAGAAAGAAAATAATCTATTCATTTGTAAACCCAACCTCGGACTAAACCCAAGGACCAACACTTGTATTTTTTTCTTAACTAGTTCTTAAATTGTGAATTAATAGAAGTGGCACCCTTTCTTATTGAACTCTATGATATAAACATTCGATTTTCGCACACAAGATATCATAATAAGATTTGACTTCCCATCTCTAAACAAATTTATTATGATTGCAAGCGATAAAACCTTCATTTATTTCCATTTGTTGACTAATCGCTTTTTCGCCGTTACAATTGGCGTCATCTGTGGGGAATTTTCTTTGAAATATCCTTGTGCAACTTCATGTGCATTTATTTACTTTTGTTTTGTGAGCTTCTGTTTAACTTCCCATAGCAAATTTGATATGGGCTTTTGAGATTGTTTTATATAAGGTTCTCTCTCTCTCACTCTCTCTTTCCCCACAAGTTAGCACCAAAATTTTAGGTCCACGTGTTCTCCCCATTAGAAAATAGACAGAGCATTGACATAAGGGCCCTATTTGATACAGTATCAAAGTCTTTGTACCAAATTAGTGAAAATTAAAGAAAAAAGTTCAGGGGGTCTTAGTGCAGCCTTATAAAAGTTTAGGGTTATTAATACAATGTACCCTCACGAATATGAATATCTTTAGTGTGCTTCATTTCTTGCCTAGCCAAGTTGAAATGTATAGCAGTTGGTCTACATTTGGTAGAGACATGCACACAAATAAACAATTCCATTCTTCTAATACTAGCCCGAGAAAAAAAAAAAAAAAGAAACATGCATGCCAATGAGCTATGGCTCAACTGGCATTTCTTCCTCTCATAACAATGGGATGGAGGGTGAGGTTATGGGTTCAAGGCCCATCAAGTGAGTGTGTAAAAGGAAGAGTTGGGGGGGGGGGGGATGCATTTTTTCTAGTGTTAATGTCCAAATGGTTCTATTCCTTACAATGATAATAAGTAAATTCTCTAAGCTACATGATCAATTGCAATTGTGGATGGCAATAGTATCTTTTGCCTTTCATGTATCATCATCAAACACACTGATCTAGTTGTTTAATTAGCAATTTTTCATTAGGGAACTTCTTAGCATGTTTACTTTTGATTCTAATGCTCCAACCTCCCCTTCTTATTTCAAAAAAAAAAAAAATTTCAAGAACAGGAACAATAACAATGTGGTGTTACCGATGAAGCAAAGCCATTCATGGGCTCTGGCCGTTTTGGTAATCTTAATCTTCTCTATTTTTCTCTCTTTTATCCCCTTCTGTCATCTCTTTTATATGTTTATGAGGTTGAAATGGGTAATTAGCCATAATTTCCCAACCATTTAGTTAGTAGTTCTAGTTACAAAACTATATTATTTACTAGCATCTCGAGTCTTTTAGACTCGATTTTGGCCTATAAATCGAGCATCAAAGACTTGATTTCTATGCTCTAATTACTTCCGATGTGGCATATTTTTCCACGTGGCGACTACATGGAAATCGAGTCTCTAAGACTCGATTTCTAACCCTTATAAATAAAAACAAATCAGAGAGGAACACCAGAACATCAGAGAAGAAAGCAGAGAGAAAAAAAAAACCGTAAAAGCAGAAAGAGAGATCGAGATCGGAATGGGTGGCTTTAGATCGGCTTCAAACCACCGTGCGCGACCCAGGCAGACCTAGGCCGCGGCGACCCAAGCCACACGCGACCCAAGCCGCGCGAGCCGCATGAGCCCAGGCCGCATGAGCCAGCTCTTTCTCTCCCTCCGATCCGAGTCTTTCTCCGCCTCCGAGCTCTTTATCTCCCTCCGATCCGAGTCTTTGTGATTGGGATTGGGATGGATGTGTTTGAGATTTCTTAAATTTGTTTTTGGGCATTTCGGCTTGTCCATGATGAGACTTAAAATTTTTTAAAATTTTTGGGTTAGAAATCGAGTCTTAGAGACTCGATTTCCAGGTAGGCGCCACGTGAAAAAAAAACCACATCGGACGTGATCAATCCATAAAAATCGAGTTCCAAAAACTCGATTTATAGGCCCTAAATCGAGTTTTTTAGACTCGAGATGCTAGTAAAAAATATAGTTTTGAAACCTTAACTACTAACTAGATAGTTGGGAAAATTAAATTAGTTACCTAGATTCCCCTGTTTATGACCTTCCGAAACTCTTTCTATATCATCTCATTGTGATGTATATGTGGCAACATAAGCTTTGGCAAGACATTCTAGAATCTAAAAGATTTTGATTAAGTATGATTAAAAAAGAGTACATGGAATGTAAGTTTAAATAAGAATACAGACTGAGTGGAGAAGTGTATCAAGAGTATTGTATGATTGTAGATTACCTATTAAGTTAAAATGAAAATTTTATAGGATTACTATATGACCAACTATGCTCTATTGTACCAAATGTTGGGTTGTTAAGAAGCGACATATTCATAAGATGAGTATAATTGAAATGAGAATATGAACATGGATAAATGGAGATAGATGAAAATGTAGATTTGAAACAAGGAAATTCACTTAATTATAGGGGTTGCTCCTATTGACGAAAATACGAGAAAGTCACTTAAGATGGTTTGATCATGTTCAGATGATACCAACTAATGTACAGGTAAGAAAGAGTGAGTTAGATCCAAGTTAAGGGAATTAAAAAAAAAAAGAGTAAATTTTTAAAGGATATCAATATTAGTAAAGGAAGACCCAAATTAATATTAGTTAAAAAAATGACTTATGAATTAAGAAAGTAATAGAAAATATAACTTCGGATAAGATTCAAAATGAGGAAATCCACTTAAATATAGGGATAGCTCTTATTGATGAAAGGACAAGAGAGTCTCTTGAGATATATATAGTTTAATCATGTTTAGAGGATATCAATTAATACACCGGTAATAAAAAGTGAGTTAGATCCGAGTTGAGGGAATTAAAAAAAGAAAAGAAAGATCCAAATTAACATTAGTAGAAATTAAAAAAAAAAAATTATGAATTAAGAAAGTAACAAATTAAGAATATGACTTTAGATAGAATCATAGAATAGAATTGATGAAAAAAGTACATATAGCCAACGTTAATTGATTTGTCAAGAATTCATAGTTGACCCCACAAATTTGGAATTAAAACTTGTTGTTATTGTTGTTGTATCTTAGCAAAAAGAAAAAAAAAAAAGATTAATAAGATGATCAGTAATTTGTTTCCATATACAATATATTTTCTCATTGATTATATAGAATTAAATTATATTAATTTAATTATCAAATAATATGTAGAAATCAATATATATGGTACCCCAAAAAATATCCAATTACTAGAAATCCTGTTTGAAAAGTCATTCTTATTTATTCCATGTGGTTGATCAACAGTCCATTGCCATGATGTTTCGTGAATTGTTGTATGGAAAAACACTTGTGGCCCTTGTGTGGGAGAGGATCCACAAGTTGTTGACTCCCATATGGACTTTGAAAGATATCTTAGTTAGAAAAAAATATGTGGGAATATTAAATTTAGCAACTTAGTAATGGACAAACTATATTTCTCCAACAAAGATAATATAGAATAATGGGAAAGAAAAAAATTACATGAAGAAAATAAAACAATGAGTTTTAAACTTCCAAGCCAAATATTTGAAGTAGCTGTTCTAATAATAAAAAAAAATAAAAATAAAAAACGTTAAAATACACCCAATGATCCAAAGCTGTCACTTGTGTATTCAAATCCCCAAAAGAAATGTTTCAAGATACAAAACCAAACACACTGATAGGCCCAGTGAGTTATTTCAAGAAAATATTTTGTTTATTTTTTAATAATTCGTAATGCATTTTTTTGTCTTTAATTTTTTTATAACATCTTTTTTCTTTATTTTTTCTAACATATATTTATATATATATGTGTGTATGTATAGATCCATACCTCACAGGATAAGCTATTATGTTGTTCCAATATTCATGATAAAAATAACTCCACAAACATTCAGAGTTTCAGACCTGTAATTCATAGAAGCAGAAAACATTCTATTATGTTCATGATGATAACTATGTTGAGAAAGACGTTGAATGGAGACAATGATTCAATAGTATATAAATTTGTTTCTAATAAAGACAAAAGAAAATGTTAAAATTGTTCCCTATCTCCAACTTTGCTAGAAAGAAAAAAGAGATAGAGAGCCATGTTGGGTAAAATAAAATAAGCCGATTATATATTTGTTTAAATAGTAAGATTTTAGGATATGAAAAATTTACAATTTAATTCTTATTAATGCGGGGGGGGCGGGGATTGGGTAGGGTAGGTATAAAAAGTGTAAACTCATCCTCATCTCGCCCCATGGTGTAAGTTTAAAATCTCGTCTTATCCCCGCCCCACCACCTTTCTTTGGGTGGAAAAAACCCGCATGGGACGAAACGATGAGAGACGAGTCAAGCGGGATGGGGCAAAATTGCCATTCCCAACATGTGAATCCATGTTAGACCCACATATCATTATGACATAAGTATCATGAGACGGTTTCATATAATTATTACTCGTTCGAGAGATGGCTAAAAAGAGGCAGATCGGAAAGATAGAAAGAAAGAAAGACCCAAAAAATTGGAATGTGGGCCGGACCCAGAAAAAAGCATTCACATAAGTCACTCAAGCTATAATTTTATTGAAAAGTTAGTTTAAAGAGGCTGAAGAGGATCTTGGGCTTTATTTCGATTTTTTTTTTTTTAAACCATATTTTTAGTTTTAGTTTTAGTTTTAACCCACGAATCTAGTTGTAAATTCCCTTCCGTAATATTAGGGATGAAAATGAAACCCACGAATCTTTTTTTTTTTTTTTGAGTTAGAAACCCACGAATCTAGCTGTAGGTAATAAGGGAAAGTGAAATGACCACTGAGCGTGCAAGCTAAGCTGTCACTCATACTGATATAGAAAATGGTAAAGGATATGGGTAGTTTTGTAATTGCACTTTTCACTTTTTCCGCTCCTTTGGCTTTGATCTTTCATGATCATGATCATGTTTTTCTTCTTCTGGCTTCTGCAGCAGCAGCAGGAGATAAGCTAAGCTGAACCACCACCAATGCAATGCCATCATGAGACCACCCTTTCTTTAGATCTGATGAGTTTTTCATGGCCAAAACCAACTCCACCCTCACATAGTAGCTTCTTCACAACTACACGTGCCACGTCACCCACACTCTTGGTAAGAAAATTCTTTTTTTTTTTTTCCTTAATTAATTACTTTATCAGATTGTGACCCAGTTGTTGTTGTTTCCTTAAATTGATGGTTCAAATATGGAATTCAGTTTATAACTTTAACTGGGTCAGATTTTTCTTTTTCCTTATGGGGTTAAATTAATAATTGGTGTTGTTATGTTCGTTTGTTTTTTTGGGTGATTTTCACTGTCACTAAATGGATATGGTGATTTGTTTGATTGGTTATAAAAGAAGAGTAGTTTAGTTGATGGTATTAGCTATTCTAGTTTTTTTTTTTTTTTTCATTTGTAGGCTAGCTCTAGTGAAAACTGATGTACTGAAAAGAAACCCAAAGCTGCTTCCAACAACAACAACAACCACAAAAATCAGGTGCTTTTCCTTTTCTTTTACTTATCTTATAAAAATCCCAGCAACCAAAAATCAGATTCTTCAATTCCCATTTCCTATTTCTGTAATTTGATTGTTAGGATGTACTCTCTATTTCTTGGCTTTTCAAAATTTATTGTTAGGCAAAGATTGCCTTTTGCCTTTTGCCTTTTTTTTCCCCTATATATCTGTTTATGTGCTAATAGCTCTAGTTAAATGGCACATCTTCCCTTTAGAAGTAAGGTAGAGGGTGAGGTTGTGAGTTCACGACCTATTAGGTTCGTGTATAATTACTGATAATATATCATACATGGTTTTATGAATTGTTATGTTTCCAGAGTTTTGTGTAGGCGGAGTAGATGATTGGGGAAATAGTTATGAAGATTTGGCTTAATTTAGTAGTGTGGTCTGGATGGTCCAATAATTTTTTTTGGTGAATTCCTTCAATTGTCTTTCCTTGGAAAGCTATCTGGAAAGTTAAGGCCCCTAGGCGAGTTTCCTTTTTTGTTTGGTGTGTTGCTTGGAATAAGATCCTAACGGGTGACAACCTGAAATTGAGGAAATTGGTTTTTGTAGACTGGTGTATTATGTGCCGTCTTTGTGGAGAGACGGTAGACCACTTATTTCTTCATTGTGAGATGGCTTATCGGTTTTGGAGTTTTGTCTTTATAACTTTTGGCTTGTCTTGGGTTATGCCTAGTTTGATCCCAGATATGCTTTTTGGGTGGTGGAATTGGTTGGGGAAGCACTCGTCTCAAATTTGGAATTTAGTTCCGTTATGCATCCTTTGGTGTATTTGGAGGGAACGGAATCGGCGGACTTTTGAAGATTTGGATAGTTCCGGTGATCAGATGCTTGCATCTTTTAGTGGAACTCTTTTTGATTGGTCTCGGGCTTGGGAACTCACGACTAGTGATTCTCTCCCTTCTTTCCTTAGTTCTCTTTCTCTTTGTAATTAATTTGTTGTTTGGTTTTTCTATTTTTTTTTTTTTTTCTCTGTTTTCTTCTCCTTGTATTTCCTGGGTTTGCTCTTTGTTTTTTCTAGCATAGAGTAGCCTTTCGTATCTATATCATTCTTACTTATCAAAAAAAAAAAAAAAAAAAATTTTGGTGAATCTTGGAGAAAGTTGATTTGACGTAGGTTTTTTAGAAATTCAACACTAAATTAGTATTCTTGGTAAGATCTTGAAGGTTTTATGTATAGGATTTGATGTTGAAGGGTTTAAGTAAATAAAATATTAGATTTTGAATGGACATGGAGGGAATTTGATGGTTGTTTACGGAAGAGTTGAAAAGAGAAACAAAGAAGAATAAACCCTAGGTTTCCTAAGAAATCACAATCAGGAATGAGAAGGCAATCACACCCTCAAAGTTTAAAATAAATTGCTCCAATTTTATTAAATTCAATCTCTCTATATATTTTTTTTGATAACATAAAGAATCTTATATAGGCTATTGCTAATCCTACTCCTAGAAAGACTAGACTAAAAAATAACAAAGGAAAAGTATTTAAAAGACTTTTACAACAAGTAGGAAATTAAACAAAATTTAAAGGACTCCAAAACATAAAGGAAGACTCATGGGCCCTTAAGATTCTTTTCTCTAATAACACATTAGAATAAACTAAGTCTATTATGAATTCCTTTTGTACTGATCATCGTATTATTCATCAAAGTAATTGTGCTCACACCTTTCAACAAAATAGTGTTTCTAAGCGCAAGCATCGTCACTCATTTGTTGGATGTTGCTCGCACCTTGTTATTCAATATACAGTACCATCTAATTAATCATATGCCTTCTGGAATCATAAGTCTCAATTTTTTCTTTTATATCCTAATCGTTAATTAAGGAAATAATATAGAGTATGATTTCAAATAGAATAGCATAGCAAAAAAAGTATACATGTGGCTGACACTAACTAGTTTGTTAAGGATTCATGGTCAACCTCAAAATTTTGGGACTACTACGTGTGGTTGTCGTATCCTAATGGTCCTATTTTTTACCCTGCTTACTCCTCATGTGTTTGCTTCTGTTGCCTTTGTTTATGTCTTTGATTTTGATCAAGATAAATTATCTCCTTAGGCTCATGTGTTTTCCTTTGGTACTTAGTACTCAGAATTGTTATCATTGTTATAGTTGTGAGTCTCATAGATACTTCGTAAATGTTGATGTTAACTTTTTGAGTCAACCCCATTCTTTTCTTCACCAGATCAGAGGTGCCTCTTGATGTCTTCTCCAATCATAAGGGGGAGTCTCCCTTCCCTTCTCTTACTCTTCCAATATCTTTACCTTCTCCACCTTCTCCTTTGGTAACTTTGGCTCCCAACCTAATCCTCCTTTGTAGGTTGTAGAGGCAAGTTGAACATAGGCACATTGTTTCATAAAGTCCCGCCAATATATCTTCCCCTAGGAAAAAAACAGTTGGTTGTCGTTAGGTTTACACTGTTAAGTACCTTCCTGATAGTTCTGTGCGGTTGTAGCTATGGCGTTAATTATCTGAAGACCTTCTCCCTTGTGGCACATCTCAAATCTGTTCAGATCGTTCCTGCATCTTGATCATATCCTATCTCCTATGTTTTCAGCTTCTTATTCCAAAAATTATTTTCCTCTTTTTCTTGGATAAGTTTTTCCCTTAAATTCTGTTGGCTGAAAAAAATGAAATATATTCAGCATAATGACGTTGGGTGGTCCATTGCTTCTCTCTCTTTTCCCTCCCTTTGCTTTGTATTTGATTTGGGTGCAAAATGAATACCCTTTTACACTGTAAATAGACGGTTAAGGATTTACATCAACTCTCTGGAAACTCTTCATTGTCATAAGGCAGACAAAACAATACAAATTCCTTGCAATTCTATCTAAAGTTTCAATGCTCAAGTACCTTCTTATACCAGAAAGTCCCCCCTTCCCCTCCCACCCCTAAAAGAATCTCGAAAACAATTTTCTTTGTATAAGTTTTTTGGGAAAACATTTTTTTACGAATATATTTTTACTGTGTCTTCTGTTTTGTATTATAAGTTTCTTTACTATCTGTTGTAGGCACGTGAAAGAGGAAGTATCTGCTGAGGTGGTTCAATCACTATGGAGTCATGTAATTGCATTGAGCCGCAATGGCCAGCTGATGAATTGTTGATGAAGTACCAATATATTTCAGATTTCTTCATTGCACTTGCTTATTTCTCTATCCCTCTAGAACTGATCTACTTTGTCAAGAAATCGGCAGTGTTTCCATATAGATGGGTCCTTGTTCAGTTTGGTGCTTTCATAGTGTTGTGTGGGGCAACACACCTCATTAATTTATGGACTTTTACCATGCATTCGAGAACTGTGGCGATAGTAATGACCACTGCAAAAGTTTTGACTGCTGTGGTTTCATGTGCAACTGCCCTCATGCTTGTGCATATTATTCCTGATTTATTGAGTGTTAAAACCAGAGAACTGTTCTTGAAAAACAAAGCTGCAGAGCTTGATAGAGAAATGGGCTTGATTCGTACACAAGAAGAAACAGGTCGTCATGTGAGGATGTTGACCCATGAGATCAGAAGCACTCTGGATAGGCATACTATACTGAAAACCACTCTTGTTGAACTGGGTAGAACTTTGGCATTGGAAGAGTGTGCCCTGTGGATGCCAACACGTACTGGATTGGAGCTTCAACTCTCTTACACTCTCCGTCAGCAGAATCCAGTTGGATATACAGTGCCCATTCATCTTCCTGTGATCAATCAAGTTTTCAGTAGTAACCGTGCAGTAAAAATATCCCCAAATTGTCCAGTGGCAAGAATAAGACCTCTTGCAGGAAAATACATGCCTGGGGAGGTTGTTGCTGTTCGTGTCCCTCTGCTACATCTCTCTAACTTCCAAATCAATGACTGGCCTGAGCTCTCAACAAAACGTTATGCCCTGATGGTCTTGATGTTGCCCTCAGATAGTGCAAGGCAATGGCATGTCCATGAGTTAGAGTTGGTTGAAGTAGTTGCAGATCAGGTCTGAATTTATAGTTGCTTATTTTTCTGACATTGCACTTTACTTCTTTTCATTGAATAAAGTAAAAATGCTAAACTACATTTCCTTCCTTTTCCGTTTTCATTTATATTTATTTTTCCACTAGGGTATTTTCTAAGAACCACATTTGATTAGAAAAATCATAAGATGTGAAAGACATTGATTTTTTTTTTTTTTTTGGATAGGTATGTGAAAGACATTGTTGTTACATTGAATTTTTCTCTTCTAGGCAATAAACCATCAACAATTCCCCCTTATCTCTTGCCATCTCTTTCCATCACAGAATTCGGAAAATTTTAACACCTGGCCTATTCATCTTCAAACTTGTAGAAAAATTTGAATGATTTGATGCTAACTAGATACTGTCTAGCAGTCTAGTGGTTTATCTATGCCAAGCATAACTTTAATTTAGATAGCATACATTTCTCAAACTATCAAGCCCCTATACTTACTAATTGACGTCCAAAGCCTGAATCCTCTACTCATTGATTACCCTGGTTATTTTGATGTACTCCATATTTGAGATCTTATACGATGATTGTTGTTTGATGTATGCATGCGCTATACATTTTCAGATAGGAAAACATATCAGCTATAAATATCTTATGTGATGTTTTCATATAATGGTAAAGAAGCTGAGTCCTAGACATCCTGAATGACCCTTGATGCTAGATGTGTGAATGGAACTAAGAATTGCTTTTGAAAGGGTGGAAGCAGATATATATTTGTAGCAAATAGCTACAATCTATAGTTGCTTCATGTCATATAGGGCATGTGTGAAGTTTAATGAATGAGACTTGCAGAAGGAGGCTTGATTAGGTTGCAAAGTGTTTTTTTATGTTGCTCTTTGTAATATTCATAATGACCCTACAATGAGTTTGAAACCATCATGCGCACTTAAGATTATCTAACTTTGATAACCAAACCCCTGCCCTTGCTCAGTAAAATAACCTATATATATATATATATATATATATAGATTATAGATTATATATACACACACATAGGGTTGGGTTCAAATTACACCTGGTGTAACTCTAAACTATGTTACACCACTCAATATCTTTTTATTGGATGAGAATTTTGATGAATCCACATTTTCTTCTACTTTACATGCTTGCAAAACTTCAAGATGATCTGAGATCTATAACTATATCATTGATCAAATGTTTAAATTTCAACTTTTTGCATTTCAAATTGTGTATAAAATATGGGTTTCTAGATCGAAAAGTAATTGGCATCCAATTGGCATGAAACTTGGTATTTTCAAAATATAAACCCAATAAAAAGTTACTTAGCATTGTAACATGGCTTAGAATTACAATAGGTGCAACTAGAACACACACACACACACACACACACACACACACACACATATATATATAGTATTAAACATCAAAAGCCCATGCCCTAGTACAGAGAATGTGTATAAGAGAAAACACAATAGTAGGTGATTGCATATAGTTGTACACATAACTGACTATTATCTTAGAGAAACTGATTTCCTCAAGTTCCTGTTCCTACAAATTGTAGCGTAATTGTTCTAAATTCTGTAAATCCACTAAACTGTATATTTATGAGTTATAATCTAAGAAGCATGAACACGGGTACGACACGGTGACACATCAAATTTTGAAAAAATGGGACACAAGTACGGCAGGACACGTCTCTTAAATTAATTATATTTTCACTTATTTTTTCTATATATTATTAAGCATTTATTTATCATATAATGTTAAATGTATATCAAATTAAGAGTAATAATGGATAATAAAGCAAATCCATGACGTTTAGAAATTAGAATACAAACCAAGAATAAATATATTTTTTCATTTTTTTTATAAGTATATTTATTAATTTTCAAATGCACTATTACTATTCAAAGCATGAATGCTCTCATGTGAAAGGGTATTCAATTCCTCTTGTTCTCATGTCCCGACCATGTCCTACATTTTTATTTTTATTTTTAAAAAGGACATTTTTTTATTTAAGGACATGACTGGGACATGCATGCAGAAGTTTCCCAAGCATGTCAAGTGTCCAACACGGGTACAGCACCCCAAATGAAGTGTCCGTGCTTCCTAGGTTATAATGGGATCTGGCACACATTGAAATTATATTAACTATCAAGCAACTCCTACATGACTTGTGGTATGGTAGTTATGAACATGAATCCTGATTCTTGAATACTATGCATTTCTAAGATACCAATAATATAGTTAGAAAATATATTAAGAAAGAGATATTCTATAGATATTGGATAATTATTTGCAACTAAAAGAAGGCTTGCATATCCTATGGGGAGAAACACATGCAAATTGTTTTATGGTAAGAATCTTAAAATACTCCACATAAGTTCAACTATCAAATCCAGGAGGTTGTGTTTGTTTTGGATTTTTATACCTACAATTGACCCAAATGTGTATGTGTGTGTGTGTGTACTTGTCAGTAATTTACTGTTTGCTAAAGTAGTATGGGGATTAGCAAATCATCATAGGATGCTTGCATAACAAAAAAAAAGGCAGTAAAGTAGAGGGGGGATGGGAAATAAATATAAAAAAATCTTACTTGATGAATAAGGTGTCCTTTAGCCATGTGTTGGCTTGCTACTAATTCATGTTCATATCTGTAATACGGGTGGCTCACAGAATGATTTTTTACTTTTATATAATATAATACTGTTAGAAAGTGTTAATTTATAGAAACTTTCCGTTGGTCCAGGTGGCAGTTGCTCTCTCTCATGCGGCAATCTTAGAAGAGTCAATGAGGGCAAGGGATCTTCTTATGGAGCAGAATGTTGCTCTAGATCTGGCCAGGAGAGAAGCTGAAACTGCAATTCGAGCTCGCAATGATTTCTTGGCAGTTATGAACCACGAGATGAGAACTCCCATGCATGCAATTATTGCACTTTCTTCCTTATTGCAGGAAACTGAGCTGACACCTGAGCAACGCCTGATGGTTGAAACAATATTAAAGAGTAGTAATCTTTTGGCTACTCTCATTAATGATGTATTAGATCTTTCAAGGCTTGAAGATGGCAGTCTTCAACTGGACATTGGAACTTTTAATCTTCATTTTGTATTCAAAGAGGTAGGGCTATCCCTTCCTGCCAAATATTAGCTCTTTTAGATTGCTTTGTAGCATTAGGATGTACATGGATTTCTTTAGATGCTTGTTGTAGTAACATTAATTTTCCTCTTCTTAGGTCCTTAACCTGATCAAGCCTGTAGCATCTGTCAAGAAGTTGTCCGTCACGTTAAATTTAGCACAAGATTTGCCAGTGTATGCTGTAGGTGATGAAAAGCGCCTAATGCAAACTATGCTAAATGTTGTTGGTAATGCTGTGAAGTTCTCTAAAGAGGGCAGCATCTCAATCATTGCTTTTGTTGCAAAGTCAGAATCTTTAAGAGATTCTCGAGCACCTGACTTTTTTCCTATGCCAAGTGATAACCACTTTTATTTGCGCGTACAGGTTTGTCAATATGCAATCAAAATCCTTCAATCTCAGGATGCTTTTTAAAAGTTAGCTTTGTAGATTTACCTTTTCTCTTCTATTGTAGGTGAAAGATTCAGGATCAGGAATCAATCCCCAGGAGATTCCTAAGCTGTTTACGAAGTTCTCTCAAAGTCAATCATCAGCAACTAGAAATTCTGGTGGCAGCGGACTTGGCCTTGCAATTTGTAAGAGGTACTTAAATCTTTTTTTGTTAGATGTTTAGCTTTGGTTTGGTTTTGTTAGGCTATACATTCAGTATATGCAGGTGTCTCTGCCTGTTTTTTTGTATTGCAGTTTTTGTGGACTAGATTTGAAAAGACTATTTTCATATAAAGATGCAGCTGTAATTCTTTTTCCTTTCCTATGATGTGATCAGGTTTGTAAATCTTATGGAGGGACATATCTGGCTTGAAAGTGACGGCCTTGCCAAGGGATGTACTGCCACTTTCATTGTAAAACTTGGAATTCCAGAGCGATCAAATGAATCTAAGCTTCCCTTCACACCTAAAGTACCAGCAAATCATGGTCAGACAAATTTTTCAGGGCTGAAAGTTCTTGTCATGGATGATAACGGGTCAGTAACTTTGCCATCTTTTGTACTTAGTCCTGGAATTGTATCTATGGTTGCGAAATAATACCAAACAAAATGTCATTTAATTGATTCTAAGATCATTAGACCACGTGATCCTGGATTTTGATAAGGACATAATGCATACCTCTCTTAGCAATCGAAGTGCGTTGTCTCCCAATGTATTTATGTTACTCTTTCTCTTTTTCTTTAGTGTTTTGTGGATAGGTGCAGTTCCCCAAAATAGTTTTGGTGGCCAACTAGGTTGTGGTTTGTCTTATTTATAAGACTTTAGGTAAAAACCTTATAGAGAGATTGAATGTGGGATCCTTAGTGATATTAATCTTTAGCTATAAAAATTAATCATTTCCTTTAAAAGGCTATTGACATAAACTTGTAAACTCTTTTCCATAATCAAATCATTCAATTGACCCTTGAAGATTTGAAAATTACAAGTGAGGTCTGCACCTACAATTTCTCATATTTTTCCTTCCACCATTCAATATTCCACGTGAGCCTCTACTTCAAAACAATTTCTAAAAACTCTTAATACATGTGTATATACGTAGTTTGAAAAATGTCACCAGCCAAGTTTCATTTAAGTCCAACCCCCATAGAAATTTTTGCTATATACTATCTCCTTTTAGAGACTATTGGGTTCCTTGCCTTTGGTTCATTAACCACCGGTATGATTTTTCTAAATTGATGCCCTTACAAAATCTATGTCAACATCATATGTCTCACTTTATCAATAATCATACCCATAATAATCATGCATGCGAATATGACGTTTATTATTAAATAATAAATTCTTATACTTGGTTGTTGAGTGTTCAATTACCATTTCTCCCAAAAGCTTCAAGTTATTAGAAAATGATAAATTTAATCATTTAACAATAGTTTTAAACCCCCCCCCCCCTCTCTCTCGTATGAGTCTAAACTCCCCCTTAATAAATGGGGCCTAACAAGTGGGATTTTTAACATTTTAAATAGAAGGTAGAATCAGAATCTCCTGCCATAATACTATGTTAAATTGCCAATTCTCCCCAAAACTTAAGCTATTAGAAAATGGTGAATTTAATCATTTAATCATAGTTCTTATATTGAAGGTATAGGAGTCTTATAAGAAATTTTTTTTTTAAAAAATTTCTAACATGTACCACTATCTTATTAGGGGTTTATAAATTATTTACTCACTTAGTGAGGTATAGACAGGCTGGAATACAACAACGTTTAATCTATGGTTACAATCCTTGAAACAGTTAATAAAAATGGCTCTTTTTTTTTTTTTTTTTTTGATGAGTAGAAACAGCTTGGGAAATGAGAGGCTGGGATTTAATCTGATTTTGAGAATTAAGCAAAATGCATTGGTTTAATTTTTGCCAAAATTTGTGAAATTTCTTGGAGATACTGAAATGATGTCTTTTTGTCTCCAAAACATTTCCCATGGCATTTCTGTTAGTTCATCTATGTTTCTGTTTGACTTTGAACACACTATAAACAGAATCACACTTGAGATCAGATGTTCTGGTAACTGGGCTCTAACTAATCCTGAATCACTTGGGATGTGTCATATTTGACCTCTAGCTCAGGCCTTGAGCTTGCAAGATGTCTCCAACCAAGGCAAGGCGGGCATCTAAAGAACATGAAATCCAAGTTAGCTCAGACTTTGAGTTAACAAAATGTCTCCAATGAAGTTAGCCTAACCTCTTCCTTTTGCAGCTGGACATCTGGCAGGTAAGGCAGGTCATCTAAAGAACATAAATTCCAAGTTGCCACCAGGCAAACTGATAGAAGTCATAATATAAACAACAACAATTGGCAAAACCTGGCATCTCAAACATTGACAAGGGAGAAGGCTTTAATAAGGATGGCAGTCGTTTTAGGGCAAGGCTTGCTAATTAGGTTAAGGAAAATATAGTTACCATTTACCACTTTCCAAATTTCCATTAATATCAGCTCTCTCTCTCTCTCTCTCTCTCTCTCTTGTTGTGTATGTAAGTCTTTATTTACTTAATTACACCACTGATCCTGCATAAAAATTTGGACTTAAAGCCCTGGCACTTGAAATGCTTAAAAACAGCTACAATTTGCTTTAGTCTACGGCTTTATTGTGTTGTGTTGGTTGAAGTTCATGAAAACTGGGATTTTAATTTATGTAATCTTGACAAAGTCTGAACTAGTCAACTTGTCTACATTGGACTTAGACTGTAAGAAGTCTAAATTGTATATTGAAATTACAAACAATGGGATGGTGTGGCACTTCTAGTTTAAAATGTGTTTATATTTAGTGATATAATATCATTTCAATATTTCATTTCAAGTTCAATGGAACTACTGTTAGCAATTTCAATCACATTACTGAATGTTGAATTTTATTTGTGTTATACAGTGTTAGCAGGATGGTGACAAAGGGGCTACTTGAGCACTTGGGATGTGATGTGTCAACTGTAAGCTCAAGCGAGGAGTGCTTGCATGTTGTATCTCATGAACACCAGGTGGTGTTCTTGGATGTGTGCATGCCTGGTATAGATGGTTTTGAGCTTGCTGTCACTATACGTGAAAAATTCGCAAAACGTCATGAAAAGCCACTTATAGTAGCACTTACTGGAAACACAGACAAGGTTACAAAAAGGAACTGTATGAGGGTTGGTATAAATGGAGTAATACAGAAACCCATTTCAGTTGATAAAATGAGGAGCATTTTATCAGAACTTTTGGAGCACCGAGTTCTATATGAGGCCCTATAAGCAGCAGAAATATGCAGCACCATTTGAGTGGTTTCAGTCTTGTGTATATACCACGTGTATTGGAAACTTACATTAAAAATGAAGCAATGATGCAAATAACATGACATTCTATAAACGGTTTTATGTATTCTTTCTGTACAATTTGCTAAAAAACGTTGGCAAGAAAGAATGATGACGGCTTGCTGCCATTGTTTTTTGTAAACGAGTTGGTTCTTATTCGAATCAAAAAAGAAATTGTCATTTGGTAACTTTTACAATGAATTGCTCTTCTATTAATTTGAAATTTTATTTTGAGTTTTAATATAGAAACATCCATTGTTCCATTCTCTATGCTATTAGTCCAAGGGAATCCTGAGGTGTCCTGTTAATTGGGAGTGAAATAGTCTGCCAAAGGCTGGGAGATCACTTCATTATATGAAAGTTCTCGCGAAATACCTAGTTCTATAAATTTTATCGACACACTTTGTATAACATCTATTATCACTTTTCTTATTTTTTACTAGCATTCTCTTCAAATGCCATTTTTAGCTAAAATTTTTTAGTACGGTTCATAAAATCTACAGTCTCATCAGATCAATTCAGCAGAGGTGAACAGTAGATTCTTTTTTTGTTTAATTTGGTAGCTGTGAAATGTGGTGAACGATTTCAATTTGCTGGATTTTAGTTTTTTTTTTTTTTTTTTTTTTTTTTTTTTTTGGGATTCGACTTGTAGTATTTGATTATTAGCACACTAGCTAGTATCATCAATTTTATATTTACAACTTAGAAAAAGTTGTAAAAGAAATTTTTTGATAATTTGATAGTTGAGTGAGGGGACAACTGGAGGTTTCAACAAAATGAGTTAGAAGATCCTTAAAAAAAAAAAAAAAATGTAAAGAAATTGTCACTAGACTCTCTCTTCTTCTTTTTCCCCCTTAAAATTGAGCAATAACAAGTAGCCATGTGAGTCAATATGTTTAATAAAATCAAGTATTCACTTAGCATAATTAATTTTTTAGGATTAAAATGAAATTATATCTGAATATAATTGATCAGATTTTTTTTTTTTTTTTTTGGGTCATAAATAAAATAATCTTTGAATAAGTAATTAAGGAAAACGAGAGAAATTGATGAAAGTCATGTAGGTGCAAGCGGATCATTTCTCCTAAAAGCAAAAAGTATGTTTTGTCTTAGCCATATGGAGCATCGCATATATATTGTATAGACTCGATCCACCTACAGAGATAATATCTAGTGTTTCAGATGTATATAACATCACACTTATAACATTTGAATCTCATAGGTGAGTGTGACAAATAACTAATTATAATCTATCATATAGGACAATTGTAAGAACAAATAGTTAATCATAGTCTGCTATATAGGACAATTATAGAAAAGTGTGTAGTACACCATCATTTTTTTTTGGTTAAAAATATTCTTTCCTTTTCTAGATTCTTAGTACAGTTTTTTCTCTTCTCTAACATTACTTCTCTTTCTCTACTTCATCTTCTTTTTCTCTTTTTTCTCTCTTTAATAGTGCACTCCTGTAACTTTCACATCTAATCTTTCTCATCTTCTTTTTATTTTTTATTTTAATGCCCCTCTCTATCCTTGTCGTCCTTCTTCTTCTCCTTCTTCTTTTTTCCTTATTTTTTTTAACTTATTTACACTTAGCATTTTTGATGCTCTCAATCCCTCTCCTTTGCAAATCCATTGCTTTTCTCTGGTACTCGCCATTAACAAAACCCACTTTTCATTTTGCTCGGAATCAATACAATAGTTTTACCTTGGTCCTCTCAAATACGAATTTTCGACTCGCCCTTTGCATATATCATGGGTGTAAGATATTGCACTCATTTGAAACATTAGTAGCATGTTGCTATTTTGTTATTCGGTTACATTTTTTTTAGAAAGTAATAGAAAATATGCCCTATATCCCTTTGTAATTAGCATTACATTGCATCAAATATGCCTAGATATTTTCCCTACCTTATAAAGCCAATCGATTACGGTTTTGAAAACAAAACGTGTAGAGAAAAGAGATTTGAAGAAACGGGAGCACGGGGATCGAAGGTGGAGGATGAACCCCTAGCAAGGGTTAAGTTTCTTATAAAATTATTTGTTGATTCTAATAGTATCTCAATACTTTGTATTAAAGTACCTTGGTGCAAACCAATTTTAGATAAGTATTGACACAGTTAGTACAATTTTTACTATATTATACTTATAAAGTAAAGTGTAATCAATCACGACAAAAAAATTCAAATATGAATTAATGAGATAATCACAATCATTACCACGTTAGTTTGTAAGTTTTATGTAATAAAATTTGTAATGCAATACCTTTAATTAGTGACGGAGCTATAAAATTTTTCCAGTGAGCCAAGGTAAACACAATAAAGTTCTTATGTATAAAAAAATGACTAAAAAAATCTTAATTTCACAAATTAACTTCAACTTAAATACTTTGCGTCTTACACTCTTTCGTGACACTTAAATCACTTATAATTGATTTTGAACTAAATTAGTGCACACAACATGAAAGGTCATTTTTGCATCAATTGTAAATCTTTTCCCCATAAATTATTGCAAAATATGAAAATTAAATTTTATAAACTCAATACCTCAAATTGATAGAATAAACAAGTTTATAATGATAATTTAATTTAATTATCTAAGCCACTAATATCAATTGAACAAACAATTATCAAATTACTATTATCAAATTATAATAAATTTAATTTAAGTACTAAATGAGTGTTTAGATAGCTGAAAAGGTTTTAGCATTTTACGTTTAGTTTTTTTTTTGTTTGGGTGGGGGGAGCATTTCTTTTTGATTTTGTCTAATAGTGCTTTTTTTTCATCAAAAAAGTGAGTGCACACCAATGGGTCTCATGCACTATTCACGGGACCCACAAACCTCTTTTTCACCAACTTTTTCATCAAAAATGGTGTTACAATGCACACCAATGGGTCTCATGCATTATTCACGGGACCCACAAATCTCTTTTTCACCAACTTTTTCATTAAAAATGAGTCCCACGGCACTATTCACACATTTAAAAAAAAATTGTTACAATGTTTAAAGGAAGTTTTTCAACAAAATAAGCGGTATTCAAACGAACCCTCAAACTTAGCCATGCTAAGAACCTACGGCTAAAGTACTCTATTCTAGTCATAGGCTTGTAGTTACTTTAGTTTTCTTTTTTTCCTTTTTTCTTTTTCACTCAAATAATGCTTAGTTGGAAACCACAAAAATGAGCCTATTGTAGTCACTCTAGTCTAAAGAGTACAGTAACAGATGAACATTAGGACACGGACAGATGGTTTTAACTTACCACAAAAAAAATCCTTTACTTTTCTTCTATCTAAAGGAAATATATATATATATATATATATATATTTTTTTTTTTACGAAAGGGAGGATTGGAATTGTTATATGTATTTTTGTAAAAAAATGTTAAGGGGGAAGTTCTGGCTGAGCTTGTTTTAAAAATATGTAGTTGCAGAACATATATATTAGATAGACAGAGACAGAGACCCTTCAGAAATTTGCCATTTAACATGATTTTATCAATTATTTCGTTATTTGGCATGTTTTTTAAACATTTTAGCAAACTAGTATCTCGAACCGTGGTGTGAAGCTCAAGTTTAGTGAAAAAAATCAAGCCTAAGATGAGTTCCAAGCTAATGTGGATAAATAATCCACATGGAACTCGATTCTCTAAGTCTCAAGTTCCATAGAGCGTGGATAAACAAATGCAGAAGAAGAAGAAGAAACTAGAAGATGATGAAGAAGAAGAACCCCGAAGAAGAAGACCCACGACATGCATAAACCTAGTCTTGGTCAAGCACATCCCGATCGTTGATCTACGGTATAGTTCACGATCTCCATCACCACACATAATATCTGAACCCCACACACACTCATAAAGATGTGAATGATTTGAAGGAAAAAGTTAAGGAAGAGAGATGAAATTGAATAAGATTTGAGAGATTACATATGGTTTTGTTTGGGTCTTCTTTGGTAGGAAAGACTTGAGTTCCACATGAATTTTTTCTTCCAAATCAAATTGCCACAACTTGGAAATTGAGACTTAGAGATGAGTTCCTTCACTAAACTCGAGTTTCACAGTCTCGAGATGTTAATTTGCAAAATAGTTTTGCAAACTTAACAACTAACTAAATTGTTCCAAAAAAATGCTAAATGGCAAATTTTCCCGACTCTAAGAGAGAGAGAGTGTTAAAACTCATACCACAAGGCACAAGTCCACACCAGAGATAGATCAAGGCGGCAAAGGCGGAGTCGTGGTCCTACTTGCACGGTAGTGGCTGACAGCGTAAGAGCAATTTTTTGTTGTTGATATATTCAGATTTTATTTTGGTAATATACGATTGTGACTTATGAAGTTGGATCTTTAGGGTTGAAAAGTTTGGGTTGTGTTCGATGAGGCCTATTGTCCTAGCTCTTGACTCTAATGGGGAGGCGCAAAGGTGGAGAAGGAAACCCTTCCCAGGTTCGAGGCGATGTGGTTGCGGATCCGGGGGTGCAAGGAAATTGTCACAAAGGCTTGGGACTCTAATGCCAAGTACTCCTATGTATGTTCACCACGAAGAAATTGAAGAAGTGGTAAAACAGAGGTGAAGTTTAATGTTGCGATTTGTGTATTTATTTGGAGTTTGGAATCCTAATTTAATTAGGACTAGGAATTCTGACTAACAAGGAATTTTATTATTATTTTTTTTAGCAAAATTGTTTATGGTCCAGAGAATGGGTTGGGTTTTTAGGATTCGAAATATATATATATATATATATATATTTTTTTTTTTTTTTTCTGAAAGGGAGGATTGGAATTGTTATATGTATTTTTTGTCAAAAATGTTAGGAGGGTCCACGGTGATTAAATTCTTTCTATTTTAGTATTTATTACTAACCTCTGAGCACGCGCGTTATAATTTAAGATTTCTACTTCTTCCAATCATAAAAAAATAAAATAAAATAAAATATGTGGTGTGAGTTTTGTAGATTAAAAGAGTTTTAAAACTAACAAAAGAGTGATTCTATTTTGTAGGGAGTTAGTGAGTAGAAGTAGGAATTTAAATTAACGTAAAAGTATAAATTTATTAGAAGCATGAAGGCATTTCAACGTAGAAGTAGAAATTTATTCTTTTTGTTAATTTACTATTTTAACCCATTTTTAAGTTTTAGGTAGGGGTATTTTTTACAGTAAAAAAACAATAACTAACTTTCTTTTGCCTATTTACTATTTTAACCCTATTTTTAAGTTGTTGGTTAATTAATTTAGGGATATTTTTACAAGAAAAAAAAAAGCAATAATTAACTTTATGAATATATACAGATTAAGAGAAATTTTCAAAACTGAGGGGCCAGGGGCCCCCAGCTCTGCCAGTGCCCTTGAAATTCTTCATTTTGGATAATTTTAGCTATATTTTATGTTAGATGACTTTAGCTATATTTTTTGTAGTAAAATTTAGAAATACATATCTATAATATTTTCGCAATAAATTATAAGTAATCGTTGTTATTAGTAGCCAAAAAAATATCGATGATAAATTTAAATTAGAACTAATAACAACTTTTCACTAATAATTTGTTATAAAAATATTATAAACAACGGTGCTCTAAAAATTTAAGTCGGTTAAAAGCGTGAGAGAAGTTCATGACCACACGGGTGTTTGTTTTTTTTTTTTTTTTTTTGTTGAGTATTGATTCAAAACGCGTAGTATGGGAATGGGAATATGAAACGTTACTTAATGAGCGAATGCAGAGCAACCCACGTGTCCTTTGGCCCCTGAGGCGCGCAATTGCATGCCTCTTACACGTTTATTACGCGTTCGATCTTATCAACTAGTCTATGTTCACGATTTCTTATAAATAAACATTCTTCTTATTATCTTCTTTGACAATTACAAATCTCTCTCTCTCTCTGTCTCTTTTGTGATCGGATCGAACAACTTTCGGTGAGAACCTCTTTTTGTTTATTTCTGTGTCTCTGTCTCTGTTTGTGCGTGTTTTATCTATGAAATTGAAGAACATCAAAGTATCTTGCTTTTGTCATTTTCTTAAACGCTTATTTGGGATTGAAAATTGTCGCCTTTTTCCTTAATTTCATGAAATGAAAGCAAACTCAAAATTAAATGGATTTCACGACATGGGTATAACAGGATTCATCAAATTAATATATGGTCAACTATATCTATATACCAATATCACCCAAATTTTGTTTATACGATTGTGAATTAATTAATTCAGATCTGGGTATTTTGCTGCTCAATTTGATTTCTCATTCTTGATACTCAGTTTTTGTTATAATTTTCTTTGATCCTCTGAGATGCTCAACTTTTTAGATCAATGTCTTCTTCTCATTTAATCGAATTATCTTGTCATATTTAGTTGTTATCTTAAGATAAATGTCAGACTAGCATAAACAATAAAACATGTAATAATATATTGTGGGTTGAGGTTCCAATTGGTTCAACGAATTGGTATGTTGGTGTGATGATGGAGTGGATGCTATAGTCTAGAAGGATCATAGTTTGCATTTTTGTTTGATATGTGTCTGTGTATGTGTATTTTTCTTTTTCTTTTTTTGTTGCAATAAGTTCATTATTAATCTCTAATTTCATTTTTTTTTTCAGACATTTGCTAGAAGAAGGAAAAAAAAATCATGGGGGGTGGAAAAGATAAGCATGATGAATCTGACAAAGGGTTATTCTCACAACTGGCTCATGCCGCACAGAGTGGTCATGGAGGCCATGGATATCCTCCAGGAGGTCAGTACCCTGGAGCATATCCTCCACAACAACATGGTTATCCACAACAACATGGTTATCCGCCACAAGGATACCCACCACAAGGATACCCTCCACAAGGATACCCTCCCAAGGATACCACAGGGATACCCTCAACAAGGCTACCCACAGCAAGGCTACCCTCCATCTGGCTATCCTGGCCCATCTGCTCCACATCAGTCAGGTATATATTACTTATGACACCCAACCCCGATTTTTCTCATATATAATTTCAATCAAATTCTAGTGGCTTAGACTAAACAAGCTAGACTTAACTAATCTCAACTATTGGGGGGGTTTGAGTGGTGGCGCATGTGGTATTGTATTGACACCCTTTGGGGTAGCTATTTGCAACATTTTACCTCCTTGTTTTGACTGTTTATATATGATCCTAATGTTGTTTAGTTCGTCTCCTCATGATTCCCATAAAATATTGGTGAATTGGTTGAAAGGTTCTGAAAGATAGGGATTGGAACCCTTGTTAAACAAAAGCCTACATATTAGTTTCAATGCTGCACTTTTAATAACTCAGCCATCTCTCCTACATGATGATTATGGCTATGAATTTTCTGTTTTTATTGGGATAGATGAATTTTTTATATGCCCATCCCCTGATGGAATCCGACATGACAGTTTTCATCATCTGGCTCGAGCATAAATCAAACGAATGCAAGGAATTAGAGAGGAGTTAGGCGCTGTTTAGGCTCCTGATATTGGAGCTTAGCTTTGTTTTGTTTTATCAAATTACTTTTTTGCTGCCTTGCTTAAGTGGAAAGCTTTTCTGACTCTTTGTTATTGATTTTTCTGGAAGTTGTTGTATTCTTCTATTCCTGCTTATCAAAAAATAAAAAATAAAGGTCGTTGAATTCTTCTTTTTCTTCAGGACATGGCGGCGGCATGGGAGGATTGCTAGCTGGGGGTGCTGCGGCTGCTGCTGCTGCTTATGGTGCTCATCAAATCTCTCATGGCTCACATGGCTCACATGGCTCACATGGCTATGGCACACAGGGCTATGGCTCACTTGGCGGCTTTTCACATGGTGGTATGGGTCATGGCAAGTTCAAGCATGGAAAGCATGGCAAGTTCAAGCACGGCAAGCATGGCAAGTTCAAGAAGTGGAAGTGATATTGTTTGTCTCGGTGATTTTGATTTTAGTCATGTTGACTCTATATGTATATCATGGATAATTGCTGATCCTGGTTTTCTAAACTATAAATAAACATCAGTTTATGATATCTGTTAGGGTGGGCAAGGCAAGCATTGTTTTGGCTTTTGACATTCTCTGGATACATGTTACTTATGACATATGTCACATACAGATCATCTAGGCCTGTTGAGCTGTATAACTTTGGTTTTCTCTTCTTCTGCCATGCTTCTTTAACCTTCCATTGGTGAATTTGTGTAGCTGTTACAGATATACTGTTCATATTTTATTGTACACTAATTGATTTCTTCATTTCCAGTGCTTTTGACACCTTCAAACTTTGTCTACGCCATCTTATTAGAAAAATTCTTTGTTAGGGTTGTTCTGTTCTCACTTCCAGCCTTTTCCATTTGAACATGATCTGAGATTCATTTATTTTTTCTTTTAAGAAATAATAAAATAATGAAGTGATACATTATTATGAACATGAGCCTTTGTCAACCTTTGTCTGCGCCATCTTATTAGATTTCAGAATTGTTCAGTTCTCACTTCCTGCCTTTTCCATTTGAGCATGAAAATAATGAACCGATAACTGATTTGGAGCCTTTAATTGTGGGGGCTGTATGGGGGAGGGGGGATTTTTTCAAATCGTGATTCTTTCAACCTTCATTAACCTACATTGCGATTTATAAAACCATGAATGCAATTTATAAAACCATGAATGTGTATTAACATACGCTTTATTAAATCATTTAAATAAGTCACGTGACTATTAAGTAGGTCATGAGACAAAATGAGTTGGGGGAATTTTTCTCCAAACCAGATTGAGTAAATAATCTTTTAAGTTGTTATGTTATGAGTTGGGGGAATTTTTCTCCAAACCAGATTGAAGAAAAACTGTTCTGGTTACTTGTTTCCTGGATTTGGGGATTGAGGAAACAGAATGAAGGACAAAAGCATGTTGAGGGAAAATCCTTGTAGGCCTACAGTGGATGGGCCCTCATGTGGGCCCATAGGCACAACCTTGGTCTGACCCAAGGCTATTTTATTTGGGCAACTTTGGTACCTTTACAAGACTATGGCGGTATGGCCACCATTCCGATCAAGGTCTCATCAATCCCCATTGTGAGAAATCGTGCCCTTGGGATCTCAAGTGAGCATATTGTTTCTACAAAAACGAAGGTTTGATGTTAATATGTTCCTAATAAATCAGAGGTTTTACACTTTAAGTTCGCCATTTATTCTTAATTTTTTTTTTTAAAAAAACCATAAATAAATGAAATAATGTTTCGTTTCCCATGTACCCTAAGAAATTATGTTACTTCGGTTCATAGCTACATAATGTCAAGAACCCATTGGTTCCTAGGGGGAATAAATGAATTAAATTGAAACGATCAAAAAATACTCCGAACCTACAAAATAACAATCTCCACAATACCTTCAAAACCTCAAATATGATTGAATAAACCATAAAACTAACAAAATGACAAAAATATTCCAAGTGACCATGATATACCTCAAAACTTTGGGGGAATCGTTACTAAACTTTTAAAAATCACACAAAAGCAACTTTCAAGTGTCTGACATTTCAGTATTTCTAATAACTTATGTGAATATGTAATTAGATAAATTGGTGGATTGGCTCCTATATAAAACTAATGGGTTAGTGGTAATGGATATTATTATTTAGCTTATAACTTTTATTACTTTTTTTTAGTTGTTGCACTCTTATTTTGATAAAGTGATTGTGCATATAAATCTAATTTTCATATAAATTATTTTTAAGGTTGGTTTTAGTTGCATTATATTAATATTTTGGGTAAATTTCAGTAAACTACTCTGAGATTTAGGCTAATGTTAATCAAGTCCAAAACTTTTCAAAGTGAACAATTTGGTCCCCCAACACAATTTAGTCCTTAAAATCGTAAGTCACCGTTACTTATTCTCAATCTTTCTTCTCTCTCATACCTCTATGATTCTTTCAAACCATTCTCTTCTCTCTCTCTCAAACCTTTTCGATTCTCCTCTCTCTCATGCTCTCTCTCACCCATGGTAGCTGAAGACTCCCTCTCTCAAGCATTAGCCATGGCCGAAACTCATGTTTTGCCACTACCATCTTGCACTCTCTTTTCAAATTAGTAGCCATGGAGACAGTTGGCTAGGGATTTTCAAGCTTCGCTTCACCACTGATGCTATTGTTGCTTGTTGACAACTTTGATTGAGTGCTACTAGCGTTAGTTTTTGGTGCTTCATAGCCATGGAAGAGAAAGTTTGCATTTGTATTTCTATTTGGGTTTGAATTTTCTTTTGTGTTTAGGTTTGTGTGCCAAACATTAAGGGAACATTTGGCCAAGACCCACGAACTCCTCCACCACCATAGGCTAGGAATCGCATTAGCGTCATTCTCTCTTCTTTTTTTGTTCTATTTTTTTGTCCTTTTTATATATTTATTTATCTTTTGGTTTGATTCTTTGTTGGTTTGTGTCTTGGTTGATTTAGGGATTGAGTTTTCTTATGGTGATAAGGATTTGGTGATTTTTTATTTAGGTTTGAAAGGTGGGGTTTGGGTATGGTCATTTACTGCTCTATTGGTATTTTATGATTTGAGATTTGTCTCAAAATAGGTCTAATATGGTGATCTTGTTGATCTATGTATGATTGTGTATGCTTTGTAGTCTAGGATTTTTGGGGGATTTGGATTTCATATGACTCTGTGTGTGTGTGTGTTTGTGTTTTATGACATGGTGCTGCCATGTAGTGTGATGTGTGCTTAAAATACATGTTCATATCAGTGTAATCACAACAAATAGAACTCAAAGATCTTAGCATGAACATTCAGTAGAGAAGAGAGAGTTTGAGAGAGAAGAGACATAAGAGACATAAGAGAGACTGAGAATAGATAATGAAACTAATGGTGTTTAAGGACCAAATTGTGTGGAGGGACAAAGTTGGTCACTTTTGAAAAGTCTTAGACTTAGTTGACATTAGCCCAAACCTCATGGTTTTAAAAGTTACTATAATATTTTAAAATGGTGAATTAAAGTTGTTATTAAATATTTTTTATATAAAATTATAAGAAAATTTGTGAATTTTTGTAAAAGCCAAATTTCAAAAAATGTTCTCACAACAGTTTTAGGGAGACAACTAAATTATAAAACAAACAATTCCCTTAAAATTTCTTTCAACAAAACAAAAGGCATTTTGCATAAAAAGAAATAGAGCCTAAGTATTATAATATTATAAAAGAGGGCTTTAAGTAATAATCTAGTGAAATTATAATCTATTATGATGCCATAACTTTATGGTTTAACAAAAAGTATTTTTTATCAAATAATATCATATTATCCGTATCAAAATTCAATAAATAAGAGACGTGTGTGTAAAAATAACTATCCACTAACATAAGTCTTTCATTTGTTTATGAGGTGGTTATTTTTTGTAAAAATGTCTCTCATTTATTAAATTTTGATATCGCTAATATGGTATCATTTAATACCAAATACCTTCTCATGGTTTAAACCCTAACTCCTCCATTATTTACTTATTAATGAATTAATGAATACACCTATTTTCACACTTAATTTCACAACTTATTGATTTACGTGATTATGTGTGATTGACACTTTTAGGCCACTACTGATTTCATGGACTCACAACTTTTCACTATCACACAAAGTTAGCAAGTTGTGAAATTTGATGTATTCGCAATATTGTTACTTACCTATTTCAAGAAAAAAAATTCCCCACTAAGTAAAAAATAAAAATTGATTGGTGGATAGTATTATTGAGGAAAAAGGAAAATAGGAACAATAAAGAAAGTTAAAATATTATTTTCATCTCTAAAGTTTGCATGATTTTGCTTTTCATTCCTAAACTTTTAAATACATGTTTGACTAAATTGCAAAATACATCCCTAAAATTTGGGGGTCTTTAAATTTTACACTCTTAAATTCCAAAATTTGAATTTTACTCCTAACGTTTCATATTGTTGGATCATTAGCCTCTCAATTCGGGCCTGTTTGGTTAAGCCATCATTCATAACTCGTCACCCATAACCCATATCTCATATCCCATAACTTAGTTTTCAGTTTTTGAAAACTCCTAAAAGTTGTTTTTAGTTTTCATGACTAACTCACTTTTTTTAGTAATGAGTCATGAGAATTGAGAAAAAAAATTTGAACCAAACAAGCATCATTAAGGGGGGGCCCACAAAATTTGAGAATTGAGTAATGAAAAATGAGAATTCAGTGATGAAAATTCCTAAACCAAACACCCTTCATTTTTCACTGACATGATTATTAAATGCCACATCGACTTGTCATATGTGTTAGTTGATCCAATTGAATTATGACATGTGTATTTACTCGTTACTAGTAATCAAATAACTTAAAACAACTATTTAAAATTATTAGATTAATTTTCTCATTTTCAAAAATTATGATATAAACCGATTAATTGTTTTCCCAAAAAAATAAAAACTTTTTTTAGAAACAAACACTAAAGAAAGCAATCACACCCTACCTCAATAGTGATCCATCCAAAGAAATTAGAACATGAAAATGAAATTTCAAATCTATGAAAATGAAGAAAAGTTTTAACATGAAGACCATCTCATGATCTCAATGTAACACATAGATAAATAATTGATACACACGGCTTGAATCCAAGTAAAGAAGTGTTAGTTAACATACTATAAAATCGAAGAAAAGGTGGAAATCGAAGAAAGTGAAGGATTTAGAAGAATCAAACTCCACAAAGTTAAGATGAGTACCATATGAGTGAGAATATCGCCAATCATATAGGTAAGGGTGTCAATATTATATATATATATTTACATACATGTGTATATATACACATGTATATAAATATATATATATATATATATATATATATATATATATATATATATATATATATATATATGTATGTATGTATATGTGTGTATAAAGGGGGTAAGTTACAAACAGAGGAGGAGACCGACCAGGGTTATGCGGAAGGGTAAGTTACAGACAGAGGGGGAGACCGACCAGGGTCATGCGGAAATACAAAGATAAAAGGCCGATCGAGGCAACCTGGTTACAAATGTAAAACCAACTGGGTTGTTAGAAGTGTTTAATGGGATTCCATTTGATTACAAGACTAAGGGTTGTAAAAAGAAGGGAGGTATCTTTCTTTGAATTAGACCTCCGAGGTAGTTTGCCTAAACTGGACCTACCTAAGATTGGAACTTGAGCTTCCTTTTATAGACTGGAGGAGAGCTTTGGATCCTTTGTCTTAACTGCTGATATTCCGGAAGTTTAATTGCTTTTACCAAAGGTGAAAACCTTTTCCATCGAAAGTAAACGATTAGCTACGAAAAGTAGCACCTGGTATTGCTCATGAATAGTAACCGTTACTATTCACGAATAGTGTCGTCTTTTGGCCTTATTAGGTCTGCTTTGGCGGTACTTGTTCATCAAACAGTGACTAGTGCTGTAGATGAATAGTAACCCTCTCGGGAAACTATTCTCCTCAATGACTGGTTCTATAACTTAATCTTCTCAAGAGGCAGGAGAAGTCTTTTCTTCTAGCTTTAAAAGATCTATCTGGAGGAAGGAAGTCCTAAAGCGGCAAATGATGTCCGAATCATTCTTAGGGCTTGCAATCCTTATGGCTGGGCGAATGCTAGTCCGTATCATAAGCATCAAAAGAATAACCATCATAGGGATCCCATGGTGGATTATCGTTACATTCATGCTCATGTTAATGGCATATTTGGTTGTAGAAACCACAATATATTAATGCTTCATATTCTGGGTTCCTTTTTATGAACCTCCTGGGTTTCTTGTTACCAATCCTTTGGAGGTTGGGGATGGAAGAGGTGTAGGGTCCGGTGGTGAACACTGAAATACTTCCTGTATTCCCTATGAAATGGTAGTTCATCCATAGGTCTTGGGAAGTATCAAGAATTTCATTGTTGAAGTAATTCCTCCAGCAATTTGCGAGAGCATACGGATCTCTGTAGGATAAGTAGTAATTTCCTTCATACCAGGGGCTTTTCAAGGGAAGGGACAGGTTTACCAGAGTTTCCTGGCCGGAGGATAACCTTGTTCTCTACCAGTTCTTCTATCGTATCAAGCCGCTTACCTATGACATGTAGGCACTGGTTGGTTTAGTTGTTTTGTGCTATGACCCTCTTGACTATGGTCTCCTCATTGTTAGGAACTTGGAAAGGTGAAGCAACTACATTTGCATTCTTATGCTTGAAAGTTATCTTACCCAAGGGTGGGTGACTGGACCTCACTACTTCCTTGGTTTCTTCCTTCATCCAATTGGTTTTGGTGATAACACAAGACTTTTTTTACTATTCAAAATGGTTCTCAAAGTATTCAAAGAAAGGGACACTGCTGGATATCTCATTCATGAATTCTTTCCATTTTTTAAGCACCTCAACCTTTTGCTCTCTAGTGTGGTTGGCTTTATAGGCTTCTCTTTTGACTCGGTTCTTTTCTAAGTCAAATTCTTTGTCTTAGGCTACTAGATCAGGAGTGAATTCTTTCCTAATAACCATGAGCTGGTATTCAGGGGGTTCAGGTTGGTATGGATCTTCCATATCAGTTCCTGATGGGAATGGTTGCTTTTGATCGTTATCGTCATCTTGATCGACAACTAAGTCTTACTTGGCTGTGTAGCATGGGGTGCTAACCTGGGACCGGGTCTTGACACCTTGAAGATCAACACCGAGATCTCTCCTAGACCTAGGGAAGGGTGTCATGGGTCAAGATGAGCTGCACCGGGATGCAAACTTATCTCTGAGAAGAATAGGGGACGACCTGATGGGTTGGTGAAGATCTATTGGGGATCTAAACCTAGACTCATCATAAATCGGTGTCCTTAACCTAGACTAGTTAAAACCGAGCCTAACAGTACCATCCGCTAGTTCTTTGGACAAAGTCTAAGTCTGGATTCTAGTTTGGGGCTTGGATCTAGAGAGGATAATTCTCGTTCTCTAGAGTCCAATCTGTGGGGAAGTTAACCTCAGACCATTTCGGGGTTCTGGGTACCTGGATCTTGGATCCGGGGTCTATTGTCCGGATGAGAGTGGTTTCTCCCATCTTTCTCTTGTTGAGTGCTTGGACATTCATGTTAGTCCCGATGCACTTGTAGTTATCTTATAAATCAAGGCTATCTACTGGGTTCCCTGCACCATAAGGGTTTCATGTGTCTTGATATTTTGGGTAAGGGCTTTCATGATATAAGGGTCATGAAGGCTAAGCGTGAAGTTGGGAAAACTGTTGAAATGGACTAGTCCAAAATCGAGACTGGTTTCAATGGTTCATAGGAGGTTGTCATCAAACCTTATGTGATGAGAATCTAGAAGGGCCATTAGGACTGAACAATTCAATCCTTCTCTGATCAAAGGTTTAACTCCAACCTAGACTAAACATATGTGAAGATAGTTGTGTCCATCTTTCTTGTGTGCTAACAAGGCGGATGGTGTCAACAAGTAGCACATCTCGTACTCCTTGTTAAGACTATAAACTTGTTCTATAGTCTTAACATGGTAGTCTGTCTTGAATGCCTTCTTCAAGGACCATGAGGACCTATAGATCTGATTGGTGGGGACCTTATATGTATATACACATATATACATACATATGTATATATATATATTTACATACATGTGTATATATACACATGTGTATATATATATTCATACATGTGTATATATATACATATGTGTATATATAAATATGTATACATATATGTGTATATACATATGTATATATGTGTATATATATATATATTTATGTATACATACATGTTTATACATATGTATGTATGTATGTGTGTATATATATATGTATACACACATATGTATGTATGTATATATATGTATACATGTATGTGTACATACACATGTATATGTATACACATACGTGTATAAACATGTATATGTATATATATACGTACATATACATATGTATGTATGTGTGTATATATGTGAGCGTTTGGACAAGGCTGAAAGTTGCGTTTCAACCCTACGTTTTCATGCTTTTTTTTTTTTTTTTTCACGCACGTGAACAGTAAAATCAGTGTGCGGGGGGACAAAAACACTATTCGAGCACTGTTCACATACTGTTCATGGGTCCCACGACACTATTCACACATTTAAAAATTATTTTGCTACAAAGTGTTTTTCAGTTTCAGATTTTCAAAGCAACAATAAGCTCAATCCAAACGGACCCTATATATGTATACATACATGTGTATACATATGTATGTGAACATACACATGTATATGTATACACATATACATATATAAACATGTATATGTATACATATACGTACACACACATATGTATGTATGTGTACATATGTATATGTATACATATATATACACAATTTTGGGAAAATTACAACCCTAACGCGCTCATTTCATGCGAGCTAACGGATGATAACTATAAACCCTATCGGCCTTTAACCCCAAACTCTAAACCCTCACTCTCATTAATCAAAAAAAGGTCATTACCTCATTTTCGCACTCTCCGGCCATCTCCCATGGCTCCAGCTTTCGTTTTTGAAACCTCTAGCGACGAAGAACACGATGATTTTCAACTCGTAAACGAAGAAGAAGAAAAAGAAGAAGAAGAAAGAAGAAGAAGAGAAGACGAAGACAAAGAAGAACAACACTTGAATAAGAAAACAGAATCTCCATGGGACTTTGCTCCCTACCATGAATCAGTAGTAGAAGAACACGCCCGTAAAAGCACAACCTCCATCGATTTCAAAATCACCAAAGCACTCCAAAATCGCACCATTCCTACCATTCCCAACTACGATGAATCTGAATCCAATTCCAACAAACAAGAAGTTAGTACCAATCTTCTCTCTCTTTTAATCTCTAAATTTGATAAATCTATTATATCAACTTGACTCCCTCTGTGCTTGTGCATTTAGGAAGAGGATAGGATTGAAGATGAGGATGAAAAGGCCGGTGATGTTGTCGACATTAAATCATTATATGTGCCTTCTAACAAAGCGTCGTTCAATGCCATTTCATTCATTGCGCTGAATTTATCGCGGTCTTTGCTTCGTACTTGCGCGACTTTGGAGTATAGTAAGCCCACACCAATCCAGGTTTCTCTTTAATCAGTTATTCCATTTCTTATTTATTCATATGCGCTTGTATGTATGCCATTTAGGTTTGCTGAATTTTATGGTTTTGATGATTGTAGTCGGCAGTTACACCGCTAACAATGAATGGGAGTGATCTATGTGGAAGTGCCGTTATTGGTTTCGGGAAGGTAAATTTTTCTTTCTATGCCCCGATTTGCATAGGATGGAATTTCAATACAAATACAAACTCGTCGAGTGAAATTTGATGTTAGTGTAAAGTTCAATTGAAGTTATGGTTTAGCAATTGTTCCATATGCAGACGGTTGCCTTTGCGATGCCTACTTTGGAGAGATTACTATTCCGTACAAAATGTGTGCCAGCGATAAGGGTTCTTATTCTTACCCCAACTAGAGAATTGGCAGTTCAGTAAGTGTTATTTTGTCCTATTTGTTATTCATTTTTCATATAGCAAGCTATTTTATAAGAGAACTTGTAGTCTTGTTTCTTCCATTTTGGTCATGCTTTTAAGTATGAATAATCCATTATATAGATGTTCCAATTTTATACTTTTCTTTTTAAGTATGCATAATAGCATATGGTTTTGTAAGTGAAGTTTGCTAAGTATAGTGTTGTGTGTACTTG